>JAAALK010000079.1:12274121-12874121 GCA_019279435.1 Zizania palustris
CGATCTCTGTCGAACCAATGGTTCGAGTTTGCAATGGTCTCTTTGGACTCTTTTTACGGATGTCTACCAGCCAATGGCTTGGACTCCGTATATTTTGGCCACCTTCGGCTCTTTTTGCGGAAGTCTACCAGCAATTGGCTTGGACTTCGCAGATTTTGGCCACGTTCGGCTCTTTTTACGGAAGTCTACCAGCCAATGGCTTGGACTCCGTAGGTTTTGGCCACCTTCGGCTCTTTTTACGGAAGTCTACCAGCCAATGGCTTGGACTCCGTATGATGTGGTTTTGGCTCTTTTACGGATGCCTACAAGCCGGTGGCTTGGGCTCCGGATTATGTCAGCCCCCACGTCGGAAGCTTCGAACCAATGGTTCGAAGTCCGAAAATACAACCCAGCTTCATGACACTTCCCTCTCGGTCGACCCCGCGGTTCCAGTGCGTCCACTCGGAAGCTGGAAGTCTATGAGGGGAAGGCACTATCAGGATCATATGCTTTATTAATTTAGAAGATGATTACAAGTGAATTACAAGGAGCCCTTATGCGAAGTATCGCTTTAGGTGCTCCGCATGTCAAGTATGTGCTAACTCTTCACCTTCTAAATTAGCTAACTTAAAGGAGCCAGGGCGCCCTGAACGGACAATTAGGTATGGACCTTCCCATTTATTCCCTAACTTCCCTGGTGCTATAATGCTTCGGAGAACAAGATGACCCGGTCTTAGTTCATTGAGCTTAACCTTCGGGTCAAACCAAGCCTTCGTTTGCTGATGATACTTTGATAAATTTGCCACAGCTCGAAGTCTTGTTTCTTCTGATAAATCTAGCGAAGCTTGTCTTTCTTCTTCAATGTCCAGTTCGGTGCTGCGAAATGATCCTCCTTTGAGCTCCGTTGGAGTCATAGCTTCATCTCCGAATAGTAGTCTGAATGGAGTAAAACCTGTGGACCTTGTTTGCGTAGTCCGAATGGACCACAAAATCTTCGGAAGCTCTTCGGTCCACTGTCCCTTTGCTAATCCTACTATCCTTCGATTTAGCCCTGATAAAATATTTCCATTGGCTCGCTCTACGGCTCCATTAGACTGAGGATGCCTCACTGCAGCAAAACATAACTGAATGCCTAGATCTTCGCAAAACTTCCTGAAGGGTTCTGCGTCGAACTGTGTTCCATTATTAACTGTGAGGTATCTAGGCACTCCGAACCGGCAAATGATGTTCTTCCAGAAGAATTTCTGTACATTGTTCGAAGTGATAGCTGTTAAGGGTTCTACTTCCACCCACTTAGAAAAATATTCAATAGCTACCACTGCGAACTTCAGATGTCCCTTGGCTACTGGAAAGGGGCCAATTAGATCCATACCCCATCTGGCCATGGGCCATACCGGAGCAATGACTTGAAGAGCTGTTGGTGGGCGATGACTCCGTCGACCCATCCACTGGCATCCTTGACAAGTGCGGACTAAGCTCTCCGCATCAGCTGTTATTGTAGGCCAATAAAGCCCCTCGCGAAGTGTTTTTCCTGCCAAGGCTCTCGGGGCTAAATGGCTACCACAAAGGCCTTCATGAATTTCTCGAAGAATTTCTTGACCTTCGGCTTGAGATATACATCGGAGTAGAGGGGAACATACTCCGGCCTTGTATAAAATACCATTGATTATTTGATAATTTCTGGCTCTAAGCTTTAATCTTGACAACTGTGGCTCTTCGGGCAAATTTGTTCCTCCCTGTAAAAGTTCCATGATTGAATTTTTCCAATCTGCACTAGGAATGCAAAGAATCTCTGCAGAGGGAATTTGTGGCACCGAAGGTATACTGAGCTCCTCATAGAAAGCTTCTTCTGGCACATCCACAGCTCCGGCTGCAGCTTTTGCTAAGATGTCCACTTGCACATTTTCTGCTCTTGGTATACTCCGAATGGAAATACCCTTGAAGTGTGCTTCGATTTTACGGATTTCTTCTAAGTACTTTGCAAGCTGTGGATGCCGAACTTGGAAACTTTATCTACGTGCCCTGCTACTATCTGAGAATCTGTCTTTATAATAATCCTTGTAGCCCCTAGAGCACGTGCTTTTCGGAGTCCCAATAAAATCCCTTCATACTCCGCTATATTATTGGTAGACTTAAAGTTGAGTCTTGCGGAGTACATTGCTCTTTGCCCTGAAGGTGAAATCAACACTGCTCCAATGCCTGCTCCGGATGCTTGGAAAGCCCCATCGGAATAAACAGTCCAAACTCCGTCACTTGACTTCTCTGGAACTAAATTTGCAGGTGGAGTCCATTCTGCTACAAAATCTGCTAGGACTTGCGATTTGATTGCTGTCCTTGCCAAGAAAGATATGCCGAAGGGTGCTAGCTCAACTGCCCACTTCCCAATCCTTCCAGTGGAATCCTTACTTCGAAGCATATCTCCTAAAGGATACGAAGTTGGTACAATTACATTGTGTGCCAAAAATAATGTCTTAATTTCCTCGAAGCCATTATCAGAGCATAAACGAACTTCTCAAGTTCGGAGTATCTTGTCTTCGCTCTTGATAACGCTTCGGATACAAAATAAACAGGATTTTGGACCAACTTCCCATTGAAATCCACTTCTCTGACAAGGACTGCACTGACGGCAGAACCTGTAGCTGCAAGGTAAAGGAGTAGGGTTTCGTCCGCAGTAGGCACCGTGAGTGTAGCAAGATTACTGAGATACTCTTTAATACCTTCGAAGCTTTTCTGACACTCCGGTGTCCATGCAAAATCTTCGGACCCTTTCAATGCTTTAAATATAGGCAAGCTTCTCTCCACAGACCTTGATAAAAACCTGCTAAGTGCTGCTAGACGCCCAGTCAGCTTTTGCACTTGCTTTAAATTTTCCGGAGGAGCCATTTTTTGTAGCGCACTTATTTGAGTAGGGCTAGCTTCAATTCCCCTGCTTGAAACTAAATACCCTAACAGCTTTCCAGCCTTAGCTCCAAATATACATTTTTGGGGTTAAGACGGATCCCACATGCCCGAAGGCTATTGAATGTTTCTGCTAAGTCTAGGCTATGTTGGTGCTTTAAATCACTCTTTATTACAATATCATCTATATAGGCCTCCACATTGCGACCTAATTGATGACCTAGAGCCTTAGCAACTAACCTCGAAAAAGTAGCCCCGGCATTTCTTAAGCCGAAGGGCATTCTTACATAATAGAAGACTCCCGAAGGAGTTACGAAGCTTGTCTTGATCTCATCTTCGCGCTTCAACCATATTTGATGATAACCAGAATACACGTCAAGGAAGCTTAATAACTCCGAACCTGCGGTGGAGTCAACCAATTGATCAATTCGGGGCATGGGGTAGGGGTCACGAGGGCATGCTTTATTCAAGGATGTGAAATCAATGCACATGCGCCACTTCCCGGAAGACTTCTTTCTGACGAAGACTGGGTTGGCTAACCATTCAGTGTGAGCCACTTCTCTGATAATCCCAGCCTTCAACAATTTCTCAACTTCGTCCTTTGCTAGAGCAGCTCTTTCTGCAGACATTTTCCGGAGTCCTTGCTGGACAGGCCGGGCCTTCGGGTTACAAGTAAACTATGCTCAATGATATCCCGATCAACTCCGGTGATATCTTCGTCAGACCAAGCGAAGACATCCAAATTCTCTTCTACCACCTTTTCTAGGGAGGTTGCAACTTTTGGAGGTAAATCTTTACCAAATTGAAATGTATACTCTTTACCATCTTTAACAATGACCTTCGCTGCAATCTCTCCTTTAGGACTTGGTCTAGGGAAGGACTTCTTCGAAGCTTCGGAGGAGGCTGAAAAAATTTCCTCATTATCTTGCACATTGTTTACTTGTCTTGGATCAAGAGGGGGACCATGACCATATTCCGCCCTCCGAGCGATGGCTTGATCTCCGAAGACTGTAAGGACTCCTGCTTGTGTGGGCATCTTCATGCACAAATAATTGTGATGCGCCACAGCTCCGAACTGGTTTAGCATGCCTCTTCCGAAGATAACATTATAGGCATACGGGGCATCTACAACATCGAAGATTACTTCTTCAGTTTGAGCCAACAAACCTTCTCCGAAGGTGACTTCCAGGCCTATCTGGCCAAGTGCATCAAGCGGAGGTCCTGCGAAGCCTTGCAAAGGACGAGCTACTGGAAGGAGATGCTTCCTGGAGATGCACAATTGATCGAAGGCTTGAACAAAAATGATATCTGCCGAACTACCTCCGTCAATCAACACCCTTCGAACTTCAGTGCCCGCAATATCAGCTGTGATAACAAGTGGATCTGCATGCGGGAACTTAATGCCAGCTGCATCCTCCGCAGAAAAGGATATCGGCACATGAGACCACTCCGGCATTGCGGCTGCAGACGACGAAGTCCCAATATGGCCTACTTCTCTGACGTAGTCTCTTCGCTGTCTCTTCGACATGCTTCCGAGGGTACCTCCTCCGGAGATGGGGAGGACTACTCTTTTCCCTCGGTCTTGGCCTTCCTCTTGCTTCGGAGGTGGCATAACATTGGCCACTAGAGGGTGTCTTGCAGCATCAAAGTTTTCTATCCGCGCCACAACCTGAACCGGCTCGGGGCGCGTTGCAGCTGGAACTCGGTCGGTAGTACCTCGACCCGAAGTTCTCTCTAGGTACTCTCCCCTTAGGGTAAGTATAGCCTTGCAAGTATCAGTTGCATGGCTTCAATTTTCTCCATGCATGCAGCAGAAAAGGGTCTGGCCCTTGCCAGCCGTTTTCCCTGGCGGCCTCCAGCCGCTGGTCTTGTTCCCCGAAGACTGCGGAGCTCTCTGTGTAAACTTCTGTGGGGGTGCAATATTCATGACTTCAGAATGAGGGTGCTTTTGCCCTCTTCTCCGATCATGTTGAACTTCGAAGACTGATTCCTGCGGCTGTGCCGAAGTTTTCACTTCTACTTTAACTTCTTGCAATATGGACGAAGTAGCGGCAGTCCTTCGGAGCCAACCTTCTTCTGACCTCGCATACTCCTCGAAGTATGACATCAACTGAGAGACCGAGGAGATGCTTTTCCGATGAAGCTTATCCAGGAGGCCTTGATGAGCGACGCCTTCCCGAGCTGCATCAACTACCGAAGATGCAGACAACCCCCGGATTTGTGACTTCGTATGAGCGAAGCGCTTAAATATTGCCTCAATGTTTCTCCGGGGAGCTGTTTCACCTGGAAGAGGCTTCCTGTTGACATGGGAGGCACGAAGGTGCCTTGAAAATTGCTTATGAACTTCTTCTTCAGCTGCGACCATGAATTAATTGATCCTGGCTTCAAGGACCAGAACCACCTTAATGCCACTCCTTGAAGAGCTAAGGGGAAGCACTTCGCCATGGTGTCTCGAACTCCTCCGCTAGCTTCAATTGCTAGGGCATAAGAACGAACGAACTCTCCGAGATCTTCATCTCCGGCATACTTACAGAGCTTCGAAGTTTTGAACTTTGGATCAAAGCGAACTTTCTGCAGCTCAGGCTGCAGCGGAGATTCATTATCGAAGGAGGCGTTCTCCGGGGCTTCGGGATAATCGAGATCGTCGTCTTCGGGCACTTCTGGGATAGTTGGGATGGCTTGAGAGCGAAGCCTATTCGCAGCTTCCTGTCGCCACCTTGCTACCTCAGCTTGAAGGTTGGCCATTTGAGTGGCCATATCTCCAAGATTATCTTCATCTCCTCCGGAAGGATCTTCCGGGTCTTGAGAACGAGTAGGATCAGTTCGAATTGGTATGGAAGGTGGAGGAGGGACTCCGAGTGGTCGAAGTATGGAAGGGGTTGGCGGAGAAGCTTCATATGTTCAAGGGATAGAAGCTCCTTCCGGAGTTTGCGGAGGGAATGTCGAAGGGCCTTTGACTTCAACCGTGTCAAATGGTATCTCTCCGGAGATCCGAGAAGACCTCCGAACGGGATTGCGGGGTGCGCTCCGCTTAGGAGGCATGATGTAAGAAGGTAGAGAACGAAGTTTTTCGGACTAGGTTCCCCACGGACGGCGCCAACTGTTGGCGTAAAAGATTACGCTAACAGGTTTCTGTAGAATAGAAACTAACAAACGAAGTGTTTGCGAAGAGAACTGTTCTAAGCCTCCGAAAGGATAACAACTTAGAATAGTTCGAATGTGTATTGAATAACTTGTATTCGGTCCCTATTACAGGGTAAAATGGGGGGTATTTATAGGCCCAAATATTAAGGAAAAGACCTATTTACCCCTCTATTACAACCGACATAGTGGAAACTATTCGGCTCCCTTAATAGGGCTAAAATGATAAAAGACTAATCTAATGAGAAAGAAGATAAGTCTTCCATCTTAACTGGCAGAAAAGATCTTGAAAAGCCTTAGTTCGAAGATGTACTCCGAACCAATGCCTATCTTCGTACTTCGAGCTTGACTCCGGGTATCTTCGAAGATGAACGTCTGGGAACCTTCGAATCCGCTATCTGCCTTTATGCTGTTTTGGCAATAACCCCGAAGATGAGATATTTTCCCCCAACACCAGTCTTCCATGACCGAAGCAAGCATATTGACGTCAGATTTCACTTCATTCGAGAATGTGTCTAAGAAGGGAAGATGAACATTGAACACGTCTGCACTGAAGAGCAGATTGTAGACATGTTGATGAAGCCGCTCCCGCAAGATCACTTTTGTGAACTACGTATAAAGGTGGGCATCGTCAAGATCAATAAGGAAATTTCAGGTTTAAGGGGTGAAATGTAAAGCAAGTAATCCTGAATTTCCTTTTTTTTCTCAGTTTTGGAAGGTGATCCCTACTGTTCTTAAATGGCAGAGAATATCTTGGTTTCCTTCTTTCTTTTGCTTTCCAATTAGACTTTTTCTTTCCAAGCTTATGTGTCATGTATTGCCTATCTAAACAGGCTACAACATTGTGCAAAGAGCACCGAACAACATAGCTTCCTGTCGCCACCTTGCTACCTCAGCTTGAAGGTTGGCCATTTGAGTGGCCATATCTCCAAGATTATCTTCATCTCCTCCGGAAGGATCTTCCGGGTCTTGAGAACGAGTAGGATCAGTTCGAATTGGTATGGAAGGTGGAGGAGGGACTCCGAGTGGTCGAAGTATGGAAGGGGTTGGCGGAGAAGCTTCATATGTTCAAGGGATAGAAGCTCCTTCCGGAGTTTGCGGAGGGAATGTCGAAGGGCCTCCGACTTCAACCGTGTCAAATGGTATCTCTCCGGAGATCCGAGAAGACCTCCGAACGGGATTGCGGGGTGCGCTCCGCTTAGGAGGCATGATGTAAGAAGGTAGAGAACGAAGTTTTTCGGACTAGGTTCCCCACGGACGGCGCCAACTGTTGGCGTAAAAGATTACGCTAACAGGTTTCTGTAGAATAGAAACTAACAAACGAAGTGTTTGCGAAGAGAACTGTTCTAAGCCTCCGAAAGGATAACAACTTAGAATAGTTCGAATGTGTGTATTGAATAACTTGTATTCGGTCCCTATTACAGGGTAAAATGGGGGGTATTTATAGGCCCAAATATTAAGGAAAAGACCTATTTACCCCTCTATTACAACCGACATAGTGGAAACTATTCGGCTCCCTTAATAGGGCTAAAATGATAAAAGACTAATCTAATGAGAAAGAAGATAAGTCTTCCATCTTAACTGGCAGAAAAGATTTTGAAAAGCCTTAGTTCGAAGATGTACTCCGAACCAATGCCTATCTTCGTACTTCGAGCTTGACTCCGGGTATCTTCGAAGATGAACGTCTGGGAACCTTCGAATCCGCTATCTGCCTTTATGCTGTTTTGGCAATAACCCCGAAGATGAGATATTTTCCCCCAACACCAGTCTTCCATGACCGAAGCAAGCATATTGACGTCAGATTTCACTTCATTCAAGAATGTGTCTAAGAAGGGAAGATGAACATTGAACACGTCTGCACTGAAGAGCAGATTGTAGACATGTTGATGAAGCCGCTCCCGCAAGATCACTTTTGTGAACTACGTATAAAGGTGGGCATCGTCAAGATCAATAAGGAAATTTCAGGTTTAAGGGGTGAAATGTAAAGCAAGTAATCCTGAATTTCCTTTTTTTTTCTCAGTTTTGGAAGGTGATCCCTACTGTTCTTAAATGGCAGAGAATATCTTGGTTTCCTTCTTTCTTTTGCTTTCCAATTAGACTTTTTCTTTCCAAGCTTATGTGTCATGTATTGCCTATCTAAACAGGCTACAACATTGTGCAAAGAGCACCGAACAACAATAAAAAAATTTCTGGTGTTCAAAACTCTCTGTTTGTTCGTGTCCTGTTTTTATTTCCATTCTCTCATCGGAGTCCTGATCTTCGCCGGAAAGGAGTTCTAGCTGACAAAAAACTCCAACGACTACATTGGAAAACAACCCACGGAGGAACATATATTTCTGAAATAGATTGATTTGATTCAAAATGTGTTTCCCCTAGATGGCATCCCTAAGGGTTATTTATAGCCTAAACATATTTAAGGGAAATACACCAATAAATGCTCAACGCCAGATAGATATTACTCATGGATCAGACACAACAGATTATCAAATACCAAGCCAAGTACATACAAAGTTTACGAACAATTTATCAAAAACTTCTCATGAACATGAGTCTCACAAGAATAAAACAAGCAGGTATAGATTCATTCAACTAGATACAAAGTTAAATAAATGAAGTGATTTCAGATCAAGAAAATACCTGCACTTATTTTGGTAAGGATGACCATTGGAGACGAACTGTACTGAAATCAGATCGCTGGATGGCTGGGAAAATCACGTGTAGGTGAGACGCTGGGTGGCTTCACGTAGCTTCAATTCAAGCAAAGAACAGCACAAAAATACTCATGCAAAGCTACAGAAATCCAGCGCTACAGTACTTACTGCTACAGTACCCCCGGTGCTACATTACTCCGGCGCTACAGTGACCCATCGCTACAGTACTTAAGAAACTACAAAACTTGCGAAGTGGAAAACATAAGAACCAGGCAGACATAAAAGCACCGATGGAAACCAGAAGATCATTTTTTTAAAACAATCCAATCTGGATAAAACCGGACTGCCATGAGCCAAGAAAAACCGATAGAAAAAATCCAGCACTGGCTTATGGGACGGGAGTACTAGCTGTAGCAAACGAAAATCAGCAGGCTGAGAATAAGCCGACGAAGGCCTAGATGCAGATGGCAGCGGATATAGGAAAAACACTGGAGGAAGAGAAACAAGAGGAAGAAGAAGATAAAAAGTGACCCAGATTGTTGCAATTGGTAAAGTGTATTCAAAAAATGGGTACCAAACCCTAGAGAGATGGGGGGCTTTTTATAGCCTACATGGAAAAGTAAAAAGGCAACTTTGCCCCTAGGTTTAATTAACTGGAAAAGTAAAAAGAAAACTTCGCCCCTAGGGTACAGACTCAATGCTCATAGGGCTAAAAAGGTAAAATCATATCTAAAGGTAGTTTGTCCCGATTCGAAGCTTTTGTAGCAGCTATGGCTTCTCTTCAGGACGCTTGGATCTCAATTCGACGGTTTTGAGCCAAAACTGACAAAGCTCTCCAGATCGCCAACACGTGTCACCAATCCGCGAACTCGACTACTAGCAAGTCTCTCCGATCCCTCGAGCCGCCTTGTCACTTGCACTGGCCTCTCTTTTGCTGACTTGGTCAACACACTGTCCCGATCATCCGTCCATCCATGTCTTGCTCTATCTCCACGTGTACGCTTGAGATCTTCCTCAACTTCACCTGACATCCTTGATCATCTGGCATCAAGCTCCCCACTTGACCCCGATCACTCGCTGTTGACAATTGACTCACATCTCAACCCTACACATATGAGACAAGAAAAACACGAATCTCCATGCAAAACACACACTAATCCCATCAGTGAACATACACATGCAAACACACGCCCAAACCATGAATCAAGCAAACTTGTCAATCACTCATCACAAAGATAAAACCATTGTGCAAACCCCACTTGGTTTCTCACCTGAAGACCCACTTTGAAGTGCCTTCCACCGGAGGGCTTCCTTCATCATCTCTTCCATTGGCAATCACTCATCATCGGAGAGCCATGAGGCCCACGGTCTCCACCATGGCTCCTCAATCCCATCAGAAGATCGTGACTCAAATTTGTTCCTCGTTTTAAGATGAAGCACCAACATCCAAATACTCTCATATGAGTCACCTTGGGCTTCATCCCAAAACACAGTTCATAAGATGTCAAGTTCAAAAATTAGCGCAAGAAACTACGGTGTGAGATGCAACAAGAGGTGTTCATGGCCTCAGCCCAAAATCTCCTAGGAGTCCTATGCTCATCGAGCATCATCCTAGCAATTTCCACCAGAGTGCGGTTCTTTCTCTCAACAACTCCATTTTGCCGAGGAACTTGCAGAGCAGAAAATTGAAGTTCAATGCCATGCTCAAGGCAAAAGTCAAAAAAGAAACTATTCTTGTATTCGGTGCCATTATCACTTCGGATTGCTTTCAATGCACTAGGGAGTTCTTTGAATAGTCTCGAAGTTATGCTCTAAATGTGTGAAAATACTTCATCCTTTCTTGCAAGAAAGAAGATCCAAGAATAACGGAAGAAGTCATACACCACGACAAGGATATACCATTTGCGTCCGACTGAACTAACTAGAGAAGGACCTATTGTGTCCATATGGAGAAGTTCTCCAGGTTGTTCTGTCATCACCACATTGATGGGTGAATGAGAGGCATCCACCATCTTTCCATGTTGACAAGGAGCGCAAACGAGATTCTGTTTACACTAAAGCGCGCCAAACACACTGATACCGATCCGGCGATCCAAAAGCGTACGAATACTTAGGAGTAAAACCCTAAGTGTAACACAACGCCGATACCGCGTTCCTACAATCCTTAAACGGTGGTAGGGAAATAACGGAGTCGCTAGGCAATAAAATAATATTAATCTAAAATTATTCAATTAACCGATGTGTGAGATAACTAACTAAAAACAATTAAAACGGCTAGAATGAGGCCAGTTCAACCGAGGGGTTCCTAGCGGTCGGACCGGCCAAGGGAAGCCGGTCAGACGAGAGCTATGCCACTGGTCGGACTAGCGGTGCGAAGTGTTTGGCCGAAGGGGGCTTCCGCATGAAGTGCGAAGGGGTATTGTCTACCCTTCAGCCGGTCGGACCGACGACAGACCTCCAGTCAAAATGCAGATGGCCGAAGGGGTTAGGGGGTACTCTGGCGCGAAGTGGCCTCCGGTGCGATGGGTTTTGCCAAAGGAGTCTTGGGCCCTCAGCCTTCGGTCGGTCAAATTGAGGGGAAGCCTCCGGTCAGACCAGATGGGTGTGATGGACCCGAAGGGGACTCCAGCGCCGACGTGAGGTTCTCCCGAGGCCTCCTATGAAGCCCGATCAGACCGGCTTTAGGTTGCCGGTCAGACCGCAGCATGCCGGCGCGTCAGGTGATGGTGCAGCATGATCCGGTCACACGAGGACAACACCGCCGGTCAGACCGACAGTCCCTAGAAGTTGAACTCCGGGATTCCGATGACCATCTTGCTGTTGGTGTCTTTGCCCAAAACTTCTTGGTGAAGATCAGAGATATGAAACACTGCAAAACACTAGAAAATCAGGGGTAATTCGGCCAAGAGACCAAATTACCGGTAAAAATAGATAAAATGATAGAAATCCGTTACGTGGATGAAACGGATGATTCACAAGCGAACCGACAAGGACTTATCGTGATTACGATGCGGCGGACGGAGGGCTTACAATGCAAACCTACGAAGATGAACATACTGAATTGAATCTAGGGCAAGAAAGTAAATTGAATGTAAATGTACAATTCAAAGAGAGAATAAATTGGATATATTAGGATTTTTTTGGGGGGGTCTCCTTGAATCAGCATTCCCTCTATTTTTATAGGTTGGTCATGAGTTCCTAGGTCTAATTTGAGTTAGATACAAGTTCCAAGTCATCCAAAATCAATTAGGGATAAAAATACCCCAAAATCAGCCATTTGGAGTCAGACTGGGCCTACATGGCTGGTCAGACTGGGCCTACATGGTCGGTTAGACCAGCCTTTGGTAGGTCTTGGCATATTTTCGGCCCATATTACCAAAAATGATATTTTGACCATTTTGACCATTAATGCCATTTTTTGCTATCAACACATGCACCCATGCGTTTTGGAAAACTTTAGTGAGCTAAAAGCACAATGAGCTAAGGGCGATATGCTCCATATCGGCCTTTTGACACTTCAAGCATTTTTGAAACACTCGGGAAGTACTTTTTCAAATACCTACAATTTAAAGCCCTACGAAATCGCTCTCCTTGAAGTGACTCTAGCAAATATGTGTTGCCTGGAGCGATTTCAACAACTCTAAAAGGACCTTCCCAACTAGGCAACCATTTACCAAATTTTGGGCTCTCTGTGCCTCAAGGCAAAATCATCTTCCAAACCAAGTCACCAACTTAAAATGATTTTTCTCTCACCTTCTTGTTATAATCTCTAGCCACTCTTCTTTTGTCTCTTTCTATTGCCTCTAGAGCCCTTAACCTATTATCGCTCACCTCTTCCAAATTATCCTTCAAAAGAGCCTCATACTCATCGACAGATAAGCCATCTTGCTTAAGTAACCTTAATGAGCCAAGATTCACCTCTACGGGTAAAACAGCTTCTTGTCCATACACTAACTCGTATGGACTTACTTCGGTGGAGCCATGATTTACAACTCTGCATGCCCATAATGCCTCAGAAAGCACTTCATGTCATCTTTTAGGAAACTCTTCAATCTTTTTCTTAATAAGCTTAATCACAGTTTTATTACTAGACTCAGCCTGACCATTGGCCTGAGCATAGTATGGTGAAGAGTCCATCAACTTTATACCATAAGATTCGGCAAAATCACAAACTTCTTTAGAAACAAAAGAAGCACTCTTATCTGTAGTAAGAGTTTGGGGAATACCGAATCTATGTATAATGTGCTCCAAGATGAAATCAATTACCTCATTCTGCGTCATGTTCTTGAGAGGCACGGCCTCAGTCCACTTGGTGAAGTAATTTGTAGCCATCAACATGAACCGATGCCCTTTTGAAGAGGAAGGATAAATTTGGCTGATGAAGTCCAAGGCCCAACCTTAGAATGGCCATGGTTTGATAATAGGATTAAGTAAAGATGCAGGAGCAAGCTGAATATTACCAAACCTTTGACAAGCTCACATCCTCTATAGTACTTGAAAAAATCCTCAGTCATAGTCGGCCAATAAAAACCCAGTCTTTTGAGCATCCAACTCATCTTTTGGGATGACTGATGAGTACCACAAAGACCTTCATGTACTTCACCCACAACAAGTCTAGACTGATCGGCATTCAAACATCTCAAAAGTACTCCGTCAATAGTTCGGCGATACAACTCATCGTCGAGTAATACAAATTTAAACGCTTGCCACCGAACTTTCCGATCAATCCACTTACTAGGATTTCTCAAATACTAAGTTATTGGAATTCTCCAATCATCCTCATGATTACCTAACGTACTCGCTAAATCCTCGCTCGAATTGGCGTTCAAATCATAAATTTCAACTTTCCCTATGTGTCCTAAAACCTCCTAACACGGGCGGTCAGACCGACCATAAAGGGCCGGTTAGACCGGCCGTTGCCGGACGGCTGGCATAGGGTGGTCAGACCGGCCTGGCATGGCCGATCAGACCGACTAGACACCTGCGGTCGAACCGGCCATGTTAGGTCGGTTAGATCGATGTGTTCTGACTCGAGTACTAAAATAAAGTCAATCATCAGTTTTCCTTGTGCAAAAAATTTACCTCTTTTAATTTGGTAACTAGATCCTTGCTGAGCCAAGTCATTTGCTACTGAATTGGCTTCTCTAGACACATGTGAAATCTCAAAATCATCAAGGGTAGCAATTATGTCTAGACATTTATCCAAGTAGCTATTTAGCAAACCATTAAAACATTTAGCGTCTTTAGCTACTTGTTGAACTACTAATCATGAATCACCATATGCATGAAAATATTTAATACCCATGGAGCTTATCAATTCAAGTCCTAGCAGCAAAGCTTCATACCCAACTTGATTATTAGTACAAGGAAACTCTAACCGGACAAAGGTTTTAAAACTCATACCACTAGGTGATATGTGCATAACCCCAACACCTTGGCCATTCTTGCAAGCCGAACCATAAAAATAAAGTTTCCATGGCATTACCTTAATCAAAGTAGTATCACTGCCCCAATTGACATCTACATGGTGATCAACTATAAAATTTTCGATGACTTGGCCTTTCATAGCTTTTAGAGGTTCATAAGCCAAATCATACTCAATCAAAGCATAAACCCACTTTCCGATTCTCCCACTTAGAATCGGCTTTTGCAACATGTACTTTATAACATTAGTTTGACAAGTAAAATTACATGTGCCAAATAGAAGATAGTGTCGAAGTTTGGTACATGCATAATAAAGTGACAAGCATAAACACACTAATAACAAGTACCTTGTCTCGGCATCCAATAGGCGGCCACTCAAGAATGTGATGATGTACTCTTTTCCCACATCTTCTTGAGTTAGCACGACTCCTATCACACTATCTTCTACAGCAACGTATAGCCGAAACAGAATCTCAGCTTTTGGTGCTCTTACCATAGGCGGAGAAGACAAGCACTCTCCAATTTTCTCAAAAGCGCATTGCTGACTTGCCCCCAAAGTGAATTCGACTTCGTTCGTTAGCCGAAGTATGGGGACAAAAGCATCAATCTTGCCTGACAAGTTAGATATGAAGCGACATAAATAATTCACCTTGCCTAGTGTTGACACGAAGACGTGCCCCCACACTTGGGTCAGTTCGATGATCCAAAAGTGTGCGGATACTTAGAAATAGGCCTAAGCATAACACAACACTGACTTTGCGTTCTGACTACCCTTAGAAATTAGCCAAAAGAAATATATAAATAAAATAAACCAGCTAGCTAAACAGAGCATAACTGGTTCGAAGTATACCGTGCGAAGGGTTCACCGAAGGCGATCTTCGGTGTTCGGATCGATATGGCCGAAGGCAGGCTTCGAATAGATTTCTGACGTGAAATCGCCTCCGTATGATAGAGTTCGGTGTGAAGTCTCTGACATGACAAAACACTCCAACGCGACGTGCTGGCATGACTTCGTCTAATGCTGAGTGTAGGCGTGACGAAGCCTGATGCGATGAAGCCTACAGTGGAGCGCTCCGGAGTGGGAACTCAACTAGACTAACAACATCGTGAAGGGTCTAGCACGGGTAGTCGAAGGAGGGGTTCCGCTGAAGGGTGTTCTAGTAGCCTCCGAAACCAGTTTCCTGGCTCCGGACACCTCCGGCAAAGGGGCTCCGAGCGTGAAAACATGCAACAGAATAGAGATCAAGTGCCAATTCGACCTGGAGGCCAAATCTGCTAAGTGTTGTAGTAGAGAAACGATGGTAGCAATCTATTACGTAGATTAATAGATACTTCACAAGCGAAGTGACAAGACAATATGCTGGACCAGAATCGGCGACCAGTGGAGGGGGTGTGAATGGGAGCTTTTAAAATTTCGGGCTAAAAATAGCCTTCTGTTTTAATTCTGTGTGCCTACTAAGTCAGTGCAGGCTCCGCACACTGGGTGCCTTCGAGCAGACTTCACACTTCACCCTTCGTAAGAGATGACTTCCCTCTAAGTACTTCGATCAGTTACTCTGCACTAGCAACTGGTACTAGGCTTCATATTTTCGGATGACAAAACACATTCTGAACACAAAGCGCTGAGGACTTCGATAGGGAGGAAAATAGGCTTCAATCTAAGCCTCTCACAGTGCTTCGCTAGTAATCAGAGAGGACTAGCCTCCAGTTTACACAGAGCGAACTCACACTGAAAATAACACACTTAGCACTCAAAGATTTCTCACACACTCTTCCAAAGACACTTCAGTGAACAAACTTGAACCAGGAAGAAGTAGAGCACAATGAAATCAAAACATGCAGTGCAAACCAGGCATACAAGTTCAAGCAAAAATGAAAACAGAATCAAAGTTTCATTACTTGAACAGGGAACACAAAATGAACTCACAGACTGAATACAGGAGAATGGCGACTAGCACATGAGTTCTAAAATGGCTGCTTAGAGTGTTACTGTTGCCTAGCTAGCCTCCACTATTTATAGGCACTATTCAGCCCTATGAATAGACTACTTTACCCCTACAGTTTACACTGTTTTTGTCTCATCAGAACAGGGGGTACAGAGGGTAGTTTACTTTATTTGGAGGCTTCTTTTGCCAGCTTCCTAGATGATACATCATCAGCTTTTGCAGAGAAGACACGATCAGTCTTTGTAGTTTTGGATTCTTCCAAAGCCTCTTCACACGCGAGGGGTGCGGTAGCTTCGGCGAGAAGCCTTGAGCCTGACGGCCTTCGCTTCACCGAAGTCAGCCTTCGATATAGTGACGGTTCTGAGCCAAAGCCGTCAAAGCCCTTGAGTCTTCGCACCATCACCTTCGGAGTGGACCACCACTGCTTCACAGCTACTCCCAGCTCGAACTCCGTCAGTCCGTGTACCGAAGCCATGCATGACTGAAGTACTTCAAGACAACCACACTCCGAAGCCCCACCTTCGGAGTACCACCCTTCGAAGTCCCTCATTTGTCCAAGGCCTTCACATGAAGTATTCCATGAGCACTTCGTCGCACACTCCTCAACGAACCTCACCCGGACAATGCCTTCGATGCACCTTGACTTCTGAGACCTCCGTCGAGTAAACCTTCGAGTGCCTCCTACCGGAGCACACTTCGAATGCCTTGCCTCATTGCTGAGGACTTTGTCCAGCATACTCTGAAGTCACTCCATTAGGAGTACCCTTCGAAGTGCCTCGCCTCCAAGGAATTCGTCTCGGGTTACCTTTAGCCGGAGCCACCCTCCACACTCTCTGCCTTCGCCTGGCGCACTTTGACCCAAGGACCGACCTCGACCCCTCGCAACCTCCGTGATCGAGCTCCCCGCTCGCCTGTCATCAAGCCTCCCACTTGACCCAGGTTCACTTGCTGCGAACCATCCATCACCTCCGAAATCACCCGCGCACCACAGACAGATAGACAAGTGTATCTAGTACCTCGGAGACCTCTCTGGGTAAACAACCTCCGGTACACACTCCGGTGTACCGCCCAAAGTACCAAACCCTTCGGTACACCTAGATAATCGTGTACTATCGGACCCCTCCAGTAGTCACACTCCACTGCAACAGTTGCAGCAATTAGACCCACTGAACCCTTAGGTGAAACATCCTACGAACCCCTTCAGAAGGACCCCTTTGAATCCAGAGGATAAAATCTGTCAATCACTCATCACAGACTCCGAAACCAACCCTTGATTTCTCACAATAGCAATCTGTTACATAGATTAACAGGTACTTCATGAGTGAAGTAACAAGGCTTACCACCGTTTCGAAGTGGCTGACGGAGGGCTTCCAGGCAAACCCACAGAGGTGTGCAGAAAGGTAAATAAAAGTAAAGTACGGTTCAAAGCTAGGGCTTTGTAGTTGAGTTGTGTTGGGTGCTTTTGATGAACCTGCCTCACCTCTATATTTATAGGGGCTAGATTTCTTATCTTTAAAGCTAATCTTGTAGGATTCAGCCTAATCAAGTTTAAGGATAAAAACAGCCAGAACCAGACTCAAACTCTATCTTCGAGGCCAACCCGAAGTGGGCCTTCAGCAGGCCTGTCGAAGCCTGCTCCTCAGGCCGAAGCTTCGGCGAGGCAGGCCTCCAAAGGGCCTTTGGGCCAAAGTTAGCAGGCTGCCAAAAGGCCGCCGAAGCCCAATGTTTGATGGGACTTCGACCCTATAAGGCTTCAGCCTAAACCAAGGCTTGTGTATTTTTATCCCAAATTACCAAAATTGATATTTTTACAATCTTGACCATTAATGCCATTTTTTGCTACCAACATATGCCCCCTGCCTTTTAGTGAACTAAGTGAACTAAAAGCATAATGGGCTAAGGATGATACCTTCCATATCGGCTTTTCGACACTTTTAAACGCTTTGCCACACACTTGGTAAATATTTCTTCAAATACCTGCCATTCAAAGCTCTTCGAAATCGGTCTCCTTATAGAGACTCTAACAAGTATGCATTACCTGGAGTGATTTCAGCTATTTTGAAAGGGCCTTCCCAACTAGGCGTCCATTTACCAAATTTGGGGCTCTTAGTGCCTAAAGGCAAAATCGTCTTCCAAACCAAATCACCATTTGAAATGATTTTGGTTTAACTTTCTTATTGTAGGCTCTAGCTATTCTTCTTTTGTCTTTCTCTAGAGATTTTAGAGCCCTCGACCGATAAGCCATCTTGCTTAAGAAATCTTAAAGAACCAAGATCTACTTCTACCGGTAGAACGGCTTCCTGCCCATATACTAGCTCATATGTACTAGTTTTGGTAGCACTGTGCTTTGTAACTCTACAAGCCCACAATGCCTCAGAAAGCACCTCATGCCACCTTTTAGGAAACTCTTCAATTTTCTTCTTAATGAGCTTAATCACGGTTTTATTACTAGACTTGGCCTAACGATTGGCCTGAGCATAGTATGGTGAAGAATTTATCAACTTAATACCATAAAATTTGGCAAAGTCTCTCACTTCTTTGGGGAATACCGAATCTATGTATAATGTGCTTCAAGATAAAATCAGTTACCTCATTGTGAGTAATGTTCTTGAGAGGCATGACTTTGGTCCATTTGGTGAAGTAGTCCATCGCCATTAGCATGAACCGATGCCATTTTGAAGAGGGAGGATGAATTTGGCTGATGAAGTCTAAACCCCAACCTCGGAATGACCATGGCTTGATAATAGGATTAAGTAGCGATGCAGGAGCTAACTAAATATTACCAAAATTTTGACATGCTTCACACCCTCTATAGTATTTAAAGCAATCCTCAGTCATAGTCAGCTAGTAGAAACCTGCTCTTTTGAATGCAATACAAATTTAAACGCTTGTCGCCGAACTTTCTGATCAACCCTTTGATTGAGATCTCTTAAATACTGGACGATTGGAATTCTCCAATCATCCTTATGGTCATCCGGAGGGTTTGTTAACTCTTTCCCTAGACAAATGTTTAAGTTGCTAACCCTGGAGTGCCCCGCGGGCCTTTCTTGTTACTGTCGAAGGCTGACCAGATTAACTGTGAGGAGCCGATCAGACCGAAGCCTTCCGCTGGATTGGTTCGGTGTGCGAAGACTTCCATCGCCCGAAAGGCTTCGGCGCAAAGGATCCGGTGTGTAGGACCCTTCGGTGGATGAAGGGCTCCAGCACAAGGGCTCCAGCACGCAACACCCTTCGATGGTCGGAGGGTCCTAACCCGGAGGGTCCGACAGACCTCGCATCGGCCTGAAGTCCCTGGCTTCGGCAGTGAGACCAAGCATTGTCTTTTTTTGCACAAAAAATTTTCCTCTCTTGACTTGATAGCCAGATGTTTGCTGAGCCAAATCATTTGCAATTGAGTTGACTTCTCTTGACACGTGAGAATTTTTAAAGTCATCGAAAGTAGCAACTATGTCTAAACATTTATCCAAGTAACTATTTAGAACGCCATTAAAACATTGAGCACTTTTAGCTACATGTTGTACTACCAAAAGCGAATCACCATACGCATGAACATGTTTGGTGCCTATGGATTCTAGCAATTCAAGTCCTAGCAATAAAGCTTCATATTCACCTTGGTTATTAGTAGCAAGAAATTCTAAACGGGCCGAGGTTTCGAAGCGCATGCCGCTAGGTGATATGAGAACTATCTCGATACCTTGGCCATTCTTACAAGCTGAACCATCAAAATAAAGTTTCCATGGCACTACTTCAACTACAGCAATATCATTACTCCAATTGACATCTACGTGGTGATCAATTATAAAATTAGCGATAATTTGTCCTTTCATAGCTCTTAGTGGTTCATAAACCAAATCGTATTCAATTAAAGCGTAAGCCCACTTTCCGAGTCTCCCACTTAGAATCGGCTTTTGCAACATGTAATTTATGACATCGGTTTGGCAAGCGACGATACATGTGCTAGGGAAAAGACAGTGACATAATTTGGTACATGCGTAATAAAGTGATAAACACAAACGCTCCAAAAACACGTACCTTGTTTCGGCGTCTAGTAGGCGGCGTCTCAAGAATGTGATGCCATACTCTTTCCCCTCCACCATCTGAGTTAGCATCGCTCCTATTACGCTATCTTCTGTAGTGATGTACAGCTGAAATGGAATTCCGACCTTTGGTGCTCTCACCACGGGCGGCGATGACAAGCACTCTTTAATCTTCTCAAAGGCGCTTTGCTGACTTGCTCCCCAAGTGAAATCGACTTCATTCTTTAGCTTGAGTATAGGGTCAAAAGCATCGATTTTGCCAGACAAGTTAGATATAAAGCGACGCAAATAATTCATCTTGCCTAGCAACTTTTGCACATCTCTTTTGCATGTCGGCGCTGCAAAGTTTCTAATCTTTTCAAGCCTTTTAGGATCAATTTCAATACCTCTTTCATGAATCATGAAGCCTAAGAACATACCCGCTGACACGCCATAAGCACATTTGAGCGAATTCATTTTTAAGCCATATTGATGCATCCTATCAAAAGCGACTCTCAAATGGGCTAAGTGGTTCCCCATAGCATCCGATTTAACTACAACATCATCTATGTAGACTTCTAGCATAACTCCTAGCAAATCATGAAAGATGAAGTTCATAGCACGTTGATATGTAGCGCCAGCATTCTTTAAACCAAAAGTCATAACTACCCACTCAAACAAGCCGACAAAACCTGGGCATCGAAAGGCTGTATTGTAGATGTGCTCTTCGGCAATAAAAAATTGATTGTAACCAGCATTGTCATCAAGAAAACTTAGTACCTTGTGTCCTGAAGCATCATTGATCAACATGTCGACTTTCGGCATTACATACTCGTCCTTCGGAGTGGCCTTGTTTAGATCCCTTAAATCAATACAAACTCGTATTTTGCGGCTCCCCTTATTCTCTACAGGCACGATGTTAGCGACCCATTCAACATACCTGCATGACCTAATAAACTCAGCCTTGAGTAATCGTTCTATCTCTTCTTTAACTCAGTCATACATGGTCGAATTAAAGCGATGAGGGGGCTATTTATATGGCCTAAACCCGAGTTTAATAGGTAGACGATGCTCCACGAGCTCACGACTTAATCCGGGCATCTTGCTATACTCCCATGCGAAACAATCGACGTACGACCGAAACAATTTTATTACTTCAGCCTTTTCATCAGCCTGTAAATGTTGGTTTACAAAGGTCGGCCTTGGAATGCTACCATTGCCTATGTCAACTTCTTCTAGAGGATCGTCCGACGCAAAAACTTGTCCTAATTTTTCTACCTCGCTAAAATCTTCAATGGCCTCGACAATACCATCTTTAGAAGACCGATATTGCTCCACGTGAGACTTCAGCCAGTCAAGATTACTTCTGCTAGACATGTCTAATAATTTAGAAATAGCCATGCTACACCAGCCGACTTTACAGACACGGGTACGAAATGTCCCCCGGACACGTTAACAAAGTTGTAATCCGAAAGGTCCCTGCCTGATAGACACTCTACTTTATCGTGGATGGCAACGATAGACACATCGGCCAATATTACCTGGGCTGAAGTGTCTGCTGGTACGAATTCTACGTCATCGCCATCCCATTGTATCAGGCATTGGTGCAAAGTAGAAGGAATACAACAATTCACATGAATCTAGTCACGCCCAAGCAGCACGCTGTAGTTACCTTGCACATCAACGACAAAGAATGTTATTGGCAACGTCTTGTTACCTACTATTAACTCCACGGAGAATACGCCTTTTGCCTCGAAACTCTCACCGTTGAAGTCGTTGAGCATTAGGTTGGTTTTCTTTAAGTCTTCCTCACCCCTCCAAGCTTCTTCAAGAGAGAGTAAGGCATTAAGTTAACAGTGGCACCTCCGTCGACAAGCATTCTGGAGATCGACTTCATGTCAATGTGACCCCTGACGTAGAGAGGCTTTATGTGGCGAGTAATATCCTCGGGTTTCTCAAAAATAGCATCTTGTGGGCCGAGGTTCAACTGAGCAACCTCGGTCTCGTCTTGTGGTAGGGTGAACTCGGCGGGCAGCATGACAATGTTGATGTCCATTGCTTGTGGTGTAGGTCCCTCGGAGATGGGTGTGTAATCGTTGTCGAGCACGTCATCGTCGTCGCATGGAACAGGAGTCAGGTTGGTCATATCAACCGGCTTGAGCTTACATACCTATTTCATAGTTGGTCGAGGGCGTATCTCCTCAAAGATGGCATCTCGTTCATCCTCAGCCTTCTTCTCGCGCATCTCTTATGCCTGTAGGCGTTGTAGACGCCTTTTCTATGATTTAGAAATGCTAGAGGTGCCCAAGATGGTTGTGTCTTGGTACCAGGCATCACCACCCTATTTCTATGATTTTTGGCCGAAGGGGTACCACCTAGGTCGGCCTCGTGCATTTTATGCTTGTTGGGCACTTCGCGGTGAATCCTGTCAGCTGGACCGACCTCATTTAGCCAATTGGACCGGGCTTCGGCACTGGCCTCGGCCGGACTAGGGGACTTACCTCCATCAGGCTTCGGCAAAGGGGCCTTCGGGATTGGGACTTCCTGAGACCCTACCCTGACTGTGATGGCTTCAGACTCCCTCTCCTTTGCCTTCTCGTGTTCGTCTCCCCTGGCTTCATCCTGTGCAAGTCGATTCGGAGGTACTACGGACAGCCTGTGGAAGGGTGTGTTTGGTTCTACTTTTGAAATATGCTTCTGCTGTGAAAAAGCAGAAGCTGAACCAAACGGGTTTACCAAAATTGCTTCTGCTGTGAAAAAGCAGCTTTTTTGTAGTACAAATTTAGAAGCAGTCTGGACTCTGCTTTTCTTCTTTTGCTTTTCTGCTTTTCTGATTTTTAGTTCAGATTAAATAGTATGAATTCAAGGTGTTTTAATTGATTTAACATTATTATGGTTTGTATTGCATCGCACAATTTTATGAGATAATATGTGGTTGTCGGTTACTTTATAAGATGAACTATGTACTTTTTATTTATCTAATATATATTTTAGTTATTTAGTTGCATTAATGTTGAGTGTTTCCTATTTATATATATGTATAGAATATTATAATGATGAAAATTACGTAAGTTATAAAAAACCATTAGCTCACAGCAGTTTTTTCACAGCAGCTTCAACCAAACGACTTTTAGCTTTTTCACAGCAGGCAGCTCACAACAGCTTTTTCACAGTAGACAATTCACAGCAGCTTTTTCACAGCTCACAGCAGAACCAAACACACCCGATGACATCTCCCTTCGCCGCGTCAGTTTGTCCCTACCAATTATGATATTCTGAAGGAAAATGGGGGGCAATGTTGTACTACGAAGGGTATTCTGGGAGTGAGGTGTATGGAGCCCATGAGGTCCCTGCCCAATTGTATGGCGGAGGCTTCGGTGGTTCCAGTGGCCTTGCCCACTACGAGTCGAACCCCTTGCCCGAAGGGGGGTTCGACCATGTCGAAGGTATTTCAGACCATATTAGCGAAAGGTCCTGCTAGGCCGGAGGTATGTTTGGCCATTGTGGGCCGAAACCTCTCGCCGGAGGGTTCGCCCAGAACGGAGTTGATTCTGGCCATTGGGGTTCGAGCTCGTTGTGCGAAGCGTTCGACCATTGGGGGCCGAACTCATTATGCGATGGGCTCGGCCATTGGGGTCCGAACACACTGTGCGGAGGGTTCGACCACTGGGGTACGAAGACACTGTGTGGAGGGTTCGGCCACTGGGGTCCGAAGCCACTGTGCGGAGGGTTCGACCAATGTGGTCCGAAGCCAACTTCTGACTTCCTTGGCCCCTTCGGCTGTCTTAGCTTTTTTGCGCCGGGGCCTGTTTCCTTGGCTTTTTTCTAATGTCTGTTCAATAGCATATGATATGTCACCTTCGGTTTCTTGTGAGCCCTAGCCGAAGGAGATGTGCTGATATTTCTTTTCCACACTCCTACTTCAGGGTTCTTTGGTATGAGTGTGTGTGTGCGCGATTCTCCGATAATGACCGCTTTCCCCTTAGCCGACTTGGCCTGTTCTTGCTGAATCAGCACTTTCTTCTCGTTGAGGTTGACAGTGTTTACAGGAAAGGGGTCCTTATCCAGCTTCATCTTTTGAGTGGGATCTATTTTCAATCATCCTTCTTCTATGGCCGATTGAACCTGCTGACGAAAAACATTGCAGTCATTAGTATAATGGGAATGTGAATCATGCCACTTACAGTAGGGGCGTTTCTTTAGCTCATCGGCGGACGGAATAACTTGGCCCTTAGGCAACCTGAGAAGCTGGTTATTCAAGAGAAAATCAAATATTTTATCGCACTTAGTTATATCATAGAGTATTTGACTTCGCTAGGCCGACTCTTAGTGGGAGATGGCTGTAGTTCAGAACAAATGACGGGTTTACTCTTAGCGTTCTAGACCCATTCGGCCGCATACATGTCAGCCAAATCTTCTTCTTGTTCCGACTCCTCCTCGTCAGAATGTTCCATGTTGTGGACTTCAGCCCTAGGCTTGTTTAATGTTTTAATAAACCTTTTATCTTTGGCTCGGCCTTCTTAGACCAGAACCTACCGTAAGACTTGGCTAAATTCCAAAAAGTTTTTGTTGTCTAACCTCTCTTTAATCTCATAGCACAACCCATTGAAAGCTAGTTCCGCCAAATCTCTCTCTGAAATATTGAGACTAAAACATCGGTTTCTAGTATTTCTAAAGCGCCTGATGTACTCGGAGACACTCTCGCTAGATTTTTGCCTAACCATCGTCAAATGCGAAAGCCTAAGTTCTGTCTCGCCTGTATAAAAATAGTCATGGAAATTTTGTTCCAATTCGGCCCACGTTTGGACAGAGTTCATGTGGGAGCGCCAAAAACTAAGTGAAAGCGGTGTCGGATAGTGAGAGAGAAAATAGTCTAAGTTTTAAAGCGTCCGACCCACTAGCTTCTCCACACTGTTCAAAGAACTGACTGACATGCTCTAGTGTGGTTTTGTTACCCTCACCATCAAAATTGGTGAACTGAGGTACTCTATAGCCGCAAGGGTATGGTACAATGTCGAAATGGTCAGGGTATGGTTTCTAGTAAACCCTAGCCAGACCCATAGGCATGAAACTGGTGCACTCGCTAAATAGTGCGTGGATCCGCTCCTCAATGTCATCCTGGCCTCCTATCTGTGCGCGTATATCATGTGGAGGCACGACACGTGGTTGTATGTCAGTGTGTCATCCGCAGGGGTCTTCCTCACATGCTGGCTCTTGGTGCATGACGTGTTCGTGCCTATGCGTTTGTGCATGCGGCGCGACAACACAGGATGTTGTAGCAATAGTGTTAGCTACAACACAGGTTTTGTATGTGTGTATAGTGTGTAAATGAACCTCGAAGGGTTCTCTCAAAAGGAGAAAAGATTCATACTGGTTCGGACCTCCCCTAAAGGATAATAGCCCTACATCCAGTTTGTGATGGATTTGGCATAGTATGCCTCAGTGGAGTCTAGTGAATTTCGGGGCTCTCATGGCCTTGGAGGAGCTAACCTATTACATGGGCTTGGCCTTGCTTTTATAGGAACGTAGGCCAAAGGAAAAGACCAAAATGCCATCTATAAGTCATAGGCTCATAGGGGCAAAAAGGGAAAAAAGAGCTAGCTACTGTACAAAGTGCTTTATAGCTTTACAGACGTGTCAGATAAACGTCACTTCTTGACCAGCTAAATGACATACTAGGGGCAGAGGGGCCCCTGGTATGGCTTCTACACTGTAGCGAGGTACAAATATCTTCTGGATTCGGAGTAGGGGCCAGAGCTCTTCAGGCAGAGGCCGCAAGGAAGGCTTCAAAGTTAACTACGAAGTGGGCTTCGAAGTATACTCCGAACTGGGTTCTCAGAGACTTAGCTTTGAATCAGCTAAAAAGAGTCTGAAGACTGGCTCTAGAGAGCTCTGAAGGGAGCTCGAAGGTTAACTCCGAACAAGGTTCGAAGGTTAACTCCAAATAGAGCTCGAAGGTTAACTCCGAAGTTAGCCCAGAGGATAACTCCGAAACTAGCCTGTGACTTAGCTTCTGGAAAAATTCAAAGGGATCTTAGAGGCTTCGCTTCGGAGGGCTCCAAAGGGGTTCGGAGGCCTCGCTCCAAGGGCCTCCGAAGAGGACCTTGAAACATACAAATAGCTTCTCCAGATAGGAACATGCTTCGATAGTGTTGGGCTCTGGGCCGAAGGCTGTCGGAGGCCGACGTCATTTGGCCTCTGTTTAAGGGAAAACTTATTCCCCCAATAGTAGCCCCTCACCTGCAGGCCTTCGAGATGAAGGGGTGCGTGCGCCCTTCGGACAAATGACAGTAAAAATGGCAACTTCAGAGAAAACAGGCCTTCAGAGCTTGTACTGAAGGCGACTTTGATATGCGCAGGTAATAATTGCCTGCATTAGTTGTCAGAACGACCTCGGGGAGATCAATTGACTCTGCAACAGCTATAAAATTGACCGTTACAGTGCGCCAGTTCGCTTCAGCTTCGTAGGAGGCCCACCTGTCAGTGGCTTCAGCAGGGGAACTATCGGGATTTTTACCGCCGATAAATAGGGGTTTACCGCACACGGCTTCGACACACCTCTCATTTGCTTTCTTCTCAACGCTTGCATCCTTCGCTCTCTTCTCCTCCTTAGCTTTGTGCGAAGCACCCTTCACAAGCTTTAGCGCCCTTCGCACCGAAGCTCCACAGAAATGCAGAAGAAAGTTGCTTCGAGGGCTTTGGCCTTGGGCTCGAGCTCGACCTCCGCCCAAGCGCAGGCAGCGGCAGGAGCGACAGCGAAGCCTGCAGCGAGGTGGTTGGGGCCAAAGGATCTCCAATCACCATCAGATAAGTTCGAGCAAACTTTGGAGATGAGGGCCTCGATCTCGACAGAGGAGTCTGTCCGAAGGTCCTGAACGGGGAAGATCTCGCCGAAAATCCAGCTTCGAGTGCCGGAGAAATCGGAGGCCATAACGAGGCCTCGGTCTGATGAAGTGGTGCTGTTCGAGGCCTTCTTCGAAGCTGGCCTCTGACTGCCAGTCATGGGGATGCTGAGTGAAGTCTTGAAGGCTTATAACCTCGAGCTCCCTCAACTATCGCCCAATGTCGTGGCGAGGCTTGCAGTGTTTGAATGGCCATGAGGGCCGAAGGCTGGAGGGCCGCACCGACGTCTTCGTTGCTCTTCACGACGCCAACTGCCAACCGAAGACGAGGGAGGGTGCATACCATGTCAAGAGGGCTTTGGCCTTCGGAAGCGCCAACTTCCAGCTTTGGAGGGAGTACCAAGATGCCTTCCCAGCGAGGGCTGCCAACAGCAAATCGTACTCGAGGTGGGATCAAGAGTGGTTCTACGCCTCCGTCGGCACGAACTCTCCCCTTCGGAGTACCAATGCGCTTATCTCTTACCAGCACGAAGGTGTGGTGAAGACGAGCCCCGACACCCTTCGCTCGAGGATCTTGCTCCTTCGGAAGGTGGCCGCGAAGATGAGCATGAGGGACCTCACGGAGGAGTTTATCACCCTCCGGCTCACCCCCCTTGCGCGCTCTTGGCCGGAGGGCCTCTTCCAACCTTCGGGCCGATGGGGCCTAAATGAAGTGGCAACAGAACGCCTTGGTAAGACTTTGAATAATTTCCACTTTCATACTTCACCAAAAAACTTTACTCTGACTTGGAATCTTGATGAAGCCGCTCTTGAAGTGAGGACTCCGGAGGAGGCCATCATGGCGGCGGAGCGTGTTGTTGGGGCCCCGACACCTGAGGAACAGGCCCAACAGCTTGCTCTGGTGGGGACCTGGGAGCACTGTAACAGGGTGTGGATCCTGCTATGCATCGAGGTGGTGGACCGAAGCCCAGCTCCACCGAAGCCTGTGCAGGAGGTTGAGGTGGAGGAAATTGTCCAGCCTCTGCTGCCGAAGGGTTCGTGACGGAGGCGACCATCCATGACTTCCATGAGGGCTGCGCGGCTGCGGAGGCCGGAGGCTAGGTGGCTCAACTCATCCACTCGAGCCCCATGGACCTCTTCATCAACGCAAACGAAGCCCTCATCTAGGTGAGCGAAGTCCTATGCAGCCTTTGAGTTGTACTTTGGTCTTCGATCAACACTTATGGATTTTTTGAACTCTTTTAGGCCTTCGCACTGAACGCTGCAGCGTCAACCTCTGCGGACAGGCAGATGACGCGCTTGGCGGAGGAGAGGGACGCCCTCCGACGCGAAGTCTCGGTGGAAGCCGAGAAGCGAAGGCGGGCCGAAGCCTCAGCCAAGGCGGCGAGGGCCGAGGCTGACAAGGCAAGGGAAGCCTTGGCCTCGGATACCTACAAGCTCCGAGCGGAGCTTCGAGCTATGAAGGATGCCGGAGCTCAGCTAGCGGAGGAGAACTCCAAGCTTCGCTAAGCCGGCCACTGCCTTGAAAACTTCGTCATTGCCAACATTGACGAAGCCACTCTGAGCTTGACCGGGATCCTTGAACAAATAGGGACCGAGTGTCGGGCTCCAGACTTTGGCAGCCAGGACCCAATTGGGGACCGCATAGATTTTTTGAAGGTGGTGGCTGCGACGGCAGAGAAATCTTTGAAGGGCTTCGCCTTAATGGCCGGCCATGTGGCCGGTCAAGGGGTGTTGCAAATGCTTCATGACACGGGGTGCAACCACCTCGAAGCAGCGACCTCGGCGACTCCGGTGGCCTTCGGAGGCCAACACTTGGTGACACCTCCGGCAGATGTCCGCGCAGCCTGGCGCCGCCTTTAGGAGCCTTGGAAAGCCCAAGGCTACGAAGCCGTCCTCGAACTCCAGAAGGCCATCTGTCTTCGCCGAGCTAGGGCACATGCCTCGCCAGCTCAGCCTTCGACGTCGGCACCTCCGCCTCCGAAGGTGTAGATGTCCTTAGGCTCCTTGTAATTCTTGGCTGTAGGCTTGTAAAAACTTATCAATTTATTAATATAAATGCAGGGGTACTTTATACTTTCCCAGGCTCATCCTTCAAATGTTGACCTCGAAGTACTTGAGGACTCTGAAGAACTTTGCCAATTATGGGTGGTCCTCGAGGTAGCTATGTCCGAAGGCCCCCCTCGGTTTAAACTTCTGAGGGGGCCTAACAGCGAAGCCATCCCCGAAGTAGCCCAAGAGCTGCTGGCTACCGTGAAGACGGAGCCCCTTCGGAGTTCTTCCTCCTCGCCAGACTTAAGCTGCTTCGCAGTAGACTCACGTAGCGAGGGGGTACAGCCTTCGTGAACGGCCTTGGCAGGCTATGAAGCCTTAGACTTTTCTGCCTTCGACATGGCACCGCCTGCCTCGCAGACTTGGACAAACCTGCAAAGTGGAAGACAAGGTCTGCGGGCTTCAGGGCGTGGAAGAACCATACGTGGGAGAGCAGGTTCCGACGAGGCTTCGTCCAGCCTAGGGGGCCCTAGCCGAAAGAAGGGCAAGCGAGGGTTGGGGCCTCGAGCTCGCTTTTTCTTAGGCTTAGACACAAACTACTCATAATGTTGTTTTCGAATTATATTTGTAACATACTTCTCAATTATCATTCAATGAATGAGATTTGTTGTATTTGCATACTTCGTCTGCATGCTTCGCATGGTTTGATTGTTCCGAACGTTTTAGCTTGTCACGCTCGTACTGCGCATTACATTGCACACTTCGCATACATACTTCCCCCCTTGCTCGTGGCAGCTAGGGATTTAGTCGTTGCTGGTGCGGGCAATTAAAAATGCGAAGGGGTGCGCCTTTTGGCGGCTTCGGATGCTTATATCACATAGAGAGAAGGCCTCTTTTGGGCTTCGAATGCATTAATTTGGAGCGAAGAAAGGCTTCAACATAGCCAAATTACGCGAAGCATGCTTCGGCATGCTTGGATTTGAATGTTGTGCGTGAGCAAGGCTCCGAAACGCACTTAGATTTTAAGTGAAGCATGACTTCGAGATGCTTAATTTTTAGATTAGATCACGTCACGCGAAGCGAGGCCTCGGTGCATGTTCAGATAACGAAGCAAGGCTTCTTGAGCTTGATCCTGTAGTTAAAAGGATATTTGGTGTGGTTTCACCGAACCTGTGATAAGTTGAGCCACCTTCGACTGTGGGTCACCTACGACCCTGGGCCACCTTCGACCCGGGGATGCATCAGGCCGGAGCCTGGAATCCCGGACTTGCTGAGCCGTCGCTCGGAAGTCTCAAAGCCCACTGCTATGGGCCTAGAGGCGCTGTGTAGGCTTCAAATTTTAAATAAGGCAAAGCAAGGCTTCAAGTTTTTGATAAGGTGAAGCAAGGCTTCAAATTTTTAAAAGGAAACAAGGCTTCGATTTCAAAACGCAAAGCATAGCTTCGGTTTTAAAACGTGAAGCGAGGCTTCGAATTTTAATAAGATGGAGCGAAAGTTTGCTTTAAAGGTGAAGCAGGGCTTCGGTTTTATATTAAAGTAATTACAAATTCGTACACCCAAGTGGTGCTTCAGATTGTACAAACCCCATAACGCGGGTGAAAAACTTGCCTCGTAGCCCCTGGGCTTTGACGGCCTTCGACACGCGAAGCAGAGCCCCTTATTGAAGGGTGAGCTCCGAAGCACGAAGGATAGAGGAAGGTGAAGAAAGCCTTTAAACTGCACCCGAAGCCCCTTGCCGGAGGGTGCGCGAAGCAAGAAAAGCTTCGAAGCTCCCCCCTCAAGTGCACTTTGAATTGCAGACAGTGGCAGAAAACTTAGCTTTTAGGACTAAGGTCCCCAGGGACGGCACCAACTGTTGTAGCAATTGTGTTAGCTACAGCACATGTTTTGTATGCGTGTATAGTGTGTAAATGAACCTCGAAGGGTTCTCTCAGAAGGAGAAAAGATTTATACTGGTTCGGACCTCCCCTAAAGGATAATAGCTCTACGTCCAGTTTGTGATGGATTTGGCATAGTATGCCTCGGTGGAGTCTAGTGAATTTCCATGGCCGTGGAGGAGCTAACCTGTTACAAGGGCTTGGCTCTACTTTTATAGGCACGCATGCCAAAGGAAAAGACCAAAATGCCCTCTATAAGTCATAGGCTCATAGGGGCAAAAAGGGAAAAAGGAGCTAGCTACTGTACAAAGTGCTTTATAGCTTTACAGACGTGTCAGATAAACGTCACTTCTTGACCAGCTAAATGACATACTAGGGGCAGAGGGGCCCCTGGTATGGCTTCTACACTGTAGCAAGGTACAAATATCTTCTAGATTCGGAGTAGGGGCCAGAGCTCTTCAGGCAGAGGCCGCAAGGAAGGCTTCAAAGTACACTACGAAGTGGGCTTCGAAGTATACTCCAAACTGAACTCTGAACTGGGTTCTCGGAGACTTAGCTTTGAATCAGGTAAAAAGGGTATGAAGACTGGCTCTGGGGAGCTCCGAAGGGAGCTCGAAGGTTAACTCCAAACAAGGTTCGAATGTTAACTCCGAACAGAGCTCGAAGGTTAACTCTGAAGTTAGCCCGAAGAATAACTCCAAAACTAGCCTGAGACTTAGCTTCTGGCAAACTTCAAAGGGATCTTGGAGGCTTCGCTCTGGAGGGCTCCGAAGGGGTTCGGAGGCCTCGCTCCAAGGGGCTCCGAAGAGGACCTTGAAACTTAGAAATAGCTTCTCCAGATAGGAACATGCTTCGACAGTGTTGGGCTCCAGGCCGAAGGCTATCGGAGGCTGACGTCATTTGGCCCCTGTTTAAGGGAAAACTTATTCCCCCAACACAGGAAAAACTAGCGCATGAGTAGGTGCGTGCAATGGATAGGGTTAGCTTGGTAATGGCTTGTCTCAACCGTATATGTTGGAGCCGGAGACATGATGGTCTTGCCAGTACTACCGTTGGTTCTGCTATAGATACGTTTCACCAGTGGTACACTGGCGATTGGAGTTGGTGGAACGACCACAGTAAAGCCGAACCTTCTAAGCGTTGCCTCTACCTGAGAGCTAACTGCCGAATCTAAACGGTTGGCTAGCGAAGCGCTAATAGCTTGATCTCCTGATGTGGCTATTTTTTGCTCAATCTCTAAAGAAGGTAAAGGAGGTGATACTGGTGTTACCTGGGTCCGAGCGAGGTCGGGGACATTGACATTGTGCTTGATGAAGCCCGCGCATGTTTTGACGTAGCTCCCAAGCATGAGGTCTTGTAGCACTTTCATTTTCTCCTCGATCTCTACTCGGTCTTCTTCGGGGATATCTTCAAGGGTAGGCGTCATGATGTTGCAGTTGTCGATATATGTGCCCCCCATAGGATCCATCGGTGATGTAGACATAGTAGTCATCGTAGATGTACCCGCGACCGATGTAGATGTAATCATCATGTTGGCGAAGCCTTCCCCAGCAGAGTCGCCAAAAAGTGTGTTGACACGAAGACGTGTCCCCGCACTTGGGTCAGTTCGATGATCCAAAAGTGTGTGGATACTTAGGAACAAGCCTAATCATAACACAACATAGACGTTGCGTTCCGACTACCCTTAACAGTGGCAAGGGGGTGGAGTCACCAGGTAATCAGATCACACATAAATAATTCAATTAGCCGAAAGAAATATATAAATAAAGTAAACCAGCCAGCTGAACGAAGCCTAACTGGTTCGAAGTATACTATGCGAAGGGTTCACCGAAGGGGGTCTTCGGCGTTCGGATCGATCTGGTTGAAGGTAGGCTCTGAATAGATTTCTGACGCGAAATCGCCTCCGAATGACAGAGTTCGGTGCGAAGTCTCTGCCACCACAAAACACTCCAACGCGACGCACTGGCACGACTTCGTCTATTGCGGAGTGTAGGCGTGATGAAGCCTGATGCGACGAAGCCTACTACGGAGCACTCCGGCGTGGGAAATCAACCAGACCGTCAACAACGTGATGGGTCTGGCATGGGTAGTCGAAGCATGGGTTCCACCAAAGGGTGTTCTAGTAGCCTCCGAAACTAGTTTCATGGCTCTGGACACCATCGACGAAGGGGCTCCAAGCGTGAAAACCTGCAACAGAATAGAGATCAAGTGCCAATTCGACCTAGAGTCTGAATCTGCTAAGTGTTGCAGTAGAGAAACGAAGGTAGCAATCTGTTACGTAGATTAACAGATAATTCACAGGTGAAGTAACAAGGCGATAGCAATCTGTTATGTAGATTAACGGGTACTTCACAAGCGAAGTAACAAGGCTTACCACCATTTCAAAGTGGCCGGCAGAGGGCTTCCAAGCAAACCCACGAAGGTTGTGCAGAAAGGTAAATAAAAGTAAAGTACGGTTCAAAGCTAGGGCTTTGTTGTTGAATTGTGTTGGGGGCTTTGAAGAACCGACCTCACCTCTATATTTATAGGGGCTAGACTTCTTATCTTTAAAGCTAATATGTTAGGATTTAGCCTAATCAAGTTTATGGATAAAAACAACCAGAATCAGACTCAAACTCTATCTCCGAGGCCAGCCTCCGAAGGGCCTTTAGGCCAAAGTTAGCAGGCTGCCAAAAGGCCTCCAAAGCCCAATGTTTGATGGGCCTTCAGCCCTATAAGGCTTCGTCTTGGACTAGGGCTTATGTATTTTTAGCCCAAATTACCAAAATTGATATTTTGACAATCTTGACCATTAATGTCATTTTTGCTATAAACACCTAGCAACTTTTCAACATCTCTCTTGCATGTCGGCGCTTCACAGTTCTTAATCTTCTCAAGTCTCTTAGGATCAATCTCGATACCTCTTTCATGAATCAAGAATCCTAAGAACTTGCCCACCGACATGCCAAAAGCATACTTGAGCGGGTTCATTTTTAAGCCATACTGACACATTCTCTCAAAAACAACTCTCAAATCGGCTAAATGGTTTCCCATAACATCCGATTTGACTACAACATCATCTATGTAGACCTCTAGCATAACTCCTAGCAAGTCATGAAAGATCAAGTTCATAGCACTTTGATATGTAGCGCCATCATTCTTTAAACCAAAAGTCATAACAACCCACTCAAATAAGCCAAAAAAACCGGGGAATCAAAAGGTTGTCTTGTAGACATCCTCTTCGGCCATAAAGATTTGATTATAACCAGCGTTGCCATCAAGAAAACTTAGTACCTTGTGTCCTAAAGAATCGTTGATCATCATGTAGGCTATCGGTATGGGGTGCTCATCCTTCGGAGTGGCCTTGTTCAAGTCCCTGAAATCGATACACACATGAATCTTGCCACTCCCTTTCTTCTCTACAGGCACAATATTAGCAACCCATTCAACATACCTGCATGGCCTAATAAACTTAGCCTTGAGTAATTGTTCTATCTCCTCTTTAACTCGGTCATAAACGGCTGAATTAAAGCGACGAGGGGGCTGTTTATAAGGCCTAAACCTGGGTTTGATAGGTAGACGATGCTCTACGAGCTCACGACTTAGTCCTAGCATATCACTATACTCCCATGAAAAACAATCGACATACGACCGAAGCAAATTTATTACTCTGGCCTTTTCATCATCCTGCAAATTTTGATTTACAAAAGTCGGCTTTGGAATGCTACCATAGCCTATATTGACCTCTTCTAGAGGACTGGCCGACGCAAAACCTTGACCTAACTTTTCTACTTCGCAAAAATCTTCAATGGCTTCGGAAATACTATCTTTAGAAGACCGATACTGCTGTACACGAGACTTTAGCCAATCAAGATTACTCTTACTAGACATGATTACTAGTTTAGAGATAGCCGAGCTACACCAGTCGGCTTTATAGACACTGGAACAAAGCGTCCGTTAGATACGCTAACAAAGTCGTAGTCTAAGAGATCTCTACCTAACAAGCATTCTACCTTATCCTGAATGGCATCAATAGACACATCGACCAAAGAAATATAGGCTAAAGTATCAGCTAGTACAATCTCCACATCATCACCGTCCCACTGAATCAGGCACTGGTGCAAAGTAGATGAAATACAACAATTTGCGTGAATCCAATCACGCCCAAGTAGCACATTGTAGTTACATTGCACATCGACGATGAAAAACTCCAGCGGCAACATCTTGTTGCCCACTGTCATCTCCAAAGAAAGTACGCTCTTGTCCTTGGATCTCTCACCATTGAAGCCATTGAGCGTCAAGTTGGTTCTCATCATGTCACATTCATTATTGCCTGGATTCTTCAATAGAGAGTACGACATCAGGTTGACGGTGGCGCCTCCATCTATAAGCATCCTCAAGATCAGCTTCCCGTCGATGGGCCCATTGACATAGAGAGGCTTAAAGTGGTGAGCCGTATCCTCAGGCTTCTCGAAAACAACCTCCCACGGGCTGAGTCTTAGTTGAGCAACCTCAGCCTCATCCTATGGGAGTGCAAACTCAGTAGGCAGTATGATGATGTTTATATTCATAGCCTGAGGATGGGGCACCTTGGAGATAGGTGTGTAGTCGTCGTCCATAAGATCATCCTCCTCATCGCTCAGAGTAGGAGCTGGGTTGCTTACAACAACCGGCTTTGGTTTCCAAACCTGTTTCGCTGCTGGTCGGGGACGGATCTCATCAAAAATGGCGTCTCTCTCGTCCTCGGCCTTCTTCTCGCACATTTCCTAGGCTCGAAGACGCTGTAGCCACCTCTTCTGGGACTTTGTCATACCTGGAGGTGCCCACGAAGGTTGCGGCTTGGTGCTGGGTGCCACAACTTTGCTCCTAGAGTTTTTGGCCAAACAGGAATTGCCTAGATCGGCCTCGACATTTTTGCGCTTGGCGGAACTCTATTCCTGCGTGCTGTTGGTTGGACCAGCCTTACTGGGCCGGTATGACTGGGCTGTGTCTGTCGGACCGGCTATAGGGGGCCGGTCGGCCCAACTAACGTTAGATGCCTCCAAAAGGCCGGTCGGACCGGTCACAGTAGGCCAGTTGGACCAGGGCACTGAGGGCGGTCCGACCGGCCCTGTGGCTACGGTAAGAGGCAAGGTACCTGAGAGGTGGAAAGTAGCACGGAGGCCACTTCACCATCGACAGATGATATGGTGGCGGAGGAAAAGGTGGCTCCAGTGGCTTTGTCCATCATGAGCCGAACCCACTATTACGAGGAGGGCTCGGCTTTGCTAGAGGTCGTGGCCAAGCATTCGCCTTCTCGCCCTCTTTTTGTGCTTCTGGGGTAGCATGTCATATGTCACCTTTGGCTTCTTGCGAGTCACAGATGAAGATGATGAGCTAGTGTTCACCTTCCACACTCCTACCTCAGGGTTCTTTGTCACGAGTGTGTGTGGGCGCGGTTCTCCGATCACAACCTCCTTTCTCTTAGCAGACCCGACCTGCTTAGGCCGAATCAACAACTTCTTTCTGTTGAGATCAACAGCGTGCACGATAAAGGGGTCCTGGTCGAGCTTCATCTTGGGATTTGTATTCATCTTCAACCGTCCTTCTTCTATGGCCGATTGAATGTGCCGACGAAAAACATTATAATCATTAGTAGAATGGGAATGATAATCATGACACTTACAATATGCCCACTTCTTCAAGTCATCAGCAGTCGGAATGACGTGACCCTTCGACAACGTGAGAAGTTTGTTCTTCAACAAAAATCAAATATTTTATCACATTTGGTCATGTCAAATGAATACTTCACCTCACTAGGCCGACTCTTGGTAGGAGACGTCCGTAACTCAGTGCAAGTGACGGGCTTGGCATTACTAGACCAAGTACACTCTGTAGTGTACATGTCGGCTGAGTCATTCTCGCTCTCTGATGATTCCTCATCGGAGTGCTCCATGACGTGCACCTCAGCCTTAGGCTTATTAAATGTTTTGGTGAACTTTCTATTTTTGGTTCGACTTTCCTAAACCAAAGCCTTCTGCAACACCTGACTAACATCAAAGAAATCATGGCCATCTAGTTTCTCCTTGAGTTCGGAGTGAAGACCGTTAAAATCTAGGTCGTCCAAGTCTCTGTCAAAAATGTTCAAAGTAAAACATCGGTTTCTAGTGTCCCTAAAATGCTTAATGTACTTAGAGACACTCTCACTAGTCTTCTGTCTAACCGATGTCAAGTGTGAAAGTCTAAGCTCGGTTACCCCAGTATAAAAATAATCATGGAACTTTTGCTCCAACTGGGCCTAAGTCTGAATGGAGTTCAGTGGTAACGCCGAAAACCAAGTGAAAGTGGTGTCGAAAAGTGATAGGGAAAATAATATAAGCTTCAATGCATCCGACCCACTAGCTTCGCCACACTGCGCTAAGAATTGGCCTATGTGCTCTAGGGTGGTCTTACTACCTTCGCCGTTAAATTTTGTAAATTTAGACACCCTAAAGCCGCGCGGGTACGAGATGGTGTCGAAGTGATCAGGGTAAGACTTGTGATAAACCCTAACCCGACCTCTAGGTGTCCAACCTGCACACTCTCTAAACAGTGCGCGAATTCGCTCATCAAAGTCATCTACGCATCCTGCCTGCGCGCGTCTCTCGTGCGGGGGCACAACACGTGGTGGTATATCGTGGTGTCGGCCATGCGGCTCCTCCTCTCATGGTGGCTCGCGATACGGAAAGTAATCGGGCCTATGTGGGTGTGCTGGAGCAGGAGGTGCGGGAAGCGTGGGATAAGGTATAATAGGCGCGAGCGACAGCGCATAGTGCATGACAGGGGCGGTCTGATCAGCCATAGGGTCAGTCGGACTGGCCTGATGGCCGGTGTTGTAGCAATTGTGTCTGCTACAGCAGGTTTTTGTTTATTAATGTATGGTGTATAGAATGAACCTCAAAGGGTTCTCACAGAGGGAGAATGAGTTTATACTGGTTCAGGCCTCCCCGGAGGGATAATAGCCCTACATCCAGTTTATAGTGGATTTGGCATAGTTTTTGCCTCTAGTTTCCAACCTCTTCATTACAAGGGCATGACCCTGCATTTTTATAGGCACACAGGCCAAAGGAAAAGACCAAATTGCCCTCTACAAGCCATAGGCTTTATAGGGGCGACAAAGGAAAAAGGCTAGACTACTGTACATTTGACTTTACAGATGTAGTAGATAAACATCACTTCTGAGCAAGTATACGGCAAACCAGGGGCAAAGGGACCCCGGTATGGCTTTACACTGTAGCGATGCTTGGATATTTCTTCTGGTCCGGAGTACTTGCCGGAGTCCTTCAGGCGGAGGTGGTTGAGGAGGCAATTACCACTCCAAAGCGGACACCCAAAAGGGCTCTGAAGTGGGCCCCAAACCATCTCTCGGAGTGGGCTCCAAGAGGCTTGGCTCCGAAGGGGACCAAAGGGATCCCAGAGGCTTGGCTCCGAAAGGGACTAGAGGGGTCCCGAAGGCTTGGCGCTGAAGAGCTCCCGAGGGCTCTAGAGGGCTCCGGAGGAGCAAGCATTGGCTGCTCTTGGAATTGACTTCGTCATAGGAGGCCGGACTTTGCTTTTTGGCTTCGGTGGCGACAGGCTCCGGGCCCGAGGCCTCCGAAGACTGACGTCATTTGGCGCCTGTTAAAGGGAAAACTAATTCCGCCAACAGCCGTACTAACCGATAGGGCCATATGTTGCCTCGGCCATGGATGGTGTGGCCTTAGATTCTATGGTCTTCTCGGTACTCATGTCAGTACTACTGTGTATGTGATGGACATGGGGTACACTAGCTATTGGAGTAGGGGAAGTGGCCTCGGAAAAGCCGAATCTCCTATACATTGCCTCCATATTAGAGTTGATCATGGCTTCTATGCAGTTTGCAATAGTAGCGCTAATGGCCTGGTCTACTAACGTGGATATTTTTTGCTTGATGTCCTGGGAGGATAGTCGAGGGGACGATGGTGCTACCTTAGCTTCGGAGAGAACAGGGACGTCGATGTCGTGCTTGACGAAGCCCCCACGGGTCTTGGTGAAGCGGCCAAGAAAAAGAGTGTGTAGCTCCCTTGTCCTAGCCTCGAGTTTTGCCCTATCCCCCTGGGAGAGGTCGTCAAGGGTGGGGATGATGATGTTGCTGTCATCGATCTCTTAGCTCCCCACCGGATTCATCAGCGTCGAGGGTGCCGTTGATGTAGAGGTAATGGGTGTACCCGTCGCCGATGTAGAAGTGCTTGGCATGTCTTTCCCAGCAGAATCGCGAAAAAGTGTGTTGAGACTAAAGCGGCAACATGCTCTGGGCCCGAGGCCTATGGAGACTGACGTCATTTGGCCCCTGTTAAAGGGAAAACTAATTCCCCCAACAGTAGCCCCTCGCACGTAGCCCTTCGGAGCGAAGGGGTGCGTGTGCCTTGGGACAAATGACCTGGAGTAAGTGAAGCTTCGAAGAAGGCATGCCTTCGGAACTTAGACCAAAGGGTGGCTTCAAACTGCGCAGGCAATAAATGCACGTTTGGATTGTCGGGACACCCTTGGGGAGCCCAAGCGACCCTGCAAAAGTCAAAAAACTGACTGACCATTGCAGCGCGGGAGGGCGCAACGGTTCACTTCAATTTCACCCTAGGCCCACCTATCATAGACTGCTAAGGCCGGGATAATTAGTGAAAAAAGGCTTTGGTGCGGGGCGCGTAGATGTTTTTTACCGCTAAAAAAAGGGTTTCACCATACCACGGCTCCGCCCACGCTCTCATTTGCCTTCTGCTTCAGTCCCTAGCCTCCTTCGCTCTCTTCTCTCCACCTTCAGCCTCGTGCGCAGCCTGCTTCACAACTTCTTAGCGCCCTTCGCGCCAAAGCTCTACGAGATGCCGAAGAAGGTTGCGACGAAGAAGGGCTTGGCCCTGGGTGCGAGCTCGAGCTCCGTCCAGGCCCAAGCGGCGGCAGCGGCGGCGACGAAGCATATAGCGAGGCGCTTGGGGTCGAGAGACCTTTGGTCGACGTTGGACAAATTCGAGCAGACACTAGAGTTGAAGGCTTCGGCTTCCATGGAGGAATCCATTCAGAGGGTCGGCGAAGGAAAGATTTCTGAGGGCATCCAGCTTCGTGTGCCCGAGAAGTTAGAGACCATCCCGAGGCCTTGGCCTAATGAGGTTGTAGTTTTCAAAGCCTTCTTCAAGGTGGGCCTCGGGCTGCCGGCAGTGGAGATGTTGAGCGACGTGCTGAAGGTGTACAACTTTGAGCTCCATCACTTGTCCACGAATGCCGTGGTGAGGCTAGCCATCTTCGAATGGGCCATGAGGGCCGAAGGCTGCGAGGGGCATGCGAATGTCTTCGTTGCCCTTCACGATGGAAGCTGCCAGCCAAAGCGAAGGGTGGGGCAGATCATGTGGAGAGGGCCTTAGCCTTTGGGAGCGCCAACTTCTAGCTCCGTAGGGAGTTCCAAGACGATTTACCGGCGAGGACTGGGAACAAGTGGTACTTGAAGTGGGACCAAGAATGGTTCTATGCTTCAGTGGGCGTGGACTCCCCCCTTCGGAATACCAACGTGATCATATCTTACTGACGTGAGGGCATGGTGAAGTCGAGCCCCGAAGCTCTTCAATCGAGGATCTTACTCCCATGAAAGGTAGCTTCGAAGATGAGCATGAGAGACTTGGCCAAAGAGTTCATCACCCTTTGGCTTTGCCCCCTTGCGCTCTCTTGGCCTGAGAACTTGTTCCAGGCTTCGGGCTCAGAGGGATAGAGCGAGGTGTCTGTGGAGCGCCTTGGTAAGACTTTGAACTTCTTCAACTTCATACTTCGCGAAATTAACTTGCTCTCACTTGAAATCTTGATGAAGCTGCGCGTCATGTGTGGCCTCCAAAGGAGGCAATAGTTGCCGCGGAGCGCATTGTTGGGGCTCCGACACTAGATGAGCAGACCCGAAGGCTTGCTCTGGTGGGGTCTTGGGAGCGCTGGAATCGGGTGTGGACATGGCTTGGCATCGAGGGGGTCCAGGCGCTCTCCGACTTCGCCAGCTTGACACCTTCGGCGAGCGGCTCCAAAAGAAAGAGGGTGGACGACGATGAACTTGAGACCTCGAAGTTTGCGGAGTCCTCGAGGGTTCGCTCGGAGCCTTCGGCGGACGAAGCCCCTACCGTGGTGGAGCATGTGACCGTGGACCTTGACGCTGAAGTCGAGCCCACAGATGCTCTGGTGGCGACACCCGAAGTGGTGGCGCCGGAGGGTGCAGCGGCAACTGAAGTGGTGGTGTCGGATGCTGCGATGGTGACCCCTTCAAGCGCGGGGGCTAGGGCTTAGCCCGTGTAGAAGGGACTGGGGTCTGGGGAGCGCACATCATTCCTACCTTCCAAGACATCTCTTCTAGCAAAGAGGATGCTGACGAAGGTATACATTTGATCACCCTTCTCTTTATATTCATGTATATTGACTTGCATTTTTCTTCAAGCATTGGTGGCAACGCGAGGCCTATCGTGGTGGAGTCTGAGGGGACCTCCGACAGCAGCAAGAGCAGCAGCAACGACAGCAGCTCGGAGTCTGAGAGCTCTTCGTCTGAAGAAGATGAAGGGGACAACCGCGGCGGAGGGGCCTCTTAGGAGCAAGCCGAAGATGAAGTCAAAGTAGTGGACTAGAGCCTAGCTCCGGTGGAGCCTGCTCTTGCGGAGCCTGTGACGTAGATGGTCTGGCCTCTGCTTCCGAGGGGACCCGTGATGGAGGAAGCCATCAACTCCTTCCACGAGGGATGCATTGTTGTGGGGCAAGGGGACTTGGTGGCACAACTTAGCCACGCTAGCCACCTCGATCTCTTTGCAAATACCCACGAAGCCCTCGTCCAGGTTAGCGAAGCTTCACATGAGCTCTGAGTGATACTTAGCTCTGAGTGATACTTTGCGCTGAATGCTGCAGCAACAGCCTCCGTGGACCATCGGGTGACCCTTTTGGTGGAGGAGAGGGACACCCTTCGGTGCCAGGCTTTGGAGGAGGCCGAGAGGTGAAGGCAAGCCGAAGCAGCGGTAGAAGAGGCGAGGTCCGAGGCAGTCAAGGCAAGAGAAACCTTGTCATCACAGACAAAAAGGCTTTGAGAAGCACTTCGGGCTTCAGAGGAAACTAGGGCGAAGCTAGCGACGGAATTCTCTGATCTTCGCGCATCCAGTCGATCTCTGGAAGACTTCATGGTCCGAGGGGTCGACAAGGCCGCCTCGAGCTTGACCGAAGTCCTTGAACACCTGGGGACCGAGTGCCCGACCCTGGACTTCAATCCTCAAGATCCAGTCGAGGACCACCTCGAGTTCCTTTAGACGGCTGCGGCGATGGCGGAGGTGTCGATGAAGGGCTTTGCGCTGATGGCCGGGCGAGTGGCTGGCCAAGGGGTGTTGCAAATGCTTCATAATGTGGGGTGCAACAACCTCGAGGCAGCAACTTCGGCCACGTTGGTGGCCTTTGGAGGCCATCACTTGGTTTCGCCACCTTCGGATGTCCGCGGAGCATGGCGCCGACTTCAATAACCCTAGAAGGCCCAAGGGTGTGAAGCGGTCCTCGATCTCCAATGGGTCTCCCACCTTCGTCGAGCCAGGGCACAAGCCTTGCCAGCTCAGCCTTTGACGTCGAAGCATCCGCCCCCGAAGGTCTAGACCTCCTTAGGCTTTTGTAATTTTGTGGTCGTAGGCCTGTAAATGACTTATCAGTTTATTAATAGAAATGCGAGGGTACATTATACCTACCCAGGCTTAGCCTTTGGATGTTGACATTGAAATGCTTGAGGATTCAGAAGAGCTTCACCAACTTTGGGTGGTGCTCGAAGTCGCTAGCTCTGAAGGCCCTCCTCGGTTCAACCTTCTAAGGGGTATTAGGGGCGAAGCTATTCCCGAAGTAGCCTAGGAGCTACTGGCTGCCGTGAAGAATGAGGAATGGGTGGTGTGGATTCACCAAACCTACGATGGGGTTGAGCCACCTTTAACCCTAGGATAAGTCAGGCCGAAGCCTAAAATCCCGGACAAGCCCGAGCCATCGCCCGAAAGTCCTGGACACCTTGAGCCGTCACTCGAGGGAGTCCTGTAGCCCACTGCTATGGGTCTGGAGGTGCTGTGTAGACTTCGGAGGAGTGCTCCGGTTTTTACAAAGCAAAGTGAGGCTTTGATTTTAAATAAAGCGAATCAAGGCTTCAATTTTGAATAAGACGAAGTGAGGCTTCGATTTTAAGGTGAAGTAAGACTTCGGTTTTCAATAAAGTGAAGCAAGGCTTCGATTTTTAAACAATGCGAAGAAAGGCTTCGATTTTGAATAAGGTGAAGCAAGGCTTCGATTTTAAGGTGAAGCAAGACTTTGGTTTTTTAAATGATGTGAAGCAAGGCTTCCATTTTAAATAATGTGAAACAAGGCTTCGAAGATTTAATGAAACAATTTCTGCTTTGCACAACGAAGCGGGGCTTCGAGCTATGTATATACCTCTGGAAGCTCGACTTGATTTGGAAATAGAGCAGCTTCGCGCGATTGAAGAGCCCCTTGGTGAAGGGTGCACTCCAAGGCGTGAGGGGTGGTGGAAGGCGAGAGAGGCCTTCGGCCTGTACTTGAAGTCTCTTGCCGAAGGGTGCGCGGAATCCTCGGATTCTGAAGCTCTCTCCGCAAGAGTAATTCGAAATACAGGCAGTGGGAGAGAACTTAGATTTTTGTACAATAAGCTCCCCACGGACGGTGCCAACTATTGTAGCAATTGTGGCTGCTACAGTAGGTTTTGTGTATTAATGTATGGTGTATAGAATGAACCTCGAAGGGTTCTCACAAAGGGAGAAAGAGTTTATATTGGTTTAGGCCTCCCCGTAGGGATAATAGCTCTACATCTAGTTTATAGTGGATTTGGCATAGTTTTTGCCTCTAGTTTCCAACCTCTTCAATACAAGGGCATGACCCTGCTTTTATAGGCACGCAAGCCAAAGGAAAAGACCAAATTGCCCTCTACAAGCCATATGCTTTATAGGGGCAAGAAAGGAAAAAGGCTAGACTACTTTACATTTCACTTGACAGATGCAGTAGATAAACATCACTTCTGAGCAGGTATATGGAAACAAGGGGTGAAGGGACCCTAGTATGGCTTTACACTGTAGTGATGCTTGGATATTTCTTCTGGTCCGGAGTACTTGCTAGAGTCCTTCAGGCGGAGGCGGTTGAGGAGGCTCCGAATGGCACTCCGAAGCGGACCCCGAAAAGGGCTCCGAAGTGGGCCCCGAACCAGCTCTCGGAGTGTTCTCCAAGAGGCTTGGCTCCGAAGGGGTCCCAAAGGCTTGGCGCTGAAGAGCTCCCGAGGGCTCCAGAGGGCTCTGGAGGGGCAAGCATTGGCTGCTAGTGGAATTGACTTCGTCATAGGAGGCCAGACTTCGCTTTCAGGCTTCGGCAGCTATAGGCTCCGGGCCCGAGGCCTCTGGAGACTGACGTCATTTGGCCCCTATTAAAGGGAAAACTAATTCCCCCAACAGTCAGACTGATCGACAAGGCCATATGTCGCCTCGGCCATGGATGGTGTGGCCGTAGATTCTATGGTCTTCTCGTTACTCCAGTCGGTCCTACTGTGTATGTGATGGACAGGGGGTACACTATCTATTGGAGTAGGGGAAGCGGCCTCGGAAAAGCTTAATCTCCTATACATTGCCTCCATCTTAGAGTCGATCATGGCCTCTACGCGGTTTGCAATAGTAGCGCTAATGGCCTGGTCTGCTGACATGGCTATTTTTTGCTCGATGTCCTGGGAGGATAGTCGAGGGTACGATGGTGCTACCTTAGCTTCGGAGAGAATGGGGACATTGATGTCGTGCTGGACGAAGCCCCCGTGGGTCTTGGTGAAGCGGTCAAGAAAAAGAGTGTGTAGCTCCCTTGTCCTAGCCTCGAGTTCTACCCTATCCCCCTCGGAGAGGTCATCGAGGGTGGGGACGATGATGTTGTTGTCATCGATCTCTTAGCTCCCCACCGGATTCATCAGCATCTAGGGTGTCGTTGATGTAGAGGTAATGGGTGTACCCGTCGCCGATGTAGAAGTGCTTGGCATGTCTTTCCCAGTGGAGTCGCCAAAAATTGTGTTGACACTAAAGCGCGCCAAACACACAGACGTGGATCCGGTGATCCAAAAGCGTACGAATATTCAGGAGTAAACCAATAAGCGTAACGTAACACCAACACCGCGTTTTGATGATCCTTAAACACTGGTAAGGAAATAATGGAGTCGCCAGGCAATCAAATAATATTAATCTAAAATTATTCAATTAACCGATGTGTGAGAAAAATAACTAAAAACAATTAAAGCGGCTAGAATGGGGCTGGTTCAACCAAGGGGTTCCTAGCGGTCAGACCGGCCAAGGGAAGCCGGTCAGACTAGAGATATGCTACCGGTCAGGCAGGTAGTGCGAAGTGTTCGGACGAAGGGGGCTTCGATGCTAAGTGTGAAGGGGTAATGTCTACCCATCGGTCGATCGGACTGACAGAAGACCTTCAGTCAGACTATAGATGGCCAAAGGGGTGAGGGGGTACTCCGGTGTTAAGTGGCCTCCGGTGTGAAGGCGTTTGCCGAAGGAGTCTTGGGCCCTCGGCCTTCGGTCGGTCAGACTGAGGGGAAGCCTCCGGTCGGACCAGATGTGTGTGATCTACCCAAAGGGGACTCCGCGCTGGCAAAAAGAGCTCCCGAGGCCTCCTACGAAGCCTGGTCAGACCAGCTTTAGGCTGTCGATCAGACCGCAGTGTGCTGGTACGTCTGGTGACGGTGTGGCCCGGGCCGGTTGGACCGACAGTCCCTGGAAGGTGAACTCCATGACTCCGACCACCATCTTGTTGTTGGTGTCTTTGCCTAAAACTTCTTGGCGAAGATCAGAGAGATTAAACACTACAAAAACACTAGAAAACTATGGGTAATTCGGTGAAGAGACCAAATTACTGGTAAAAACCAAAAAAATGATAGAAATCTGTTACGTGGATGAAACAGACAATTCACGAGCGAACCGACAAGGACTTACCGTGATTACGATGCGGTGGACGGAGGGCTTACAACCCAAACCCATGAAGATGGACGTACTAAATTGAATCTAGGGCAAGAAAGTAAATTGAATGTAAAGGTACAATTCAAAGAGATAATAGATTGGATCTTTTAGGGTTTTTTGGGGGGGTCTCCTTGAATTTGTCGTGCCTCTATTTATAGAGGTTGGTCATGAGTTACTGGGCCTAATTTGAGTTAGATACGAGTTCCAAGTCATCCAAAATTAATTAGGGATAAAAATACCCCGAAATCAGCCATTTGGAGTCGGACTCATGTTGGGTCGGTCTGACCGGACCAATGTGTTCGGTCCGACTAGGCATACATGGCCGGTTGGACCGGCCTTTGCCAGGTCTTGACATATTTTCAGCCCAAATTACCAAAAATGATATTTTGACAATTTTGACCATTAATGCCAATTTTTGCTATCAATAGATTCCTCTAAAACTTGAACTTGGGCAATCCATGAATCAAACCTAAGGCACTTAGACAGTTGAGCAAATCAAAGCTCATATGGCTCGACACTGGTTTAGTTCTTTTGCTAAACCTAGTGCCGGACCATTTGCTCCCCCTTACAACCACTGATTGTGCAGGATCGGGGACTGGAGGACGTTTGGATCATGGACTCAGGATGCTCTCGCCACATGATGGGACATCGCAGATGGTTCTCCAGTCTCTCTCCCCCGAGCTCCAAGGAATATATCACCTTCGGGAACAGTGGTCAAGGGAAGGTACACGACATTGGCTCAATTCGCATCTCAGACCATTTCTCTTTAAAGAACGTTGCTTTGGTTGGAAATTTGAACTTTAATTTGATTTCTGTTTCGCGACTTCTTGAGGATGGTTTGGAAGTTCGTTTTAAGAAGGGCTGTTCTTCTGTGATTGATTCTAGAGGGTCTTTGATTTGCTAGATCTTACCTTTCGGTAAGGTGTTTCGGATTGACTTCTCTAGTTCTTTTGGCCTTTCTCGATGCTTGATTGTTGGATCCTCCTCTAAGCTCTGGAAGTGGCATAGGAGGTTGGGCCATTTGAGTTTTGATCTTCTAGTCAGGTTGAGCTCTATGGACCTCATCTGAGGATTGCCCAAGCTTAAGATGGAGAAGGATCTAGTTTTCCATCCCTGTCGTCATGGGAAAATGGTTGCTGCTTCTCACTTACCTGTGACTCAGGTAATGACTTCGTACCCGGGAGAGCTGTTATACATGGACACTATCGGTCCAGCTCCGGTGCGCTCAGTCGGTGGGAAGTGGTATGCGCTTGTGATTGTTGACGATTTTTCTCGATTCTCGTGAGTTTTCTTTTTGGAGTCTAAGGATGAGACTTTTCATTTTATTCATGACCTAATTTTGAAGCTGAAGAATGAGAACAACGGTTGGATGTGAGCGATTCGCTCTAACAATGACTCTAAGTTCAAGAACTCTCAGTTCATCAGCTTCTGTAGTGATCAGGGTCTTGATCATTAGTTTTGTACTCCTTACACTCCCCCACAGAACAGCGTTGTGGAACGAAAGAACCGCACGCTAGTCGAGATGGCCAGGACGATGCTCGATGAGCACAGGACTCCTAGGCGTTTTTGGGCTGAAGCCATGAACACGGCTTGCTATCTGGCCAACCACATTTTTCTTAGAGCTTACCTACGTAAGACTTCATATGAGTTGCAGTTTGGCAGACAGCCTAAGCTGAGCCAGTTGCGAGCGTTTGGCTGCAAGTGCTTTGTGCTCAAGAAGGGAGGGCATTTGGACAAGTTTGAGTCTTGTTGCTGGGATGGAGTCTTTCTTGGTTATGCTTTGTATTCTCGAGGCTTCCATGTTTGGAACCTCGACTCCCAGCAGCTTGTCGAGACTTGTGAGGTTTCTTTTGATGAGTCCTCGTCTTCTTTGACTCCTTTTGAGCTTTCTGGAGATGGTGAGCTCGGAGAGTCCATCTTCGAAGAAGATGATGACACTCCAGCTGCTGATGAGGGTGGGCCTTCTGCATAGCCTGTAGAACCCACACCTTCTGACACTTCAACCGAGGACGAGGGCGGACCTCTGATCACTTCGTCCACTTCGATCGAGCCCTCTCAGTCAAGTCCAGAGGTGCCAGCTGCTGACTCCGGTGAGGTGACTTCAGATCACCAAGGATCCCGAGCAGTTCAGCGTGATCACCCCTCAGAGCTCATCATCGGTGATTTGTCTGAGAGGACTTTGCGTTCGTCTGTTGACTCTCTTGTTGTGTTTGCTGAATATACTTTTGTTGCATCTTTTGAGCCCCCAGACGTTTATCATGCTCTTTCTGATTCAAATTGGATAAATGCTATGCAAGAAGAGCTTGAGAATTTTGTCCGCAATCGGGTTTGGACACTAGTTGAGTTGCCATCCGGATGCAACCCCATAGGCACCAAGTGGGTGTTCAAGAACAAGCAAGGTCAAGATGGGGTTGTGGTGCACAACAAAGCTCGACTAGTTGCCCAGGGTTTTTGCCAGAAAGAGGGTATTGACTTTGAGGAGACTTTCGCCCCTGTTGCCCGTCTTGAGTCCATTCACATTCTCTTAGCTTTTGCTGCTTCGAAGGGTTTTAAGCTTTTTCAAATGGATGTCAAAAGAGTGCTTTTCTGAACGGGTACATAGAGGAGGAGGTTTATGTTAGGCAGCCCCTGGTTTTGAGAACCCTAAGTTTCCTCGACATGTTTTTAAACTACAGAAAGCTTTATACGGTCTGAAGCAAGCCCCTAGGGCTTGGTATGACCGATTAAAGCAATTTTTGTTGGGGAAGGGCTTTGTGATGGGTTCTGTGGATAAAACTCTTTTCTTGCTCAGAGATGCCTCAGATTTCTTGGTTGCTCAGATTTACGTGGACGATATTATCTTTGATGGTACTACTGATGCTCTTGTGTCCAAGTTTTCTAAGCAGATGCACAGTGAGATTGAGATGAGCCTCATGGGTGAGCTCAAGTACTTCCTAGGGCTCCAGATCAAGCAGACCAAGGATGACACTTTCATCCACTACGGTAAGTACACTCGGGACATGTTGAAGAAATTCGACTTTGGTGGAGAGCTGAAGCCTCAGATGACCCTAATTGGAACATCTGGGGGCCTGGACAAGGACGAGAGCACCGTCAAGGTCAATGAGAGAGAGTTTTGAGGGATGATAGGTTCGCTGTTGTACTTGTCGGCGACGAGACCAGACATACAGTTTGCCGTGGGACTTTGCGCACGCTTCTAGTATTCACCTCACGCATCTCATCGGCAGGTTGTCAAGCGCAATTTCAGGAATTTCACCTATGCGCCTAATCTAGGTCTTTACTATTCAGCATCATCATCTCTTGATTTATCTGGCTTTTCGGACACTGACTTTGGTGGGTGCCGGTTGGATCGCAAGTCGACTTCCGGTACTTGCCAGTTTCTTGGTTCTTCTCTTGTCTCTTGGTCTTCTCGAAAGCAGTCTGGAGTTGCTCTTTCGACCATTGAGGCTGAGTATGTAGCTGCTGCTCACAGTTGGTTTGGATGATTTCCACGTTGCGATACTTTGGGTTGTTCTTTCCTACCAGAGTTCCTCTGTTTTGCGACAGCACCAGTGCTATTAGTGTAGGGAAAAACCCTTGTCTCCATTCAAAAACCAAACACATTGATGTGCGCTTTCACTTTCTGCGGGATCAATATGAGAAAGGTGTCATTGACCTTGTTCATGTTGATACTCATCATCAGTTTGCTGACATTTTCACCAAACCCCTTGATCAGTCTACTTTTGAGCATTTACGAGGGGATTTGGGTGTTGTGTATCCTTTCTAGGATATTTTTGAGTCAGTTTTCTCTATTCTTTACTCTTTTCTTGAGTCTTTTTTGTGTGTGTTTATATCATACATACTCACATATCACACTTTTGAGCCTACTTCTGTTATTTGATTGAACTGCTTTACATAGTCTAGCTAGTACATTCTTTTGATTACTTGTCGATGATCATGCTTTGGTTCAGTTCACTTGATATGTCTGATATCTATCATATGCATGGCTTTTATGCTTTAAAATTAAAAAATGATCACCATTTCTTCTGGTAACTAGCATGTGTAGGTTGAATGCTTTTGCTATATGTTACATGCCTTGTAGCTAGATCCTTACTTAGATGCAGATATGCAACTTGGACATCTTTATGCTTTAAACATGGAAATGTGCTATAAAAATGATGAAAAATTCGAAAAATGAAATTTCCATGCCTTTTTATGCATAATTTGAAAAGATCCAGGTGGGTTTGCTTTGTCGCATTGCATTGTTCTGGACTGCATACCATAGCACTTTGGTATGAACTAGGACAGTGTAATGTATGCCAAGACCAATGTCTTAAGCTTCTGATGGTCCAGTTTTGGCCTAGGCTTGACTTGGTCGGTTAGCATAAGGTCTGACATGCAAATAACCCCTGGCAAAAATGAAAAAGGAAAAAGAAAAAGCCTGCAAATTAAAAAGATAACAAGTTTGCTGAAGCACTTTGTTTTGGACAATGCTTATCTTGGTAGATATCAGTTAGCTTTTGTATCTCATGCTTTACCTTGCTTATTAACTGGAAAATGTGGTGATGCTTTAGTTTACGAAAATTGAAAAATGCGTGCTAATGACTTTCTTTAGATATCATCTGTTGCACTGATCATGCCATGTGTCTTAGACAATATGTCTTTTACTGTACCTGTTAGATGTTGTAATTGCAGTCAATCATATCTAAGAAGCATGCTTTCTACACTCCACCTGCACCCCAGTTGCGTTCATTGCATATTTTGAGGGGGAGTTGCATTTCAAGGGGAGTCTGTGTCTCTTTAGAGTGCATTTAGTCTCGCTTGATGAGTCCATTTGTCAACAAGGGGGAGAAATTTTGGGAGAAGAGTTTAAGGGTGAGTTTTGGCTTTCTCTAGGTTTTGTTTCAGGGGGAGTTTTTGTCCCGTTTGTCCTTACTCTTTTGATATCCTTGTTGATAATTCTTAGATTGCACTCGTTTTGAGTTTTTACTTTTGGTTAACCATAATGACCGCTTTATTGCTTTTGTTTGGCTTTTGGTCATTAGGGTTAAATTTTTACTTTATTTTCTTCTTCCTTGTTTTCTTGTGTTTTGTTTTCGTGTTTCCACATGTGTTCGTAGGTACTGGAGAGCTGATGAAGAGAAGTGTTGACAATGCACTCATCAAGGGTGAGATTGAGGAGCCATGCTGAAGAGCGTGGGCCTCATGGCTCCAGATGTGATGCGTCATTGTCAATGGAAGTCAAAGATGACACAAAGAGAGGAGAAGACTTACTGTGTCTGGGCCTCTTGTGACTGAGGTACACGGGCAGCGAGCGACTGTCGAGCAGAGGTGCCGCGAAGTCTGGCTGGCCCAATCCGAGTACATGGGTTAGGAGCAGCAGAGGATCCATTGGGCTGTTGACCAGGATTGACTCAGGTACATGGGCGGCGAGCGATTGCCGGGCTGAGAGAGCTGCGGAATTGGGCCGGCCCAATTCGGGTACCTGGTGCAAAGTCGGTGGACGCTTTGTCAGTTTTGGCGCAAAACTGACAACCGCTGATCTTGGATCGGACTGTCCTGGAGCAAAGCCGTAGTCTCTACGAAAGCTCCGCTTCCGGATAAGTCATCTGTAAATAGGAGTTTACTATTTTTTCCTTAGGCCCACAGTCAGTCAGTCGAGTCTGTAAAAATATGCTAAGGGTATTTTGGTCTTTTCTAGTTATTTCAGCGTCTGTAAAAAGCCCTAAGGGTCTGTTGGAATATTCCTAGGCTATTGGGCTGCCTATAAATAGGGCCCCAATCCCTTGGGTTAGGTCACCCATTCTGAAAATCAAGTTTACTTTAACTAAAGCTTGGGTCACTTTTGGCTTTTTCCTGTTTGTTCTCGTGTGAGCGCCGCCGCCATTCCTGTGTTCTTGTTCTTCACGAGTTCATCAGGTTTCGATTTTTCTTCTCGAATCACAGAACATCACGCTGTAGAATGTTTATTCTATTCGTCTCGTTTTGCCTGTTCTATCTGTGTGTTGGCACTGAGTTTTGCGGCTGAAAGAGGTTTTATTATTGAAGCCATCGCAATCCCATATGCTTGCAAATTTTTTACCGAGTTCTTTATTTGATTCTAGCTGGCAGTTTTTTACTTGTGTAGCTGTCAAGCTACGATCTGCAGCTCTATTTGCTAGTTCCTAGCCTGTGGCTGTCAGGCTCATCATCTCTCACACGACTCTTTCTTTTCTTGCATAGCCTCGTAGTCTATGGCATAGATTGTAGTCGCATCTAGTTCCTGCTTTTATTTTCCTGCAGTGGAGGCTTAAACTTTGCACAAGAAAACGTTTGTTTGATGTTCAGGCGAAGAAACCAAAGTTTGAGTTCCATGGAGTGAACCCCACACAGCTTCGCTGCAGACTTCGAAGTACTTCTTGTGAAGCCCTGTTGTTGTTGTGATTAGCTTCATTGTTTATTGCTTGAGGTCTTCGATTCGAAGCTAGACCCAGTTCGAAGGATTCTTGGTTTACTTGTGTTTGAAGTCTACCCCCGAACTGTTTTGGCTTTGTCTGTTCGAAGTAGAGAAGTTTTTGTCCGGGGTTTTGATTTGCGAAGTGTGCTGCGAAGCAGGCTTCGGTCAGTTTGCTCTAAAGGCCTCGAAGTCCTTGTGAAGGTAGACTTCGCTTGTGCGAAGTCCCTACAGAGACTGACTTCGAATTCTCTGTTTAGCTTTGAAGTTTATTTTTCCTGTGTTAAGCTTCGAATCTTTGATGTATGCTTTTTCGAAGCAGGCTTCGGCAGCATCATACTCCGGGTGTTTTTCTGCAGTCTTCAGTTCGAAGTGTCTTGTCGTGGGCCCCACAGTTTCCAGTGCAGTTCGCAAGTTTTGTTTTTCGGAGTTTGTTTCGAAGCTAGCTTCGCTGTCTATACCTTCGCTCAACAGCCTCGAAGCACACTCCGGCTCGACATCCACAAGCTTCGGTACTACATACTTTGAACAGGCTCCGACAACATCAGACACCGCACGATTCGTAGCCTTCGACAAGTATCTAACAGGAGACAACTCTGAACAGTAAGACTTCTCTTTTTACGTGCACTCAGATTAATTGCTATGATGATTTATTTCTGTGATCCTTGATCTGCCATGCTTTAAATGATTTGTTAATCTGCCTATTAGCACTGTATTGGTGTCTTTTCGATTAGGACACCAATTGTTGTTAGGCTAGATCTTTTGAGTCACTGTTGATCTGTTCACCTTTCTTTGCTGAGTCAGTTGAGGTGCGTTGGGTGTTGGGAGCAGGCCATTGATTCGAAAGAATTTTTTAGGCACCCATTCACCCCCCTCTAGTTGCTACTTTCGGTCCTATACAAGTTTGCCGGAGAGGGAAGGAAAGCTTTGGGTGTCCTTCGGTTCCCTTGCCATAACAACGCCGACGACCCCCTATTTCAACCCTTGATTTCACCGCAGCACCGACTACCCGTTTCTAGCCCTAGCCACACTCTCCCGGCGCGTTGTGACGCAAAACACCCGCCACCCTCTTTTTCATCTCCAGTAGCCCCTCGCCGGCACCACGAGACCCCACTGCCCTCGCCGTCGACACCTCCAGAACCACCATAGTCCACCCATCCTCGGCCACGTCCCCGTTGGCCGTGAAGACAACCGAAATCCGTCGTCGCCGTTGAACCCGAGAAGCCCCGCCGCCTCTTCTCGTCGCCGGTCACCATCAGTCACCCTTCGCCTCCATCTCCGGTACAGTTGTGTTCCCCTCCCTAACATCTTTCCATTTCTGCTTAGAATTAGGGCTCGGACCCCTCGTCGGCGCCATCGCGACCGCGCCCGAACGCCACCGTCGTCGGAGAAGAGGGTAAATTACCCTCAGTGACGTGTGCCATGCCAGACGAGCCCTCGGTCGTTCGATCAGATTTGGACGGCTGAGATTATAACCCACACGGGTTTAATCTGGGTCGTCCATCTGGTCAAGGCGGTACTGAGCCCTATCAGCCGTCGATCACCACTATACGCCCCCGCCTCACTGCGAGCCATCTGATCTATATCCGGTGGTCCAGATTGGCCCGGTCCACGTGCACAGTTCGCGGGTCCATGGTGGGCCTGGCTCACCATGGACCCGAGCCTATTTTCTGTTTAAATAAAATTCAGAAAATGGTTTAAACTTCAAAAATTCATAACTTGCTCATTTTAACTCCAAATTTGAACATTTTATTTTTATTTAATAGGGAATTTAAAAACACTTTAGGGTAAATGTTTATTTATTTTTAGAAAATTCATAACTCCATGATTAGTTTTCCTAAAATTTGGATAATAATTACAGAAGATTTATAACTTTATCTCCTTTAATTTAATACACCCAAAGTCTATATGTTTGAAGTGTGATTTTGGATTTTTTATTGAATTCTATGTTTATTTTTCGTATCGAGAAGACTATGATGCATTCGAGGATCCGAAGTTCTATCCCGAGGTTCCACCTTCACCATTTGCTGATCAAGGCAAGTCACAAACCCCAAGTTGATCATAATTGAGCCCATTTATCATAATTACCGCTATAACTCATAGGGTTATTATTGCATTAGTTTAATTACAAGCCCTACAATATATTTACCAGATCCTCGTCCTTGTTGTGAAAACCAAAGCAATGCTTATTGAGCCTAAACTCCTTTTCACTTTTAATTATTATATTAGATAGTGTCCAATGTATCACCATAACTGCTATAGGATAAAAGAACGAGTCGTAGATAGTGAGGAGCCATGCTGAAGAGCGTGGGCCTCATGGCTCCAGATGTGATGAGTCATTGCCAACGGTAGTCAAAGAGGACTGAAAAGAGGAGAAGACCTGATGTGTCTGGGCCACGTGTGACTCAGGTACACGGGCAGCGAGCGACTATCGGGCAGAGGGGGGCCGCGAAGTTGGGCTGGCCCAATACGGGTACATGGGCTAGGAGCAGCAGAGGATCCACTGGGCTGTTGACTAGGATTGACTCAGTTACACGGGCGGCGAGTGATTGCCGGGCTGAGAGAGCTATGGAATCGGGCCAGCCCAATCCGGGTACCTGGTGCAAAGTCGGTGGATGCTTTGTTAGTTTCGGCACAAAACTGACAACCGCTGATCTCAGATCAGGCTGTTCTGAGGTGAAGTCGTAGTCGCTATGAAAGCTCCGCTTCCGGATAAGTCATCTGTAAATAGGAGTTTACTTTTTTGTCCTTAGGCCCACAGTCAGTCAGTCGAGTCTGTAAAAATATCGTAAGGATAGTTTGGTCTTTTCCATTTATTTCAGCGTTTGTAAAAAACCCTAAGGGTCTGTGTTGACACAGAAACGTGCCCCTGCACTTGGGTCAGTCCGGTGATCCAAAAGTGCACGGATACTTAGGGACGGACCTAAGTGTGACGTGGCACCGACGCCGCGTTCCGACTACCCTTAATAGTGATAAGGGGGTGGAGTCGCCAGGCAACCAGATTACAAGAAATAATCCAATTAGATGAAAGAAATAGATTAAACAGGTTAAAATCAGCAAACCAGTCGGAGTCCTCCTGGTTCGAAGTTTGATGCGAAGGGTGCGCCGAAGGGTACCTTTGGCGTCTGGTGCGAAGTGCTCCACCGAAGGGTGCTTTGGCGCTCGGTGCAAAGTACTCCGCCGAAGGGTACCTCGGCGTTCGGACTGATCTTGGCTGAAGGTAGACTCCGAACGGATCTGAGCACTGTGATCACCTCCGACAGCGGGGTTCGGCGTGCGATCTCCGATGCAGCGAATTACAGAGTGGTGACGCGAAGGCCACGTGCGGGTGCAACTTCGTCTTGTCGTGGGGTGTAGTCGTGGCGAAGCCTGTCATGATGAAGTATACCGGCGGAGCCTGTTGTCGAAGCCTGCGATCTTGTCGAAGGGTGTCTAGGGGACCTCCGGGACTAATTTCTCAGCTCTGAACACCTCCGGCGAAGGGGCTCCGAACGTGCGAACCTGCAACAGGGACGATGCGAATTACCAATTCGGCCTTAGGACCGAATTTGCGAGGTGTTGCACGGGTAACGAAGGTAGCAATCTATTACGCAGATTAGCAGATACTTCACAGGAGAAGTAACGAGGCGATAGCTATCTGTTACATAGATTAACAGGGACTTCACGAGTGAAGTACCAAGGCTTACCACTGTTCCATAGTGGCGGACGGAGGGCTTCCAGGCAAAGCCACGAAGAGGTACAGGAAAGTAAAGGTAAAAGTAAAGGTACGATCAAAGCATGGCTTTGGTTTGGATTGTGTTGGGGGGCTCTCCATGCCGGCCAGGCCTCTCTATTTATAGAGGGTTAACTCTAATCTAATCTACTATTAATCTGGCCAGATAGAGATAAAGATTGAGCTGGAAACGCGTCCAACTCTATCTCTACCGAGGTGGGCTTTGGCTAGGCCCGCCGAGGCCTGCTCCTTGGGCCGAAGCTTCAGTAGCGTGGGCTTCGGCCAAGCCCGTCGAGGCTTGCTTCTCAGGCCGAAGCTTCGGCAGTGTGGGCTTCGGCCAGGCCTGTTGAGGCTTGCTCCTCGGGCCGAAGCTTCGACATCGTGAGCTTCGGCCAGGCCCGTCGAGTCTTGCTCCTCGGACCGAAGCTTCGGTAGCGTGGGCCTCGGTTAGGCCCGTTGAGGCTTGCTCCTTGGGCCGAAGCTTCGACAGTGTGGGCTTCGGCCAGTACCGTCGAGGCTTGCTCTTGGGCTGAAGCTTCGACAGCGTGGGCTTCCGAAGCTTCGGTAGCGTGGGCCTCCGAAGTCTTCCTAGCCGAAGCCCATGGGCTGGCTGGAGGCTTTCGGAGCCCATAGCTTGATGGCTTCGGCCCTGTAGGGCTTCGGACAAACCCTGGACATGTGTATTTTTGGCCCAAATCACCAAAAATTGATATTTTGATTATCTAGCCATTAATGTCATTTTCTGCTATCAACACATGCCCCCCTGCCTTTTAGTGAACTAGTGAAGTAAAAGCACAGCGAGCTTGAGATGATACTGTTCATATCGGCTTTTTGACACTTTTATGATGTTTGCCACACACTCGGGAAATACCCTTTCAAGTACCTACCATTCAAAGCCCTTTGAAACCGCTCTCCCTGCAGGGATTCCAACATGTATGCGTTGCCGGGAGAGATTTCGGCTATCTTAAAAGGACCTTCCCAACTAGGTGACCATTTGCTGAATTTGGGACTTTTCGTGCCTAAAGGCAAAATCATCTTCCATACCAAGTCTCCTATTTGAAATGATTTTGGTTTAACCTTCTTATCGTAGGCTCTAGCTACTCTCTTCTTGTCTACCTCTATGGCTTCTAAAGCTCTTAGTCTCTTATCGGTCACTTCCTCCAGATTATCCTTCAAAAGAGTTTCATATTCATTGACCGATAAGCCGTCTTGCTCCAACACTCTTAAGGAGCCAAGATCTACCTCTACAGGCAGAACGGCCTCTTGTCCATATACCAACTCATATGGACTGACCTTTGTGGCACCGTGCTTTGCAATCCTACAAGCCCATAATGCCTCGGAAAGCACTTCATGCCACCTTTTAGGAAACTCTTCAATTTTCTTCTTAATAAGCTTAATCACGGTTTTATTACTAGACTCGGCCTGACCATTGGCCTGAGCATAGTAAGGTGAAGAGTTTATCAACTTAATGCTATAGTATTCGGCGAAGTCCCTTACTTCTTTAGAAACAAATGAACTACCTTGATCCGTAGTAAGAGTTTGAGGGATGCCGAATCTATGTATGATGTGTTTTAAAATAAAATCGCGTACCTCATTATGGGTCATGTTCTTGAGAGGTACGGCCTTGGTCCATTTGGTGAAGTAATCTGTCGCCATTAACACGAACCGATGCCCTTTTAAGGAAGGAGGGTAGGTCTGGCCGATGAAGTCTAAACCCCAACCTCGAAACGGCCATGGCTTGACAATAGGATTGAGTAATGAGGCAGGAGCTAACTGGATGTTGCCAAACTTCTAACATGCCTCACACCCTCTGTAGTACTTGAAGCAATCTTCAGTCATAGTCGGCCAATAAAATCCCGCTCTTTTGAGCATCCAACTCATCTTTTGGGCCAACTGATGAGTGCCACAAAGCCCCTCATGCACTTCTCCTGTAGCCACCTGGGACTGCTCATGGTCTAAACACTTCAATAGCACTCCGTCAATGGTTCGGTGATACAATGTGTCATCTACTAACACGAATTTGACCGCTTGTCGTCGAACCTTCCGATCAACCCTTCGGCTAGGGTCTTTCAAATACTGGACGATTGGGATTCTCCAATTGACCTCACAGATTTCAGAGGGCTTCGCTGATCCACCTTATTGAAGAACTTCTAAAACACTGACTTCGGGGTGCCCCCCGAGCCATTCCAGCTCGTGCCAAAGCCCGGCTGAAGTGGTAACTCGGAGTGTGCTGGGCCGAAGCCCTTTGGAGGGTTCGCACTCTGGAGAGCCTTCCCCGTCCGAGAGACTTCGGACTATAGGCTTCGGCATGCCAGACCCCTCGGTGGGCGGAGCACTCCGATCCAGGGGCTTTGGCATGCGGTGGCCTACGGCGACCTGAGGGCTTCGACCCGAAGGGTGTGCCTGTCCAGCATCACTGGCTTCGGCAATGAGACCAAACATCGGCTATTTCAACACAGAAAATTTCTCTCTCCTGACTTGGTAGCCAGATGCTTGCTGAGCCAAATCATTAGCGATTGAATTGGCTTCTCTTGACAAGTGAGATATTTTGAAATCATCAAAAGTAGCAACTATGTCTAGGCATTTGTCCAAGTATCTATTCAGCAGGCCATTAAAACATTGAGCATTCTTGGCTACTTGTTGTACTACTAATAATGAATCACCGTACGCGTGAACATGCTTAGCGCCTACAGACTCTAATAATTCAAGACCTAGCAACAAAGCTTCGTATTCGGCTTTGTTATTAGTGGAAGAAAACTCTAGTCGGGCCGAGGTTTCAAAGCACATACCATTAGGTGATATGAGAACCACTCCAATTCCCTGGCCATTCTTGCAAGCCGAACCATCAAAATAGATTTTCCATGGCGCTACTTCAACTAGAGAAATAGTATTACTCCAGCTAGCATCTATGTGATGATCAACTATAAAGTTTTCTATGACTTGGCCTTTCATCGCTCTTAGGGGCTCGTAGGCCAAATCGTACTCAATTAACGCGTAAGCCCATTTTCCGATTCTTCCTCTTAGAATTGGCTTCTGTAACATGTGCTTTATAACATCGGTTTGGCAAACAACAACACATGTGGTGGGAAGAAGATAATGGCGTAACTTGGTGCACGCGTAATAAAGTGATAAACATAATCGCTCCACAAACGCGTACCTAGTTTCGGCGTCCAGCAGGCGGCGGCTCAAGAATGTGATGATATACTCCTTCCCCTCCACCTCCAGGGTTAGCATAGCTCCAATCACGCTATCTTCAGCGGCGATGTATAGCCGGAACAAAATCCCGACCTTGGGTGCTCTCACCATGGGCGGTGATGACAAGCATTCCTTGATCTTCTCAAAAGCACTTTGCTGGCTTGCCCCCCAAGTGAACTCGACTTCATTCTTTAGCCGGAGTATGGGGACAAAGGCATCAATCTTGCCAGACAAGTTGGATATAAAACGGAGCAAATAGTTCAACTTACCAAGCAACTTTTGCACATCCTTTTTGCATGCCAGCGCTGCAACGTTTCTAATCTTTTCAAGTCTCTTAGGATCAATTTCTATACCTCTTTCACGAATCATGAAACCTAAGAACTTACCTGCCGATACACCGAAAGCACACTTGAGTGGGTTCATCTTCAACCCGTACTGTCGCATCCTATCGAGAGCAACATTTAAATCAACTAAATGGTTTAACATAGCATCCGATTTGACCACGACATCATCGATATAAACTTCTAACATGACTCCTAGCAAGTCATGAAAGATCAAGTTCATAGCATGCTGATACGTGGCACTGGCATTTTTCAACCCAAAAGTCGTGACGACCCACTTGAACAAACCGACAAAACCAGGGCATTGAAAGGCAGTCTTATAGACGTCCTCTTCGGACATAAAGATTTGATTGTAACCGGCATTGCCATCAAGAAAACTTAGTACCTTATGTCCTGAGGCATTGTTGATCAGCATGTCGGCTATTGGCATTGGATACTCGTCTTTTGGAGTGGCCCTGTTCAAATCCCTAAAATCAATGCATACTCGTATCTTGCCACTCCCTTTCTTTTCTATAGGCACAATGTTGGCAACCCATTCTGCGTACCTGCATGGCCAAATAAATTCAGCCTTGAGTAGTCGTTCCACTTCTTCTTGAACTCGGTCATAGACGGCTGAATTAAAGCGACGGGGAGGCTGTTTATAAGGCCTAAATCTGGGCTTGATGGGCAGCCGATGCTCCACGAGCTTGCGGCTTAGCCCTAGCATTTCACTATATTCCCACGCAAAACAATCGACATACGACCGAAGTAATTTTATTACTTCAGCCTTTTCATTGGGCTGTAAATGTTGGTTTACAAAAGTCGGCCTTGGGACGCTACCATTACCTATATCAACTTCCTCCAAGGGATCGTCCAACATAAAACCTTGCCCTAACTTTTCTACTTCGCTAAAGTCCTCGATGGCCTCTGCAATACCGTATTTATTAGACCGATACTGCTCCACGCGAGACTTTAGCCAATCTAGATTATTTTGGATAGACATGACTACTAATACAAAAATAGCCGTGCTACTCCAGACGGCTTTACATACACTTGTACAAACCATCCTTCGGATACACTAACAAAGTCATAATCCGAAAGATCTCTACCTAATAGACACTCTACTTTGTTATGGATGGCGTCGACCGGCACATCGGCCAAAGCTACTTGGGCCGAAGTATCTGCGGGGATGACCTCCACCTCATCGCTGTCCCACTGTACCAAGCACTGGTGTAGGGTAGAGGGTATGCAACAGTTTGCATGGATCCAGTCACATCCGAGTAACACACTATAGTTTCCTTGTACTTTGACGATGAAGAAAGCTATTGGCAACGTCTTGTTGCCCACCGTCAACTCCATAGAGAGCACTCCCTTGGCCTTGGAGCTCTCGCCGTTGAAGCCGTTGAGCATCAAGTTAGTCTTCTTCAGGTCATCTTCGTCCCTGCCAAGTTTCTTCAACAATGAATAGGGCATTAGGTTAACAGTGGCGCCGCCGTCGACGAGCATCCAAGAAATTGGCTTCCCATCGATGTGACCCCTGACATAGAGGGGCTTTAGATGGCGCGCCGAGTCCTCGGGCTTCTCGAAGATGGCGTTGCGTGGACCGAGGTTTAATTGAGTGACCTCGGCCTCATCCCGTGGTGGTGCAAACTCGGCGGGTAATGTGACGATATTGATGTCCATCGCCTGAGGTGCGGGCCCCTCAGAGACGGGCGAGTAATCATCGTCAAGCATGTCGTCCTCGTCGTCACTTGGACTGGGTGTCGGGTTGGTTATCTCAACCGGCTTCTCTCTCCATACCTGCTTTGTGGCTGGCCGAGGGCGGATCTCTTCGAAGATAGCGTCACGCTCAGCCTCATCTACCTTCCCGCGCATCTCCTATGCCCGCATCCTTTGTAGGCGTCTCTTCTGCGATTTGGACATGCCCGGAGGAGCCCAAGACGGCTTCGGCTTGGTGCCTGGAGCTACTGTTTGACCCCTGTTAATTCTAGCCGAAGTGAGCCCTTTAGCCTCGGGCGCCTTGTGTTTGAAGGGGCTTCGATGCGAACCCCGTCGAATGGATCGGCCTCATTCGGCCGATCGAACCCAGCTTCGGCGTGGAGCCCGACCGAAGCATGCAGCTTACCTTCGTCAGACTTCGGCGATGAAGTCTTCGGGATTGGGACTTCATGAGACCCAACTCTGATAGTTATGGCTTTGGACTCCCTGACTTCGGCCTCCGTGTGCTCGCACCCTTCGGCTTCGCTCTGCAGGGTCCGATTCGGAGGTACCACAGACAGTCTGTGGATGATGCCCCCCTCCGCTGCATCTGTTGGCCCCTGCCATCCATAATACTCCGAAGGAAAACAAGGCATAGGGTTAGTATGCGGAGGGTACCCTGACCCGGGTGCGTACGGGGCCCAAGGGGTCCCCGCCCAGTCATATGGCGGAGGCATCGAAGGCTCTAGCTGCCTTGGCCACTACAAGCCGAACTCGTCACCCGGAGGGGGATTCGGCCAAGTCGAAGGTGCTGCCGACCACACCAGCGAAGGATCCTGTCAGGCCGGAGGTATGTTCAGCCAGTGCGGGCCGAAGCCTCCCATCAGAGAAGTCCACCATGATGCGGGGTTCGGCCATTGGGGGCCGATGCTATCGCATGGGGGACCCGACCACTGGGGTGCCAAGTTGTCGTGCGGAGAACCCGACCATTGGGGTTCGAAGTTGTTGCATGGGGGGTTCGGCCATTATGGCTCAGAACCACCGTGCGGAGCACCAGGATACCTCAGCCCGAAGCCTTCGTGCGGAGGGTTCGCAACCTTCGGTCTGAAGGTACCCTTCGAAGGTTTTGGCCCCTTCGGCTGCTTTAGCTGAGCGCACGGGCCTGCTTCTTTGGCCCTCTTCTGATGTTTGTTCAACAGCATGTTATATGTCACCTTCGTCCTCTTGCGAGCCTTAGCCAAAGGGGTATTGATGTTCTGTTTCCACACTCCTACCTCAGGGTTCTTTGGCACGAGTGTGCGAGCACGTGGTTCTCCAACAATCACATCTTTTCCTTTAGCAGACTCGGCCTGTTCTGGCCGAATCAACACCTTCTTCTCACCGAGGTCGACGGTGTTGACTGGAAAAGGATCTTTATCTGGCTTCATTTTGGATCATGGTCTATCTTCAATCGTCCTTCTTCTATGGCCAATTGTATCTGCCATCGAAAAACATTGCAATCGTTAGTATTATGAGAATGTGAATCATGCCACTTACAATATGAATGCTTCTTTAACTCGTCGGCAAGTGGGATAACTTGACCTTTAGGTAACCTGAGAAGCTGAATTTTTAAGAGGAAATCAAATATTTTATCGCATTTAGTCATATCGAACGAGTACTTGACCTCATTAAGTCTATTCTTCGTGGGGGATGGCCGTAGCTCGGAGCAAGTGACAGGTTTGTTTTTAGCGTTTGTAACCCATTCGGTCGTGTACATGTCGGCCGAATCCTCCTCCTCTGACTCCTCCTCATTAGAGCGTTCCATGATGTGGATTTTGGCCCTAGGCTTGCTGAACGTCTTAATAAATTTCTTATCTTTGGCTCGGCCTTCTTGGACCAGAGCCTGCTTTAGGACTTGGCTAACTTCTAAAAAGCTCTGGTTATCTAACCTTTCTTTGAGTTCGGAACGCAACCCGTTAACAGCTAATTCCGCCAAGTCCCTTTCTGAAATATTAAGACTAAAGCACTGGGTTCTAGTATCCCTAAAATGCTTGATATACTCAGAGGTGCTCTCACTAGATTTTTGCTTAACTGATGTCAAATGCGAAATCCTAAGTTCTGTTTCACCCGTGTAGAAATAATCATGGAATTTCCGTTCTAAATCGTCCCACGTGTGGATGGACTTCGACAGGAGCGCCGAAAACCAAGTGAAAGCTGTGCCGGATAGCGAGAGAGAAAATAGTCTAACCTTTAGGGCATCTATCCCGCTAACCTCTCCACACTACGCCAAAAATTGACTAATATGCTCTAGTGTGGTCCTGCTACCCTCGCCATCGAATTTAGTGAACTCAGGGATCCTATAGCCGCGGGGGTAGGGTACTATATCAAGATGATCGGGGTATGGTTTGCGATAAACCCTAACCCTTCCCTTGGGTACGAAGCCGGCACACTCCCTAAACAGTGTGCGGATCTGCTCATCTAAATCATCTTGGTAGTTTGTTTGCATGCGCCTCTCATGTGGGGGCGCGACACGCAGTGGGATATCGGCATGTCTGCCATGTGCTTCTTCCCTACTTGCTATTTGCATAACATGCTCTTGTCCGGGCGCCTGCGTGTGTGGTGCGGGTAGCGCGGGTATTGGTGCAGGTGTTGTGTGATATGCAGTGTCAGTTTGTGCATAGGTATAATGATTGGTCTCAGCCATAAGTGGTGAGGCTGGAGACATGTTCGTCGGAGGTGCACTAGCTATAGGAACCGGGGGTGCGGCCTTAGTGAAGCCGAACCTTCCAAGAATCGCCTTACTTGGGAGCTGACTACCGAATCTAAACGGTTGGCTAGCGAAGCGCTAACGGCCTAATCTACTGACGCGGCTATTTTTTGCTCAATTTCTAAAGAAGATAAATGAGGCGATACCGGTGTTACCTGTACCTGAGCGGGGTCGGGGTGACGATGTTGCGCTTGACGAAGCCTGTGCGTGTCTTGATGTAGCCTCCAAGCATCATGTCTTGGAGCGCCTTTAGCCTCGCCTCGATCTCTACTCGGTCTCCTGCGGGGATATCTTCAAGAGTAGGTGACATTATGTTGCGGTTGTTGATATCAGTGCCTCCTATTGTGTCCATCGGCGGTGTAGGCGTAGTAGTCGAAGTAGATGTACCAGCGACCGATGTAGACGTACTCATCGTGTTGGCGCAACTCTTCCCCAGCGGAGTCGCCAAAAAGTTTGTTGACACGGAAACGTGCCCCCGCACTTGGGTCAGTCCGGCGATCCAAAAGTGCACGGATACTTAGGGATGGACCTAAGCGTGATGTGGCACCGATGCCACGTTCCGACTACCCTTAATAGTGATAAGGGGGTGGAGTCGTCAGGCAACCAGATCACAAGAAATAATCCAATTAGCCGAAAGAAATAGATTAAAGGGGTTAAAATCAGCAAACCAGACGGAGTCCTCCTGGTTCGAAGTCTGATGCGAAGGGTGCGCCGAAGGGTTCTTCGGCGCTCGGTGTGAAGTGCTCCGTCGAAGGGTACCTCGGCGTTCGGTTTGATCCTGGTCGAAGGTAGACTCCCAACGGATCTGAGCACAGTGATCACCTCCAAAAAACGGGGTTCGGCGTGCGATCTACGATGCAGCGAATTAAAGAGTGGTGACGCGAAGGCCACGTGCGGGTGCAACTTCGTCTTGGCGCGGGGTGTAGTCATGGCGAAGCCTGTCATGACGAAGTATACCAGTGGAGCCTGTTGTCGAAACCTACGGTCCTGTCGAAGGGTGTCCTGGGGACCTCCGGGACTGATTTCTCAGCTCCGAACACCTCCGGCGAAGGGGCTCCAAACATGCGAACCTGCAACAGGGACGATGCGAAGTACCAATTCAGCCTTAGGACCGAATTTGCGAGGTGTTGCATGGGTAGCGAAGGTAGCGATCTATTACACAAATTAGCGGATACTTCACAGGCAAAGTAACAAGGCGATAGCAATCTGTTACGTAGATTAACGGGGAATTCACGGGCGAAGTACCAAGGCTTACCACTATTCCGTAGTGGCGGACGGAGGGATTCCAGGCAAACCCATGAAGAGGTACAGGAAAGTAAAGGTAAATGTAAAAGTACGATCAAAGCATGACTTTGGTTTGGTTTGTGTTGGGGGGGTATCCACGCTGACCAGGCCTCTCTATTTATAGAGGGTTAACTCTAATCTAATCTACTATTAATCCGGCCGGATAGAGATAAAGATTGAGTTGGAAACGCGTCCAACTCTATCTCTGCCGAGGTGGGCTTCGGCCAGGCCCGCCGAGGCCTGCTCCTCGGGCCGAAGCTTCGGTAGTGTGGGCTTCGGCCAATCCCGTCGATGCTTGCTTCTCAGGCCGAAGCTTCGGTAGCGTGGGCTTTGGCCTGGCCCATTGAGGCTTGCTCCTCGGGCCGAAGCTTCGACAGCATGAGCTTCGGCCAGGCCCATCGAGGCTTGCTCCTCGGGCCGAAGCTTTGGTAGTGTGGGCTTCGGCCAGGCCCATTGAGGCTTGCTCCTCGGGTCGAAGCTTCGACAGCGTGGGCTTCGGCTAGGCTCGTCGAGGCTTGCTCTTGGGCTGAAGATTCGATAACGTGGGCTTCCAAAGCTTTGGCAGCGTGGGCCTCTGAAGGCCTCTGAAGCTTCGGCAGTGTGGGCCTCCAAAGCCTTCCTGGCCGAAGCCCATGGGCTAGCTGGAGGCTTTCGGAGCCCATAGCTTGATGGGCTTGGGCCCTGTAGGGCTTCGGACAGACCCTGGACTTGTGTATTTTCGGCCCAAATCACCAAAAATTGATATTTTGATAATCTAGCCATTAATGCCATTTTATGCTATCAACAGTCTCATGGAATATTCCTAGGCTATTGGGCTGCCTATAAATAGGGCTGCCTAGGGTTAGGTTACGCTTTCAAAAAACACTTTAATAATACAAAGACTGGGCCACTTTTCTTCCTACTGGTTTCTTCATCTGCGCCGCCATTTGTTCATCGCGAAGAACTCAGAAAATTACTTCATCATGTGTTTCTATCGCGGCTGTTTTTGTTTTGCATGCCATTTTGCAATCTTCCATGTGCGGTGATTTAGTTTGTTGTTTTCTGTGTTCTGCGCGTCAAGCAAAATCTGCTTGTGACACGGTTTTTGGTTCTCTCTGCTGGCTGGTTGCTTTGTGCATTTATTTGCTCTGGAAAGCAGCAGGCTATTCAGCTAGTTATTCGCATGAGGCTCCAGTGCTGTTCTTCTGTTTCTGCAATAGCTTGTTCCATCCTAGCCTCTAGGGCCTATGGCCTAGAGCGGCAACTTAGCACGAGGAAATGTGTGGCTAGCTTCAGCGATGTGCTGTTGCCTACATCACCTAGGCTTTGCTGTAGGTACTACTTGTTTGCATGCATGTCTAGGTGTGCAGTGTGTGAACAGGCAAGTTTTTATGAAGAAATTGTTTTTTAACATGCGAAACTAGGCTGTAGACTTCGAGCCTTTGCACGAAAAATTGATTTGAGCGGAGTGTGTGCGTAGTGTTCTTCGGAGTAGTTTTTTACATGCTTTGGCCTCTGCGAAGTTCGTCCAGGAGGGCTTCGTCTTTTGATTCGGAGGTCTCTCTTTTCGAAGTCGTGCAGTGGGACCTATTTATGATTTTTGCTGACAGAAGTTCTGTTCGGACAGAAGGTTCTTTTGAACAAAGTTTTACTGAGTGGGCCCCACTCGGTAGCACGTTAGTCTTCAGCAGTGTCTTTGTATTTCTTCTGTGCAGACTTCGATGTTGCCTTTTTTCGAAGCATGCTTCGCTATTGACTGTAGACAGGCTTCGCCGCTATCCGTAACATCAAATCTCTGTTGTGGACTCCGGTTCGAAGTGTGCTCTGTTCGAAGGTTCCTGAGTCTGTTTGCTTCGAAGAATGCTGTTTGATTTTTGTGAACATTGGCTAGCCGACTTCGGACAGCTTCAACTTTGCACGTTCTTCTGATACTTCATATCAAGGACTGTTTCGAAGGTACTTCGCACCGAAGCAGGCTTCGTAGTTTGCTACACACTTCACCAAACTAGCTTCGAATCCATCAACCTTCGCACATCAACTCTGAAGAAGGCTTCAACACATCCACTACAGGCTTCACACGTCAACTTCGAAGTCTGCTTCGACAACTACAGGCTTCGCACCACACAGGCTTCGTCAAGTTTCGAACAGGAGAAATTTCAAACAGTAACCCTTCATCTCATTTTACGTACACTCATGTTAGAACTTTGTGATGATCCATATCTGTGAATCTTGATCTGCCAATGTTTTAAATGCTTTGTTAATCTGCCTATTAGCACTGTGTTGGTGTTTCTTTGTCTAGGACACCAGTCATTTATAGGCTAGATACTTTTAGGTTTTGATGATCTGTTTGCGTTTTCCTGCTAAGTCTTTTGAGGTGCGTTGGGTGTTGGAAGTTGGCCATTGATTCGAAACCATTTTTTAGGCGCCCATTCACCCCCCTCTGGTCGCTACTTTCGGTCCTACATATAGTCTGATTATATTATATGATTTCCCCGTTATTTCTCGTTTATGGAATTCTATTGGAGTTTTGGTTATAAGTATGGTGGGTTCCAGGTGCAAGCTAGGGCATTAGTTGGTCGCACCCGGGGCACTATAAGGACCGGTCTACGGGATCTATTGCAAAACAAACTCGTACTAACCACAAGTCTAGTGGGTAAGTCCTAACTAGAGGTATGGAGTGTTCCAACTTGAAGCACCATAGTGGAGGGGGGGCAAGTGACACCTATGGGTGGCTTGTACTGACGAGGCTCAAGGGGGGGTACGGTGTTGTCCCGACGTGTCGGGGCACCGTATGAAACCTATAAGAGGGTGTTATCGAATTGATGCGTTCCATGCTAAAGGTTTTGGCATGAGTTCCTTCGGGGTGACGTGGTGTCATCACGACACACTTTGATGTGCGGGAATGAGTGCCTTGTGGGTACAGTAGTACACCTCTGATCAGAGTATAATCTTTTCAAAAAGTCATGCCCATAGTCAAGGGCAGGTTGGGCAATGTTCACCGCAGTTAGTTTACTTATGTATGAAGGATTGCATGATTCATGGCATGTAAGGACTGTTGAGCGAGGGCGGGCTGACTGTACCCCTCGAGTACGAAGATGATGCATTTACACATGTTTACATTTTGTACAAATAACCTGCTTACATTAAATGCTTAACAAATGTACTTTTCCGCAAACATGAGCCACGACCTCCCTTGTTATTACCTTGCATTATAATTGCATTTCGGTGGCTTGCTGAGTACGATTGTACTCACCCCCGTTGACTTACACCACTAGAGGCTGCTTACTACGATGAGGATGATGGTCTGGAATAGCGACCCAGTCAAGGCGCGAGACTGGAAGAAGGCTTTCATCGAGAGGATTTATTTTCCTAGTTTCTCTTTTATTTAACTCTTTTGTAATAATATGGTCCACGAACCATCTTTGATTAGCGTATTCTACACAGTCGTGTGATGAACGTCTTGTATTTATTGATTTTCTATGGAAATTCAATAAAGTCCCAATTTTATTAAATCCAGTCGTTACAAGATGGTATCAGAGCCGACTTGACTGTAGGAAGCCAAACAGAGCGGCCCTTAGAACTTATATTACCAATATTTTTACAAACTACTTAATATCTCGTCTTCCAAAATTTTTTACAAACTTTGTTTTCTTGTAGATTACGATTCACACCTTGGGCGAATTCCTCCGTGAACACGACGATTTCGTCTGCAAGCTTCGCATGCTCGTGGATTTCCTAGGATTCGCGCACGAGCCTGTGTTCCACGAGATCTTTCCCGATTTGAACGAAGGATACTACGAGGTCACCGTCACCATTCGCTCCTCCGGCATGCACCCAACCTTCTTCACTGCTGGAGTTTGAGGACCTACTTTTGAGGTGGCCAGCCAGCGCGCTGCGTTCTAGGCCATCGCCGAGCTCTGGATGGTCTACGACGGACAGCTCCATGACACCGCGTACTGCTTCTTGCCAATGAACACCTTGGGGAGCCATCACAGCTTTTACGTTAGCACGTACTCCTAGTGCAACTCTGTCATCACCCACAGCATGCGTCTACTCCAGGCGATGGACGATCTTTACACCGAGGCCATGCTCGACGCCAAGAATCAGCACGACACGATTGACTACTACCGTCACATGATAGAGAGCTTGAACCGCGAGAATGGAGATCTCCGACGTTAGGTCCAGCAGGGGCTCCACTTGGCCGCGGAGGGAGCAGAACTGTGGCGTCAGAATGAGATTCTATGGCAGAGCGTCACTGAGCACGCTCAGCTCCAGCGCCAGGTCGAGGAGCTGAAGAAGGATCTTGAGAAGATCACTGCACTTCCCTCGCGCAAGAGGAAGGCCCTTGGTACACCCTTTGCCAGGCCCAAGAGGAGCTCACGCACCGCATCCTCCGTAGGACCCTCTAGCGCCCCGACTCCTTCACCGATCATCCCCGCCGAGCCGACGATCGAGCCCTCCCCAAGCTATGATGAGATCCGGTAGCAAGGAAATTAGACGCTAGTTTGCGGTTGATTGCTTTTGTTTTTACTATGATTGTAGTGCCGCTCATGTAAAATATAAGGCATGGGTGAGATTAAATAAGAGTCAAAAATAAATATGTAATCATCTAAACTATTAAGTCTAAAATTCTTTGAGAAATAAAGCTAAATTTTCCCCTTAAAATTTATTCTTCCTTTGGTACACCCTTAACTTCAGGATGGCCAACGAACAAGGTTCCGATGTCCCTTGCAATGGGAACGACTCTGGCAATCTGCCTCATTGGGGAGCCACGGGCCAACGACAGGCCCCCATTGCCAATTATCCCACCCTCGTAGAGATAATGGCAAATCAAAACCAGTTGATTGTGACTTTGCTGACCCAGATGCAGTAGTAGCAGAATTAGATGCAAGAACAGCTGGCGCAGTTGTTCCGCCTTCAGCAACAACACCCGGACCCTCCTCTCAGATAGGCTGTCCCTGTACCCGCACCAGTTTCTCAACTATCTGAGTTTCTGCGTGTTCGGCCCCCTACGTTCTCCAACACCACTAACCCGATGGAGGCTGGTGATTGGCTGAGAACCATCGGCAAGAAGCTGGACCTTCCGCCGTGCACTGAGAAGGAGAGAGTGGCCTTTGCCGCTCATCATATCCAAGGACCCGCCGCGGAGTGGTGGGACAATTTCCGCGAGACTCAGCCCGAGGGCCTTGAGATTTCATGGGCTGAGTTCACCGCCGCTTTTTGTGTCGTGCATGTTCTGGAGGGCGTCATAGCCCAGAAGCAGCAAGAGTTCCGAGACTTGCTGCAAGGAAGTAGGACTGTCACCGAGTACCTGCACGAGTTTAACCGTCTAGCCCGGTATGCACCTAAGGAGGTACGCATGGATGAAACATTGCAGTCCAAGTTGCTCCAGGGATTGAAGGATGAATTATCACTTCAGTTGGTCTCTGGAGACTATGCCAATTTCCAGAAATTGGTGAATAAGGTGATTATTCAGGAGACCGAGCAGAACAAGGTGGACCTGAAAAAGAAGAGGATGATCACCTTCCGGCAGCACCAAGGGATGGCACAGTGGCCATGCTTGATGCCTCCCCCACTGGCACCCCACTACCACCCGCGCCCCGCTTATAGGCCAGCTTCGCCTGTCAGCAATCCGGGAGCCGGAAATCCTCGCCCCGCTCTAGTCACACAAGCTGCTCCACTAGCCCCCACCAAGAAAGTGGAGGTTCTTCGCGACAAGCACGACAAGCCGGTGATTTGCTTCAACTGTCGCCAGGAAGGACACTATTCTCACTAGTGTCCTCATCCCAAGCGTCCTCAAGGGATCACAGCGAATCCTGCAGTTCGCGCCCGTGTCAACCATGTCTCCACTGAAGAAGCCCAGGCCGCTCCAGAGATTGTCATGGGTATGTTTACTATCAATTCAGTACCCTCAATTATTTTATTTGACACTGGAGCAACCCATTCATTCATATCAACAACTTTTGTGAAAACACATAATCTGAATGAACTTGAGCTAGCAAGACTGGTATTGATAGCCACCCCCGGAAAACAGACCCTAGCCCACTTCTATAGTCCAAGGGTATGGGTAGATATCCAAGGCGTAACTTTCTGGGCAGATCTCATTCTATTAGATTGTAAAGTTTTGGACCTCATCCTAGGGATGGATTGGTTAAACAAACACAAAGGGGTGATGGATTGCGCAAGAAGGAAAGTAGCCATGACTAGTGAAGAGGGGGCTGTTGTCACTTTTTAGATGCCGAACCAAAAGCCCGGAAGACCTCGCCTACATCAGATCACACTAGAAGAAGTACCGGTAGCCTGTGAATACCCGGACGTCTTTCCTAAGGATTTTCCAGGGAAGCCACCCAAGAGGGATATCGAGATCAGGATTGACCTAGTGCCCGAGACAACTCCCATCTCTATGCGACCCTACCGGATGGCCACAAACGAGTTGGTAGAGATGAAGCAGCAGATAGAGGACCTAGAGCAGAAAGGGTACATAAGACCCAGCACATCCCCGTTGGGAGCCCTCGTCATCTTCATTGAGAAGAAAGAAGATAAGGCTAAACAGATGTGAGTGGATTATAGGGCCTTGAATGAGGTGACCATCAAGAACAAGTACCCTCTACCCAAGATTGATGATTTATTCGATCAACTAAAAGGGGCCATGTTATTCTCCAAGATCGACCTCTGGTCAGGATATCACCAGTTGAGGATACAAGAGGAATACATACCTAAGATGGCCTTCACTTCCAGATATGGATTGTACGAGTGTACAGTTGTTGGCGTGAAAGATTACACTAATAGTTTCTCTGAGATTAAGAACTAACAAACAAAGTGTTTATGAAGTGAACTATCTCAAGCCTCCGTATTGGATAATAGCTCAAAGCAGTTCGAAGTTGTGTATTGAATATCTGAGTATTCGATGCCTATTACATGGTGAGAAGGCGACTATTTATAGGTAAAAACTCTAAGGAAAAGACCTTTTTACCCCTCAATTACAACCGACATAGAGGAAACTTTTTCGGTACCCCTAATAGGGCTAAAATAGTAAAAGACTAATGTAATGAGAAAGAAGATAAGTCTTCTATCCTTGCTGGCAGTTTTCCACTGTGAAGAGGGAGACACCGAAGTGCATCTTTGAATCGGAGTCTAGGCAGACCCTCCGACTTTAACTCTACGTCGGTACGGAGACAAGTCTTGGACTCTGAGTTCATGAGTTGTGTTTGTCTTGTAATCTTGAAGATCCTGGGGATGAAGTATTTTCCCCCAACAGTAGCCCCTCGAATACGCTTCTCCGAATAAGATGTATGGCAAGGAGAGCAGTATACACAAGAAATATTTTCATGCTCAGGGACTTAACGAAATTTACAATTCTTTGAAGTACTCCGAGATTCACAATCTTCGAACCAGCTTTTAAGTGGAGATACCCGTCGAAATAGCTTTGAAAACATATCCTTGCGAAGCTGAAATAACCGTTAGACTCAAAGAATTAGCCGTTACTCCTTTTCTCAATGAGAGTTACACCGCCTCTTCATTTCTAGAGACATGAATTCTCTCAAAGAGTTATGATAAATTGTAATAGTAAAGAAGACGGAAAGGCAAATATGCACGGTACTCAGCCTGCAAATACACACTATAAATAGGAGGGTGAAGGTGCATTTTGAATACTTTACCAACTGCTCCCGCATTTTCCCCCTTTCCGCTTCCTAAAGCCAAACTTGAGCTCCACCTTTTCTCATGGCGAAAACTAGCCACAAAGCTCCCATTCCTGCTTCGACCTTGGCCAGGCAGCCAACAATGGTGGCAGTAGCAGCAGCGGCGCCTTCGGTCAATTCTCGTCTGGCAGAGTCCTCATGATCTTCTCCCGGCGTCAGCCAAATACACGGACTAGTCATACAGCTTGGGACAGTCGACTTGCTCGAAGAAATCCATTGCGGTGGTGATTGCGGGGAAGACGAGTCAGGGGATCAAGATTTGCCAGCCCGACAAAGAAGCAATTCCTTCACCATGGGCTGGAGAGGTGGTCGTGTTCGAAGAATTTTTGAAGCTAGATTATGGATTCCGGCTGTGGATTTCCTATCTGAGGTATTGAGATTATTCCATGTTACTCTTCCTCAACTGTCACCCAATGCAATTGCACGCTTGGCTATCTTCGAGTGGGCGATGCGAGCCAAAGGTTGCGAGGGGAGAGCTGAGATCTTCGCAGCACTTCACAAAGCCTCGTGCTAGCCGAAGACTTACCAAGGAACTAGAGGATAGAAGATGGTCATTGCTTTTGGCACCATCAACTTTCGGCTTCGAGACGAATATCAAACTCGGTTTCTAGCGAAGGCTATCAACGCCATATGGTATACAGATTGGGTCCTTCGCTAGTTCTATGCTGAAGTAGGAGCGGACAATGCCTTGGCTGGACCCCTCAAAGATATCTTCTATCGGAGGGAAGCAGAGGTTCATCCAGACTTGGGTCAGCTTGAAGCTCGTCCCAGACTGCTGCAAGCCTTAAGCCATCACATGAGCATGCGAGACTTAGCATAGGAGTTTATTGGACTCCGAATTCTGCCTTTGATGGCCAGTTGGTCAATAAACTTTGAAGAGAACCTGAAGGGTGGACTCCGAGAGATCTCTTCAAGTGCTGTAGGTAACCTCGAATGCCCTACAAAATGTTTTACATATAGTATTGATTTTACAAAAATGATTTAACTGAGAAGAAATCTTATCTTTCAGCTCCACGCGCCACCCTCACTTTGGAGAAAATTGTCCGAACATCAGAGAAAATCCTTGGGGCTCCTACGCTCGCCGAAAAGGAGTGGAGGTTGAAGTTGGTTGGCAGTTGGGAGCAATTTAACCGAGTATGGAGCATACTCAGAGTTGAATCCCCCCTCTTCCAGACTGGGACATCTCCGAGCAAGCTCCTAAGAAGAGGAAGGCCAAAGCAGGGACTTCAGTGCCCGCTAAGACGCCTGTGAAGAAAGTTGCCCGGAAACCGAAGGCCCTTACTCCTTCTAAATCCCCTACTTCGTCTTCGGAGTCATCTGAAGATGAAGCAAACATAGAAATGGGAAGGGAGTTCGAATCCCTCCTAAAAGGGGATGAGGAATCATGGATGGGAGCTGAAGTCCCTGCTCAAGACGACGTGGTGGTGGCGCCCGTCTCTAGAGATAATCTCGATCAGGTAGAGACTGAGAAGATCCTTCATGTTCAAGTACAAGCCCCTGAAGTTGTCGCCTCCGGACGAAGTGATAGCTGTAGTTGTCGAATAAGTTTTGGCAGCTGATCCTTCGGTTCGAAGCCTAGAGTCCGAAGAGGACTTCGGTCAGATGTTCGAGCCTCCGAGCAGTCCAGTGCTCGTTCGGCAGCAGAACGTTGAAGGTAGACTTTAGCAGAGTACCTTTTCTCTTTTCTTCTTTTGTGTCCTGCAAAATTTATGCAATATCACATACCTTTGGTTTTCAAAGGATCAGTTCCGATGAAGGTGACCCCGCTATGGAGGTAGTGCCGGAGGTTGTCATGTCTCCGAAGCTAATTCCTGAAGTAGCTATGAAGATGGGTCCTAGAAAAGGTAAAGGTAAAGGAGCACCTTTGCCTGCTCCTATTCCAGGGTGGACCCCGTCAGAGTCTACGGATGGAGGCCAATCCACGGAAGGAGGTCAATCCACAGAAGCCTCCGAAGATGCCTCGCTGTGCTCCGGCCCCTCTCCAAATGAAGACAACCAGAGTGCCTTGTCAAGGCTCCCCCTCCTAGCTCCTTTTCTGGAGCGGAAGACTGGACTTCGGACTTTGGTAGAGCCTCTGGCTCGAGCTAGTCGTGAAGTTGTTGAGACTGACTTTGTTTCCATTCTTGGGGAAGCTGAGGGGTCAGAGCTAGATGCAGCTTTGGAGCAAACAGCCTACTAGGTACGAAGTATCTGCAACAATAGAATTAGTTCAAACATATGTAAATAATTTGCTTACATTTCTCTTTTTCTTCCTTCGCAACAAATAGTTCTAGCTCGAGCTGTGACTGTATCACATGAGTGAGATTGCAACCAGCTCAAGGAGAAATTAAGAGCTCTTCAAGGGAGTCTTGTTAGCTCCGAGATTCGGACCTCTAGCTTGGAAGAAATGGTGGCCGCAAAAAGAAAGGCTAGGATTAGCTTGGAGGATGCCAACAAAGAGCTCGAGGCTAAACGGGTTGTGCTTTGGGCTGAAGTGGAAAGGCTGCGGGGAGAGCAGGCAATGGTGGGAGTTGAACTGGTCAAGCTCTGAGAAGAACAACTGAAATTGACGGAAGAGGACAACAACTTGCTCGGACAAAAGAATTCTTTGATGACGGAGGCAAATATACTCTCATCTCTGACAGACAAGCTATCCTCGTCAAAGAATGCTTTATCTGAAGACAAGATAAAGTGCGAGAAAGTGGCTTTGGACACCATGGACACTCTTCGGGGTGTCCTGGAGTACTTTGGCACTTCTTGCGCTTCATCTTTGACTGGTGATGTCTCTCTGCTGTGGAGATTGAAAATGATCCAAGCAGCAGCGAAGACCATGAAGACAGTGGGTACTCGGTATGGAGAGATCTCCGACTAAGTAGCTGCTCTTGGAGTGCTTCGTTACTACGAAGATCTAGTGCTATCCGTTGCACCGGAGCCTGAAGCAGCCCCCATCAATTTTGGCGACGACTGGCTCCAGACTCCAAACGTTGATGTAGTTACGTCTTGGGAGGCCTTTCAACCATCTTGGAGAGCCAAAGGCCGATCTGCTATCAAGACATGGATTTATGAAGGGCTTTGTCAAAAACAAGCGCGGTTGCAGCCTTCGAGCAGCAAGCCTCCTTCGGACCCGAAGGTTTAGCTCTCCTTAGGATCCCAATTATGTAAAACTTATGCTTTTAATCTTTTTTGAATGAAAAGAATTATTTGGAAATGTTTTTAGGCTTTTCAACCTTTTTTGGATGAGCTCGAAGTGTTAGAAAATAACGAAGAACTCCTCCTGCAATAGGTGTAGGACCGAAAGTAGCGACTAGAGGGGGGTGAATGGGTGCCTAAAAAAGTTCTTTCGAATCAATGGCCTGCTCCCAACACCAAACGCACCTCAACAGACTTAGCAAAGAAAGGTAAACAGATCAACAGAGCCTAAAATGATCTAGCCTAAAAATGACCGGTGTCCTAAACGAAAAGTCACCAACACAGTTCTTAAAGGCAGATTAACAGAGCATTTAAAACATGGTCAAATCAAGCCTCACAAAAATAGATAATCAAAGAGGTTTAATTTGAGTGCACGTAAAATGAGGAGTCTTACTGTTCAAGGTTATCTCCTCTTATATACTTGACGAAGCCTGCCTCGAAGTCCTTGTGTGAAGTCTGTAGTCTTAAATGTCGAAGTCTATCCGAAGCCCGTAGTTTGATTTCGAAGATAATACTGCAGAGAAACAAACTATTTTCTTCGAAGTCCACTGACTTCGAAGCATACTTCAATTTTACACACTCCGAAGCCTGGAGTTAACTTCAAAAAGGAAAGCTATGCTCCGAAGCCCACACAAAAAGAAGAACGAAGCTCCTCAGCACACATACTTCGGACATTAAAAAAATATATCTACTGACAAAGCTACCCGCCGCTAGAGAGCCTAGTTCCTGCATCTATGCTTTCAAAATTTGAGAACAGGACAGATCAAGTCAGAACCGCACAAAAAATGCAACGATGAATAATCATTTAAAAATAAATTTTGCCTGCAGCACGCCTCAAGTCTAGAACATAGCAGTCATGATCATGGCTAAAAAACTTGTTGCTACGATATAAAATAGCTATCGGCTAGGAGCTCAGGCCTAGCAACTAGGCTAACAAAAACTGAACATATACACGGATGTGCGATGCATAGCTATGCAGCTGAGATTCAGAACTGTGTCAAATCAGAAGATTAAAAACTCTGTGGCGGAAAAACTCTTGGAGGAAAGACTCAGATCAGAAGAACGAACAGGTGATAAAATAAGGCACGCAAACCGAAACACCCAGAATAAAATTTTCACAGCATTACATCCAATAACTGAGAGAAGAAGGTTAACACCTGGGAGCGTTATCTCAAAGAATCAGAAAAGCATATTGATGAACATCGGTCGTGATACCAGAGCAAAAGGAATAAAACCTCACGACGGGGGCGCAAACAGGAGGAACAACGAGAGTGACCCAATCTGTTTAATTAGTAAAAGTGATTTTATAAAGGGTTACCCTAACCCTAGGGATTGGGGCCCTATTTATAGGCAGCCCAATAGCCTAGGAAAATACCAAAAGACCCTTAGGGTTTTTTACAAATGCTGAAATAAAATGGAAAGGACCAAACTGCCCTTAGGATATTTTTACAGACTCGACTGAATGACTATGGGCCTAAGGACAAAATAGTAAACTCCTAATTACAGATGACTTATCCTGAAGCGGAGCTTTCGTAGCTACTACGGCTTCGCCTCAGAACGGTCCGATCCAAGATCAGCGGTTGTCAGTTTTGCGACGAAACTGACAAAGCGTACACCGACTTTGCACTGGGTACCCGGATTGGGCTGGCAAGATTCCGCAGCTCTCTCAGCCCAGCAATCGCTCGCCGCCCATGTACCTGAGTCAATTCTGGTCAACAGCCTAGTGGATCCTCTGCTGCTCCTAGCCCATGTACCCGGAATGGGCCAGCCCGACTTCACGGCCCCTCTGCCCGACAGTCGCTCGCTGCCCGTGTACCTGAGTCACATGCGGCCCAGACACAGCAGGTCTTCTCCTCTCTTTGTCCTCTTTGACTTCCGTTGACAATGACTCATCACATGTGGAACCATGAGGCCCATGCTCTTCAGCATGGCTCCTCAATCTCCCCCTTAATGAGTGCATTGTCAACACTTCTCTTCATCAGCTCTCTAGTACCTGCGAGCACATGTGTGAAACACGAAAACAAAACACAAGAAAATAGAGAAGAAGAAAATAAAGTAAAAGTTTAACCCTAATGACCAAAAGCCAAACAAATGCAAGAAGGCGGTCATTAGGGTTAACCAAAAGTAAAGACTCAAAACGAGTGCAATCCCAGAATTACCAACAAGGATATCCAAAGAGTAAGGACAAATGGGACAAAAACTCCCCCTTAAACTCTTCTCCCAAAATTTCTCCACCTTGTTGACAATTAGACTCATCAAGCGAGACTAAATGCACTCTAAAGAGACACAGACTCCCCCTAAAATGCAACTCCCCCTCAAAATATGCAATGAATGCAGCTAGGTGCAGGTGGAGTGAAGAAAGCATGCTTCTCAGATATGATTGACTGCAATTACAACATCTAGCAAGTATAGCAAAAGACATACTGTCTAAGACACATGGCATGATCAGTGCAGTAGATGATATCCAAAGTAAGTCATTAGCACACATTTTTCAATTTTCGAAAACAAAAACATCACAACATTTTCTAGTTGACAAGCAAGGTAAAGCATGAGATACAAAAGCTAACTGATTTCTACCAAGATAAGCATTGTCCAAAACAAAGTGATTCAGCAAACTTGTTATCTTTTTAATTTTCAAGCTTTTTCTTTTTCCTTTTTCAATTTTTGCCAGGGGTTATTTGCATGTCAAACCTTATCCTAACCGACCAAGTCAAGCCTAGGCCAGAACTGGACCATCAGAAGCTTAAGACATTGGTCTTGGCATACACTACACTGTCCTAGTTCATACCAAAGTGCTATGGTAAGCAGACCCACCTGGATCTTTTCAACTCAAGCACAAAAAGGCATGGAATTTTCATTTTTATGATTTTTCATCATTTTTAGAGCACATTTTCCATGTTAAAGCATATAGATGACCAAGTTGCATATCTGCATCTAAGTAAGGATCTAGCTACAAGGCATGTAACAGATAGCAAAAGCATTCAGCCTACACATGCTAGTTACCAGAAGCAATGGTGATCATTTTTCAATTTTAAAGCATAAAAGCCATGCGTATGACAGATATAATATGTATCAAGTGAACTGAAGCAAAGCATGATCTCCGATGTTGGGGTAAAATATTCCATCTTCAGGGTTATAGCAGTAATAGGACAAAGACTAGTGATTAAGCCGAACATTTCTAGCATATGACTCCGGAGATGCATTGAATCAAGTTCGAAGTATGATGACAAACTCTAGTTCGGAGTATATCTTTGAACTTGGACTCTTCCGAATAGCTTCTTTGCCAGCTAAGATGGAAGACTTATTTTCTTTCTCATTAGATTAGTCTTTTACCATTTTAGCCCTATTAAGGGTACCGAATAGTTTCCACTATGTCGGTTGTAATAGAGGGGTAAAAGGGTCTTTTCCTTAATGTTTAGGCCTATAAATACCCCCCGTTTTACCCTGTAATGAGGACCGAATACAAGTTATTCAATACACACTTTCAAACTATTCTAAGTTATTATCCTTTCGAAGGCTTGGAATAGTTTCCTTCGCAAACACTTTGTTTGTTAGTTTCTAATCTTTAGAAACCTGTTAGCATAATCTTTTACGCCAACAGTTGGCGCCGTCCGTGGGGAACTTAGTTCAAAAAACTTCGTTCTCTACCAAGTTCTCAAATCATGCCTCCTAAGCGGAGTGCAGCTAGTAATCCTATTCGGAGGTCCCCTCGGACCTCCGGAGCAAGATCTTCAGACATAGTTGAGGTCGGAGGACCTTCGACGTTTCCTCCACCTCAAACTCCGGAAGGGATTCCCCTTCCTCGAGCATACGGAGTTCCTCCGCCAACTCCATCTGTACTTCGGCCAGCCGGAGTCCCTCTTCCACCTCAAGTTCCACTTCGAACTGATCCCTACAGTTCTCAAGACCCGAAAGACCCTTCCGGAGGAGATGAAGATAGTCTTGGTGATATGGCCGCTCAAATAGCCAGTCTCCAAGCTGAAGTTGCAAGGTGGCGGCAAGAAGCCACGAATAGGATTCGTTCTCAAGCCACCCCAACCATTCCCGAAGTGCCCGAAGACGACGAGCCTATTTATCCCGAAGCCCCGGAGAATGCTTCTTTCGATACCGAATCTCCGCTGCATCCTGAGTTGCAGAAAGTACGCTTCGACCCTAAGTTCAAAACTTCGATGCTTTGCAAGTATGCCGAAGATGAAGATCCTGGAGAATTTGTCCGTTCTTATGCTCTAGCAATTGAAGCCGGTGGGGGAGTGCGGGACACTATGGCAAAATGCTTCCCCCTAGCTCTTCAAGGAGTGGCATTGCGGTGGTTCTGGTCTTTGAAGCCAGGATCAATTAGTTCTTGGGGGCAGTTGAAGAAGAAGTTCGTATGCAATTTCCAGGGCACCTTCGTGCCTCCAATGTCAACAGGAAGTCTATTCCAGGTGAAGCAGCTCCCTGGAGAGACTTTAAGACAATATTTCAAGCGCTTCGCTCATACGAAGTCGCAAATTCGAGGGTTAACTACATCTTCAGTAGTTTACGCAGCTCGAGATGGAGTTATTCATCCAGGCCTCCTTGATAAACTTCACCAGAAAAACATATATTCTGTTTCTCTGTTGATGTCTTATTTCGAAGAGTATGCAAGATCAGAAGAAGGATGGCTTCGGAGAACTGCTGCAACCCCGTCAATACTGCAAGAAGTCAAATTAGAAGTGAAAAATTCAGCACAGCCGCAAGGTCCTAGCTTCGAAGTTCAGCATGACAGGCGTAGGGGGCAAAAGCATCCCCGTTCAGAAGTTCTGAACATTGCACCTCCGCAGAAGTTTGCCCAAAGAGCTCCGCAACCTTCAGGAAGCAAGACTAGCGGCTGGAGGCCGCCAGGGAAACTGGCTGGCAAAGGCCAGACCTTTTTCTGCTGTATTCATGGTGAAAACCGAAGTCACGCAACTGATGCGTGCAAGGCTATACTTACTCTGAGAGGAGAATATCTGGAAAGAACTTCGGGTCGAGGCACTACTGACCGAGTTCTAGCTGAAGTGCGTCCGGAGGCTGTCCAGGCAGTGGCACGGATAGAGAACTTCGATTCGGCAAGACGACCTCCGGTGGTCAATATTATGCCACCTCCGAAGCAAGAAGAGGGGCAAGATCGAGGAAAAAGAGTAGTCCTCCCCATCTCCGGAGGAGGGACTCTCGGAAGTATGTCAAAGAGGCAGAGAAGAGAATATGTCAGAGAGGTGGGCCATATTGGAATCTCTTCATCTGCAGCTGCTATGCCCGAATGGTCCCATGTGCCAATATCTTTTTCCGCAGATGATGCAGTTGGTGTTAAATTTCCACATGCAGACCCACTTGTCATTACTGCCGACACAGTAGGTACTGAGGTTCGAAGAGTGCTAGTTGACGGAGGGAGTTCGGCGGATATTATTTTTGTCCAAGCTTTTGACCAACTCTGCATCTCCAGAAAGCATCTTCTCCCAGCAGCCCGTCCTTTGCAAGGATTTGCAGGACCCCCGCTTGATGCCCTCGGCCAGATTGGCCTGGAAGTTACTTTCGGAGAGGGACCAATGGCCGGGACAGAGGAAGTGATCTTTGACGTTGTAGATGCTCCATATGCATATAATGTCATCTTCGGAAGAGGCATGTTAAATCAATTCGGAGCTGTGGCGCATCATAATTACTTGTGTATGAAGATACCCACACAAGCAGGAGTGCTCACTGTTTTCGGAGATTAGGCCATCGCACGAAGAGCGGAGTATGGTCATGGCCCTCCTCTTGACCCGAGACAGGTGAACAGTGTGCAAGAGGATCCGGAGAATTTTTCTTCTCCTAGTGAATCCTCGAAAAGATCCTTCCCAAGACCAAGTCCTGAAGGGGAGATTGCAACAAAGGTTATTGTCAAAGATGGCAAGGAATTTTCTTTTCAATTTCATAAAGACTTGCCTCCAGAAGTTGCTGTCTCCTTAGAAAAAGTAGTGGAGGAAAATTTAGATGTCTTTGCTTGGTCTGACGAAGACATCACCGGAGTCAGTCGGGACATTATTGAACACAGTCTACTTGTGAACCCGAAGGCTCGGCCTGTTAGGCAAGGACTCCGGAAGATGTCTGCGGAGAGAGCTGTCCTTGCTAAAGACGAAGTTGAAAAGTTGCTAAAGGCTGGGATCATCAGAGAAGTGGCTCATACGGAGTGGTTAGCCAACCCAGTCTTCGTTAAGAAAAAATCTTCAGGGAAGTGGCACATGTGTATTGATTTTACATCTCTGAATAAAGCATGCCCCCGCGACCCCTACCTCATGCCCCGAATTGATCAATTGGTCAACTCCACTGCTGGTTCTGAGTTATTAAGCTTCCTTGACGCGTATTCCAGCTATCATCAAATTTGGTTGAAGCGCGAAGATGAAATCAAGACAAGCTTCGTAACTCCTTCAGAAATCTTTTGTTATGTAAGAATGCCCTTTGGCTTAAGAAATGTGGGGGCTACATTTTTGAGATTAATTGCTAAGGCTCTAGGTCATCAATTAGGTCGTAATGTAGAGGCCTATATGGATGATATTGTAATCAAGAGTGCGTTAAAGCACCAACATAGCCTAGACTTAGCAGAAACATTCAATAGCCTTCGGGCATGTGGGATCCGTCTCAACCCTGGAAAATGTATCTTCGGGGCGCAGGCTGGGAAATTGTTAGGGTACCTAGTTTCAAGCAGAGGGATCGAAGCTAGCCCCACTCAAATAACTGCGTTGCAGAAGATGGCTCCTCCAGAGAATTTGAAGCAAGTGCAAAAGTTGACCGATCGTCTAGCAGCACTTAGCAGATTTCTGGCAAGGTCTGCGGAGAGAAGTTTGCCTATTTTCAAAGCATTGAAAGGGTCCAAAGATTTTGCATGGACACTGGAGTGTCAAAAGAGCTTCGAAGATATTAAAAATTATCTCAATAACCTTGCTACACTCACGGTGCCTGTTGCGGATGAAACCCTACTCCTCTACCTTGCAGCTACTGGCTCTGCTGTCAGTGCAGTCCTTGTTAGAGAGGTTGATTTCAACGGGAAGTTGGTACAAAATCCAGTTTACTTTGTGTCCGAAGCATTGTCTGGAGCAAAAACAAGATATTCCGAGCTTGAGAAATTCGTTTATGCTCTGATAATGGCTTCGAGGAAGCTAAGGCATTGTTTTTTGGCACATAATGTCACTGTACCAACTTCGTATCCTTTGGGAGATATGCTCCGAAGTAAGGATTCCACTGGAAGAATTGGGAAGTGGGCTGTTGAGTTAGCACCCTTCGGCATATCTTTCCTGGGAAGAACATCAATTAAGTCGCAAGTATTGGCCGACTTCGTGGCAGAGTGGACTCCCCCTGCAGCATGGGCTCCGGAGAAGCCAAGTGAAGTGTTGGGGGAAAATATCTCATCTTCAGGGTTATTGCCAAAGCAGCATGAAGACAGCCAGCCAGTTCGAAGATTGTCCGAAGGCCATCTTCGAAGGTGCATGGAACCTGGTTCGAAGCCCGAAGGCAGGCATTGGTTCGAAGTATGTCTTCGAACCAAAGTCCTTCAGGATCTTTTCTGCCAGCTAAGATGGAAGACTTATCTTCTATCCTATTAGATTAGTCTTTTACCATTTTAGCCCTATTAAGGAAACCAAATAGTTTCCTTAATGTCGGTTGTAATAAAGGGGTAAATAGGTCTTTTCCTTAATGTTCAGGCCTATAAATACCCCCCATTTCATCCTGTAATGGGGACCGATTACAAGTGAATCAATACACACTTTCGAACTATTCTAAGCTATTATCCTTTCGGAGGCTTGGAACAGTTTGCTTCGCAAACACTTCGTTTGTTAGTTTCTTTTCTACAGAAACCTGTTAGCGTAATCTTTTACGCCAACAGTTGGCGCCGTCCGTGGGGAACTTAGTCCAAAAAACTTCGTTCTCTACCAACCTCTTGCATCATGCCTCCTAAGCGGAGCGCACCTCGCAATCCCACTCGGAGGTCCTCTCGGATCTCCGGAGAGATACCCTTCGACACAGTTGAAGTCGGAGGGTCTTCGACTATCCCTCCACCTCAAACTCCGCAAGGGGCTTCTATCCCTCGAGGATACGAAACCTCTCCACCAACCCCTTCTACACTCCGACCGCCCGGAGCCACTCTGCCACCCTCCATTCCGATCGGCACTGATCATACCAGTTCTCAAGACCCGGAAGGTCCTTCCGGAGGAGATGAAGATAGCCTTGGAGACATGGCCACTCAAATGGCCAATCTTCAAGCCGAGGTAGCGAGGTGGCGACAGGAGGCTGCGAACAGGCTTCACCCTCAAGCCACCCCAGCTATTCCCGAAGTGCACGAAGACGACGATCTTGACTATCCCGAAGCCCCGGAGAACGCCTCTTACGACAATGAATCTCCGTTGCATCCCGAGCTTCAGAAGGTTCGCTTCGATCCAAGGTTCAAAGCTTCGAAGCTTAGCAAGTATGCCGGAGACGAAGATCCCAGTGAGTTTGCGCGTTCTTATGCCCTAGCAATCGAGGCTAGTGGCGGAGACAGAGAAACTATGGCGAAGTGCTTCCCGTTAGCCCTTGAAGGAGTGGCGTTGAGATGGTTCTGGTCTTTAAAACCAGGATCAATCACGACATGGTTACAGTTGAAGAAGAAGTTCATAAGTAACTTCCAGGGTACCTTCGTGCCCCCCATGTCGACAGGAAGCCTTTTCCAAGTGAAACAGCTCCCCGGAGAAACATTGAGGCAGTACTTCAAGCGCTTCGCTCACACGAAGTCGCAAATTCGGGGGCTGTCCACATCCTCGGTGGTTGATGCGGCTCGGGAAGGCGTCAGTCATAAAGGCCTTCTGGATAAATTGCATCGGAAAAGCATCACCACAGTATCACAGTTGATGTCGTACTTCGAGGAGTACTCGAAGTCGGAAGAAGGTTGGCTTCGGAGAACTACTGCCACTTCGACAGTGTTGACAGAAGTTAAAGCAGAAGTGAAGACTTCGGCTCCGCCGCAAGAGCCAGTCCCCGAAGTGCAACATGATAGAAGAAGAGGGCAAAAGCACCCTCGTTCTGAGGTCTTAAACATTGCACCCCCGCAGAAGTTTGCACCAAGAGCTCCACAGCCTGCGGGGAACAAGTCCAGCGGCTGGAGGCCGCCAGGGAAAACGGCTGGCAAAGGCCAGACCCTTTTTTGCTGTATTCATGGAGAGAACCGAAGCCATGCAACTGACACCTGCAAGGCTATTCTTACCCTTCGAGGAGAATACTTGGAGAGAACTTCGGGTCGAGGTAGTACCGACCGAAGTCCAGCAGCAGCAGTGCGCTCGGAGCCGGTCCAGGCTGTAGCGCGAATAGAAAATTTTGATGCTGCAAGACATCCTCCGGTGGCCAATGTTATGCCACCTCCGAAGCAAGAAGAAGGGCAAGATAGAGGGAAGAGAGTAGTTCTCCCTATCTCCGGAGGAGGTACCCTCGGAAGCATGTCCAAGAGACAGCGAAGAGAGTACGTCCGAGAAGTAGGCCACATTGGGACTTCGTCATCTGCAGCTGCAATGCCGGAGTGGTCTCATGTTCCAATATCTTTCTCTGCGGAGGATGCAGCTGGTATCAAGTTCCCGCATGCAGATCCATTGGTTATCACTGCTGATATTGCCGGAACTGAAGTCCGAAGGGTGCTAATCGACGGAGGTAGCTCGGCAGATATCATATTTGTACAAGCCTTCGATCAGTTATGCTTTTCCCGGAAGCATCTTCTCCCAGCGGCTCGTCCTCTGCAAGGCTTTGCAGGACCTCCGCTAGATGCACTTGGCCAGATAGGTCTGGAAGTAACCTTCGGAGAAGGTTTACTAGCCCGAACTGAAGAAGTTATCTTTGATGTGGTGGATGCCCCGTATGCTTATAATGTTATCTTTGGTCGAGGCATGTTGAATCAGTTCGGAGCTGTGGCGCATCACAATTACTTGTGCATGAAGATGCCCACACAATCAGGAGTTCTGACAGTCTTCGGAGATCAAGCCATAGCTCGGAGAGCAGAATATGGTCATGGTCCTCCTCTTGATCCGAGGCAAGTAAACAGTGTCCAAGAAAATGGAGAAATTTTTTCAGCCTCCTCCGAAGCTTCGAAGAAATCGTTTCCAAGACCAAGTCCCGAAGGAGAGATTGCAACGAAGATCATTGTCAAAGATGGTAAAGAATACACTTTTCAGTTTGGTAAAGATTTACCTCCCGAAGTTGCAACTTCCTTGGAAAAGGTTGTAGGAGAAAATTTGGATGTCTTCGCCTGGTCTGACGAAGATATCACCGGAGTCGATCGGGATATTATTGAGCACAGCTTGCTTGTAAACCCGAAGGCCCGGCCTGTTCGACAAGGGCTCCGGAAGATGTCCGCAGAGAGAGCTGCTCTAGCTAAGGACGAAGTTGAAAAACTGTTGAAGGCTGGGATTATCAGAGAAGTGGCCCATACAGAATGGCTAGCCAACCCAGTCTTCGTCAGGAAGAAGTCTTCCGGAAAGTGGCGCATGTGCATTGATTTCACATCTTTGAATAAAGCGTGCCCACGTGACCCCTACCCCATGCCCCGAATTGATCAACTAGTTGACTCCACTGCAGGTTCGGAGTTACTAAGCTTCCTCGACGCGTATTCCGGATATCATCAAATATGGTTGAAGCGCGAAGATGAAATCAAGACGAGCTTTGTAACTCCTTCGGGAGTCTTCTGCTATGTAAGAATGCCCTTCGGCCTAAGAAATGCCGGAGCTACCTTTTCAAGATTAGTTGCTAAGGCTCTAGGTCATCAATTAGGTCGCAATGTGGAGGCCTATATGGATGATATTGTAATAAAGAGTGCTTTAAAGCACCAACATAGCCTAGACTTAGCAGAAACATTCAATAGCCTTCGGGCATGTGGGATCCGCCTTAACCCCGAAAAATGAATATTCGGAGCTAAGGCTGGAAAGTTGTTAGGGTACTTAGTTTCAAGCAGGGGAATTGAAGCTAGCCCTACTCAAATAACTGCGCTGCAGAAGATGGCTCCTCCGGAGAATTTAAAGCAAGTGCAAAAGCTGACTGGACGTCTAGCCGCACTTAGCAGGTTTTTATCAAGATCTGCGGAGAGGAGCTTGCCAATCTTTAAAGCCTTGAAAGGGTCCGAAGATTTTGCATGGACACCGGAGTGTCAGAAAAGCTTCGAAGATATTAAAGATTATCTCAGCAATCTTGCTACACTTACGGTGCCTATTGCGGACGAAACCCTACTTCTGTATCTTGCAGCCACAGGCTCAGCAGTCAGCGCAGTCCTTGTCAGAGAAGCTGATATCAATGGGAAGTTGGTCCAAAATCCTGTCTATTTTGTATCCGAAGCATTGTCAGGAGCAAAGACAAGATACTCCGAACTTGAGAAGTTCGTTTATGCTCTGATAATGGCTTCGAGGAAGCTAAGACATTATTTTTTGGCTCACAATGTAATTGTACCAACTTCGTATCCTTTAGGAGATATGCTCCGAAGCAAAGATTCCACTGGAAGAATTGGAAAGTGGGCAGTAGAACTAGCACCCTTCGGCATATCTTTCCTGGCAAGGACAGCTATCAAATCTCAAGTCCTAGCAGACTTCGTAGCAGAGTGGACTCCACCTGCGAAGTTGACTCCGGAGAAATCAGATGACGGAGTCTGGACTATTTACTCCGATGGGGCTTTCCAAGCATCCGGAGCAGGCATTGGGGCAGTATTAATTTCTCCGTCAGGTCAAAGAGCAATGTACTCCGCAAGACTCAACTTTAAGTCTACCAATAATATAGCGGAGTACGAAGGAATATTATTGGGACTCCGGAAAGCACGTGCTCTAGGGGCTACAAGGATAATTATAAAAACAGATTCTCAGATAGTAGCAGGGCACGTAGACAAAAGTTTTCAAGTCCGACATCCACAGCTTGCAAAGTACTTAGAAGAAATTCGCAAGATCGAAGCACATTTCAAGGGTATTTCCATTCGGAGTATACCAAGAGCTGAAAACGTGCAAGCGGACATTTTAGCGAAGGCTGCTGCCGGAGCTGTGGATGTGCCTGACGAAGCTTTCTATGAGGAGCTCAATATACCTTCGGTGCCACAAGTTGCTTCTGCAGAGATTCTCTGCATTCCTAGTGCAGATTGGAAAGATTCAATCATAGAACTCTTGCAAGGAGGAACGAATTTGCCCGAAGAGCCCCAATTGTCAAGGTTAAAGCTCAGAGCAAGAAACTATCAGTTAATCAACGGTATATTATACAAGGCCGGAGTATGTTCCCCTCTACTCCGATGTATATCTCAAGCCGAAGGCCAAGAAATTCTTCGAGAAATTCACGAAGGCCTTTGTGGAAGTCATTTAGCCCCTAGAGCACTGGCAGGAAAAACACTTCGCCAGGGGCTTTATTGGCCCACAATAACAGCTGATGCGGAGAGCTTGGTCCGCACTTGCCAAGGATGCCAGTGGATGGGTCGACGGAGTCATCGCCCACCAACAGCTCTTCAAGTCATTGCTCCAGTATGGCCTATGGCCAGATGGGGTATGAATCTAATTGGTCCCTTTCCGTTAGCAAAGGGAAATCTAAAGTTCGCAGTGGTAGCTATCGAATATTTTTCTAAGTGGGTGGAAGCAGAACCCTTAACAGCTATCACTTCGAATAATGTACAGAAATTCTTCTGGAAAAACATTATTTGCAGGTTCGGAGTGCCTAGATATCTCACAGTTGATAATGGAACACAGTTCGACGCAGAACCCTTCAGGAAGTTTTGCGAAGACTTAGGCATTCAACTATGTTTTGCTGCAGTGAGACATCCTCAGTCAAATGGAGCAGTTGAGCGAGCCAATGGAAATATCTTATCAGGGCTAAATCGAAGAATAGTAGGATTATCAAAGGGACTGTGGACCGAAGAGCTTCCGAAGATTCTGTGGTCCATTCGGACTACGCAAACAAGGTCCACAGGTTTTACTCCGTTCAGACTACTATTCGGAGATGAAGCTATGACTCCAACGGAGCTCAAAGGAGGATCACTTCGCAGCACCGAACCAGACATAGAAGAAGAAAGACAAGCTTCGTTAGATTTGTCAGAAGAGACAAGGCTTCGAGCTGTAGCTAATTTATCAAAGTATCATCAGCAGACGAAGACTTGGTATGACCCGAAGGTTAAGCTCAGCGAGTTAAGACCGGGTCATCTTGTTCTACGAAGCATTATAGCACCAGGGAAGTTAGGCAATAAATGGGAAGGTCCATATCTAATCGTCCGCTCGGGGCGCCCTGGTTCATTTAAATTAGCTAATTTAGAAGGTGAAGAGTTAGCACATACTTGGCATGCGGAGCACCTAAAGCGATACTTCGCATAAGGGCTCCTTGTAATTCGCTTGTAATCACCTCTAAATTAATAAAGCGTACATCCTGTAGCGTGCCTTCCCCTTGACGCTCCTAGTCTCCCGAGCGGACGCGCTGGGACAGAAGTCGTTCGAGAGGGAAGTGTATTAAGCAGGGCTGTATTTCCGGACTTCGAACCCTTAAAGTCGAAGCCTCCGGTGTGGTGGCTGAAATCCATCCGGAGCCCAAGCTGATACCTTGTAGGCATCCGTAAAAGAGCCAATACCACATTCTACGGAGTCCAAGCTTCGGCTGGTAGACTTCCGTAAAAAGAGCCGAAGGTGGCCAAAATCTGCGGAGTCCAAGCTGCAGCTTGTCAGACTTCCGTAAAAAGAGCCGTAGGTGGCCAAATTCTGCGAAGTCCAAGCTCCGGCTGGTAGACTTCTGCAAAAAAGAGCCCAAGTGGCCAAATTCTGCGAAGTCCAAGCTCCGGCTGGTAGACTTCTGCAAAAAAGAGCCCAAGTGGCCAAATTCTGCGAAGTCCAAGCTCCGGCTGGTAGACTTCTGCAAAAATAGCCGAAGGTGGCTACAATTTCTGCGAAATCCAAGCTCCGGCTGGTAGATTTCCGCAAAAAACAGCCGAAGGTGGCTAAAGCAAAACAGCATTTCAGCCATGAGCTCCGAATGTCTGTTCATATAAGTCCAAAGCGACAAAATTCTTAAGACATTAAAATGTCCTCGAAGTTATCTTAATTGATTTCTTTCGTAAAAGCAAACAAAGGTACCAAGTTACCATTCTTCTGACTGCAAATAGTCGAAGATATTTCATAAGATTTCAAAAGATCTTTAAAAATGACAGAGGGGCTCCGAACCCCCAAGAAAAAATTGTACTCCGAAGTTTTTTCTTTGCGTATAACCATCTTTGAATACAGTTCGAAGTTGCTTATACCCAAAGAGGGGCTAGTAATATGGAGACAATTTTAAAAATCGGCATTCATTATCGAAATAAATGTATTTACAGATTACATTATGAAAAATTGGTATCTATACCAAGAAGGAATCGGAGACCTCTTCGGTCCCGAGAGCTAGGGGTGGAACGACTAGTTCCAACATCGGAAGTTCTAAGAACTTTACGTTTAACTCTCTTCCTCCCCTTCGAAGCTCTAAAATCCTTCTGCTCTTGTTGAAGTTCGGCCCAAGTTCGAAGCCGCTCGGGGCTTCTCTCCCAGCTTCTAAGATCTTCAGATCTTTTATTTTGGGCTTCACCTTCGTCTTCGGACCAATTAGTGTCTTCAGAAGACGAGGTGTTTGCGTCGCTCTCTTTATTTTCCTCTTTAATATAAGACAATATGTCTTTGATTACTTCGGGCGCAATAACGCCGGAGTCATCTCGAGGGATAAGAAATCGAGGACGCTTATAACTCTTTAGAAGTTCGAAGGTGTTCCACAGTGAGCGAAGTTCGCTGTTAAGCTCTAACACTTCGATATCTTCCATAAGAGGCAAAGCCTAAAAATATGACAAACAAGATTTTCATTGATAAATATTTACAAGCATCAGCTTTACATAATCAAAAAATCCTAAATAATCCTAAACCTGCGGGTTCGGAGGAGGCTGACTGCTCGAAGCTTGGCTCCGAACTTGCTTTTGGCGTTGGCCTTCGTCAATCCAAGCCTTGATCGCAGATCGACCTTCGGCTCTCCATGAAGTCTGGAAGGCTCGCCAAGCAACAGCTACACCTTCGGAAGGTTTTAAAAGTCGGTCGTCGTCGAAGATGATGGAGCCCTGTGCGCTCGGAGTGATTGATCGGCCCAAATCCTCGTAGTAGCGAAGTATTCCAAGGGCAGACACTTGTCCGGAGAGTTCTCCATAACGTATGCCTGCCATCTTCATTTGCTTCGCTGCTCCTTGGATCCTCTTTAGCCGGCGCAGCAGAGTTACATTGTCATCCGAAGGTAGTGATCCAGTAGTACCGAAGTACTCCAAGACACCTAACATTTGTTCAATGACTTCCGAAGCCACCTTCTCGGACTTAACCTTTTCTTCAATAAGCATATCCTTGGCCGAAGTTGTTTCAGCTAAAACTCCGGAGATTCGAGCGTTCTCCGTAGTCAAAGCATTCTTTTGAGTTCGGAGTTGGCCAGCCTCTTCTTGTAGCCTTACAAGTGCGGAGTCCTTCGCAGCATCCTCCGTCCGCAGTCTTTCAATCTCCGCTCGAAGCACAACTCTTTCTGCTTCGAGCTCTTTCCTTGCAGCTTCCAAACTTTGCCTAGCCCTTCGCTCTGCTATTATCACATTGTCCATTTGAGATACTCGACCTTCGGAGAAGTTAAGATTTCTTTGAAGAGTTTCGTTCTCTTCCCGAAGTTGAGCAATTTCGTTTTCATTCGACAAAGCTGCAGCGCGGGCTAAGACTGCTTGCTAAGAAAAAGAAAAACTAGAATAAGAAATTATTCATATATAATTCATTATTTGATTCGAAGATGCTTTATACCTGATAAGCTGCTCTTTCCACAGCAAGGTTAAGCTCCGAACCCTTCACTCTGCTTAAACGGGCTACCAGTTCTGTTTCCCCGACTTGGCGACTGGCTTCACCCAAAGGTTTAACCAAAGTCCCAAGTCCGGTTTTCTCCTCCAAAAAAGGAGTTATGAGAGGAAGCAGTTTCGAAGCTTTCTGGTCAGCCCTGCTTAGCGAAGGTCCGGAGATTTCTTCCGAGGCCCTTGGAACTTCAGAAGATGGCCCCCCCTCAGTCGATTCACTTTCGTCCGTTGACTCAGATGAAGTCAATCCTTGAGCTGGGAGGGGCTCGATGTGTCTTTTTCCTCTTCCAGGCCCCGGTAGAGCAACTCCCGGTTGCGGCCCCGAAGTTGTCGAAGGTCTTAGAGTTGTATCTTCGAGGGATACTTCGACAACAGGAGGCTCTGAAAAACCAAAAATATTACACATTGTATAATTTTGCAAAAATTGATAAGAATTAAGCAAAATTTACCTTCGATATTCTCTGGAATATCGAGCACCGGGCTGATCGGAGGATCATAAGTGTAGTCCTCATCCGAATCAGCCGTTAAATCTTGGGCTACAGGAGCATCGTCCTGAAGAACCCTCGTTACTTCTTCGAGAATCGAAGCCATAGTGACTTCGACTCCCCCTTCATCCACTGAAACTCCGGCCTGAGTTGTGTCTTCCTGAACTACCGAAGTCATTGGTTGATCAACATTGTCTCCAGACTCCGGTATGTTCGCAGGCACTTCGGCCTCATTCACACCCATAGGGGCTTCGTTTTGTTCTCCCTGGGTATCCGGAGCTCTTACTTCTTCGATGTTGGCTTGAGGCTCCGGAATACCTGCATTGTCTTCAATATGAATACTTTGTTGAGCCGCATCTTCGTCAATTAATCTTACTAATAAAATACCTTCGTCTTCTTTAGAGCTAGAAGCCGAAGCTCTTGAGCTCGAAGGTGCGAGGTTTTTCGGCTTCCGAGCCACCTTCTTTGTCGGAGTCTTTGCGGAGCTAGAGGTTCCAGCTTCGGCTACTCTCTTCTTGGGTCCTTTCTCTTGAGGCACCCAGTCCATCAGAGGGGGCGGAGTTAACTCTAACATTCCCCATACTCTGTTAAAACGCTCCCAACTTCCGACTAATTTGATTCGCCATTCCTTTTCTGACGGAGTCGGAGCACCCAAAATCTTCTCCGAAGCCCTTATAATTTGCTCTGAAGTAATAGGGGCTGAAGAAGCTAAAAAATAACTCAAGTTAATCTTTCTTCGAAGTAAATATGTATTATGCATGTTGGTTTCGAAGTTACCTGCAGGGCTCGAAGTATAGTTTATCTTGCGAAGACCGCCTTCCGAGTCATCTTCGAAGGCGATAGGCCAGTTGGCCATCAACGGAGGAATTTGAAGTCCGATGAACTCTTCAGCTAAGTCCCGCATGCTCAACCTTTTGCTGATTTTCTGAAGCAAGTTGAGGCGAGCTTCGAGTTGGCCTTCGTCGGGTTGCACTAAGGCTTCCTTCCGGAACTGAATTTCCTTGAGGGGACCGGCCAGAGGATTACCCACTCCAACTTCGGCATAAAACCACCTTAGAACCCAATCGGTGTACCATCTGGCATTGGTGGCCTTAGCAGGAAATTGCAGAGCATATTCATCACGAAGCCTAAAATTGATGCTTCCAAAGGAAACTACCACCTTCTCACCTCCGGAGCCTACGAAGGTCTTTGGCTGACAAGTCGCTCTATGCAACGCAGCGAAGATTTCAGCCCTCCCCTCACAACCTTCGGCCCTCAGTGCCCACTCGAAGATAGCTAGTCTGGCTACAGCATTCGGAGACAGCTGGGGGAGGGTTACGTGAAACAAGTCAAGTACTTCGGCTAAAAAATCCACAGCCGGGAGGCCCAAGCCCGCTTCGAAAAAAGCTTCGAACACCACAACTTCTCCGGGTCTCGGTGATGGAATTGATTCTTTGCCCGGCTTCCGAATCATAACTCCATTACTAATATTTCCCCCCGCTGTGATTGCCAAAGATTCTTTCTTGCAGGTAGACCGCCCCAACTCAAAAGATTGATCCAAGTACTTGGTTGAGGGTGGGCACAGACCTTGGACATCGGGGATTTGAGGATTTCTCCCCCCTGCCGCCATGGACATTGCCGCCTGCATCGAGGGTGCCGCCGCCAATGTTGCCGCCGCTGCTGCTGCGGCTGCCTGCTGCCGAGCCAAGGTCGAAGGCGGCGCAGATCCTTTGGTCTTCACCATCGCGATTGCCGGATCAACTTGAGAGAATGGGAACTAGGGCTCAAGAACTCGAAAGTTAGGGCTCAAGAACTCAAGAACTCAAGAACTCAAGAACTCAAAAGGCTTTTGACTGGGAGCGAGCGATGAAAAGGTAATCGAGTAAGTTCCAGAGTTCTTTATTTATAACCTAAAACTTTCCGTTTGTTACCGTTTGGGCTCTGCCCTTTCGCATTCCCGCCTGTTATTTTCCTCCGAAAATAACGCCTCATATAACTCCGTTAGAAACAGAAACTAACGGCTATATTTTCTAAGTCTAAAAAGACTTTCGAACTTCCTGAGTCAGTTCTAAGATAGTTCGAAAAGTAACTACTTTATGACTGATTCGAAGTTCATATCTTCATGTATTTTGGAGATAAAACAAAAATCAATAACCCCTATGATTGGTTATCTTTTCTTTCCGTATACTGCTCTCCTAACGTTACAGGCCGAACGGAGAAGCGTATTCGAGGGGCTACTGTTGGGGGAAAATATCTCATCTTCAGGGTTATTGCCAAAGCAGCATGAAGACAGCCAGCCAGTTCGAAGATTGTCCGAAGGCCATCTTCGAAGGTGCATGGAACCTGGTTCGAAGCCCGAAGGCAGGCATTGGTTTGAAGTATGTCTTCGAACCAAAGTCCTTCAGGATCTTTTCTGCCAGCTAAGATGGAAGACTTATCTTCTATCCTATTAGATTAGTCTTTTACCATTTTAGCCCTATTAAGGAAACCAAATAGTTTCCTTAATGTCGGTTGTAATAAAGGGGTAAATAGGTCTTTTCCTTAATGTTCAGGCCTATAAATACCCCCCATTTCATCCTGTAATGGGGACCGATTACAAGTGAATCAATACACACTTTCGAACTATTCTAAGCTATTATCCTTTCGGAGGCTTGGAACAGTTTGCTTCGCAAACACTTCGTTTGTTAGTTTCTTTTCTACAGAAACCTGTTAGCGTAATCTTTTACGCCAACATGAAGGAATTTGGACTATTTACTCTGATGGAGCTTTTCAAGCATCTGGAGTAGGCGTCGGAGCTGTGATAATTTCGCCTTCAGGGCAAAAGGCATTGTACTCCGCAAGACTCAACTTTAAGTCTACCAATAATACAGCGGAGTCACTACAAGAAAATAGTAAATTTTCGTCAGCTTTTTTAATTTTCGTCAGCTTTTCCTAAAGCCGAGGGAAGTTACGAAACTTCCGTCGGTCTAGATGAACCGACGGAAGTTAATGTAACTTCCGTCGGCTCTCTCTATAACTGACGAAAAATAGAATTAGGTTACTTATCGTGCGTGCCCTCACTTTCCCCAATCCCGCGCGCTGCTTATCCCTAGCCCTAATATTCTCCAGATCCTCCCCACCACCGCCACACATCTCCCCCGCGCTCTGCCGCCTACACATCTCCCCACCGCCACCTCCAGCCGCTCGGCCGCCGCCACCTCTAGCCGCCCGGCCGCCGCCTCTAACCACTCGGTGGGCCGCTGCCTCCGTCTACCCTGCCATCCCCGATGCAACCAATCTTGAAAGCCCAACACCAACTCTCCACCAACACCAGCAAGCATCGTCTCACCGCCGCTGCTCTTCCTGACCACCGCGCTATCCTTCCCCTCCTCCGTCGGCACCTATCTCTCCACTCGTCTATCAACATCATCTCACTCGAACAGCGCCAGCGCTGCAAGCAGGAGCGGCAGGCCTTCCCGCTGGTGAGGTCATTTGGTCTGTGTGCTTCCAAAAATTTTGGATGTTAATTTCATTCAACTGATTTAAGTGTGGTAGTTGGGAACTTGTGATGCGGGAGGAGATTTGGTTGGTGCTGCTTGGGTTAGGTCATTTAGTGCTGCTTGGGTCTGGTTTTTCTATGGAACTCCAATGTGCGGCTAATTATGTTTAGATTATTGTGCGGTCTTCATATGTGCAACTCCAGGAACTAAGCATTTTTGGGTTTCTTTGCTCACTTGTTGTTACAGTAACATTTGATTAGGCCTTACTGCAGTTTAATATTCATTCTATCTTTCGATAGGATTCAACATTCTCAAAGGATCTTTAGTCTATTAGTTTGGTAATCTGTGAATATTGATTGAAGATTTATGTTGCATAAGTCCCCATTTGTATGTGACCCTATGTTATTATCTGTCAAACTGCCTAAAGAGATAGAAAGGACCATAGAGGTCATTGTTGTGATATCAGAAAAGGTATACCTTCTCAGTGTTTCTCCATTTCAATACATTTCCTTTTTGTTCATCTCGTTTCCTTTGACGAAATGTGTGAGAAATTTATCTCACTATTACTTCGACGCCATACTTATCTCCAATCTTCCTTAGATTTTTGCAGGCTTTGCTCAAGTGTGACTACATATCTCTGATTATAAACCCTCAATATAGGCGATTTGATTTGTTGTCGGCAATAAGTAGATCTGAGTCTCGTCCCATGGTGTAACAACTTTCCCCATCCATTGGTGTATACTTTTGTAATGTTGTACTGTTGTGTAATTTACCAAAATTGAAATTCAAATGGGAGTTGTTTTATATCAGATTTTTTCTCTATATTGTTTTGTATTCTTGATCCTTTTGGCTGAATTTGTATGAATGTGATTTGAATGTGACGATATAATTGTTGACTTTGAATATGGATATAATTTATCAGTGTGTAATATGACAGAAAAAACAGGAAAAAAAGAAAAAACACAGAAAACAAACAAACAGAAAAACAAAAAAACAAAAAAAAAACAAAAAAATGTAATTTTCGTCGGCTATCCTTTGGCCGACGGAAGTTAGTGATTCTAACTGGTAACTTCCGTCAGCCAGGTTTGGCCGATGGAAGTTAGCTAACTTCCGTCTATCTGCTTCCGTGGGCCAAATGCCGACGGAAGTTAGCCTTTTGCCGACGGAAGTTAGCTTCTTCTGTCGGGAAAGGGCTAACTTCCGTCGACTTTGGCCGACGGAAGTTCCCTGGATTGTTGTAGTGAGTATGAAGGAATTCTATTGGGACTTCGCAAGGCACGTGCTCTAGGGGCTACAAGAGTCATTATTAAAACAGATTCTCAGATTGTAGCAGGGCACGTGGACAAGAGTTTCCAAGTCCGGCATCCACAGCTTGCAAAGTACATAGAAGAAATCCGAAAGATCGAAGCAGCATTTAAAGGCATTTCCATTCGGAGTATACCTAGAGCAGAAAATATGCAAGCTGACATCTTAGCAAAAGCTACAGCCAGAGCTATGGACATACCCGAAGAAGCTTTTTATGAAGAACTCACTACACCTTCGGTGCCACAAATTCCTGCTGCAGAAGTCCTTTGCATTCCAAGTACAAATTGGCGAAGTTCAATCATGGAAGTATTGCAAGGAGAGGCAAATATGTCCGGAGGGCCACAACTTTCGAGGTTAAAGCTTAGAACTCGAAATTATCAAATAATCAATGGTATTTTATAAAAGGTCGGAGTATGTTCCCCTCTACTCCGATGTATATCTCAGGCTGAAGGTCAAGAAATTCTTCGAGAAATCCATGAAGGACTTTGCGGTAGCCATCTAGCCCCTCGCGCTTTGGCAGGAAAAACACTTCGCCAGGGGCTTTATTGGCCTACAATAGTAGCTGATGCGGAGAGCTTGGTCCGCACTTGCCAAGGATGTCAGTGGATGGGACGAAGGAGTCATCGCCCAACAACAGCCCTTCAAGTCATAGCTCCGGTATGGCTCATGGCTAGATGGGGCATGGATCTTATTGGTCCCTTCCCAACAGCAAAAGGAAATTTGAAGTTCACAGTGGTAGCAATTGAATATTTTTCAAAGTGGGTCGAAGTAGAGCCCCTAACAGCTATCACTTTGAACAATGTACAGAAATTTTTCTGGAAGAATATCATTTTCCGGTTCGGAGTGCCTAAACAACTCACAGTTGGCAATGGAACACAATTCGACGCAGAACCTTTCAAGAAATTTTGCGAAGATCTAGGCATCCAACTATGCTTTGCTGCAGTGCGACAACCTCAGTCTAACGAAGCTGTAGAAAGAGCTAATGGTAACATTTTGTCAAGACTAAATCGAAGGATAGTAGGATTGGCAAAAGGACTCTGGACCGAAGAACTTCCGAAGATTTTGCGGTCCATTCGGACCACTCAAATGAGGTCCACGGGTTTCACCCCATTCAGACTATTATTCGGAGATGAAGCTATGACACCAACAAAGCTCAAAGGAGGATCACTTCGCAGCACCGAACCAGAAATAGAACGAGAAAGACAAGCTTCGCTGGATTTAACAGAGGAGACAAGACTTCGAGCTATGGAAAATTTGTCAAAGTATCAGCAGCAGACGAAGGCTTGGTTCGACCCGAAGGTCAAGATTAATGAACTTAGGCCGGGTCATCTCGTTTTGCGAAGTATCATAGCACCAGGAAAATTAGGAAATAAATGGGAAGGTCCATACTTAATTGTTCGCTCAGGGCGTCCTGGTTCTTTTAAGTTAGCTAATTTGGAAGGTGAAGAGTTAGCGCATACATGGCATGTGGAGCACCTAAAGCGATACTTCGCATAGGGGCTCCTTATAATCATCTATAAATACTTTCCGAATTAATAAAGCATATGGTTCAGATAATGCCTACCCCTCATAAACTTCCCACTTCCGAGTGGACGCACTGGAATAGCGGAGTTGACCGAGAGGGAAGTGTCATTAATTTGAATCATATTTTCGGACTTAGGAACACTGGTCCGAAGTTTCCGATGTGGTGGGCTGACATAATCCGGAGTCCAAGCCACTGGCTTGTAGGCATCCGTAAAAGAGCCCGAGACCACAGAATGCGGAGTCCAAGCCACCGGCTGGTAGACATCCGTAAAAAGAGTCCAAGGAGACCAAATGATGCGAAGTCCAAGCCAACGGCTTGTAGGCATTCGTAAAAAGAGTCCAAAGAGACCACTGCGAACTCCAAACCACTGGTTTGACAGAATTCGCAAAAAGAGCCGAAGGAGGCCAAAACAAAACAGAGTTTGAGCCATGAGCTTCGAATGTCTGTTTATCCAAAGTGTCAAATCATATAGGACACTAAAGTGTCCGGAAAGTTGTTCAAAGTAATTTCTTTCAAAAACATAAGGTACTAAGTTACCAGTCTTCAGACTACAAATAGTCGAAGACATTTTATAAGATTTTAATCAATCTTTAAATTGCTGAGGGGCTCCGAACTCCAAAAATTGTACTCCTAAGTTTTTCTTTGTGTTAACCATCTATGAATACAGTTCGAAGTTGCTTACGCCCAAAGAGGGGCTAGTAAATAGGGAGACAATTTTAAATCGATATTTATTATTCGAACAAATATGATTACATTATGAAAAATTGGTATCTATACCAAGGAGGAATCAAAGACCCCTTCGATCTCTAGAGCTAGGGTTGGAACGACTAGTTCCAGAGCCGGGAGTTCTAACAACTTGGCGTTTAACTCTCCTCCCTCCCTTCGAAGCTCTAAAGTCTTTTTGTTCTTGTTGAAGCTCGGCCCAAGTTCGAAGTCGTTCGGGGCTCCTTTCCCAGCTTCCAAGTTCTTCAGGATTTTTATCTTGAGTTTTATCTTCGTCTTCGGACCATACAATATTTTCGGAAGATGAAGTTTCCAAGCTAACTTCTTTTTCTTCCTCTATAATACAAGATAATATTTCTTTGCTTACTTCGGACGTAATCGCTCCGGAGCTATCACGAGGAACTAAAAATCAAGGGCGCTTGTGAAGTTTTAAGATATCGAAGGTAGCCCATAGTAAGCGGAGTTCGTCGTTAACGTATAACACTTCGACATCTTCCATATGAGGCAAAGCCTAAAAAACATGATAAACAAATTTTCATTCATAAATGTACAAAAGCATAATGCTTTACATAGTCGAAGATCCTAAGATAATTCTAAACCTGTGGGTTTGGCGGAGGCTGACTGCTCGAAGCTTGGGACCGAGCTTGCTTCTGGCGTTGCCCTTCGTCAATCCAAGCCTTGATCGCAGAACGACCTTCGGCTCTCCATGAAGTTTGGAAGGCTTGCCAAGCAGCGGCCACACCTTCGGAAGGAGTAAGGAGCTGGTTGTCATCAAAGGTAATGGGAGCTACCCCTGCGCTCGGAGTTATCGATTGGCCCAGATCTTTGTAGTAACGAAGTATGCCGATAGCAGCCACTTGTCCGGAGATTTCTCCGTACCGAATGCCTGCTGTCTTCATTTGCTTCGCTGCTCCTTGGATCCTCTTCAACCGGCGCAGCAGGGAGATGTTGTCATCCGAAGGAAGCGTCCCAGTAGTACCGAAGTACTCCAGAACGCCTAGCAATTGGTCCATGACCTCCGCATCTACCTTCTCCGACTTCAGCTTATCTTCAATTAAGGCATCCTTCGTCGAAGTTAGTTCTCTTACTACTCCAAAGAGCCTAGCTGCCTCCGTAGCTAAAGAATTCTTCTGATTGAGCAGTTGGCTAGCTTCTTCGGCAACTTTGGCTTTTTCTTCTTGGAGTCTAACAAGCTCAGCCCCCGCAGTAGCGTGCTCCGCCCGCATCTTTTCAATTTCTGCTCAAAGCACAATTTGTTCTGCTTCGAGCTCTTTGTTCACAGCCTCCAAGCTTTGTCTGGCCCTGCGCTCTGTTGAAACCATGTTATCCAAGTGGGCCACCCGACCTTCGGAGATAGTAAGATTTCGTTGAAGAGTTGTATTTTCCTCTCGAAGGCGAAGGTTTCCACGTTCATTTGAGATGTTCGCAGCTCGGGCCAAGACTGTTTGCTGCGAAAAGAAAAAACCAAGGTGAGAAATTATTTGTATATAAATTTGATGTCGTTTTGCAGATACTTCATACCTGGTATGCTGCAAAGTCCGAAGCCCAGTTCTTCACTCCAAGAAAGGAGCTAGAAGAGGGAGCATGCTCAAGGCTTGCTGGTCATCTTCGTTTGGCGAAGACCCGGAGTGCTGACCCATGTTCTTTGGAGCCCTGGCAGACTCGCCCCCCTCAGTAGATTGGCTTTCGTCTGTTGACTCAGACGGAGTTGATCCTGAGCTCGGAGCAGGGAAGGAGTCCATCTTGCCTTTGCCTTTTCTAGGTCCCATCTGAGTGGCTCCTGGAATTGGCTCCGAAGTTGTCGAAGGTCCAGGAATTATATCGTTGGGACGGATCTCTTCCACGAGAGTGGATCCTGTTAAAACAAAGGTATTATACATTGTATAATTTCGCAGAAAAAAAGAACAAAAGAAGTATACGAAGTTTACCTTCGACATTTTGGCGACGGGTGAGCATTGGACTGCTTGGCGGGTCGAAGGCTACTCCAAAGTCTTCATCAGAGTCAGCAGTGAAATCTTCAACTGTTGGAGCATCTCCGAGAGCAGCCGTTGTTACTTCACCCGAAATTGAAGCTGCAGCAACTTCGACTTCGCTTTCGTCCACAAGAGCTTCGTCTCGCGGTAAATTTTCTTGATCAGCCGGAGTCCTTACTTGCTCAAGGTTCTCTTGAGACTCCGGCATGCTCGCAGCTTCATCAATATGTGCATTTCTTTGGGCTGCATCTTCGTCGATCAAGCCGACAAGCATCCTGCCTTCATCCTCCATGGAATCGGAGATTGAAGCTCTTGGGCTTGAAGGTGCAGGAGCTCTTGGCTTTCGAGCTACTTTTTTTAGCGGAGTCTTGGCAGAGCTCGAAGCTCCAACTTCGTCTTTTCTCTTTTTGGGCCCTTTCTCCGAAGGCACCCAATCCAGAAGAGGGGGAGGAACAACTCCGAGTAGTCCCCATACTCGGTTGGACCATTCCCATATACCAACCAGCTTATACTCGGTTGGACCATTCCCATATACCAACCAGCTTAATTCTCCATTCCTTCTCGGTCAGTGTTGGGACGCCCAAGATCTTCTCCGAAGCTCGCACAATCTATTCCAAAGTTATAGGGGCTGAAGAAGCTAAAAATGAGTTAAGTTGGTTATTTCTTTGAATAAATATATATGACATATGTTGTTTTCGAAGTTACCTGTAGGGCTTGAATCCGAATAAATTTTGTGGAGACCATCCTCCGAATCTTCTTCGAAGGTGATCGGCCAGTTGGCCATTAGAGGAGGGATCTGAAGCCCAAGAAATTCTTCTGCTAAGTCCCGCATGCTCAGGCAGCGACTAATTTTTTGCAGTAGGCTGAGACGAGCTTCGAGCTGGCCCTGATCCGGGTGCACAAGGGCTTCCTTTTGGAAGTTAATATCTTGCAGAGGTCCAGCCAGGCGGTTACTTGCCCCAACTTTGGCATAAAACCACTTTAAGATCCAGTCGGTGTACCATCTGGCATTGATGGCCTTGGCAGGAAACCAGAGAGCATACTCATCCCGAAGCCTGAAGTTGATGCTTCCGAGGGCCACCACCATCTTCTCACCTCTGGGGCCTACGAAGGTCTTCGGTTGTCACGAAGCTCTGTGCAGTGCTGCGAAGATCTCCGCCCTTCCTTCACAACCTTCGGTTTGCAACGCCCATTCGAAGATGGCAAGATGTGCTACGACATTCGGAGAGAGCTGAGGAAGTGTAACGTGGAATAAGTCCAATACCTCGGCCAAGAAGTCGACTGCCGGAAGTCCTAAGCCAGCTTCGAAGAAGGCTTCGAAAACGACCACTTCTCCGGGTCTTGGTGACGGAATGATCTCCTTCCCAGGTTTGCGAATCATGACCCCAGAACTAATTTTGCCTTCTACTGCGGCCGCAAGTGATTCCCTTTTGCAGGTTGAAGACCCCAGTTGATAAGACTGGTTCGTGTACTTTGTCGACGCCGGGAAGAGGTCTTGGGGGCCAACATTTTGGGGATTTCCTCCCACCGCCGCCGCCATTACCGCCACTGTAGGTGTTGGAGTTGTCGTCACCGATGATGCAGCCGCTGCTGCTGCAGCAGCTTGCTGCCGAGCCAAGGCTGAGGTCGCTCTAGGACCCTTGAAACTAGTTTTCGCCATGGGATCTTGCGGATTGTTTCAGAGGAAAAACGGAGGCTAGGGCTCGATTGATGGCTTGTTTACACGAAAGCGGTGAAAAGGTACTCGAGAAGGGTCGGGGCCCTCTATTTATAGCCCAGACCCCGAATTTTTACCGTTTACTTATGCCGTTCCACATTCTTAACCGTTACTTTGTTGCGGAATTAAGCATCGCGTAACTTCCGTTAGAAAAAAGAAGCCAACGGCTATTTTTTCCATGTCTAAGAAGGCTTTCGAGCTTCTTGAGTTAGTTCTAAGATGGTTCGAATGTAATTTTCTTAGAAACTGATTCGAAGTTCTGCATCTCCACGCATTTCGGAGGTGATTTAAATCATCTAACCCCTACGCATGATTATTTTTCTTGCGTATACTGCTCTCCTAACATTATAGATTTAGCGGAAAAGCGTATTCGAGGGGCTACTGTTGGGGGAAAATATTCCATCTTCAGGGTTATAGCAGTAACAGGACAAAGACTGGTGATTAAGCCGAAGATTTCTAGCATATGACTTCGGAGATGCATTGAATCAAGTTCGAAGTATGATGACGGACTCTAGTTCGGAGTATATCTTCGAACTTGGACTCTTCCGAATAGCTTCTTTGCCAGCTAAGATGGAAGACTTATTTTCTTTCTCATTAGATTAGTCTTTTACCATTTTAGCCCTATTAAGGGTACCGAATAGTTTCCACTATGTTGGTTGTAATAGAGGGGTAAAAGGGTCTTTTCCTTAATGTTTAGGCCTATAAATACCCCCCGTTTTACCCTGTAATGAGGACCGAATACAAGTTATTCAATACACACTTTCGAATTATTCTAAGTTATTATCCTTTCGGAGGCTTGGAATAGTTTCCTTCGCAAACACTTCGTTTGTTAGTTTCTAATCTTCAGAAACCTGTTAGCGTAATCTTCTACGCCAACATCCGACAAGTAATGAAAAGCATGTACCAGCTAGAATAAGTAAAGCAATTCAATCATATAACAGAAGCAGGCTCAAAGTGTGATATGTGAATATGCATGATGTGAACACATAAAAAAAGACTCAAAAAAAGAGTAAAGAAGAAAAAAAACTGACTCAAAATATCCTAAAAAGGATACACAACACCCAAATCCCCTCGTAAACGCTGAAAAGTAGACTGATATAGGGGTTTGGTGAAAATGTCAGCCAACTGGTGATGGGTATCAACATGAACAAGGTCAATGACACCTTTCTCATATTGATCCCACAGAAAGTGAAAGCACACATCAATGTGTTTGGTTTTTGAATGGAGACAAGGGTTTTTCCCTACAGTAATTGCACTGGTGCTATCACAAAACAGAGGAACTCTGGTAGGAAAGAACAACCCAGAGTCTCGAAAAGTGGAAATCATCCAAACTAACTATGAGTAGCAGCTAGCAGCAGCTACATACTCAGCCTCAGTGGTCGAAAGTGCAACTCCAGACTATTTTCGAGAAGACCAAGAGACAAGAGAAGAACCAAGAAACTGACAAGTACCGGAAGTCGACTTGCGATCCAACTGGCACCCACCAAAGTCAGCGTCCGAAAAGCCAGATAAATCAAGAGATTATGATGCTAAGTAATAAAGACTAAGATCTGGCGCATAGGTAAGATACCTGAAAATGTGCTTGACAGCCTGCCGATGAGATGCGTGTGGTGAAGACTGGAAGCGCGCGCACAGTCCCACGGCGAACTGTATGTCTTGCCTTGTCGTCGTCAAGTACAACAGCGAACCGATCATCCCTCGAAACTCTCTCTCGTTGACCTTGACGCTGCTCTCGTCCTTGTCCAGGCCCCTAGATGTACCCATTGGGGTCATCTGAGGCTTCAGCTCTCCACCAAAGTCGAACTTCGTCAACATGTCCTGAGTGTACTTACTTTGGTGGATGAAGATGCCGTGCATGGTCTGCTTGATCTGGAGCCCTAGGAAATACTTGAGCTCACCCATGAGGCTCATCTCAAACTCGCTGTGCATCTGGTCAGAAAACTTGGACACAAGTACATCAGTAGTACCACCAAAAATGATATCGTCCACATATATCTGAGCAACTAAGAAATCTGATGCATCTCTAAGCAAGAAAAGAGTCTTTTCCACAAAACCCATCACAAAGCCCTTCCCCAACAAAAACTGCTTCAACCGGTCATACCAAGCCCTATGGGCTTGCTTCAGACCGTATAAAGCTTTTTGCAGCTTAAAAACATGTCGAGGAAACTTTGGGCAACAGGGGCGAAAGTCTCCTCAAAGTCAATACACTCCTTCTGGCAAAAACCCTGGGCAACTAGTCGAGCTTTGTTGCGCACCACAACCCCATCTTCACCATGCTTATTCTTGAACACCCACTTGGTGCCTATGGGGTTGCATCCGGGTGGCAGCTCAACCAGTGTCTAAACCCGATTGCGGACAAAATTCTCAAGCTCTTCTTGCATAGCATTAATCCAATTCGAATCAGAAATATCATGAGAAACGTCTCTGGGCTAAAAAGATGCAACAAACACAGATTCAACAAACACAGCAAGAGAGTCAACAAAAGAGCACAAAGTCCTCTCAAACAAATCACCGATGATGAGCTCTGAGGGGTAATCACGCTAAACTGCTCAAGATCCCTGGTGATCTAAAGTCACCTCACCGGAGTCAGCAGCTGGCACCTTTGGACTCGATTGAGGGGGCTCGATCGAAGTGGAAGAAGTTTTCAGAGGTCCTCTCTCATCCTAAGTCGAAGTCTTAGAAGGTGTGGGGTCTGCAGGCTATGCAGAAGGCCCACCCTCATCAGCAGCTGGAGCGTCATCATCTTCCTCGAAGATGGACTCTCCGAGCTCACCATCTCCGGAAAGCTCAAAAGAAGGAGTCAGAGAAGGCAAGGACTCATCGAAAGAAACCTCACAAGTCTCGACAAGTTACTGGGAGTTGAGGTTCCAAATACGGAAGCCTCGAGAATGCAAAGCATAGCCAAGAAAAACTCCATCCCAGCAACGAGACTCAAGCTTGTCCAAATACCCTCCCTTCTTGAGCACAAAGCACTTGCAACCAAACGCTCGCAAGTGGCTCACCTTGGGCTGTCTGCCAAACCACAACTCATATGAAGTCTTACCTAGGTAAGCTCTAAGAAAAATGGGGTTGGCCAGATAGCAAGCCGTGTCCATGGCTTCATCCCAAAAGCGCCTAGGAGTCCTCTACTCATCGAGCATCGTCATGGCCATCTCGACTAGCGAGAAATTCTTTCGTTCCACAACGCCATTCTGTGGGGGAGTGTAAGGAGCAGAGAACTAATGATCAAGACCCTGATCACTACAGAAGCTGACGAACTGAGAGTTCTTGAACTCAGAGACGTTGTCAGAGCGAATCGCTCGCATCTGACCATTGTTCTCATTCTTCAGCATCAAAATCAGGTCATGAACAAAATGAAAAGTCTCATCCTTAGACTCCAAAAAGAAAACCCACGAAAATCGAGAAAAATTGTCAACGATCACAAGCGCGTACCACTTCCCACCGACTGAGCTTACCCGAGCTGGACCAATAGTGTCCATGTGTAACAGCTCTCCCGGATACAAAGTCATCACCTGAGTCACAGGTGAGTGAGAAGCGGCAACCATTTTCCCATGACGACAGGGATGGCAAACTAGATCCATCACCATCTCAAGCTTGGGCAATCCTTGGATGAGGTACATAGAGCTCAATCTGACTAGCAGATCAAAACTCAAATGGCCCAACCTCCTATGCCACTTCCAGAGCTCAGAGGAAGATCCAGCAATCAAACAGCGAGAAGGGCCAAAAGAACTAGAGAAGTCAATCCGAAAAACCTTACCGAAAGGTAAGATCTAGCAAATCAAAGACCCTCTAGAATCAACCACAGAAGAACTGCCCTTCTTAAAACGAAGCTCCAAACCATCCTCAAGAAGTTGCGAAACAGAAATCAAATTGAAGTTCAAATTTCCAACCAAAGCAACGTTCTTCAAAGAGAAATGGTCAGAGATACGAATTCAGCCAATGCCGTGTACCTTCCCTTGACCACAGTTCCCGAAGGTGATGTATTCCTTGGAGCTCGGGGGAGAGAGACTGGAGAACCATCTGCGATGTCCCGTCATGTCGTGAGAGCATCCTGAGTCCATGATCCAAACGTCCTCCAGTCCCCGATCCTGTTCAATCAGTGGTCGTAAGGGGGAGCAAATGGTCCGGCACCAGGTTTAGCAAAAGAACTAAACTAGTGTCGAGCCATCTGCTCAAAAGATGGAAAGCAGAAATCATCATAAGAATCAGGACCAAAACGCGGCTCAAAGCACGGTCCACGGTTCTACCTAAAACCTCGACCACGAGGTCCAGGACCGTATACAAAATGACCTGAAGCTCAACCGGAGCGAACACCACCCTCCAGAGCACGGGCATGAAATCCGTCTCCTCTACCATCACCTACACGATGCGGCCTGGCCTCTATCCTCTCCCCGCATCGAGGAACTCTCAGTCTACCACCCTGCTGGTAGAACTGCTCCTGGCCACCACGAGCTCTCTCTGCTGTCTCAACCCGCTTCCTCCTGAAGCAAAACTCCGCAAGATGTCCGTCTTTCTGACAAAACTCACAGTGGTAAGTGGGCTTCTTGGGATGTGGTTGAGGCTTGGGGTTCTTGGCCTTAGTGGTGTTGGGTGTAGACTCCTTGGTGTGAGAGGGTCCAAGTAGAGAGTCTAGAGAAGTGCGGAGGTGTTTGGGCTTTGGAACCCAGATGGACTTCTTGGGTGGAGCTTTAGGCTGTTCTTCGAACACTCCATCCTTGGTCTGACTAGCCTAGAAAGACTCAGTGGAGTGAGTCATAGGGTATTTCTGTTCAGGAGTCATTTTACTCCACTCCACTGCCCGGCTAATGGCACTCTCAAAGTCAGCCTTGGTGTAGGTGTATCCTACCCCAAACCAATCCTAGCTCTTAAACTACTAGATCATCATGCCGAGTTGTGGCTCTCTAGCACTCACCCAACTCAGGATCGGATGGAGGTAAAAGTTCTCATTCTGAACATCATCTAGCTCCTCTCTCAAGGAAGCTAGAACCTCCACCAGAGACAAGCAGGTCTCACACTCTCTATCAACCTGGACAGACTTCTCGGCTTTCAACTTGATCAACTCCAATCTAAGAGACAAGCAGTTCTCACAGACAGTGGGTGGAACTGACAGTGTCTCAAGCTCTAGCCTAGTCTGCTCTAGCTCAGCTCTGACTCTCTCCAACTCGCCCAACTACTCATCACCCTTGGCTTTCAGCTCAGCTAAACTAGCTAGATGGGATGGGCAATCAACACAGGGCATGACTACAGTGGCATGAGCATCTTTCAGCTCTAGCTAAGCGCTCTCAATCTCAGTGGCCAAAGCGTCCCTCTCATCAACCCTTTCTGTGTACCTGGACTTCAGAGTCGTCAGATCACACAACAACACCTCACACTTTGGGCACTCATTGCTATCACCCAAGCAAGTGGAAGAAGATAGACTCTCAATTCTGCCGTTGGCCACGGCAAGCTCACTCTCAAGCTCATCTATCCTCTTCTTAGCCCCTCTAAGAAGTTTTTCCTGATATTTCAACTCCTGACAATTACATTCAAGTAAATCAATGATTTCACATTCGTAAGAGGATACCTTATCATTGTCATCATCGTTAGAGTTGTCGGAGGAGCCCTTTTCTTCCTTATCCCCAAGAGCCATTGAGGAGAAGCTCTTGCGGGATCTTCGGCATTGATGTGAGCAGCTCTTCGGCCTGTCCCCGAAAGCCATGAAGCAGAGGCCCGCTGAATCGTCCTTGTACTTCCCCTTCCTGATCACGATCTCCTCATCGCTTGAGCTTGATGAAGAGGAAGAAGACGAAGACCGCTTGGAGTAGCTTTTCTCCATATCGGCGAAGAAGGCCTTGTCGCGCTTCTTGTTCTCACGCCAGTAATCCTTCAGGGCCTTTCTGAAAAATCTGGTCTTTGGCTTGCCCTTTGTGAAGGATGAGTTTTCATGCTTGCCGGAGTCGTAGAAGCCACCACCGGGATCCTTCTTATGACCATTGCGCTTGGGGCAGTCGACGATGAAGTGACCTGAATCACCACACTCAAAGCATCCGGATTTTGTGCCGTGTCTTTTGAACATTTGCTTTTCATAGACACGATGCACCCGATTGTTAAAAAGACACAAGTCATCATCTCCTAACGACTCAAGTTGGCCCTCAGTGATAGACATCAAGGAGAACCCAGCACAGCTCACAGAAGAGGGTTCAGCAGAAGGTGTAGCATGGGCCAGGGTTTTTGATCCAGAGCCAGTGAGATTTGATCTCAACTGGGTATCAACCTTAGTGGCCTTCAGCTTGCGAAACAACTCAGAAATTGTCAAGGTATCATAAGAGGTGCTCTCAATGATAGAGGATACCTTGATCTCCCAGATCTTAGGGTCCAAGGTAGGGAGAACCTTGAGCGCCTGCTCATGATATGAGACCAGCTGAACTCCCTCGGCCTTGTTGGCCCAAAGATTATTGATGATTGATTGAAAACGACTAAACAAAGCTTCAACAGATTTACCCGACTTTTGTGTGAATTTTTTGTATTCACGCCAGTAGGTCTGATAGAGCCGAGCCTTGACCTGGGTTGTCCCATCATGGTGTGCCTGGAGGGTAGCCCAGATCTCTCTAGAAGTGGTGGGATGGCTTACACACTCAAATTCAGTGGGACCTAAACCAGAAAACAAAATGTTCACCGCTTTGTTGTTGTTCTAATGCTAGGCGATAATATCAGGAGAATTATGCTCAGCAACAGGCAAAACTGTGAAAGTAGCGTGAACACAAATGTCCCAAATATCTGAGCTTTGGCTCATGAGATAGGCTCACATGCGAGTCTTCCAATAATTATAGCCATAAGCTTCCAAGGACGTGACCTTTCTAGGAGAAGTCATGATCACTACCTGGGTTTAGAACCGGTTAAGGTATGGAAAAAACCCTAACCAGGCTCAGATACCACTTGTAGGATAGAAAGTAGCGACCAGAGGGGGGTGAATGTGCGCCTAAAAAAATTCTTTCGAATCAATGGCCTGCTCCAAACACCCAACGCACCTCAACAGACATAGCAAAGAAAGGTAAACAGATCAATAGAGCCTAAAAACGACCGGTGTCCTAAACAAAAAGACACCAACACAGTGCTTAAAGGCAGATTAATAGAGCATTTAAAACATGGTCAAATCAAGCCTCACAAAAATAGATCATCACAGAGGTTTAATTTGAGTGCATGTAAAACGAGGAGTCTTACTGTTCAAGGTTGTCTCCTGTTAGATACTTGACGAAGCCTGCCTTAAAGTCCTTGTGTGAAGTCTGTAGTCTTAAATGTGGAAGTCTGTCCGAAGCCCGGAGTTTGATTTCGAAGATAATACTGCAAAGAAACAAACTATTTTCTTTGAAGTCCACTGACTTCGGAGCATACTTCGATTTTACACACTCCAAAGCATGGAGTTAACTTTGAAAAGGAAAGCTATGCTCTGAAGCCCACACAAAAAGAAGAACGAAGCTTGCTCAGCACACATACTATGGACATTAAAAAAATATATCTACTGACAAAGCTACCTACCCCTAGAGAGCCTAGTTCCTATAGCTATGCTTTAAAATTTTGAGAACAGGACATATCAAGTCAGAACCACACAACAAATGCAATGATGAATAATCATTTAAAAATAAATTTTGCCTGCAGCACACCTCAAGTCTATAACATAGCAGTCATGATCACGGCTAAAATACTTGTTGCTGCTATATAAAATAGCTGTCGGCTAGGAGCTCAGGCCTAGCAACTAGGCTAACAAAAATTGAACAGCTACACCGATGTGTGATGCATAGCTATGCAGCTGAGATTCAGAACTGTGTAAAATTAGAAGATTAAAAACTTTGTGGCGGAAAAACTCTTGGAGGCAAGACTCAGATCAGAAGAATGAACATGTGATAAAATAAGGCACGCAAACCGAAACACCCAGAATAAAAATTTCACAGCATTACATCCAATAACTGAGAGAAGAAGGATAACACCTGGGAGCGTTCTCTCAAAGAATCAGAAAAGCAGATTGATGAACAGCGGTCGTGATACCAGACACTATAACAAAACAGGCATCTTCCGTCAGCCAAAACATTCATTCAATCGAGAATGCATCATAAGTACCACGGGCCTATGTCTATAGGAAAAGATAGGTCCTAAACCCACCCAAGAGTGACCGACAAAACGTGGTATTTATGACGAGCCATGAGTCCGAACGAAATTTCAGCAGCATAACCCCGCTGTTCTCCAATTGCACGCCTGATAGTGGTGCAATGGAGAACAACAAGGTTATGTTACTGAAATCCCATTCGGACTCATGACTCATCATAAAACCACGCTCTGTCGCCCACTCTGCGACTGTCCAAAAAGGGACAATTCCGGACCTACACATGTCACACGCATGACACGTGTGAGACATGTTGGTCCGAAACGGGTGACACATAGGTTTCGTTACACTATCTACATTGTTGTGAAATAAAAAATTGCATACGAAAAGAAGTATATATAATAAAGTATATATAGATATAATACTAATCACCCAATGAAATCATGTATAATTTATACATAATATCACAACATATATTGCATATGAAAAAAGAATATCGCATATAAAACAAGATTCATACTATCATTCAACATTTCCTCCCTATACACGTCTATTAGAGTGTATCTGCTCATGCATACCAATGACAAAATTCATAAAATTCATGTATGATCATGACGGTCTAGAATATAAAATAATCAAAGCCACTTAATTTGAGTGTTTTAAATCCTTTTGTAGAATGCATGTACAAGTGTTTTTTCTTAACTATAATAGTACAAATTAAAAAAAGATACTAGTGGACTATAAAGCTATCTATATGTCTCCATAATTTAATATTGAAATAATCCATATCAATCATTTAATTCATCAATTGACAAAATTTAATCCATATCTATCTATACGTCTCTACCAATTCAATTTACCAATGAAACAATTCACAACTAAAAAGCGAAAAAATTCGTAAAGCGGTGAAAAAATTACTGTGTGATTTGCGTAGGCCGGCGGACGGCGACGGCTCCTCGCGGCGGTCGGATTAGGGACGGCGGCCGGGACGGGTGGCACGGGCCGGGTAGCACCGTTGGAGACGGCGGTGGGGCGGACGGCGGCCGGCGGTGCTGGCAGGAGGCGAGTGCCAGATGGCCGGGCGGCGGCGCTGGTCGGAGGCGGGCGGCGGCACGTGCGCGTGGGAGGCGGCCGCGGGAGGCGGCGAGGGCGGGCGGCGACGGCATGGGCGGGAGGCGGCGAGGGTGGGCGGGCGGCGGCCCGAGGCGGGAGGCGGCGCGTGCGCGCGGGAGGCGGTGAGGGCGGGCGGCGGCGGCACGTGCGGGAGGCGGCGAGGGCGGGCAGCGGCGGCGTGGGCCGGAGGCGGGAGGCGGCGGGCTGGGTGCGGGAGGCGGCGGCGTGGGCGCGTACAGGGAGGGAGTTAGGTCTCAATGGAAGCACGCGCGGTTGGGGGAAAAGACCCATAACTTCCGTCGGCTTTAATGCTGGCCGACGGAAGTTAGGGGATCCGATCGGCCGCGGAAAAGTCCCCCACTAACTTCCGTCGGCCACTGTGAGAAGCTGACGAAAATTTCATGTTTTCTTGTAGTGAGAGCAAAAGGAATAAAACCTCACGACGACAGCGCAAACAGGAGGAACAACGAGTGTGACCCAATCTGTTTAATTAGTAAAAGTGATTTAAGAAAGGGTAACCCTAACCCTAGGGATTGGGGCCCTATTTATAGGCAGCCCAATAGTCTAAGAAAATACCAAAAGACCCTTAGGGTTTTTTACAAACGCTAAAATAAAATGGAAAAGACCAAACTGCCCTTAGGATATTTTTACAGACTCGACTAACTAACTCTGGGCCTAAGGACAAAATAGTAAAGTCCTAATTACAGATGACTTATCCTAAAGTGGAGATTTCGTAGCGACTACGGCTTCGCCTCAAAACGGTCCGATCCGAGATCAGTGGTTGTCAGTTTTGCGCCGAAACTGACAAAGCGTCCAACGACTTTGCACCAGGTACCCGGATTGGGCCGGCCCGATTCCGCAGCTCTCTCAGCCCAGCAATCGCTCGCCGCCCGTGTACCTGAGTCAATCCTGGTCAACAACCCAGTGGATCCTCTTCTGCTCCTAGCCCATGTACCCGGATTGGGCCATCCCAACTTCGTGGCCCCTCTACCCGACAGTCGCTCGCTGCCCGTGTACCTGAGTCACATGCGGCCCAGACACAACAGGTCTTCTCCTCTCTTTGTCCTCTTTGACTTCCGTTGACAATGACTCATCACATCCGGAGCTCCGTCACGGTGGCTGCGAAGGTGTTAAGGTCGGACCTCGGGTCGAGGTGCACCAGGAGAAGGCAGTAAGTGCGGAGCGTGGCTCCGGGTGAAGGTACCCCGAGGCAAAGTCCTCGGAGGCGAGGCACTTCGAAGGGTACTCGGAAGGAGTAACTTCGGAGTATGGTGGATCAAGTCCTCAGCAAAGGCAAGGTGTTCGAGGTGTGCTCCGGAGGGAGACACTCGAAGGTTACCCGATGAAGGTCTCAGAAGTCGAGGTGCATCGAAGGCAAGGTCCGGGTGAGGCTCGTCGAGGAGTGTGCTTGGGGAGAGACACTGCGACGAAGTGCTCATGGAATGCTTCATGCGGAGGCCTTGGACGAAGGAGGGACTTCGAAGGGTGGTACTCCGAAGGTGGGGCTTCAGAGTGAAGATGGCTTCGGAGTGAAGGATGACTTGTGGTACTTCGGCCATGCATGGCTTCGGTACACGGACTAACGGAGTTCGAGCTAGGAGAAGCTGCGAAGCTGTGGTGGTCCACTCCGAAGGTGGTGGTGTGAAGGCCCAAGGGCTTTGACGGCTTCGTCTCAAAACCGTCACTGTATCGGAGGCTAACTTCGGTGAAGCGAAGGCCGTCAGGCTCAAGGCTTCTCACCGAAGCTACCGCACCCCTCGCGTGCGAAGGGGGGCTTCAGAAAAGTCAAAGACTGTAAAGGCTGACATTGTCTGCTCTGCAAAAAGCTGACGCTGTCTCCTCTACAAAGCTGACAGAGAAGCCTCCAGAATAAAGTTGACTACCTTTTGTACCCCTCTGTTCTGTAGAGACAAAACCAATGTAAACCCTAGGGGTAAAGTAGTCAATTCACTTGGGTGAATATTGGCTATAAATATGGGGGCTAGGTAGGTAACATTTAACACTTTGAGCATTCACTGTTGAGCTCCTGTACTAGCCACCACACTTTGTATTCATCCTGTGAGTTCATTTATTGTGTTCCTTGTTCAAGCAGCGAAGCCCTGCTTCTGTGTTGAGTTTCTGCTTGAGCTTGTTTGCATACCTCGCTAGTAGTAGTGCACCGAAGCCTGTCTAGGAGAAGTGTATTTTGTGCGAAGTGTGCTTTTCAGTGTGCGTTCGCTCTGTGTAATAACAGGAGGCAAGACCTCGCTGCTTACTAGCGAAGCCCTATTCAAAGCCCGTGTTTCTTATCGTGTCTAAGCCCCTAGCGAAGTCTGTTAGTGTGCGTTTAGACCTTCGGTGTACGAAGCCCAGCACCAGTTGCTATCGCTAAGTACTTGGTCGAAGTCCTCAGAGGGTAGTCCACTCTTGCGAAGGGTGAAGTGCGAAGCCTGCTCGAAGCACCCTGTGTGCGGAGCCTGCACTGACTTAGCAGGGTAGATTTTTCGGGGTTGTGGGTGGAGCGAAGTCTTCTTGACTTCGAACTTTTGCTCCCTTGCGAAGCCTGTGTTCGGAGCTAGAAATTACCTCCGAACCAGACCTTCGAAGGTTGTGTTCGAAGCCTGTTCCGCAGAAGACAGAATTAAAAACAGAAGGTTGTTTTTTGCCTGAAATTTTAAAAGCTCCCATTCACCCCCCTCTGGTCGCTGTTTTCGGTCCAACAATTGGTATCAGAGCGGGTTAAGATCACCAGTTGACCTTAACCGGTTTTGTGATCTCTTGGCGACATGGACAGAGTTAGTAAAATTCCTCTGTTCGATGGGACAGATTTTGCATACTAGAAGGTGCGCATGGAGGCTTACTTGCTAAGCCAAGGAAATGCAATTTGGGATATTGACGACTCACAATACTCCATCCCTGAGACTCGCACCTCTCAAACAGAGAAGGATCAGTATAATGCCAACTCCAAGGCAAGAAATATACTGTTCATTGGTTTGAGCCCAGAGTGAGTTTGATAGGGTGCAGCACCTTAGGACTGCTAGGGAAATTTGGACCACTCTCACTATTTTTCATGAGGGCTCTACACAGATCAAGGCCAGGCGCCAAAGCACATGCAATCAACAGTATCAGCTGTTTGTGCAGGCACCTGGTGAATCTATAGATGCCATGTTTTCTCGCTTTGATGCGATAGTGAGTAACTTGCGGTCCAACGAGACGCTTGCTTACAATGATCATGATAGGGCTATCAAGCTTCTCTATGCTCTTGATCGTATCATATGGGAAGTAAAGATATCCAGCATTGAGGAGTCTGCAGGTTATGACAAATTGACCTGTGATGAGCTCTTCAGCAAGCTGAAGTCCACAGAGATTGCCAAGGCATCTCTTGCGGTGCACAGGAACTCCTTGCCACAGCCATTGGCATTGGTTTCTAGCAGTAGCCGTGGCACCACTGCAGAACCAAGCACATCTGGTACTTGTGTTCTTGCAGATGGTTTTGCTTTGTCCTCCCTGGTCTCCATCACAAAGGAGCAGGTGGATACTCTGGATGATGATGAGCTTGCTCTCATTGCCAGAAGTTTCACCCGCTTTCATCATGAGAGACGGGATCAGAGGAGAAGTGGTTTTAGTGGTTGCTTTGAATGTGGTGACACTTCTCATATTAAGGCCAATTGCCCAAAACTCAAGAAGAGAGATGAGAGTGAGCGCCCCAAATACCACAAGAAGGAGAGGAAACCCTTTGTGAAGGGCAAGCGGGGCAAGATGGCTAAGAAAGTAGCCAAAGCCACTTCCAGAGCATTTGTTGCTGCTTTCAGTGACATCAACACTTCCTCAACTGAGTAGTTGAGCTCTGAGGAGGAGGACTCCCCAAGAAAGGAGGACAAGAAGGACAAGAAAGGACGAGACTTCACCGGCCTTTGCTTCATGGCCGACAGCGATCACAACGGCGATGAGCTTGACTCATTCGAGGTACCACTATCCTCTGACCAACTTTTAATTAAACTAGATGAACTGAATGAAGTAGTTCTTGGTCAGGATAGATTACTTGTGCAAGCCGCTAGAGAAAGAAAAGACCTTAGACTTAGGCTAGAATCTGTTTCTACTGAGTATGCCATGCTTAAGTCTAAAGTAAATGATGCTGAATGTGAATCTTGTACTGTTGTCATGGGTGAGCTTGCTCAGTTGCGTTATGTTCATGCTCAAACTCTTTCTGAGTTTGAGACTGCATAGAAGCAGCTTTTGATGGTGGATTCTAGTCTTGATAAAACTGAATGTATGAACTGCCCTTTATTACGTGAGAGCATTGATTTACGTGATAAGCATGTTCATGATTTAGAGGCTAGACTAGAGAGGGTCGGTAGTTCTAAGGATGTGCAACCTGTTTGTGACACGTGCATTACCCTTAAGGACCAGCTAGGCACTGTTAGAGAGCGAGCTGAGAACCTCATGTCTGAAAATGAATACCTTCTTTCTATGGTTAACAAATGCACCGAGGGAAAAGGTAGGATGGATTTGCTCTTGGCAAAGACCAAGATGTGTGCCAACAAAGCAGGGTTAGCTCTAGGTTTGGGTTTTGAGAGGATTCCTTCAGATAGTGGAAACAAAACTGTTTTTACCTCTCCCACTACCCTAGAGAAAGAGAGAGCTCTGTTAGACACTCCATCAGCCAAAAAGCCTACTCGAGCTCAAAAGAAAACCACTCCTCCTGCCAAGAAAATCCCTCCCAAGAAAACCACTCAGCAGAAGCCCAAGGAGCCTGTGAAGGTTGCTCCTAAGACCCATGAGAGTGCCCCTAGGAGAGTGTTTCATTGTTCCTATTGTCAGTGGGCTGGTCATTTTGTTAGGTTCTGTTTTCGTCGCATCAAGGATGAGCGACGCTCTCAGGCGATGAGTTACCAGGACATGCATTACCTATCTTTAGGTATGCATGAGTCTGAGTTTTACTATCGTCCTGCTTTTGAGGCTCCTCGTGCTTCTCGGAGAGGTTTTGCTCCTCGAGGTGTTCACCATGTTCCATATGGTGGAAGACCCCGGGCGAGTAGCTTTGTACCTCGTCAGAGTAGGAGACCTCGTCATGTTGTTCGTTCACAGCATGTAGGTAGACCTCGCACTTTGCATCATTCTGATTATCATGTGCGTAGACAGTCTAGTTTTACTGTGCCTACTACTTGTGTCACTCAGTGCTGGCTGCCTCGTCGTATTTTCACTCACCCCAGCACTGAGCGATCGAGATTCTCTTATCATGTGTAGGCGGCAGATCGAGGCTTGGAGGGCACGTGGATCATGGACTCCGGTTGTTCGCGCCATATGACCGGAGATGCAGCATCGTTCTCCAGCCTCACCACAACCAAGCAAAGGGAACACATCACCTTCAGGAACAATCGAAGGAGTAGAGTGAAAGGTAAAGGTGTGGTAAGAATTAACTCGAATTTCACTCTCAAAGATGTTGCTTTGGTTGAAAACCTGGGATACAATTTGCTTTCTGTATCTCAGTTGCTTGATGAGGGCTTCGAAGTGCGATTTCATCGCGATACTTCGCAAGTGCTCAATTATGATGGCGTTGTTGTTTGTAAGATCTTTAGAGTTGGGAGAGTTTTTGGAGCTGATTTTTCTAAGTCATCTGGTTCTTCTCATTGTCTTGTTGCACATTCTACTTCTGAGCTTTGGAAGTGGCATAGGAGACTAGGGCATATGAGCTTTGAGTTGCTCGCTCGTCTGAGTGCCCTAGGTCTGATCCGAGGATTGCCCAAGCTCAAGTTTGAGAAGAATTTAGTTTGCGCTCCTTGTCGACATGGAAAAATGATCGTCGCTTCGCATTCGCCAGTCACCACAGTGATGACTGAACAACCCGGAGAACTTCTCCACATGGACACTGTAGGTCCTTCTCGGGTTAGTTCTTTAGGCGGCAAGTGGTATGTGTTAGTTATTGTCGACGATTTCTCTCGCTACTCTTGGGTCTTCTTTCTTGCCAGCATGGATGAAGTGTTTTCACACTTTCGGAGCTTGGCTTTGAGACTTTTCACTGAACTCCCAGGTGCATTAAAATTCATTCAAAGTGATAATGGCACTGAGTTCAAGAACAGTCTCTTTGTTGACTTTTGCTTGGAGCATGGCATAGAACATCAATTCTCTGCTCCGCGGGTTCCTCAACAGAACGGTATTGTTGAGAGAAAGAACCGCACTTTGGTTGAGATGGCTAGGACGATGCTCGATGAGCACAGGACTCCTAGAAAATTCTGGGCTGAGGCCATGAACACTGCTTGTTACATCTCAAACCGAATCTTCTTGCGCTCAATTTTGAATTTGACATCTTATGAGCTACGTTTTGGGAGACAGCCCAAAGTTACTCATCTTCGAGTTTTTGGCTGTCGTTGCTTCATCCTAAAACGTGGAATGTTGGATAAATTTGAGTCGCATTCTTCTGACGGGATCTTTTTGGGTTATACTACTCATGGTCATTCTTATCGTGTTTATAATTTGGAGACTAACACCGTCATCGAGTCATGTGATGTGACTTTTGATGAATCAACCCCCTCTGTTAGTTCTGCTCTTGAACAGGCAAATGAACACGACATGGAACAGACCATCTTGGAAGAAGAAGATCCCGGAGACTTCGAGGATGAACCACTACTACCCTCGACATCAACCCCCGAAGCTGACCCCGCTTCGACCACTTCGGCACGAGGTCCCGAAGCAACTACCTCGACATCGGTCATCTTGGACCACTCCAATGCACAAGTTGAGGGGGAGACTGCTTCCCGCCGCGAGGCTCTACATCATGTTCAAAGGATGCATCCTCCCGAGCAGATCATTGGTGAGCTTGATCAAAGGGTAACATGTTCTCATGCTCATTTCATTGATTCCGCTTTTGTTTCTTCTTTCAAGCCCTTAGATGTTAGTCATGCACTTTTTGATTCTAGTTGGATGAATGCCATGCATGAAGAACTTGAAAATTTTGAGAGAAGCCAAGTCTGGTCATTAGTTGATCCTCCACCAAATGTTCATTTCATTGGAACAAAATGGATTTTCAAAAATAAACAAGGGGAGGATGGGTCTATAGTTAGAAACAAGGCTAGACATGTAGCTCAGGGATATTCTCAATTAGAAGGGATTGATTTTACTGAAACTTTTGCAACTGTTGCTCGTCTTGAGGCCATTAGGATTTTGCTTGCCTTTGCGACATCCCGAGGTTTCAAACTCTATCAAATGGATGTCAAAAGTGCTTTTCTTAATGGCTTCATAGGCGAGGATGTTTATGTAAAACAACCCCCTGGTTTTGAAAACCCCAAATACCCACATAAAGTCCTTAAACTTCATAAGGCTCTTTATGGACTCAAGCAGGCCCCTCGGGCATGGTATGACAGACTTAAGTCTTTTCTGCTTGAGCGGGGGTATTTGATGGGATCTGTTGATAAAACCCTGTTCACTCTCAAGCATGGCAAGGATTTCCTCCTAGTTCAGATTTATGTGGATGATATCATCTTTGGTGGCTCTTCTCATGCTTTGGTTGCCAAGTTTGCAGATGCCATGAGCAGGGAGTTTGAAATGTCCATGATGGGTGAACTCACCTTTTTCCTTGGGTTGCAAATCAAGCAAGGCAAACAAGGTACTTTTGTCCATCAGACAAAGTACACCAAGGACCTGCTCAAGAAATTTGACATGGCTGATGCGAAGCCCCTCGCCACTCCAATGGCTACATCTATAGCATTGGATCCTAACGAAGAGGGAGAAGCCGTAGATCAGAAGGAGTTCCGAAGCATGATCGGATCCCTCCTCTACTTGACTGCTACGAGGCCGAACATACACTTCGCAGTGTGTCTGCGCGCTCGCTTTTAGGCTTCACCAGGAGCTTCGCACCGCCAAGCGGTAAAACGCATTCTCAGGTATCTCAAACATACCCTCGAATTCGGCATTTGGTATTCAGCGTCTTCCTCTTTGTGTCTTCGAGGTTATTCCGATGCGGATTTTGCTGGGTGTAGGATTGATAGGACGAGTACCTCTGGTACTTGTCATTTTCTGGGTACTTCTTTGGTTTGTTGGTCTTCCCGCAAACAGTCTAGTGTTGCACAATCGATGGCTGAGGCCGAATATGTTGCTGCAGCTAGTTGTTGCTCTCAGATTTTGTGGATGGTTTCCACTTTGCGGGATTTCGGGTTAGATTATAAGAGTGTTCCACTTTTCTGTGATAACACTAGTACTATTTGTATTGCAAACAACCCGGTTCAGCACTCCAGAACCAAACACATTGATGTTTGACATCATTTTCTCAGAGATCATAATGAGAAGGGTGATATTGAACTTCAATATGTTGATACCCAACACCAGCTAGCCGATATTTTCACAAAACCCCTCGATGCTTCTCGATTTGGCTACTTGCGTGGGGAACTTGGTATTTGTCACCCTTACGGCATTTTGTGAGGGGGGCAGATTTAGATTGTTGTGCATATGCTAATCATGTGTGAAATTGCATTTACATCTTTTGCACCTATATGCCTGAATGTAATTCATGAAATCGTGGCAGCTCAGCTCTATTTAATATATCTGAAACATTAATGTGCATGATGTTTTCTTTCCAAACTTAAATCGTGCTCACTGCTTAGTCTTGAAACTAGCATGTTTAGGTAGGAGTACTTTAGCTATCTTTTATCTGCTTGATATCAAGACTCCTTTTCTCTGGATGCTAAACAATGCAACTTGAAAAATTGTATTCATGGATATTCATCAAGTGCTAAACAATTTGTTCACTTAATCAAAATTCCAAACATCCATGTTTTGCATGCTTCAAAGCAAAAAGATCCAGGTGGGTTTGTTTGTCGCACTACCCTATTCTAGACTGCTTACCATTGCACATTGGTCTGAACTGGGATGGTGTAGTGTATGCCAAAATCATTGCTTTAAGCTTCTGATGGCTTTCATGCCTAGGCTTGGCCTGATTGGAAAGCATAAGGTGGACAAACAAATAACCCCTAGCATTATGAAAAGAACAACAAAATTCATTGATCATCAAGTTTGCTTGCAATGCTCCATTTGACCTGGACTTGTCTGTCTAGAGTAGAAATTGATTAGCTTTGCGCAGTCCCTGCTTTTACTTGTCTAGTTATTTTGATTGAGTGGTGATGCTTTTATTTCAAAATGACAAAATCACATGATGTCATCATGTTTTTAGAAAATGTTAAATTGAGCTGAGCACATGATAATTGGTATTAATATTGCATATTTTTGCTTTATATGTCTTTGCAATTCTTCCCATTTCGAAGCTATGAATCTTTTTCATGCTCCTTGATGCTTGCATTGCTAAAGGGGGAGAAATTGCTGAGTTCTCTGCAGCAAAGGGGGTAAATTAACTCAGGGGGAGTTTTATGAGCTTTAATCTTGCAAAGGGGAGTTTTGCCGAAGGGGCTTTTACTCTTTTGAAAAGGGAGAGGAAAATTCTTTTGTCAAGTGACATGATTTGGCTCGTTTCTGAGTTTTTATGGTCACTTGTGAGGTGAAATTTTTCAAATTTTCTTGAACATGAATTTGGTTGTCAATGCACTCATCAAGGGGGAGATTGAGAAACCAAGGGTTGGTTTCGGAGTCTATGATGAGTAATTGACAAAGTTTGACTTCTGGTTCGAAGGGGTCCCTCCGAAGGGGTTCGGAGGTTGGTTTGGTTGCTGCAGCTGTTGCAGCGGAGTGTGCCTGTTGGAGGGGTCCGACAGTACACATTGACTGGGTTTGTACCAAAGGGTTCGGTACTTTGGGCGGTACACCGCAGGATGTACCGAAGGTTGCTAACCCGGAGAGGTCTCCGGGGTACTGGATACACTTGTCTGTTTGTCTGTGGTGCGCAGGGGACTTCGGAGGTGATGGACGGTTCGTAGTAGGTGAATCTGGGTCAAGCGGGAGGCTTGATGCTAGGGGAGCAGGGAGCTCCGTCACGGTGGCTGCGAAGGTGTCAAGGTCGGACCTCGGGTCGAGGTGCACCAGGAGAAGGCAGTAAGTGCGGAGCGTGGCTCTGGGTGAAGGTACCCCGAGGCAAAGTCCTCGGAGGCGAGGCACTTCGAAGGGTACTCGGAAGGAGTAACTTCAGAGTATGGTGGATCAAGTCCTCAGTAGAGGAAAGGTGTTCGAGGTGTGCTCCGGAGAGAGACACTCGAAGGTTACCCAACGAAGGACTCAAAAGTCGAGGTGCATCGAAGGCAATGTCCGGGTGAGTCTCGTCGAGGAGTGTGCTCGGGGAGAGACACTGCGACGAAGTGCTCATGGAATGCTTCATGCGGAGGCCTCGGACGAAGGAGGGACTTCGAAGGGTGGTACTCCGAAGGTGGGGCTTCGGAGTGAAGATGGCTTCGGAGCAAGGCTGGCTTCAGAGTGAAGGATGACTTGTGGTACTTCGGCCATGCATGGCTTCGGTACACGGACTGACGGAGTTCGAGCTGGGAGAAGCTGCGAAGCCGTGGTGGTCCACTCCGAAGGTGGTGGTGCGAAGGCCCAAGGGCTTTAACGGCTTCAGCTCAAAACCATCACTGTATTAGAGGCTAACTTCGGTGAAGCGAAGGCCGTCAGGCTCAAGGATTCTCACCGAAGCTACCGCACCCCTCGCGTGCGAAGGGGGGCTTCAGAAAAGTCAAAGACTATAAAGGCTGACATTGTCTGCTCTGCAAAAAGCTGATGTTGTCTCCTCTGCAAAGCTGACAGAGAAGCCTCCAGAATAAAGTTGACTACCTTTGTACCCCTCTGTTCTGTAGAGACAAAACCAATGTAAACCCTAGGGGTAAAGTAGTCAATTCACTTGGGTGAATATTGGATGTAAATATGGGGGCTAGGTAGGTAACATTTAACACTTTGAGCATTCACTATTGAGCTTCTGTACTAGCCACCCCACTTTGTATTCATCCTGTGAGTTCATTTATTATGTTCCTTGTTCAAGCAGCGAAGCTCTGCTTCTGTGTTGAGTTTCTGCTTGAGCTTGTTTGCATACCTCGCTAGTAGTAGTGCACCAAAGCCTGTCTAGGCGAAGTGTGTTTTGTGCGAAGTGTGCTTTTCAGTGTGCGTTCGCTCTGTGTAACAGGAGGCTAGACCTCGCTGCTTACTAGCGAAGCCTTGTTCAAAGCCCGTGTTTCTTATCATGTCTAAGCCCCTAGCGAAGTCTGTTAGTGTGCGTTTAGACCTTCGGTGTACGAAGCCCAGCACCAGTTGCTGTCGCTAAGTACTTGGTCGAAGTTCTCAGAGGGTAGTCCACTCTTGCGAAGGGTGAAGTGCGAAGCCTGCTCGAAGCACCCTGTGTGCGGAGCCTGCACTGACTTAGCAGAGTAGATTTTTCGGGGTTGTGGGTGGAGCGAAGTCTTCTTGACTTCGAACTTTTGCTCCCTTGCGAAGCCTGTGTTCGGAGCTAGAAATTACCTCCGAACCAGACCTTCGAAGGTTGTGTTCGAAGCCTGTTCCGCAGAAGACAGAATTAAAAACAGAAGGTTGTTTTTTGCTCGAAATTTTAAAAGCTCCCATTCACCCCTCCTCTGGTCGCTGTTTCCGGTCCAACAATTGGTATCAGAGCGGGTTAAGATCACCAGTTGACCTTAACCGGTTTTGTGATCTCTTGGCGACATGGACAGAGTTAGTAAAATTCCTCTGTTTGATGGGACAGATTTTGCATACTGGAAGGTGCGCATGGAGGCTTACTTGCTAAGCCAAGGAAATTCAATTTGGGAGATTGTGGACTCACAATACTCCATCCCTGAGACTCGCACCTCTCAAACAGAGAAGGATCAGTATAATGCCAACTCGCACCTCTACTCATCGAGCATCGTCCTGGCAATCTCGACTAGCGAGAAATTCTTTCGTTCCACAACGCCATTCTGTGGGGGAGTGTAAGGAGCAGAGAACTAATGATCAAGACCCTGATCACTACAGAAGCTGACGAACTGAGAGTTCTTGAACTCAGAGACGTTGTCAGAGTGAATCGCTCGCATCCGACCATTGTTCTCATTCTTCAGCTTCAAAATCAGGTCATGAACAAAATGAAAAGTCTCATCCTTAGACTCCAAAAAGAAAACCCACGAAAATTGAGAAAAATTGTCAACGATCACAAGCGCGTACCACTGCACTTCCCACCGATTGAGCTTACCCGAGCTGGACCAATAGTGTCCATGTGTAACAGCTCTCCCAGATACGAAGTCATCACCTGAGTCACAGGTGAGTGAGAAGCGGCAACCATTTTCCCATGACGACAGGGATGGCAAACTAGATCCTTCACCATCTTAAGCTTGGGCAATCCTCGGATGAGGTCCATAGAGCTCAATCTGATTAGCAGATCAAAACTCAAATGGCCCAACCTCATATGCCACTTCCAGAGCTCAGAGGAAGATCCAACAATCAAACAGCGTGAAGGGCCAAAAGAACTAGAGAAGTCAATCCGAAAAACCTTACCGAAAGGTAAGATCTAGCAAATCAAAGACCCTCTAGAATCAACCACAGAAGAACTGCACTTCTTAAAACGAAGCTCCAAACCATCCTCAAGAAGTTGCGAAACAGAAATCAAATTAAAGTTCAAATTTCCAACCAAAGCAATGTTCTTCAAAGAGAAATGGTCAGAGATACGAATTGAGCCAATGTCGTGTACCTTCCCTTGACCACAGTTCCCGAAGGTGATGTATTCCTTGGAGCTCGGGGGAGAGAGACTCGAGAACCATCTGCGATGTCCCGTCATGTCATGAGAGCATCCTGAGTCCATGATCCAAACATCCTCCAGTCCCCGATCCTGTTCAATCAGTGGTCGTAAGGAGGAGCAAATGGTCCGGCACCAGGTTTAGCAAAAGAACCAAACTAGTGTGGAGCCATCTGCTCAAAAGATGGAAAGCAGAAATCATCATAAGAATCAGGACCAAAAACGCGGCTCAAAGTACGGTCCACGGTTCTACCTAAAACCTCGACCACGAGGTCCAGGACCGTATATAAAATGACCTGGACCTCTGCCGGAGCGAACACCACCCTCCAGAGCACGGGCATGAAATCCGTCTCCTCTACCACCACCTACACGATGCGGCCTGGCCTCTAGCCTCTCCCCGTATCGAGGAACTCTCAGTCTACCACCCTGCTGGTAGAACTGCTCCTGGCCACCACGAGCTCTCTCTGCTCTCTCAACCCGCTTCCTCCTGAAGCAAAACTCCGCAAGATGTCCGTCTTTCTGACAAAACTCACAGTGGTAAGTGGGCTTCTTGGGATGTGGTTGAGGCTTGGGGTTCTTGGCCTTAGTGGTGTTGGGTGTAGACTCCTTGGTGTGAGAGGGTCCAAGTAGAGAGTCTAGAGAAGTGCGGAGGTGTTTGGGCTTTGGAACCCAGATGGACTTCTTGGGTGGAGCTTTAGGCTGTTCTTGGAACACTCCATCCTTGGGCTGACTAGCCTAGAAAGACTCAGTGGAGTGAGTCATAGGGTATTTCTGTTCAGGAGTCATTTTACTCCACTCCACTGCCCGGCTAATGGCACTCTCAAAGTCAGCCTTGGTGTAGGTGTATCCTACCCCAAACCCATCCTACCTCTTAAACTGTTGGATCATCATGCCGAGTTGTGGCTCTCTAGCACACACCCAACTCAGGATTGGATGGAGGTAAAAGTTCTCATTCTGAACATCATCTAGCTCCTCTCTCAAGGAAGCTAGAACCTCCACCTGAGACAAGCAGGTCTCACACTCTCTATCAACCTGGATAGACTTCTTGACTTTCAACTTGATCAACTCCAATCTAAGAGACAAGCAGTTCTCACAGACAGTGGGTGGAACTGACAGTGTCTCAAGCTCTAGCCTAGTCTGCTCCAGCTCAGCTCTCACTCTCTCCAACTCGCCCAACTGCTCATCACCCTTGGCTTTCAGCTCAGCTAAACTAGCTAGATGGGATGGGCAATCAACACAGGGCATGACGACAGTGGCATGAGCATCTTTCAGCTCCAGCTGAGCGCTCTCAATCTCAGTGGCCAAAGCGTCCCTCTCATCAACCATTTCTGTGTACCTGGACTTCAGAGTCGTCAGGTCACACAACAACACCTCACACTTTGGGCACTCATTGCTATCACCCAAGCAAGTGGAAGAAGATAGACTCTCAATTCTGCCATTGGCCACGGCAAGCTCACTCTCAAGCTCATCTATCCTCTTAGCCCCTCTAAGCAGTTTTTCCCAATATTTCATCTCCTGACGAAGAGGAAGAAGACGTGGACCGCATGGAGTAGCTTTTCTCCATCTCGGCAAAGAAGGCCTTGTCTCTCTTCTTGTTCTCATGCCAGTAATCCTTCAGGGCCTTTCTGAAAAATCTGGTCTTTGGCTTGCCCTTTGTGAAGGATGAGCTATCGTGCTTGCCGGAGTCGTAGAGGCCACCACCGGCACCCTTCTTATGACCATTGCACTTGGGGCAGTCGACGATGAAGTGACCTGGATCACCACACTCAAAGCATCCGAATTTTGTGCCGTGTCTTTTGAACATTTGCTTGTCATAGACACGATGCACCTGGTTGTTAAAAAGACACAAGTCATCATCTCCTAACGACTCAAGTTGGTCCTCAGTGATAGACATCAAGGAGAACCCAGCACAGCTCACAGAAGAGGGTTCAGCAGAAGGTGTAGCAAGGGCCAGGGTTTTTGATCTAGAGCCAGTGAGATTTGATCTCAACTGGGTATCAACCTTAGTGGCCTTCAGCTTGCGAAACAACTCATAAATTGTCAAGGTATCATAAGAGGTGCTCTCAATGATAGAGGATACCTTGATCTCCCAGATCTTAGGGTCCAAGGTATGGAGAACCTTGAGCGCCTGCTCATGATATGAGACCAGCTGAACTCCCTTGGCCTTGTTGGCCCAAAGATTGTTGATGATCGATTGAAAACGACTAAACAAAGCTTCAACAGATTCACCCAGCTTTTGTGTGAATTTTTTGTATTCACGCTAGTAGGTCTGATAGAGCCGAGCCTTGACCTGGGCTGTCCCATCATGGTGTGCCTGGAGGGTAGCCCAGATCTCTCTAGAAGTGGTGGGATGGCTTACACACTCAAATTTAGTGGGACCTAAACCAGAAAACAAAATGTTCACCGCTTTGTTGTTGTTCTAATGCTAGGCGATAATATCAGGAGAATTACGCTCAACAACAGGCAAAACTGTGAAAGTACCGTGAACTCAAATGTCCCAAATATCTGAGCTTTGGCTCATGAGATAGGCTCACATGCGAGTCTTCCAATAATTATAGCCATAAGCTTCCAAGGACGGGACCTTTCTAGGAGAAGTCATGATCACTACCTGGGTTTAGAACTAGTTAAGGTATGGCAAAAAACCCTAACCAGGCTTTGATACCACTTGTAGGACCGAAAGTAGCGACCAGAGAGGGGTGAATGTGCGCCTAAAAAAATTCTTTCGAATCAATGGCCTGCTCCCAACACCCAACGCACCTCAACAGACATAGCAAAGAAAGGTAAACAGATCAATAGAGCCTAAAATGATCTACCCTAAAAACGACCGGTGTCCTAAACAAAAAGACACCAACACAGTGCTTAAAGGAAGATTAATAGAGCATTTAAAACATGGTCAAATCAAGCCTCACAAAAATAGATCATCACAGAGGTTTAATTTGAGTGCATGTAAAACGAGGAGTCTTACTGTTCAAGGCTGTCTCCTATTAGATACTTGACGAAGCCTGCCTCAAAGTCCTTGTGTGAAGTCTGTAGTCTTAAATGTGGAAGTCTGTCCGAAGCCCGGAGTTTGATTTCGAAGATAATACTGCAGAGAAACAAACTATTTTCTTCGAAGTCCACTGACTTCGGAGCATACTTCGATTTTACACACTCCAAAGCATGGAGTTAACTTCGAAAAGGAAAGTTATGCTCCGAAGCCCACACAAAAAGAAGAACGAAGCTTGCTCAGCACACATACTATGGACAGTAACAAAATATATCTACTGACAAAGCTACCTACCCCTAGAGGGCCTAGTTCCTGTAGCTATGCTTTAAAATTTTGAGAACAGGACATATCAAGTCAGAACCGCACAACAAATTCAATGATGAATAATCATTTAAAAATAAATTTTGCCTGCAGCACGCCTCAAGTCTAGAACATAACAGTCATGATCATGGCTAAAATACTTGTTGCTGCAATATAAAATAGCCGTCGGCTAGGAGCTCAGGCCTAGCAACTAGGCTAACAAAAATTGAACAGCTACACGGATGTGTGATGCATAGCTATGCAGCTGAGATTCAGAACTATGTCAAATCAGAAGATTAAAAACTCTGTGGCAGAAAAACTCTTGGAGGCAAGACTCAGATCAGAAGAATGAACATGTGATAAAATAAGGCACGCAAACCGAAACACCCACAATAAAAATTTCACAGCATTACATCCAATAACTGAGAGAAGAAGGATAACACCTAGGAGCATTCTCTCAAAGAATCAGAAAAGCAGATTGATGAACAGCGGTCGTGATACCAGACACTACAACAAAACAGGCAACTTCCGTCAGCCAAAACATTCATTCAATCGAGAATGCATCATAAGTACCACGGGCCTATGTCTATAGGAAAAGATAGGTCCTAAACACACCCAAGAGTGACCGACAAAACGTGGTATTTATGACGAGCCATGAGTCTGAACAAAATTTCAGCAGCATAACCCCGCTGTTCTCCAATTGCACGCCTGATATTGGTGCAATGGAGAACAACAAGGTTATGTTACTGAAATCCCATTCGGAATCATGACTCATCATAAAACCACGCTCTGTCGCCCACTCTGAGGCTGTCCAAAAAGGGACAATTCCGGACCTACACATGTCACACGCATGACACGTGTGAGACATGTTGGTCCGAAACGGGTGACGCATAGGTTTCGTTACACTATCTACGTTGTTGTCAAATAAAAAATTGCATACGAAAAGAAGTATGTATAATAAAGTATATATAGATATAATACTAATCACCTAATGAAATCATGCATAATTTATACATAATATCACAACATATATTGCATATGAAAAAAGAATATCGCATATAAAACAAGATTCATACTATCATTCAACATTTCCACCCTATACACGTCTATTAGAGTGTATCTGCTCATGCATACCAATGACAAAATTCATAAAATTCATGTATGATCATGACGGTCTAGAATATAAAATAATCAAAGCCACTTAATTTGATGTTTTAAATTCTTTTGTAGAATGCATGTACAAGTGTTTTTTCTTAACTATAATAGTACAAATTAAAAAAAGATACTAGTGGACTATAAAGCTATCTATATGTCTCCATAATTTAATATTGGAATAATCCATATCAATCATTTAATTCATCAATTGACAAAATTTAATCCATATCTATCTATACGTCTCTACCAATTCAATTTACCAATGAAACAATTCAGAAATAAAAAGCGAAAAAATTCATAAAAAGCGAAAAAATTCACAAATTCGTGGCGGTCGGATCGGGGACGGCGGCCGGGACGGGTGGCGCGGGCCGGGCAGCGGCGTTGGAGTTGGCAGTGGGGCGGACTGCGGCCGGCGGTGCTGGCAGGAGGCGAGCGCCAGATGGCCGGGCGGCGCCGCGGGCCGGAGGCGGGCGGCGCGTGCGCGCGGGAGGCGGCGACGGCGGGCGGTGGCGACATGGGCGGGAGGCGGCGAGGGCGGGCGGGCGGCGGCCCGAGGCGGGCGGTGGCGCATGCGCGCGGGAGGCGGTGAGGGCGGGTGGCGGTGGCACGTGCGGGAGGCGGCGAGGGCGGGCAGCGGCGGCGCGGGTCGGAGGCGGGAGGCGGCGAGGGCGGGCGGCGGCGGCACAGGCGAGAGGCGGCGGCACGGGCTGGGTGCGGGAGGCGGCGGCGTGGGCGCGTACAGGGAGGGAGTTAGGTCTCCCTGTACGCGTGCGCGGTTGGGGGAAAAGCCCCATAACTTCCGTCAGCCAGCATTAAAGCCGACGGAAGTTAGCTAACTTCCGTCGGCTTTAATGCTGGCCGACGGAAGTTAGGGGATCCGATCGGCCGCGGAAAAATCCCCCGCTAACTTCCGTCGGCCACTGTGAGAAGCCGACGGAAGTTAAATTTGCCGATGAAAATTTCATGTTTTCTTGTAGTGAGAGCAAAAGGAATAAAACCTCACGACGGCAGCGCAAACAGGAGGAACAACGAGAGCGACCCAATCTGTTTAATTAGTAAAAGTGATTTCAGAAAGGGTAACCCTAACCCTAGGGATTGGGGCCCTATTTATAGGCAGCCCAATAGTCTAAGAAAATACCAAAAGACCCTTAGGGTCTTTTACAAACTCTGAAATAAAATGGAAAAGACCAAACTGCCCTTAGGATATTTTTACAGACTCGACTGACTAACTCTGGGCCAAAGGACAAAATAGTAAAGTCCTAATTACAGATGACTTATCCTGAAGTGGAGCTTTCGTAGCGACTACGGCTTCGCCTAAGAACAGTCCGATCTGAGATCAGTGGTTGTCAGTTTTGCGCCGAAACTGACAAAGCGTCCAACGACTTTGCACCAGGTACCCGGATGGGGCCGGCCCGATTCCACAGCTCTCTCAGCCCAGCAATCGCTCGCCGCCCGTGTACCTGAGTCAATCCTGGTCAACAACCCAGTGGATCCTCTTCTGCTCCTAGCCCATGTACCCGGATTGGGCCATCCCAACTTCGTGGCCCCTCTACCCGACAGTCGCTCGCTTCCCGTGTACCTGAGTCACATGCGGCCCAGACACAATAGGTCTTCTCCTCTCTTTGTCCTCTTTGACTTCCGTTGACAATGACTCATCACATCTGGAGCCATGAGGCCCACGCTCTTCAGCATGGCTCCTTAATGGGCCACCTTCAATGCTCTAAGACCTCACAGGCGTCCTCGATTTTCAATTCCTCAAGGGAGCTTGGGAAGTTATACCCGATATATATAAGGAAGTAATAGCCTATATTAAAAAGGAGGAAAAGGAAGTTAATTTAGAAACTTCATCTTCTGAGGACGTCGAATGATCCGATGAAGAAAATGATAATAAAGAGAAAGTATAAAAGAACCCTGAACGACTTCGAAGCTGTGAAAGAAGCCCCGAATGACTTCGGACCTGGGCTGAACTTCAGCAAGAACAAAAAGACTTCCGAGCTTCGAAAGAAGGGAAGAGGGTTAAGCGCAAAGTCCTAACAACTCCAGGCTCTGGTACAAGTCGCCTTCGAAGTCGTACTGATTTTGATATTAGTTCTAGGGATCGAAGAGGTCTTCGTTTCCTTCTTGGTACAGACACAAATTTTCATGATGTAATGTAATCTGTTTGAATAATATAAATTAGAAAGTTTCAAAATTGTCTCCCTACTTCCCAGCCCCTCTTTGGGCATAAGCATCTTTGAAACTTGATCGAAGGTGGTTACGCACAACGACGATAACGTTAGTTAGGAGTACAATTTTGGAGGCTCAGAGCCCCTTATCATTTTAAAGATTAAGGACAGTCCAAAAATGGTTACTAAAGACCTCGAAAATGCCTTTGACTCTATTAATTTGGAGTCTAAAAACTGGTCACTTAATACCCTTTTTCTGTATGCGGTCACTTTGGACTCTTTTTATAGATGTTTTCAAGCTATTAGCTCGGAGTCTGTTTTGTTTGGTCTCCTTCACCTCTTTTTACGGATGCTATCAAACCGGTGGTTTGGAATCCACTTTTGTGGTCTCTTTGGACTCTTTTTACAGATGCTTTCAAGCCAGTGGCTTGGAATCCGCTTTTTTGTGGCTTTCCCACCTCGTCGGAAGCTTCAAACCAATGGTTCGAAGTCCATAAAATTGGTTCAAATGAATGACACTTTCCTTCATAATCAACCCCATTCTTCAAATGCATCCACTAGAAGTAGGGAATGTTTGAGAAGTAGGCATTATCTGAACCATGAGCTTTATTTATTCAGAAGGTACTTACAAATGATTACAAGGAGCCCCTATGCAAAATATCGCTTAAGGTGCTCCGCATGGAAGGCATGCTTTAATTCTTCACCTTCTAAATTAGCTAACTTAATAGAACCAGGGCGTCATGAACGAAGGATGATATATGGTCCTTTCCACTTATTTCCTAATTTCCCTGGCGCTGTGATGCTTCGCAAAACTAAATGACCTAGTTTAAGTTCATTAAGTTTAATCTTCGTGTCATACTAAGCCTTCGTCTGATATTGATACTTCGTCAAATTTGCAACAGCTCAAAGCCTTGTTTCTTCTGTTAGATCCAGCGAGGCTTGTCTTTGATTTTCTTTTTCAGGTTCGATGGTGTGAAGAGATCCTCCTTTAAGCTATGTCGGCGTCATGGCTTCATCTCTGAATAGTAATCTGGAAGGAGTAAAACATGTGGACCTTGAATGAGTGGTCTGAATGGACTATAGAATCTTCGGGAGTTCTTCGGTCCACAATCCCTTTGCCAATCCTACTATCCTTCGATTCAGGCGTGACAAAATGTTACCATTAGCTCGCTCGACGGCTCCATTAGATTGAGGATGACGAACAGCTGCAAAACACATTTCTATGCCAAGACCTTCGCAAAACTCTCTGAAGGGTTCGACATCAAATTGGGTGCCATTGTCGATTGTCAGCTGTCGAGGTACTCCAAACCTGCATATAATATTATTCCAAAAGAATTTTTGTACATTTTTTGATGTGATAGCTGTGAGGGGTTCTGCTTCGACCCACTTGGAAAAATATTCAATTGCTACCACCGCAAATTTTAAACTTCCTTTTGCCATTGGGAAAGGGCCAATGATATCCATGCCCCATCTGGCCATGAGCCTAACTGGAGCAATAACTTGAAGAGGTGTTGGCGGACGATGACTTCATCTTCCCATCCATTGACAACCTTGGCAAGTGCAGACCAAGGCCTCCGCATCAACTACTATTTTAGGCCAATAAAGCCCCTGGAAAAGTGTTTTTCCTGCCAAAGCTCGAGGGGCAAGATGCCTACCACAAAGGCCTTCATGAAATTCTTGGAGTATATCATGACTTTCGGCTTGAGAAATACATTGGAATATCTATGGCTCCGGCTGCAGCTTTTGCTAGGATATCAGCTTGTGCATTGTCAGCTCTTGGTATACTTCGAACAGAAATCCCTATGAATGCTGCTTCGATCTTACAGATATCTTGTAGATATTTTGCAAGTTGCGGATGCCTGACTTGAAAATTTTTATCAACATGCCCTGCTACAATTTGAGAATCTGTTTTTATAACAACTCTGGTAGCACTAAGAGCACGTGCCTTTCGATGTCCTAACAAAATTGCCTCGTACTCCTTAATATTATTGGTGGACTTAAAATTGAGCCTTGTAGAGTACATTGCTCTTTGTCTTGAAGGTGAAATTATCACTACTCCAATACCTGATCTGGATAAAGCTTCGGATACAAAATATACTGGATTTTTTACCAACTTCCCATTGAAGTCCACTTCTCTAACAAGGACTGCACTAACAGTGGAGCTGGTAGCTGCAAGGTAAAGAAGAAGGGTTTCATCTGCCATGGGCACAGTGAGTGTTGCAATGTTGCTGAGATAATATTTAATATCATCAAAACTCTTTTGGCACTCTGGTGTCCATGCAAAATCTTCAGACCCTTTCAATGCTTTGAATATGGGCAGGCTTCGTTCTACGGACCTTGCAAGAAATCTGCTGAGCGCTGCAAGGCGTCCAGTAAGCTTTTGTACCTGTTTTAAATTCTCCGGTGGAGCCATTCTTTGCAGTGCAGTTTTTTGAGTTGGGCTAGCTTCGATTCCCCTGCTCGAAACTAGATACCCTAATAGCTTTCTAGCTTGAGCCCCAAAGATACATTTTTCGGGGTTGAGGCGGACTGCAGATGCTCAGAGGCTCTCAAATGTTTCTGCTAAGTATAGACTATGTTGGTGCTTTAAAGCACTCTTTATTACAATGTCATCCATATAGGCTTCTACATTACGGCTTATTTGGTGACCTAGGGCCTTAGCAATTAACGTTGAAAAAGTTGCTCCGGCATTTCTCAAGCCAAAGGGCATTCTTACATAGCAGAAGACTCCCTAAGGAGTTACGAAGCTTGTTTTGATTTCATCTTCGCGTTTTAACCATATTTGATGATATCTGGAATACGTGTCGAGGAAACTCAATAACTCCGAACTAGCAGTGGAGTCAACTAACTGATCTATTCAGGGCATGGGGTAGGGGTCACGTGGGCATACTTTATTCGAGGATGTAAAATCAATACACATGCGCCATTTCCCAGAGGCCTTCTTTCTGACGAAGACTGGGTTGGCTTTCAACAATTTTTCCACTTCTACCTTAGCAAGGCTTGCCCTCTCTGTTGATAATTTTCAGAGCCCCTGCCGAACAGGCTGAACCGTTGGGTTCACAAGCAAATTGTGCTCAATAATATTTCGGCTAAATCCCAGAATGTCTTCATCGGACCAAGCAAAGACATCCAAATTCTCTCTAACTACTTATTCCAGTGAAGTAGCGATTTCCGAAGGCAATTTTCTGCCAAACTGAAAGGGATAGTCTTTACCATCCTTTAAAATAGTCTTCGTTATAATTTCTCCTTCAGGACTTGGCCTTGGAAATGACATCTTCGAAGGTTCACGTGATGCAGGGATATCCTCTGAATTGCCTTGCACATTATTCACCTATCTTGGATCAAGAGGTGGGCCATGGCCGTATTCTGCCCTTCGTGTAGTGGCTTGATCACCGAAGATAGTAAGCACTCCTGCTTGTGTGGGCATATTCATGCATAAATAATTGTGGTGCACCATAGCTCTGAATTGATTTAGCATGCCCCTTTCGAAGATGATATTATAAGCGTAAGGGGCATCCACAACATTAAAAATTACTTCCTCTGTCCTTGCCAAAAGCCCCTCTCCGAAGGCAACCTCAAGACCTATTTGGCCGAGGGCATCAAGAGAGGTGCTGCGAAGCCTTGAAGGGGACGAGCTGTGGGAAGGAGATGCTTCCGGGAGATGTAGAGCTGATCAAAGGCTTGAACAAATATAATATCCGTAGAACTTCCGCCATCGACCAGTACTCTCCGAACTTCTGTTCCTGCAATATCGGCAGTGATGACAAGGGGATCAGCATGGGGGAATTTTATACCTATTGCATAAGCTGCAGAGAAAAATATAGGCACATGGGACCATTCGGGCATTGCAGTTGCCGACAAAGAGGTTCCAATATGACCTACTTCCTGAACATACTCTCTCCATTGTCTTTTTGACATGATGCCTAGAGTTCCTCGTGCTTCGGAGGTGGCATAACACTGGCCACTGGATTTTGCTTGGGGGGTCGAAGTTGTCTACATGTGCGATAGCCTGCATAGGCTCCGGACGTGCATCGGGGGGGGGGAGGTTCGGTCAGTAGTGCCTCGACCAGAGCTCCTTTCGAGGTACTCGCTTCTTAAATCTAGTATAGACTTGCATGCATCAGTAGCATGACTTCGGTTTTCACCGTGAACACAACAGAAGAAGGCCTGGCCCTTGCCAGCTGGCTTACCTGGCGGCCTCCAGCCGCTGACCTTATTTCTCGAAGCTTGTGAACTCTTGGGGGAAAATTTTTGCGGAGAAGGAGCTATGTTTAGGACTTTGGAGCGTGGATGTTTCTGCCCTCGATGCCTATCATGCTGGTTGTCGAAGTTGGGCCCTTGCGAAGGTGTTGAAGTTTTCACTTAGAGCTTAACTTCATGGAAAATTGGCAAAGAAGAGATTGTTCTTCGAAGCCATCCTTCCTCCGACCTAGCATACTCCTCAAAATAAGCCATCAATTGTGCTACGGAGGATATATGCTTCTGATGAAGCTTGTTGAGGAGGCCTGCATTGGTGACTCCTTCTTGGGCTGCATCGACCACGGATGATGCAAACAATCCTCTTATCTGTGACTTCGTATGAGCGAAGCGCTTAAAGAACTACGTGAAATTTTCTCCAGGTTGCTGCTTCACCTAAAAGAGACTCCCAGTAGACATTGGGGGCACAAAAGTACCCTGGAAGTTACTTATGAATTTTTTTCTTAATTGCTCCCAGGATTTAGTTGATCCTGGCTTCAAAGACCAGAACCAACGCAAAGAAACTCCTTGAAGCGCAAGGGAGAAGCATTTGGCCATTGTATCCTGAACCCCTCCACTGGCTTCAATCGCTAAAGCATACGGACGAGAGAACTCCCCTAGATCTTCTTCCCAGAGTACTTATAGAGCTTCGAAGTTTTAAACTTGGAGTCGAAGCGGACCTTTTGTAAATCGGGGTGCAGCGGAGACTCGCTATCAAAGGAAGCATTCTCGGGGGCTTCGGGATAAAAAGGAGGATCATCGTCTTGAGGCACCTCTGGGATGACAGGGTTAGCTTTTTGGACGAAGCCTATCTGTAGCTTCCTGTCTCCACCTTGTCACTTCGGCTTGAAGACTGATCATCTGGGTTGCCACGTCGCCAAGGCTATCTTCATTTCTTCCGGAAGGAGCTTTCGGGTCTTGAGAACTGAATAAATCAGTTTGGAGGACGGTCTGAGCTGTAGGAGGAGCTCCGTCGGTTCGAACCATAGACGGAGTCCTTGAAGGGGCATTGTATGTTCGAGGAAGAGTATTTACTTCAGGGGTTCGAGGTGGGGGAACTACCTAAGGTCCTCCGACCTCAACCGTATTTGAAGATCTCACTCCGGAGGTCTGAGGGGACGTCCGATGGGGACTACCACTTGAGCTCTGTTTAGGAGGCATGGCTCTAGAAAGTTGGTAGAGAACAAAGTTTTTGGACTAAGTTAACCACGGACGGCGCCAACTATTGGCATAAAAGATTACACTAACATGTTCTCTGAGATTAAGAACTAACAAACAAAGAGTTTGTGAAGCGAACTATCTCAAGTCTCCGTATTGGACAATAGCTCGAAGCAGTTCGAAGTTGTGTATTGAATATCTGAGTATTCGATGCCTATTATAGGGTGAGAATGGGGTATTTATAGGTAAAACTTTAAGGAAAATACCTTTTTACCCCTCAGTTACAACCGACATAATGGAAACTATTTCGGTACCCCTAATAGGGCTAAAATAGTAAAAGACTAATCTAATTAGAAAGAAGATAAGTCTTCTATCCTTGCTGGCAGTTTTCCACCGCGGAAAGGGAGACACCGAAGTGCATCTTTGAACTGGAGTCTGGGCAGACCCTCCGACTTTAACTCTACGTCAGTACGGAGACAAGTCTTGGACTCCGAGTTCATGAGTTGTCTTTATCTTGTAATCTTGAAGATCCTGGGGATGAAGTATTTTCCCCCAACAACAGTCATGTCATTTGGATTAACCAACGCCCTCGCTTTATTCATGAACATGATGAACAAAGTGTTCATGGAGTACTTGGATAAATTTATAGTGGTATTCATAGATGATTCCTCATTTAATCCAACAGCCGAGAAGAGCATGAGACTCACATCCGGTTGACCCTAGGAAAACTCAAGGAACACCAGTTATACGCCAAGTACAGTAAATGCAAGTTCTAGATGACGGAAGTAAAATTTCTAGGGCACATTATCTCGGTACAAGGCATTGCAGTAGACCCCGCCACTGTGGAAGAAGTAACGGATTGGTTGCCACCCACCAACGTATCGGAGATATGGAATTTTCTGGGACTCATAGGTTAATACCGTCGATTCATTGAGAATTTCTCCAAGATAGCGAAGCCCATGGCCAAGTTACTGCAGAAAGGAGAGAAGTTTGAATGGACTCCAGAATGTGAGGAAAGTTTTCGGACCCTCAAGACACGGTTAGTGTCATCACCCATATTAACACTACCGGACATAAGGAAGGATTTTCATGTCTATTGTGACACATCTCGTCAGGTTTAGGTTGTGTTCTTATGCAAGACGGGAAAGTGGTCTCTTACGCCTCCCGACAATTAAGACCACATGAGTTGAACTACCCCACCCATGACCTAGAATTGGCCGCCGTAGTGCATGCCCTTAAGATTTGGATGCACTACCTGGTTGGAAACCGATGTGAAGTATTCACGGATCACAAGAGTTTGAAGTATATCTTCACGCAACAATATCTAAACCTTATGTAGAGGTGATGGCTAGAATTAATAAATGACTACGACTTAGGCATCCACTACCATCTCGGCAAAGCGAATGTGGTGGCTGATGCTTTAAGTCGAAAAGGATACTGTACCACCATCATGGTCCAGGATCACGCACCTTTGCTATATAATGATATGGAGAGGTTAAACCTCAGGATAACCACCGGAGCCTACCTAGCCACGTTGGAGGCTAGGCCTATCTTAATCGACCAGATTCGCGAAGCTCATTTGGAAGATTCCGATATAGCTGCAATCAAGAAGAACATGAGACAGGGCAAGGCCCCAGGGTTCTCATAGGATGAGAACGACACCGTATGGTTTGGAACCCAGTTGTGTGTGCCAAATAAGCCAGAGCTAAGGATCCTAATTCTAAGAGAGGCCCATGACACTTTGTACTCTATTCATCCTAGAAGTACAAATATGTACCAGGACCTAAAGGAATGATATTGGTGGGTTAGTATGAAAAGAGAGATTGCCCAGTTCATGGCAGAATGTGACACCTGCCGGTGAGTGAAGGCAGAACATCAGAGGCCAGCAGGATTATTGCAGCCCCTCAAGGTTCTCGAATGGAAATGGGAAGAGATCGGTATGGATTTAATCACCGGACTACCGAAGACCCAAGACGGGTATGATTCCATATGGGTAATAATCGATCGGTTTACAAAGGTAGCTCACTTCATAGCTGTCAATACGACCTTCAGCGGCCCTAGATTGGCAGAGTTATACCTGTCCCCCATAGTGTGCCTTCACGGAGTCCCAAAGAAGATAGTCTCTAATAGGGGAGTCAGTTCACGTCTCGATTTTGGAAAAACTTTCAAGAGGACATGGGAACGAGACTAGATTTCAGTACAGCATATTACCCCTAGACCGATGGACAGACCGAGAGGGTGACTTAGATATTGGAGGATATTCTTAGGGGATGTTGTAGGACCGAAAGTAGCGACCAGAGGGGGGGTGAATGGGCGCCTAAAAATGATTTCGAATCAATGGCCTGCTCCCAATCCCCAACGCACCTCTAAAGACTAAACATCAAAGAATGAACAGATAGCCTAAGTCTAAAGGTATCTAGCCTAGAAGCAACTGTTGATAAAACCGAGAAACACAAAAGCAGTGCTACTAGACAGATAGACAAAATACTCAAGTCATGGCTAGACAAATTTCTCAGTAAAGCAATCTAGGTGCACTATGGGTGAGAAGAGAAGTTACCTGTTCAAATCTGTCTCCTGTTTCGGAGGTCTGCTTCGGAGGTCGAGGTCTGCTTCGGAGGTCGAGGTCTGCTTCGGAGGTCGAGGCCTGCTTCGCTGGTCGAAGCCTGCTTTGGAGATGATTGACGAAGATTGACGGATACGTGCCGAAGGTTAAGTTGATCTAGCCTATATCAAGAGGAAAAAGCGAAGTATGCTTCGAAGCAACGTACGAAGGTAACGAAGCTTGCTTCGATAAGAGTACTTCGAGGTACAACCTTCGAACAAACCTTCGAACACGTTGCATAGAAAGACAACCTTCGAAGGAATAGCGAAGCCTGTCACATGACAGAGAAACCAAATTCGAAGCCTACACTCTACCTTCGAAAAGAGAAGCGAAGGCTGACACGCGACAGAGAAACCAAAGCAAAGCCTACGTTCTACCTTCGAACAAACGCATCAAGACCTTCGACACAGACAGCAGCAAACACTAAGTGAAGTCTATCAGTGAGATTAGCTTCGAAGCTAATTCCGAAGCCTGACGAAGTATCGACTTCGAACAGCTCGTGACTGAGAACACCTTCGCAAAGACTATCAAAGTATGTGAAGCTGATAGAGTGCAAAGTGTTCTGCGAAGCTAGAGACACAGCACAAAAATGAAGCCAAAGTTCAAGCGAAGCCTTCAAAGATGTTAGATCGAAGCCTACCTCACGGAGCTAAGGGGCTTCGAACAGAGAAGGGGCTTCGCCAGAGAACAGCCAGAAAAGGGACTTTAGTCCTGTCAACTCGATCAAAAAGTTGTGCAGTAAAAGCAAGGCTAGAGTACTAGTGTACTATTGCTACAGTGTAGTAGTACTACTTGCAACCAGTATGAACTAGTACTACTTCCGTGAAGAACAGTTGCAACCGAGGCACAAATCCTCAGGAAAAATAGCTACGCACATGAAACGAAGCCATGAAAAATGCTACAAAAATGCTGCGCACGATCAGAGAGTAGAAGCTTCACTGCATCAGAGAGAATGAAATAAATGCAAGCCAAAATCACATGAACAGCAGCCTGGCAGCGCACAACCGAAGAGAGAGAGAGAAAATGCAGGAGACAAAATGACCCAAAGGAGTAGTATTGATTTCAGCCAAAAGGGTGACCTAACCCTAGGGATTGGGGTCCTGTTTATAGGCTGCCCAACACTAGGAATATTCCACCAGCCCCTTAGGGTTTTTTACAGACGCAGGAGTAAAGGAAAAGACTCTTCTGCCCTTAGGAATTTTTACAGACACAACTGAATGACTGTGGGCCTAGAGATACAGATGACTTATCCGGAAGCTAAGTTTTCGTAGCGACTACGACTTCTCTTCTGGACAGTCGGATACAAGATCAACGGTTGTCAGTTTTGCGCCGAAACTGACAAAGCCTCCACCGACGTTGCACGAGGTACCCGGATTGGGCCGGCCCGATTCCGCAGCTCTCTCAGCTCGGCAATCACTCACCGCCCGTGTACCTGAGTCAATCCTGGTCAACAACTCAGTGGGTCTTCTACTGCTTCTGGCCCATGTACCCGGATTGGGCCAGCCCGACTTCGCAGCCTCCTCTGCCCGACAGTCGCTCGCTGCCCGTGTACCTGAGTCACACGCGGTCCATGAACCAGCAGATCTCCTTTCTTCTTCTGTCCTCTTTGACTATCGTTGACAATGACTCAACACTTCTGGAGTCATGAGGCACATGCTATTCAGCATGGCTCCTCAGACGTGCCCTAGATTTTGGAGGGACATGGGACAAGAGTTTACCGTACACCGAATTATCGTACAACAATAGCTATCAAGCCAGCCTGCAGATGTCTCCATTTGAAGCTTTATACGGACGCAAGTGTAGGATGCCCTTATTATGGGATCAGACCGGTGAGTCCCAAGTATTTGGTACGAACGTTCTCCGGGAAGCTGAAGAGAAAGTAAGGATTATTCGAGATAGGTTGAAGACAGCCCAGTCCCGACAGAAGAGCTATGTCGACAACCGCCGCCAGGACTTAGCCTTTGAAGAAGGGGACCATGTCTATCTCAGAGTCACCCCACTGCGTGGAACTCAAAGGTTTAATATGAGAGGAAGTTAGCACCCCACTATGTTGGACCCTTTCGGATCATCCGACGCCAAGGAGAGGTCGCTTACCAGCTAGAACTGTCACCCTCATTGGTTGGGGTACACTATGTATTCCACGTATCGCAGCTAAAGAAGTGCCTTCGAGTACCGACCGAGCAAGTTGACCTCTAGCAGCTTAATATTCAAGAGGATCTGACCTATGTTGTGAAACCCGTCCGGATATTGGAAGTCAAAGAAAGGATAACCAGAAGTCAGGTTATTCGTTTCTACAAGGCTTAGTGGAGCAATCATCCGGTGGAGGAAGCTACATGGGAGAAGGAAGTGGAATTAAAAGCGCAACACCCTTAGTTATTCAAGGATTGATCCGAATCTCGAGGACGTGATTCTCTATAAGGGGGATAGGATTGTAACACCCCAAAATTTCAGAATAAATAGAAATGAGAAAAATAAAATTTCTGAATTTAACATAAATATTTTAATTAGAGAAAATGATAAAAGAACCCAAATAAAACAAAATAGGGAGAAATACTTCAAATTTAAAGTCAATAAAATTATGGTAGGATCTACAAGCCAAGAAGTATTTTTGAGAATTTTTACAAAATTTTAGAAAGTGTGCTTCAAGCTCTAAACAAATATATTAATTTCTAGAATTATTTTAAATAGAAAAGGCATTTTAAATCCTATTAGGTCGCCTCCCCTGAATTATGGTAGGATCTACAAGCCAAGAAGTATTTTTGAGAATTTTTACAAAATTTTAGCATGTGTGCTTCAAGCTCTAAACAAATATATTATTTTCTAGAATTATTTTAAATAGAAAAGGCATTTTAAATCCTATTAGGCCGCCTCCCCTGAATCCCCCTCGGCCCAGCCCAGTCCGGACCTACGGTCACTAGCGGGTGGGACCCGCCTATCGGCACACACCTCCCTCTCTCCTCCACGCGCACGCCTGCCTTGGCCAACTGGCCAACCGCACTCACTTCCCCTCAGCCGTTGTCCACCTAGGCCCGCTTGTCGGTGCCTTTCCCCTTCGCGCTCACCCGCCGATAGGTGGGGGCCACCTGTCGGATCCGTCTTCCCTGATGGAAATTCCTCCCTTTCCAAACACAGCGATTCCCTTCCAAAATTCTACCACCGCCTGAGTCCGTTCATTAAATTGGGCCCGGGATCGTGCGCCCCAATCGCCGGTGATCTATTTACCCCTGTAGCCCATGTGTTTTCATCGTGTATGGCAAGTACCCGTGTGTATGGCAAGTTCCCCGGAGAGGGAATGAAAGCTTCAGGTTTCCTTCGGTTCCCTTGCCATAACAACAGCAACGACCCCCTATTTAAACCCTCGGTTTCACCATAGCATCGGCCACCTATTTCTAGCCCTAGCCACACTCTCCTAGCGCATTGCGATGCCAAACACCCGTCGCCCTCTATTTTTGCTCCGGCAGCCCCTCGCCGGCACCATGAGACCCTGCCGCCCTCGTCGTCGACACCTCCGGAACCACCGTAGTCTGCCCGTCCTCGGCCACGTCCCCGTTGGCCGTGAAGACCATCGGAATCCACCATCACCGTCGAACCCGAGAAGCCCTGCTGCCTCTTCTTGTCGCCGGTCACCATCACTCACCCTTCACTGCTGTCTTCGGTACGGTTGTGTTCCCCTCCCTCCCCTCTTTCCATTTCTGCTTAGAATTATGGCTCGGACCCCTCACCGGCGCTGTCGCCACCGCGCTCGAATGCCACAGTCGCCGGAGAAGTGGGTAAATCACCCTCGGCGTTGTGTGTCGTGCCGGACGAGCCCTCGGTCATCCGATCAGATTTGGACGACTGAGATTATAACCAACACGGGTTTAATCTGGGTCATTCATATGATCAAAGCGGTACTAAGACCTATCAGCCATCGATCGCCACATAACGCCCCCGCCTCACTGTCAGCCATCCGATCTGGATCCAGCGGTCTAGATTGGCCCATTCCATGCACACAGTGTGCGGGTCCATGGTGGGTCTGGCTCACCGTCGACGCGAGCCTATTTTTTGTTTAAATAAAAATTCAGAAAATGGTTTAAACTTCAAAAATTCATAACTTGCTCATTTTAACGCCAAATTTGAACATTTTATTTTTATTTAATAGGGGATTTAAAAATACTTTAGGGTAAATGTTTATTTCTTTTTAGAAAATTCATAACTCCATTATTAGTTGTCCTAAAATTTGGATAATAATTACAGAAGATTTATAATTTTATCTCCTTTAATTTAATCCACCCAAAGTCTATATGTTTGAAGTGTGATTTTGGATTTTTTTATTGAATGCTATGATTATTTTTTGTATCGAGAAGACTACGACGTAGTCGAGGATCCGAAGTTCTATCTAGAGGTTCCACCTTCACCATTTGCTGATCAAGGCAAGTCACAAACCCCAAGTTGATCATAATTGATCCCATTTTTTATAATTACCGCTATAACTCATAGGGTTATTATTGCATTAGTTTAATTACAAGCCCTTCAATATATTTACCAGATCCCCGTCCTTTTTGTGCAAACCCAAGCCATGCTTATTGAGCCTAAACTCCTTGTCACTTTTAAATATTATATTAGATAGTGTCCAATGTATCGACACAACTGCTATAGGATAAAAGAACGAGTCGTAGATAGTCGGATTATATTATATGATTTCCCCGTTATTTCTTGTCTCTGGAATTCTGTTGGAGTTTTGGTTATAAGTACGGTGGGTTCCATGTGCAAGCTAGGGCATTGGTTGGTCGCACCCAGGTGAGGAGCCATGTTGAATAGCGTGGGCCTCATGGCTCCAGATGTGTTGAGTCATTGTCAATGATAGTCAAAGAGGAAAAAAGAAGAAAGGAGATCTACTGTTTCATGGGCCGCGTGTGACTCAGGTACATGGGCAGTGAGCGACTGTCGGGCTGAGAGAGCTGCGGAATCAGGCCGGCCCAATCCAGGCACCTGGTGCAAAGTCGGTGGAGGCTTTATCAGTTTCGGCGCAAAACTGACAACCATCGATCTTGTATCCGACTGTCCAGAAGAGAAGCCGTAGTCGCTACGAAAGTTTAGCTTCCGGATAAGTCATCTGTATCTCTAGGCCCACAGTCAGTCAGTTGTGTCTGTAAAAATACCTAAGGGCAGTTGAGTCATTTCCTTTATTTTAGCCTCTGTAAAAACCCTAAGGGGTTGGTGGAATATTCCTAGTGTTGGGGTGCCTATAAATAGGGCCCCAATCCCTAGGGTTGGACTACCCCTTCTAGAATTTACTTTTCAATCTATTGGGTCATTTTTGCTCCATGTCTTTCTCTCTCCCTATGTGCGCCGCCAGGCAACAAGGCTTGTTCTTTCTGAGATTCATTTGGTTCTTTGTTGTCTGGAAGAATTTATTTCGGCTGTTTTTTGTGCGAAGCATTTATCTGCACAACACTTCATTCAATATCTTTGCTGTTGTGCGCATGCGGCTAATTTATTCTCTGAGAAGAAGCTTCTCTGTTGCTGCGATTTATTCTTCACGAGGAGTACTAGTTCTTGTTGTTTGCAAGTAGTACTACTTCACTGTAGCAACAGTACACTAGTACTCTAGCCTTGCTTTTTCCTGCACAGCTTTTTGATCGAGTTGGCAGGGTTAAAGTCTCTTTTCTGGCTGTTTCTGGCAAAGCCCCTTTTCTCGGTTCGATGTCCCTCAGCTTCATGAGGCAGGCTTCGATATGACATACTCGAGGGCTCCGCTTGAACTTCTAACTTTATTTTGTGTACTGTGTTGCTAGCTTCGAAGTACGTTTTTGTGCGGTCAGCGTGACATACTTCGAACGTCTGTGCGAAGGTACTCCGATTTTAGCTCTTCGATGTCCATACCTCGATAGGTTTCGAAGTTGGCTCCGAAGCTTTTTTTTCTGGTAGACTTTGCTCGACGAGAGTTCCTTCTTGCTGTCTTTTTCGAGGGTCAAAGTGTGCATGTTCGGAGCTTGTCTTTCGAAGTTAATTCTCTGAACGGAGGTCTCAACTTCGGTTGTCATACCTCGACCAAGCTTCCTTCGAAGGTTGAGTATAGGCTTCGATTTGATCTTTCTGCCATGTGTTAGGCTTCGCTTATCTTTCGAAGGTTGATTTCTTGTGTATCGGGTTCGAAGCTGTCTATTCGAAGGTTAGGCTTCGAAGTACATTGTTCGAACCAAGCTTCGACTCTGTCATACTTCGCACTTTGTTACTCGAACTAGGATAGACAACCATCCTTCGGTACTCTCACAACAGCCTTCGGTAGGCTTCACAACTAACCTCCGAAGCAGGCTTCTACACTGACCTCCGAAGCAGGCTTCGACACAGTAGAGCAGGCTTCGCCGAGTTCCGAACAGGAGACAAATCTGAACAGTAACTTCTCATCTCACTTCATATATACTTAGATCATCCATTGAGAAGTTTGACCTGCCTTGTCTAGTATATATTGTTTATCTGTCTAGTAGCAATGCTTTGATAGTGCTCTGTTTAACAACAGTTGCTTCTAGGCTAGACACCTTAGGACTTGGGCAATCTTTTCATATTCTGCTGCTTAGTCTTTTGAGGTGCGTTGGGTGTTGGGAACAGGCCATATATTCAAAAGAATTTTTAAGGCGCCCATTCACCCCCCCTCTGGTCGCTACTTTCGGTCCTACACCAGGGCACTATAAGGACTGGTCTGTGGGATCTGTTGCAAAACAAACTCGTACTAACCAGAAGTCTAGTGGGTAAGTCCTAATTGGAGGTATGGAGCGTTCCATCTTGAAGCACCATAGTGGAGGGGGCAAGTGACACCTACGGGTGGCTTGTACCGACGAGGCTCAAGGGGGGGGGGGTACGGTGTTGGCCTGACGCGTCGGGGCACCATATGAAACCTATAAGAGGGTGTTATCGTATTGGTGTGTTCCATGCTAAAGGTTTTGGCATGAGTTCCTTCGGGTGACGTGGTGTCATCACGACACACTTTGGTGTGCAGGAATGAGTGCCTTGTGGGTACAGTAGTACACCTCTGATCAGAGTATAATCTTTTCGAAAAGTCATGCCCACAGTCAAGGGCGGGTTGGGCAATGTTCAGCGCAGTTAGTTTACTTATGTATGAAGGATTGTATGATTCATGGCATGTAAGGACTGTTGAGCGAGGGAGGGTTGACTGTACCCCTTGAGTAAGAAGATGATGCATTTACACATGTTTACATTTTGTACAAATAACCTGCTTACATTAAATCCTTAACAAATGTACTTTTGCACAAACATGAGCCACTACCTCCATTGTTATTACCTTGCATTATAATTGCATTTCGGTGGCTTGCTGAGTACGATTGTACTCACACCCGTTAACTTACACCACCATAGGCTGCTTACTACGACGAGGATGACGGTCTGGAGTAGCGACCCAGTCAAGGCGCGAGACTGGAAAAAGGCTTTCATCGAGAGGATTTATTTTCCTAATTTCTCTTTTATTTAACTTTTTTGTAATAATATGGTCTATGAACCATCTTTGATTGACGTATTGTACATAGTCGTGTGATGAACGTCTTGTATTTGTTGATTTTCTATGGAAATTAAATAAAGTCCCAATTTTATTAAATTCGGGTGTTACATGTTCGGTGTGATCACTTTCTTCTATCCTCTTAAGTTCAGGACACTCAGCCCTTAAATGTGATTTATCACCACACTCGAAACAACAACAAGAGTCTTCTCTTCTCTGATCCCGTCTATCATTGTAGAAACGGGTGAACTTCTTGACAATGAGAGAAAGCTCCTCATCATCCAAAGTGTCCACCAGATCTTTTGTGACAGAGACTAGAGAGGATAAAGCAAAACCTCCAACATATGCACGAGTGCCAAAGGCACTAACTCCAGTAGGAGTGCAGTGCTAGAACCAGAAACTAGTGCCATGCATTGTGGCAAAGAGTTCCCATGTCCTAGAAAAGATGCCTTGGCAATCTCGGTGGATTTAAGCTTAGTACAAAGCTCGTCACAAGTGAAAAAATTGTAACTTACAGACTCCTCAATTCTAGAGATCTTCACTTCCCATATACTACGATCTAGAGCATAGAGAAGTTTGATCGCTCTATAATGATCAAAGTAAGCTAAAGTCATAGTGGAGCGCAAGTTACTAACAATGTCATCAAATCGCGCAAACATGGCATCTACCGATTCACCAGGGCCTTCCACAAACATTGATACTCTTGGTTATATGTACTTTGGCACCTGGCCTTGATGTGAGTAGAGCCCTCGTGAAAATGGCAAGTGTAGTCCAGATTTCCTTAGCAGTTCGAAGATGCTGAACCTTATCAAACTAATTTGTACTCAGACTTGTGAATAATATGTTCCTAGATATGTAGTTAGAATCATATTGCTCCTTCACAATCTGAGTGGTACAAGTATTAGGATCACATATCGGGAATCAACGTTGTCCCAAATAGCACTTCCTTGGCTTTGAAGATAAGCCTGTATGCACACCTTCCACTATGCAAAATCTTTTCTACCGAACAGAGGAATCTTGCTATGTTTGTCCATGCCGCCTATGGATCACAAAATTGGTTAAGGTAAATTGGTGATCTAACCAGCTCGGTTACCAATTGTTGGATCAAATAGGTGACTAGAGGGGGGTGAATGGGAGCTAAAAAGTTCTTTCGAAAAACTAGCTTTGAAAACTGCCTTCGAGATGTCTAGTTCGGAGGTATTGAAACACTTCGAACTCAGACTTTAGACTAGATAGTAAATAGAAGTCTAAAGACTTCACTCACACTCCGAACACCTAACAGAACTCTGCAGCAGGGCTTCGCAAAGATAGACTTCGCACACTAAGGTGCTTCCAGACAGACTACGTTGAATAACACTTTGTAGTGAAGTGTATCCCCTCAGAGGATTTTGAACAGATACTTCGCACTAGTGACTTGCACTAGGCTTAGCACTAAGTAAGTACTCTAGAAAGACTCCACAAAGGGTGACAGAGAAAATCCAACCAAAACAAGTTGTTCATGCACCAGAGAACTATATCATCTTATGCAAGAAAAGCATAAATATCTCAATAAAACTCACGCATGAAATAACTACTGTAGGTACAAGTTCATGCAAAATATGAAACAAAGATTAGAGGCCAAACAGAAATTTCATTGCATGAACAGGGAACACAAAAACTCACAGGTCAGAGTACAAAAATTGTGGCGTTGGACTAAGAACTGAAGGTTCTATACCTAGAGAAAGTGTTCTAGATCGTGCTCAAAAGTGTTTCCCTAGACCTCAGCCTACCCTTCCTTTTATAGCCTACTCTAACATTCTAAGTGATGACCATACCCCTAGGATTTAAAATTTTTCTCTCACACACCATCACGTGGGTGTTATAGGTAGTCCTACTTTACACTTTATTCGAAGCCCCACAGTATGTTAGCTTTATGTCTCTTCTGTCATTCTGATTCTTTTGGTAACATGGTAGATTATACTCGAGTATGGAAACTGACTTGATTTAGATCGTAATCATGGAACGAGATCTGGTTGCATCCATATAAATATTCGTCTATTTGACCGATTCCAAAAATATGAGAAGAACAAAGAGAACAACATGAGATAATAGATTAGATCAGAAACCAAGAAGTGAGCTAGGTCTTTTGGCCTCTCTTCTCTTTGCTCTATTGCCGCCATAATCTGTTGGGGAATGGAGAAGCTATGCTAGCTGGCAATTTCAAAAAAAAATTCACCAAATCCCAAGAACAATGCGCGTGAGGGATCATGAATTGGCAGCTTCTAGCACGAGACACGCTAGGTGCAACGGAAGAAGATGTTGGGAAAGCGCATCCTTACTTATCCTCACCTCACTCTGCCGGTTCCCCGGCAATGCAATCAGTGAAGAGGGCAGTGTCCATGTGAAGAAGATGATGAGTGTTTCTATTCGAGCAACACCTCCATGGAGTCCACACGTACAGGGATGGGATTGCTCCCAGGTCGACATGCTAGCACCGCTCATGAGAACCGGGAGAGTTCTCAATCTCAACTCTTGAGATCGACAAAGGGAGAGGAGGAGTTCTTGGTGGCTAGGGTTTACATATGATCTAAACTATGAATAACTTGATTGCCGAGACCTCCTCTTCCTCCTCTCTTTATATAGAGGTGAGAGTTCTTGCCCCAATCCACATTGGGGCCAAACAAATCCAATCTATTACACCCACCTCAGAACTTATGATCCTTCGATTGGAACTTCTGACTAGGACTCTCAGTCTGCAATTCCAAGAATCATCAGAACTTCTGATACCCCTATCAGAACTTCCGATCAATGCAATTTTTCCCGAGACGCATCGGAACTTCCGGTTTCAACACTTTGTCTCTAAATTAGAAATTATCTGAACTTCTGATACCATATCGGAACTTCTGATTTGAGCTCTCTATTTCGTAAACAATAAATTATCGGAACTTTTGATATCATATCGGAACTTCCGATTTGAGCTATTTGTTTCCAATTCAGAAAATAATCAAAACTTCCGATTCCAAATTGGAACTTCCAATCCAACCGGAATTTTCTTGGGCACTGTTCCTTCAATCTCCCACTTGCACAAAAACTAATTCTTTGCAATTTTATTAATCCATCCCCTTAAGTGTGTGACCCGATAGGTTCATACACCAACGACTATTCACCAGAAAACCTTTCTGGCCCACTGATCAATAGCGGTACCTAGCAGCACATATTGACCCTTGAAAGCGTACAAAATCAAATGTTCACTGAACCTTGATATACGCATGCACCAGTCCCTTTACCACATGACATCCGTCAAGCTCAAGGCGAGATAAGTGCCACCATTGTTGGATAGATCGACATTTCACTAGATTAAGTAATGGATTCAAATCATGACTAACTCTTTAGTCATAGTGGCATGACCATGCACTTTTTCAATCTGATTACCTCGAGGGGCCTAGAGACATCTCTCCCGTTATTCGGATGGGTAAATTCCATCTTGAACACTCACATCCCACGACATGTTTCACAACACACCTGAAAACGACCCTTATGACTACCCAGTCACGGAATAGCATTAGGAAGCATCTGTTGACGCTAAAATGTGCCCCTGCACTTGGGCCGGTTCGACGTCCAAAAGTATCGCAACGATACTGACGTCGCGTTCCGACTACCCTGAACAGTGATAAAAGGAATGGAGTCACCAGGCAATCAGATAAATAATTAGTATTTAAATCCAATTGGCCGAAAGTGTTATTGATAAAGTAAAATAAGATAAAAATGAACTAAATACCTAAAATCGTCTTATTCAGAGCCGATTTTGTACTAATGAGGACATCGATAACAATGATAAAGACATCCAACACTCTATCATTCTTGGACCAATCACTCGCTCCCGTGCACAGAAGCTTAATTATGAGGTGCGTTTGTTTCTTACTTTACATAATGATATGGATACGGATGGGATGCTACTTATGGATGATATTATGACTCCAAGGAACATGGGAGAAGAACTTCTGGATCAAACATAAGGGGGAGAGGCGGCACAACAATCCAACTCGAATTCCACTTCAAACTCTGGTTTCGGTTCAGATTCAGCAGATCATCCTTCAGTAAAATGGCATAACTTTCTCGTACGGTGGCGGATTGAGGCGTTCTTTAAGGCGTTGGAAAGATAACGAAAATATATTTCCAATGGGTCTGGTTCCAAGTCCTGGTTCATTACGAAACGTTCTATGTCGTCCAAACAAGTCATCTGGTGCTGCGTCACCGTTTTGGCCCACGTCGGGCCTTGTATCTGTTTGGGACTTTATGCCCAACATTAGTCTCGACATTTCCACAAACCCTAGGTACTAATACTCTGCAGCCGCTAGGAATTAGGGTTGGGTTTTTCTTAGTTTCGAATCTCTTATAGATTGAACTCTGACTTCGTCAGATTGCGGAACCCCACTTGAGAAATCGATCTCTCTTCTGTTTGCGAGATTGTGTTTCCATGTTCTTGCTTTTGTTCTCGATTCATAGGCAGGGATAAACCTTCTTGGCGAGGTCAATCGCGTTCATGTGTGGTTGATAATGAATGGAGCCGTGGTGTAGCAACTGCGGGGTTCGGATCTGTGGTGATCGGAAGCTGGATCATCAACGTCGAGTCCTCCACCAATCGAGTTTACCCCCCACCCACCCCGACGGAAGATCGGGCACCCATGCGCATCAAGTGGTATGAGAGCCCAAGTTTACCATCAGGTTCATAGGTTCGTCTTCCCTTGTTCGAGTCAATTTCGCATTCATCCTAGAGTCCACAGAAAAGCCGAACAAAAAAATCCCTGTCCGAGACATTGCTAGCCTTTTGCATAATTCTCTTTCAGAGTCCGTAGTGTTGAATTCGTGTCCAAGTTTGTGTCTCGTTGCTGGTTAATTCGTGTTTTTTATTGGTTCGTGTCTCCGCCACAATTCCCCTACTCTGCTGCATATTTTTTCCACCCCCACCGATCCCCATCCACTTCTATTTCTGCCACAACTAGCAGATCCGATTTAGCGGGAACATATATGATTTCGGAGGGTTCTCCTTGAAACGGCCATAAATTTTCTCTCGTAACTCCGATTGAGCTGAAATTTTTACCACAGGTAGCTCTTTCAAATTCAGCTTGGGGTGATGCTCATTTCATCAGTATCGGTGTTTTCAAAAAAATTTAAAAAAAATTAGGAAGGCCTTCATTTTGGGCTCTGATGTTTCAGCACCGGTTATTTAGGGTTTCCTGTATAGATATCATCTTCCATCGGTTTGAGCCGAAACTTGGTGTTGTGCTTAATCTCGGGGCATATTGTTGGTACTTAGCACTTGGTAATTGGTTGCAAAAAAAGAGAGATAAAAAAAGAAGACAAAAAAAGGAGAGAAAAAAGAGGCAATACTGAAGGCCCTGCACTGTTTGTTTCATAGTGTTGCTTGTGTTGTATTGACACTGTCCTTGCAATTCATCTTGTTCATCCTTGATTCCTTTTTGTGTCACTATTGTTCTTAGAACACGAGTAGACCAGCAATTAGGACTAATAGTTTGAACATTTATTCAGCATTACTATCTATTATTGAATTATGTTCCACTCAAATATTTGGCCTTCCTATAGCTCCACATACTTACCTTATGAATAGTACAGTTTCTTGCCGGCAATCGCTATACTCACTACTTCAACGGTATCATCCCCAGGCCAACCGGTTGTGCCACCTGCTACGATTGGTAAGAACTTGGCAAGAACTTGGTGAAACGCTTGAGTGTGAGTTACTCCATATCCTAGTAGTTCATAGGAAAGTAACGCATTTGTGAGCTTCTTTGTGTTTGTGTTTCCACTAACCATGACAGAACCACAACACCAAGGTGAAGGAGATGAATGTGTGTCCAAGATGGATCTTTGATAGTTGCTGCAAGAACTCAATAAAAACATCATTAAGAGCAACCAGGACAATGAGCACAGATTGGAGAGAATAGAGAGGAACATTGCCACCCTCATCACTAGGATGGAGAACATAGAGAGACCACCACCACCACTGAACGATAGGGCTGAAGATCTCGAGGCAAACAACATAAATCAAGATCATATGCAACCTCTTCCTCAAGAACCTCCCCGTCAACAAAATCCACATCGTCAAGGTATGGGAGGTAATAATGGAAACAACCCTCGTGCTGATAATTCGTTTGCTAAGGTTAAATTCAGCATACCCTCTTTTTCTGGCTCTTATGATGCTGAAACATATCTGAATTGGGAGATGACACTACAACAAAAATTTAACTCTCACCATGTTCCAGAAATACATAGAGTTAAACAAGCCACTAGTGAGTTTACCGATTTTGCTATTATTTGGTGGAATGAGATCTCAAGTGTAGGCTTAGCACCTGACACATGGGATGGACTAAAGAGAGCTATGCGTGGTAGATTTGTCCCTACTACTTATAAACATGATTTGCTTCAAAAATTACAACGTTTAATCCAGGGAAATAAATCTGTAGAGGAGTACTACCAGGAATTGCAAATAGGAATGTTGCGTTGTGATGTAGTTGAGGATTAGGAGAATAAAATGGCTAGATTTTTTGGTGGGTTAAGAAGAGATATACAGGACATAGTAGATTATAAGGAATATAATACACTCAATAGATTGTTTCACCTTTCTATGAAGGCAGAAAGAGAATTGCAGGGATGACAGCCGAAGTCGAAGGGTAACTTCACCGACACAAGACCGGCGTCTGCAATGGGAAAATCAGCACTACCTTCTCCCGCACGGTCTGCTGCCCCCTTCATATCCAGGGCGCGTTCAGCAGCACCTTCATCTTCACTACAACTAGAGGAGAAGAGTAAGACAAACCTAGCAGCTACTAGTTCCTCATCGGTTGCTTCTACAGGCTGAACCAGTGGAGTCATTTGCCACAACTGCAAAGGGAAGGGCCATTTCATGAGAGATTGCCCAAGCTAGAGACGGACATTCATTGCTACTGAGGATGGAAGGTATGTTAGTACTAGTGATATTGAAGATGGTGGTACTGATGATGCAGGTGATGATGAAGAGCCTGAAAGTGATGGTGAGGAGGTTTTAGGTACTGCCGCCACAGAGAAGTATCAGGCATTGATTGTACAACGTGTTTTAAACACTCAAGTGGAGCAAATGGACACACTACAGTGACATTATTTATTTCAAATGTTCCTCATTGTCAATGATTGTCTTGTTCGTGTCATAATTGATGGAGGAAGCAACAATAACTTGGTGAGCATAGAGTTGGTTAATAAGCTTAGATTGACCACACACCCACACCCTCATCCCTACTATATTCAGTGGTTCAACAATAGTGGTAAGGTCAAGGTAACACACTCTGTGAGAGTTCACTTTTTCATGGGTACATATCATGACTTTGCTGATTTTGATGTTGTACCCATGCAAGGATGTTCACTTTTATTGGGTCGGCCATGGGAATTTGATACGGATGCCACACATCACGGTAGGAGTAACAAATATACACTTATGCACAAGGGAAAGAAAATTACTTTGCTTCTTATGACTCCCACTGAAATTATGCAATGTGAGAAAGAGAGTTTTGAGAAGAGCAAGAAGGAGACTACACCACAATCTGAAAATCAGCAAGTAGCTAACACTATCTTCCCACCTAAGAAAGATAAGAAAGACAATAGCTCTAAGTCGGATGGAATTAAATTGAAAGGGGGTGCTATGCTTGCTACTAAATCTAATTTGGTTGATGTTAATGAGTTTGATTCTCCTTGATATGCAATGAAGTCTTGTTTTCATTTGAAGATTCTTCCACTTCATTGCCTCCTGCTGTCACTAACCTTCTGCAGTAGTATAAGGATATGTTTCCAGTGGAGATGCCTCTGGTGCTGCCACCTATTCGAGGTATTGAGCATCAAATTGACTTGATCGTAGGAGCGGCATTTGGTGAGGACTCGACCTTGGGGTGGCCCGATCTTCACGGCAGTAGAATCTCGAACACGATAACTTGCTACGAATAGCGGATAACTTGCTGCGAACAGCGGGGAACTAATCCGACAGGCCGGTGCAGCCGAACTGGAAGCCAACAAGCACGAATTAGGGGAGCTTTATACCTGTCTCAAGGTTTGGCTGCAGTCAAGCGACGGGGAGAGAGGCACCGAAACCACGAGGACTTCGACTCGATCTCCGAACGATCGCAGAACCACAAGCTGGGACCAATCCACACAATATGGTGCGGCCGAACCAGAAGCCGTAAGCACGAAATGGGGGATCTCAGAGAGATCTTTCTCACAAGTGCACGATGAACTTGCAAGAACAAGGGTGAGTAGACACTCAAGCATCTCGGCTGCAATATACCATAGAGGTAGGTTTATCAAATGATCAAAAGTTGAGTTTGAGAGACCTAGAGGGGTGTATTTATACTAGGAACAACCCTCCTAGATGAGTATGAGTCGTGCTCTCTACGCAAGGAAGGTGTGAAACCAGCTAGTGGAGTATTCAAGAGGTTGTCTTGTGAACTCGCGCGACTGTTTGACTGCTGGACCACTCTTCAATGTTTTAGCCATAACTCAAGCTTGGGAACTCCAAAAGACGAATGGTTTGTTGGGTGTGAAAGATGACTTGATGGTCTTTCCAACCATAGGTCATAGAGCCACCGTCTCTCAGTATTCTAACCGTGGTGAATCTCGCAAGTGGGGCCTTCTGTTTGCCTAGATTTCCGATCGGCTCTTACTGTGCTCCGTGCTCTTCAATCAGGTCTTGGTGCTTCATAGTTTCATGTGTGAACCTAAGCAAGATCAAAGTACATGATTTAGGTAGTAAACAATTCTCATTAGTTACATCAACGGTGTGAAGAAGCGAATTAACATGATGGTGTAGCGTCTTTGAGTGACTGCGAGTGATCGGACCTTTATAACCGGTGATAGCGATCGGATTTGTATGCACGGTAATCGGACAGTTATAGGACCATGTGATGGGATGTTCTCATCATCCTCCCCCTCTTGAAAAGGAGTCGTCCTCGACTCTTCTTCCCCATGGAAGGGTGAAAGGTCAGTGACGTTGAAGGTTGCACTCACACCATATGTGCTCGGAAGGTCAATCACATAGGCATTGTCATTGATCTTTTGGAGTACTTTGAACGGACCATCTGCTCGTGGTTGCAGCTTGCACTTGCGCTGATCTGGAAAACGCTCCTTGCGAAGGTGAACCCAAACCAGATCTCCTGGTTCGAACACCATTTTCTTGCGTCCCTTGTTGATGAGCTCCTGAACTTGACGCTAAATTTCCTTTGTTTCTTCGGGGTTGGTGCGGTAGGGAGCACTGTTAGGAAGTGAAGCACCAGGAACAAGATCAATTTGATGCTCAATTCCTCTCTTTGGTGGCAGCCCAGGTGATACTTCCTCTGGAAACATGTTTTCAAATTCCTGCAACACATCCAAAACAACACTAGGCAAAGTAGATGGTATGTTGTTAGAAGAAAGAAGAGTGTCCTTGTACAGTAGTACAAAGAACATGGCATCAGGTTCACTCAATTCTTTTAGATCCCTTTTCCTAGCCATCATGACTAATCCCTCTGTTCCCTTTGGCTTGGTTCTTTTTGGCTGTGGAGTTTTCTTTGGCCTTGGATTCTCTTTCTCACGATGTTGGTGGCTCTCACAAGATTGTTTCTCGCTCTCTCGCTGTTTTCTTTTCAGATCATCCTTCAAGATTTCACTCGGTGTCAAAGGAAGCAAAGTGAGTTTCTCTCCTCTATATGTAAGCACAACTTTGTTGGATCGACCGCAAATCTGAGCATCACGATCAAATAACCAAGGTCTTCCCAACAACATTTGGGAAGCTTGCATAGGCACCACATCGCACTCCACCTCATCATGGTACCTCCCAATAGAGAAAGGAACGGTTACCATATTGTTCACACGCAAGGCGCCACTATCACTAAGCCATTGCATCTTGTATGGCTCGAGATGTCGTCTCTGTTTCAAGCCCAATCTATCCACTAACTCCTGACTTGCAATGTTATTGCAGCTTCCATTATCAACAATAATTCGGCATAACTTATCTTTGATCATGCCTCGGGTATGAAAAAGATTGTGCCGCTGCTCATTATCCTCTTGTACAACATTCACATTGAGAGCTTGACGAGAGATGAAGCAATTATTGTCACCTTCCTCGGGTTGAATTTCACTTCCCTCACTTACAATTTCTTCATCATATCTTGGAGCATCATCTTCTTGATCACTCTCTGATTCCCACTCTCCCTGTTCATTCACAATCATTGTTCTTCTGCTCGGACATTGTGCAGCAATGTGGCCATGACCCTTGCACTTGTGGCACACAATTTCTCTGCTATGCGAGAATGAAGCAGCAGTTGATGCAACAGAGGGAGCTGCTGATTTTGTAGTAGATCGTTGTGGTTGTTGCTGTACCGAAGGTGCAGAGGTAGTGGAAACCATTGGCTTTGCAGCACCAATAGATTGAGTAGGTCTTGCTGTGGTTTGAGACCGACCAGTAGCATAAGAAGTTCCACCTTGCTGCTTACGCCATGGTGCTGAAAGTGTCTGACTGCCATAAGTCCTCCGACGGCCCTCTTGCTGAATTTTCCTCTCCGTGCGCATAACTTGATCAACAAGACTCGGCATATTATGATATGGAAACATCTCAACAAAGCCAAAGATTTCATCATTGAGACCATGCAGAAATCTTGCCATCTTTGATTCAGCATCTTCTCTTGTTCCGGTACGAACTAAGAGTAACTCCATTTCCTTATAATAATCATCAACTGACCTAGAACCTTGCTTCAGATTTTGCAACCTATTGCGAAGGTCACGCTGATAACTTGAAGGCACAAATCGTCTCCTCATCACTCTCTTCATTTCATCCCATGTGTTGATATGATCACGTCCCAACACAAGCTGAGTTTCTTGTATTTGATTCCACCAAGTGAGAGCATAACCCGAGAATTCAACAGAAGCAAGATCAACACACCTTCGGTTAGAGAGATTGTGTACTCTAAAAATCTGATCACATTGCTCTTCCCACTCGAGATATGCATCAACATCTTCACGACCAGTGAATTTAGGGACACTTAACTTGACACGAGCAATGCTGTCCTGATCATCCCGATTATGCCGACCATGGTGCACAGCACGACCAGCACCTCCACGGCGACCATGGTGGTGTCCAAACCGCCTATGGTCAGCAAAGGGTTCTCATTATCATCAAATCCCCCATCAGATTCACTATGAATTTCCTCTTCATTGTGAAAGTGAACATGTCGATCATGTCCATGCCCTCTTCTTGCTCTTCGATCACCACCCTGACCACCTCTATGATGGCCATGAAACCCATCTCCAAAACTAGAATTTTCATCACCAGATTCTTCATTTGGATGTTGATGATCCCGTCCACCTGCTGCAGGGAGACGTTCATTAAGCATCCACTCCATAGCATGCAAAAGGGTGTCTCCCAACTACTGCAACTCAGCACGTGCAACAGGGGGCTCTTCATCTCCACGGTTGCTACCGTGAACACTTGATTCAGATCCTTCCATGTTAGTATAATGGGAAAGAAAGTGGAATAGGTAAAATTCGTGGAATCACACAACCTCACCTCTTACTCACCCAGAGTTCTTACACGTTCACGAGGCCTGTGAGTGTGCTCAAGTGGTTATACCGTAGCTGTGATTAAGTGATCGAAAGGATTACAAGACACAAGTCTGGTTTCGGGTTTTTGTGGAGCTATAGGTGGCTGTTCAAGGAGGGCTTTTGGTACTGAAAATCCCAGTGTGCGAGCACTCAAAAGATGTGAAACGTTGTTGTCACAAGTACCACAAACTTGCACCTTTGGATATGAATTTTTTTTAACAACACGATCCGCAATCTAGCCCCTTTCAGCGTCCTCTTCTTTTTTTGTCTCTTTTTCTTTAAACACTCTCTTTTTTTGTTCTTTTTTCAGCAAACACAAGATGATAACTATGGGGGTGCGGAAGATGAACAGACAAGAACACGATGGTGACCAACAACAAGATGAGTGCAAGCAACACAAGAAAAACAGTACCAACAAGGGCTCGAATTTTTTTTTTTGTGTGGTGGTTTTGTGGACTCTAGGATGGAAAAAAACTAAGCGAACAAGTGATGGATAAATCAAATCAGAGATAATCAAGGGTAAAGATCCTACCGTGACAACTGAAGCTCTGATACCAAATGGTGAGGACTCGACCTTGGGGTGGCCCGATCTTCACGGCAGTAGAATCTCGAACACGATAACTTGCTACGAATAGCGGATAACTTGCTGCGAACAGCGGGGAACTAATCCGACAGGCTGGTGTAGCCGAACTGGAAGCCAACAAGCACGAATTAGGGGAGCTTTATACCTGTCTCAAGGTTTGGCTGCAGTCAAGCGACGGGGAGAGAGGCACCGAAACCACGAGGACTTCGACTCGATCTCCGAACGATCGCAGAACCACAAGCCGGGACCAATCCACACAATACGGTGCGGCCGAACCGGAAGCCGTAAGCATGAAATGGGGGATCTCAGAGAGATCTTTCTCACAAGCGCATGATGAACTTGCAAGAACAAGGGTGAGTAGACACTCAAGCAGCTCGGCTGCAATATACCATAGAGGTAGGTTTATCAAATGATCAAAAGTTGAGTTTGAGAGACCTAGAGGGGGGTATTTATACTAGGAACAACCCTCCTAGATGAGTATGAGTCGTGCTCTCTACGCAGGCAAGGTGTGAAACCAGCTGGTGGAGTATTCAAGAGGTTGTCTTGTGAACTCACGCGACTGTTTGACTGCTGGACCACTCTTCAATGGTTTAGCCATAACTCAAGCTTGGGAACTCCAAAAGACGAACGGTTTGTTGGGTGTGAAAGCTGACTTGATGGCCTTTCCAACCATAGGTCACTCTTAGTATTCGAACCGTGGTGAAGCTCGCAAGTGGGGCCTTTTGTCAGCCTAGATTTCCGATCGACTCTTACTGTGCTCCGTGCTCTTCAATCAGGTCTTGGTGTTTCATAGCTTCGTGTGTGAACCTAAGAAAGATCAAAGTAAATGATTTAGGTAGTAAACAATTCTCATTAGTTACATCAACGGTGTGAAGGAGCGAATTAACCTGATGGTGTAGCGTCTTTGAGCGACTACGAGTGATCGGACCTTTATAACCGGTGATAGCGATCGGATCTGTATGTATGGTAATCGGACCAGTCATAGGACCATGTGATGGGATGTCCTCATCAACATTGCCAAACCGTGCTGCATATAGAACAAATCCAGAGGAGACTAAAGAAATTCAGTGACAAGTCCAAGAACTACTGGACCGTGGGTACGTACACGAGAGCCTTAGTCTATGTGATGTGCCTGTTCTTTTAGTCCCTAAGAAAGATGGTAGTTGGCGTATGTGTGTTGATTGTAGAGCCATCAATAATATTACAATAAGGTATCGGCATCCTATTCCTACGTTAGATTATATGCTTGATGAGTTGAGTGGGTCTATCATTTTCTCTAAGATTGACTTGCGTAGTGGATACCACCAAATTCGAATGAAATTAGGTGATGAATGGAAAACAGCTTTCAAAACGAAGTTCAGGTTATATGAGTGGCTAGTCATGCCTTTTGGGTTAACTAATGCACCTAGCACTTTCATGCGTTTAATGAATGAAGTATTGAGTGTTTTTTTGGCAAATTTGTGGTGGTTTACTTTGATGATATCTTGATATATAGCAGGTCTATTGATGAACATTTGAATTATTTGCGTGATGTTTTTAATGATTTGAGAGATGCAAGCTTGTTCGGTAACCTTCAAAAGTGTACTTTTTGCACAGATCGAGTCTCTTTTCTTGGTTATGTTGTTACTCTACAGGGTATTGAGGTAGATGAAGCGAAAATTGAAGCCATCAAGAGCTGGCCAACACCACAAACCATTACGCAAGTGAGAATTTTTATGGACTTGCTGGTTTTATCGATGGTTTGTGAAGAATTTCAGCACCATTGCTGCACCACTCAATGAGTTGACAAAGAAGGGAGCTTCATTCATATGGGGTCCAGCACAAGAACAAGCTTATAACATGCTTAAGGACAAACTTACACATGCCCCTCTACTCCAACTTCCTGACTTTGGTAAGATGTTTGAGCTTGAATGTGATGCTAGTGGGATTGGGATAGGAGGAGTTCTCATACAAGAAGGTAAACCTATTGCTTACTTTAGTAAAAAATTGCATGGACCTAATCTAAATTATTATACTTATGATAAGGAGTTGTATGCTCTAGTTAGGGTGTTAGAGACTTGGCAACATTACCTTTGGCCTAAGGAGTTTGTCATTCATTCTGATCATGAATCCTTGAAACATATTAGAAGTTAGGCAAAACTCAATAAACGACATGCAAAATGGGTTGAGTTCATAGAGTCTTTTCCATACATCATTAAACATAAATGTGATAAAGACAATATCATTGTAGATGCTTTATCTAGGCATTTTACTATGTTATATGCTACTGATCTAGACTTCAAGGATGCTTTTGAAAATTGTAGAGAGTGCCGAACTTGGAAAAAATATGTGCTGAATGATGGCTTATTATGTCGTGCTAACAAGCTATGCGTCCTAGCAAGCTCCATTCTCCTTTTATTTTTATAGGAAGCCCACGGGGGAGGATTGATGGGACATTTTGGAGCGAAGAAAACTGAGGACGTGCTATCAACACACTTCTTTTGGCCAAGGATGCAGCGGGATGTCGTGCGCTATGTCTCACGCTGCACTACATGTAACAAAGCTAAGTTACGTTTGAATCCCTTTGGACTTTATATGCCCCTTCCTGTTCCTAGCGTCCCTTGGGAGCATATATCAATGGATTTTGTATTAGGGTTACCTAGAACAAAGAGGGGGAGGGATAGTATATTGGTGGTGGTCGATCGATTCTCAAAAATGGCACATTTTATACCTTGTCATAAGAGCGATGATGCTACAAACATTGCTGATTTGTTTTTCAGGGACATCATTCGCCTACATGGAGTACCCACCACCATTGTCTCTGATCGCGATGCGAAGTTCTTGAGCCACTTTTGGAGAAGTTTGTGGTGTAAGTTGGGTACCAAGCTGCTGTTCTCCACCACGTGCCACCCTCAAACTGATGGGCAAACCGAGGTAGTTAATCGTACGTTAGGCACCATGTTGCGGGCTATTTTGAAGAAGAATTTGAAGATGTGGGAAGAATGTTTACCACATGTGGAGTTTGCATATAATCGAGCAGTACATTCTACCTCCAAGGTGAGTCCTTTCCACGTTGTGTATGGTTTTAATCCCCGTGCCCCTATTGATCTTTTGCCATTGCCTACTTCTGAACATGTGCATTTAGATGCTAAGACACGTGCTGATTTTATTCTGAAATTACATGCCACAACTAAAGAACACATTGAGAAGATGACCGAAAGGTATAAAATTGCTGGTAGTAAGGGTAGAAGACATATAACCTTTGAAATAGGTGATCTTGTTTGGTTACATTTGCGTAAAGATAGATTTCCATAATTGAGAAAGTCTAAATTGATGCATCGAGCTGATGGACCTTTCAAGATAGTTAAGAAAATTAACGACAATGCATACCAGCTTGAGTTGCCTGCAGATTTTGGGGTTAGTCCCACATTTAACATTTTAGATTTGAAGCCATATTTGGGAGTAGAAGATGAGTTCGAGTCGAGGACGAATCCAATTCAAGAAGGGGAGCATGATGAGGACAATGATAACAATGATAAAGATATCCAACACTCTATCATTCTTGGACCAATCACTCGCTCCCGTGAACGGAAGCTTAATTATGAGGTGCGTTCGTTTCTTACTTTACATAATGATATGGATACGGATGGGATGATACTTATGGATGATATTTTGACTCTAAGGAACATGGGAGAAGCACTTCTAGATCAAACACAAGGGGGAGAGGCGGCACAACAATCCAACTCGAATTCCACTTCAAACACTAGTTTCGGTTCAGATTCAACGGACCATCCTTCAGTAAAATGGGCATAACTTTCTCGTACGGAGGTGGATTGAGGCGTTCTTTAAGGCGTTGGAAAGATAACGAAAATATCTTTCCAATGGGCCTGGTGCCAGGCCGAAGTGTCTCCGGGTATGACTTCTACTTCATCGCCATCCCACTGAATTAGGCACTAGTGTAGAGTACAAGGAATGCAAAAATTTGCGTGAATCCAGTCGCGCCCAAGCAGCACGCTGTAGTTACCTTGTACATTGACGACGAAGAATGCTGTTGACAATGTCTTGTTGCCTATTGTCAACTCCATGGAGAGCACGCCTTTGGCCTCAGAACTCTCGCCGTTGAAGCTATTGAGCATCAAGTTGGTCTTCTTCAGATCATCCTCGTCCCTGCCAAGTTTCTTCAATAGCAAGTAAGGCATTAAGTTAACAGTGGTGCCACCATCAACAAGCATCTGGTAAATCGGCTTATCGTCAATGTGGCCCCTAACGTAGAGAGGCTTTAGATGGTGAGCCAAGTGACCGAGTTTCTCAAAGATAGCATTGTGCGGGCCGAGGTTCAACTGTGCGACCTCGGCCTCATCTTGTGGCAGGGCAAACTCGGCGGGTAGCATGATGATGTTGATGTCCATCGCCTGGGGTGCAGGCCCCTCGGAGATGGGCAAGTAGTCTTCATTGAGCATGTCGTCATCATCGTCGCTCCGACTAGGAGTCGGGTTGGTTATCTCAACCGGCTTCATCCTCCATACCTGTCTCGTCGTTGGTCGTGGGCAAATTTCTTTAAAAATAGTGTCTCGCTCATCTTCTGCCTTCTTCTCACGCATCTCCTGTGCTCGTAGTCATTGTAGATGCCTGTTTTGTGATTTGGACATGCCTGGAGGTGCCCAAGATGGTTGTGGCTTGGTGCCAAGTGCCACTGCCAGGTTCCTATTAACTATAGGAAAAGTGGTATTGCCCACCTCGACCTCGCGCACTCTGTGTTCGAAGGAGCCTTCGGTGCGGACCCCAGCAATCGGACTAGCCTCGTTCAGCCAATCGGACCAAGCTCCACTGTGGGCTTCAGCCGAAGTAGGGGGCTTACCTTCGTCAGACTTCGGTGAAGGGGCCTTCGGGATTGGGACTTCTTGAGACCCTACTCTGACTGTGATAGCTTCGGACTCCCTACATTTTGCCTCTTTGTGCCCATATTCTTCGACTTCGTTCTGCACGAGTCGATTCAGAGGTACCACGAACAGCCTGTGGACGATGCCTTCCTCCGCTGTGTCTGCTTGTCCCTGCCATTCATAACACTCCGAAGGAAAACAAGGCATAGTGTTAAGTTGCGGAGGGTACTCCGGTTGTGATACATATGGAGCCCACGGAGTCCCTGCCTAGTTGGACGGCGGAGGCATCGGTGGCTCTAGTGGCTTCGCCCACTGTGGGCCGAACCCATTACCTGGAGGGGGGTTCGGCAGAGTCAACGGTGTCTCAGACCATATCAACAAGGTGTCCTGCCAGGCCAGAGGTACGCTCGACCAGTGTGGTCTGAAGCCTCCTGTCGGAGGGTTCATCTAGACTGGTGCGGGGTTCAGGCCATTGGGGGCCAAACTCACTCCGCATGGGGATTCGCAAGAGGTGTCTAAAGCTACTATATGGGGGGTTCGACCACTGGGGTCCAAAGCCATCATGCGGAGGGTTCGGCCATTGCGGTCCAAAGCCATCATGAGGAGGGCTCAACCACTGTGGTCCGAAGCCACCCTCCGGATGACTTGGGCCGTTCGGCTGACTTAGTTTCTTAGCGCGGGGGCCTGTTTCCTTGGCTTTTCTTTGGTGCTTGTTTAACAACATCTTATATGTTACCCTCAGTTTCTTGCAAGCCCTAGCTGAAGGAATGCTAACGTTTTGCTTCCACACTCCCACCTCAGGGTTCTTAGGTATGAGTGTGCGTGTGTGTTGCTCTCCAAAATTATTGCCTTCCCTTTAGTCGACTCGACCTGTTCTAGCCGAATCAACACTTTCTTCTCACCGAGGTCGACGGCGTTGATGGGGAAGGGATCTTTGTCCAGCTTCATCTTTGGATTGTGGTCTATTTTCAATCGTCCTTCTTCTATGGACGACTGAACCTGTCGCCAAAAAACATTGCAGTCATTAGTATTATGTGAATGCGAATCATACCACTTACATTATGGATGTTTCTTCAACTCATCAACAGATGGAATTACTTGGCCTTTAGGCAACCTAAGAAGCCGGTTCTTCAATAGAAAATCAAATATTTTATCACACTTAGTTATGTCAAATGAGCACTTGACCTCACTAGGCCAATTCTTCGTGGGAGACGGTCGTAACTTGGAGCAAGTGATAGGCTTACTCTTAGCATTCCAAACCCATTCAGCCGTGTACATGTTGGTTGAATCCTCCTCTTCTGATTCCTCCTCATCGGAGTGTTCCATGACGTGGATTTCAGCCCTAGGCTTGTTAAACGTGGACCAGGCCTACATGGCCGGTCGGACCAGCCTACTATAGTCGGTCAGACCGTCCTGTGCCAGGTTTGGTATATTTTCGGTCAAAAATACCACTTTTTAGTGTTTTGCCTAGTTTGACCATTAATGCCATTTTTTGCTATAAACACATGCCCCCTGCCTTTTAGCAAACTTAGTGAGCTAAAAGCATGATGGGCCTCGGGTGATACTTTCCATATCGCCCTTTTGACACTTTAAGCTTTTTGCCACACACTCGGGAAGTACCTTTTCAAATATCTACCACTCCAAGCCCTTCGAAATCACTCTCCTTGTAGAGACTCTAACACATATGCATTGCTTGGAGCTATTTCGACTACCTTGAAAGGACCTTCCCAACTAGGTGACCATTTGCCAAATTTTGGGCTCTTAGTGCCCAATGGTAGAATCGTCTTCCAAACCAAGTCATTGACTTGAAATGATTTTGCTCTAACCTTTTTGTTGTAGGCTCTAGCTACTCTTCTTTTGTCTTCTCTATTGCCTCTAGAGCCTTCAACCTCTTATCGGTCACTTCTTCTAAATTATCGTTCAGAAGTGTCTCATATTCATCGACCGATAAGCCATCTTGCTTAAGAAATCTAAGTGAGCCAAAACCCACCTCTACTGGTAGAATGGTTTCTTGTCCATATACCAACTCGTACGGACTAACTTTAGTGGCACCGTGCTTTGCAACTCTACTAGCCCATAAAGCTTCAGAATGCACCTCATGCCACCTCTTTGGAAACTCTTCAATCTTCTTTTTGATTATTTTAATCACAGTTTTGTTACTAGACTCGGCCTGACCATTGGCCTGAGCATAATATGGAGAAGAGTTTACCAATTTGATCCCATAGTATTCGGCAAAGTCCCTCACTTCTTTAGCAATAAATGAAGTACCTTCGTCTATTGTAAGAGTTTGGGGAATGCTGAATCTGTGTATAATGTGCTTCAAGATGAAATTGATTACCTCGTTGTGAGTCATGTTCTTCAGTGGCACGGCCTCGGTCCACTTGGTGAAGTAATCTGTCACCATCAACACGAACCGATGCCCTCCCAGAGAAAGCCAAAACTCCCCCTTAAATTTTTATCCCAAAATTTCTCCCCCTTGTTGAAAATTGGACTCATCAAGCGAGACTAAATGCACTCTAAAGAGACACAGACTCCCCCTGAAATGCAACTCCCCCTCAAAATATGCAATGAATGCAACTGGGGTGCAGGTGGAGTGTAGAAAGAATGCTTCTCAAATATGATTGACTGCAATTACAACATCTAACAGGTATAGCAAAAGACATATTGTCTAAGACACATGGCATGATCAGTGCAACAGATGATATCTAAAGAAAGTCATTAGCACACATTTTTCAATTTTGCAAAAAAACATCACCACATTTTCTAGTTGACAGGAAAGGTAAGGTATGAGATGCAAAAGCTAACTGATATCTACCAAGATAGGCATTGTCCAAAAACAAAGTGCTTCAACAAACTTGTTATCTTTTTAATTTTCAGGCTTTTTTCTTTTTCCTTTTTCATTTTTGCCAGGTGTTATTTGCATGTCAAACCTTATGCTAACCGACTAAGTCAAGCCTAGGCCAGAACTGGACCATTAGAAGCTTAAGTCATTGGTCTTGGCATACACTACATTGTCCTAGTTCATACCAAAGTGCTATGGTAAGCAGTCCAGAACAATGCAATGCGACAAAGCAAACCCACCTGGCTCTTTTCAATTCAAGCATAAAAAGGCATGGAATTTTCATTCATTTTTTATTTTTATCATTTTTATAGCACATTTCCATGTTAAAGCATATAGATGTCCAAGTTGCATATCTGCATCTAATTGAGGAACTAGCTACAAGGCATGTAACAGATAGCAAAAGCATTCAGCCTACACATGCTAGTTACCAGAAGCAATAGTGATCATTTTTCAATTTTAAAACATAAAAGCCATGCATATGACAGATATCAGACATATCATGTGAACTGAAACAAAGCATGATCATCGTCAAGTAATCAAAAGCATGTACCAGCTAGAGTAACTAAAGAAGGTCAATCATATAATAGAAGCATGCTCAAAGTGTGATATGTGAATATGCATGATATGAACACACACAAAAAGACTCAAGAAAAGAGTAAAGAAGAAAGAAAACTGACTCAAAATATCCTAAAAAGGATACACAACACCCAAATCCCCTCGTAAACGCTCAAAAGTAAACTGATCTAGGGGTTTGGTGAAAATGTCAGCCAACTGATGATGAGTATCAACATGAACAAGGTCAATGACACCTTTCTCATATTGATCCATCAGAAAGTGAAAGCGCACATCAATGTGTTTAGTTTTTGAATGGAGACAAGGGTTTTTCCCTACACTAATTGCACTGGTGCTATCACAAAACAAATGAACTCTGGTAGGAAAGAACAACCCAAAATCTCACAAAGTGGAAATCATCCAAACCAACTGTGAGCAGCAGCTAGTAGCAGCTACATACTCAGCCTCAGTGGTCGAAAGTGCAACTCCAGACTGCTTCCAAGAAGACCAAGAAAAAAGAGATGAACGAAGAAACTGGAAACTACCAGAAGTCGACTTGCGATCCAACCGGCACCCACCAAAGTCATCGTCTGAAAAGCCAGATAAATCAAGAGATGATGATGCTAAGTAATAAAGACCAAGATCAGGCGCATAGGTAAGATACTTGAAAATGCACTTGACAGCCTGCCGATGAAACGCGCGTGGTGAGGACTTGAAGCGTGCAGACAGTCCTACGACAAATTGTATGTCTGGCCTCGTCACCATCAAGTACAGTAGTGAACCGATCATCCCTCGAAACTCTCTCTCATTGACCTTGACACCGCTCTCGTCCTTGTCCAGGTCCCCAGATGTACCCATTGGGGTCATCTGAGGCTTTAGCTCTCCACCAAAGTCGAATTTCTTCAACATATCCCGCCTATACTTACCCTGGTGGATGAAGGTGTCGTCCTTGGTCTGCTTGATCTGGAGCCCTAGGAAATACTTGAGCTCACCCATGAGGCTCATCTCAAACTCGCTGTGCATCTGCTTAGAAAACTTGGACACAAGAGCATCAGTAGTACCATGAAAAATGATATCGTCCACGTATATCTAAGAAACCAAGAAATCTGATGCATCTCTAAGAAAGAAAAGAGTTTTATCAATAGAACCCATTACAAAGACCTTCCCCAACAAAAACTACTTCAACCGGTCATACCAAGCCCTAGGGGCCTGCTTCAGACCGTATAAAGCTTTTTGCATCTTAAAAACATGTCGTGGAAACTTAGGATTCTCAAAACCAGGGGCTGCCTAACATAAACCTCCTCCTCTATGTACCCATTCAGAAAAGCACTCTTGACATCCATTTGAAAAAGCTTAACACCCTTCGAAGCGGCAAAAGCTAAGAGAATGCGAATGGACTCAAGACGGGCACTAGGGGTGAAAGTCTCTTCAAAGTCAATACCCTCTTTCTGGCAAAAACCTTGGGCCACTAGTCGAGCTTTGTTGCGCACCACAACCCCATCTTCACCTTGCTTGTTTTTGAACACCCACTTGGTGCCTATGGGGTTGCATCCGGGTGGCAGCTCAACCAGTGTCCAAACCCGATTGTGGACAAAATTCTCAAGCTCTTCTTGCATAGCATTAATCCAACCCGATTGCGGACAAATGCAGATTCAGCAAACACAACAAGAGAGTCAACAAAAGAACGCAAAGTCCTCTTAGACAAATCATTGATGATGAGCTCTGAGGGGTGATCACGCTGAACTGCTCGGGATCCCTAGTGATCTGAAGTCACTTCACTGGAGTCAGCAGCTGGCACCTCTAGACTCGACTAAGGGGGCTCAATCGAAGTGGAAGATGTGATCAGAGGTCCGCCCTAATCCTCAGTCGAAGTCTCAGAAGGTGTGGGTTCTGCAGGCTCAACAGTTGGAGCGTCATCATCTTCCTCGAAGATGGACTCTCCGAGCTCATCATCTCCAGACAGCTCAAAAGAAGGAGTCAAAGAAGGCAAGGACTCATCAAAAGAAACCTTGCAAGTCTCGACAATCTACTGGGAGTCGAGGTTCCAAACACGGAAACCTCGAGAATGCAAAGCATAACCAAGAAAGACTCCATCCCAGCAACGAGACTCAAACTTGTCCAAATGCCCTCCCTTCTTGAGCACAAAGCACTTGCAGCCAAACGCTTGCAAGTGACTCACCTTCGGCTGTCTGCCAAACCGCAACTCATATGAAGTCTCACCTAGGTAAGCTCTAAGAAAAAATGTGTTTGGCTAGATAGCAAGTCGTGTTCATGGCTTCAGCCCAAAAGCGCCTAGGAGTCATGTGCTCATCGAGCATCGTCCTGGCCATCTCGACTAGCGTGCGGTTTTTTCGTTCCCCAACGCCATTCTGTGGGGGGTTGTAAGGAGCAGAAAACTGATGATCAAGACCCTGATCACTACAGAAGCTGACGAACTGAGAGTTCTTGAACTCAGAGCCGTTGTCAGAGTGAATTGCTCACATCCGATGAGGAGCCATGCTGAATAGCGTGGGACTCATGGCTCCAGATGTGATGAGTCATTATCAACGATAGTCAAAGAGCACAGAAGAAGAGAGAAGATCTACTGTATCATGGGCCGCGTGTGACTCAGGTACACGGGCAGCAAGCGACTGTCGGGCAGAGGGGCCGCGAAGTCGGGCTGGCCCAATCTGGGTACATGGGCTAGGAGCAGCAGAAGACCCACTGGGCTATCGACTAGGATTGACTCAGGTACACGGGCGGTGAGTGATTGCCGGGCTGAGAGAGCTATGGATTTGGGCCGGCCCAATCCGGGTACCTGGTGCAAAGTCGGTGGAGGCTTTGTCAGTTTTGGGGCAAAACTGACAACCGCTGATCTTGTATCAGACTGTCCTGAAGAGAAGTCGTAGTCGCTACGAAAGCTTAACTTCCGGATAAGTCATTTGTAAATAGGAATTTTCTATTTTGTCCCTAGGCCCACAGTCAGTCAGTCAAGTCTGTAAAAATTCCTAAGGGCAGTTGAGTCTTTTCCTTTATTTCAACGTCTATAAAAAACCCTAAGGGGCTGGTGGAATATTCCTGTGTGTTGGTCAGCCTATAAATAGGGCCCCAATCCCTAGGGTTAGACTACCCTTTTGCTGAAATCACTTTCTATTCCATTGGGTCATTTTGTTCCCTGCGTTTCTCTCTCCTGTGTGTGCGCGCGCCGCCAGGTTTCTTGCTGCTGTTCATCCTGTTCTTCACTGTTTTTGGAAGATTTTATTCCTGTTGGTGTGTGCGCAGCACTTCATTTAAGGCTCTGTTTGTTCGGTTTGCACGCACCTGATTTATTCATGAGCAGAGGCTTCTCTGTTGCTTCGGTTTGTTCTTCACGTGAGGAGTACTAGTTCTTGCTGGTTGCAAGTAGTACCTACTCCCTGTAGCAACAGTACACTAGTACTCTAGCTTGCTTTTTCTGCGTAGCCTTTTTGATCGATGTAGACAGTGTCAAGTAACTTTTCTGGCTGTTTCTGGTGAAGTCCCCTTCTCTGATCGAAGTCACTCAACTCCGTGAGGAAGGCTTCGATCTGACATCTTCGAGGGCTTCGATAGAACTTTAACTTCGCTCTTGTCCTGTGATTCTACCTTCAAAGTATGTCTTGGACTTAGTCTGTTGGCTTGTCATACTTCGATGGTCTTTGCGAAGGTGTTCTCTGACTCGAGTGTCTCGAAGTAAATACTCCGACAGGTGTCGAAGTACGACTCCTTGGTAGACTTAGCTCGGAGTGTGTTTTCTGAGGTCTTTCTGCTGCTGTCTTTTTTGAGGGTCACAGTTTGTGGATTCAAAGCTTGTAATTTGAAGTTAGTCCTCGGTTCAAAGGTTACCACTTCTATAATCATACCTCGATCAAGGCTAGCTTCGAAGGTAGAGTGTAGGCTTCGATTTGATCTTACTGTCGTGTATTTGGCTTCCCATCTCTTTCGAAGGTTGCTTTTCTGTAAATGTTGTTTGAAGCTTTCCGTTCGAAGTATAGGCTTCGAAGTACATTATTCGAAGCAGGCTTCGATACACTCATACTTCGCTTCAAAGCATACTTCGCTCTCTGTCACACTCGAACTAGGCTAGACTCAACAAACCTTCGACACTTCAACGTCTACCTTCGCTCTACTTCGACGAGGGACTCTAAAGCAGGCTTCGACACTGCGAAGCAAGCTTCGACACAGCGAAGCAGGCTTCACCAAGTTTCGAACAGGAGACAGATTTTGAACAATAACTTGAATGTTTCTAGGCCTATTAGCACTGCATTGGTGTTTCTCTAATTTTTGACACCTGATGTTTCTAGGCTAGATACTTCTAGACTTAGGCTTTCTGTTCGCACTCTGCTACTTAGCCTTTTGAGGTGCGTTGGGTGTTGGGAGCAGGCCATTGATTCGAAAGAATTTTTAGGCGCCCATTCACCCCCCCTCTTGTCGCTACTTTCGGTCCTACAAGTGGTATCAGAGCCTGGTTATGGTTTTTCCATACCTTAACCGGTTCTAAACCCCAGTAGTGATCATGACGTCTCCTGGCAAGGTCCCGTCCTTGGAAGCTTATGGCTATAATTATTGGAAGACTCGCATGCGAGCCTATCTTATGAGCCAAGGCTCGGACATTTGGGACATTTGTGTTCACGATACGTTTGTTATATTGCCAGTTGCTAAGCATGGTACTCCTGGTATCATTGCCCAGCATCTGAGCAATAGTAAAGCTATGAACATTATGTTTTCTGGTTTAGGTCCCACTGAGTTTGAGCATGTGAGCCATCTTTCCACTGCGAGAGAGATCTGGGCTACCCTCAAGGCACACCATGAGGGGATAGCCCAGGTCAAGGCTCAGCTCTATTAGACCTACCGGCATGAATATGAGAACTTCACACAAAAGCCGGGTGAATCTATTGAAGTGTTGTTTGGTCGTTTTCAATCGATCATAAACAAGCTTCGGGACAACAAGGCTGAGGGTGCTCAGTTAGTCTTTCATCACGAGCAGGCGCTCAAGGTTCTCCATACCTTGGACCCAAAGATCTGGGAGATCGAGGTATCCTCTATCGTTGAGAGTACTTCTTATGATACCTTGACCATTTCTAAGTTGTTTAGCAAGCTGAAGGCCACTGAGGTTGATATCCAACTGAGATCAAATCTCACTGGCTCTAGATCAAAGTCCCTAGCCCTTGCTACACCTTCTGTTGATCCCTCTTCTATGAGCTGTGCTGGGTTCTCTTTGATGTCTATCACTGAGGACCAGCTTGAGTCTTTGGGAGATGATGATTTGTGTCTTTCTGATAACCGGGTGCGTCATGTTTATGACAAAAGAATGTTCAAAAGACACGGCACGAAATCCGGCTGCTTTGAGTGTAGTGATCCAGGACACTTCATCGCCGACTGCCCCTAGCGCAATGGACACAAGAAGGGCACCGGTGGTGGCTTCCATGACTCCGGCAAGCACGACAGCTCTTCCTTCAACAAGGGCAAGCCAAAGACCAGATTCTTCAAGAAGGCCCTGAAGGACTACTGGCGAGAGAACAAGAAGCACGACAAGGCCTTCTTCACCGAGATGGAGAAGAGCTACTCCAAGCGGTCCACGTCTTCTTCCTCTTCATCAAGCTCAAGCGATGAAGAGATCGTCATCAGGAAGGGGAAGGACAAGGACGATCCGGCGGGCCTTTGCTTCATGGCTTTCGGGGACAGACCGAAGAGTCGTTCACACCAGCACCGAAGATCCCGCAAGAGCTTCTGCTCAATGGCTCTTGGGGATAAGGAAGAGAAGAGCTCCTCCGATGACTCCGACGATGATGACAATGAAAAGGTATCATCTTATGAGCGCAAAATCGTTGATTTACTTGAAAGCAATCGTCAGGAGTTAAAATATCGGGAAAAACTGCTTAGGGGGGCCAAGAAGAGGATAGATGAGTTAGAGAGTGAGCTTGTCGTGGCCAACGGCAGAATTGAGAGTCTATCTTCTTCCCCCTGCGTGGGTGATAGCAGTGAGTGCCCGAAGTGTGAGGTGCTTATGTGTGACTTGTCGACTCTGAAGTCCAAGTACACAAAAAGGGTTGATGAGAGGGATGCTTTGGCCACTAAGCTTGAAAGTGCTCAGCTGGAGCTGAAAGATGCTCAAGCCACTGTCATCGTACACTGTGTTGATTGCCCATCTCATCTAGCTGTCTTAGCTGAGCTGAAAGCCAAGGGCGATGAGCATTTGGGGGATTTGGAGAGAGTGAGAGCTGAGCTGGCACAGACTAGGCTAGAGCTTGCGACATTGTCAGTTCCACCCACTGTCTGTGAGAACTGCTTGTCTCTTAGACTTGAGTTGATCAAGCAGAAAGCCGAGAAGTCTGTCCAGGTAGATAGCGAGTGTGAGACCTGCTTGTCTCAAGTGGAGGTTCTAGCTTCCTTGAGAGAGGAGCTAGCTGATTCTCAGAATGAGAACTTTTACCTCCGTTCTATCCTGAGTTGGATCAGTGCTAGAGAACTATAGCTTGGCATGATGATCCAGCAGTTCAAGAGGCAGGATGGGTTTGGTGTAGGTTACACCTACACCAAGACTGACTTTGAGAGTGCCATTAGCCGGGCAGTGGAGTGGAGTAAAATAACTCCTGAGCAGAGATATCCCAAGACTCACTCCACTGAGACTTCCCTGGCTAGTCAGCCCAAGGATGGAGTGATCCATGAATAGCCCAAAGCTCCACCCAAGAAGCCCATCTGGGTTCCAAAGCCCAAACACCTCCGCACTTCTCTTGACTCTCTTCCTGGACCCTCTCAACCCAAGAAGACCACACCTAACACCACCAAGACCAAGAATCCCAAGTCTCAACCACATCCGAAGAAGCCCACCTATAATTGTGAGTACTGTCAGAGAGAAGAGCATCTTGCGGAGTTTTGCTTCAGGAGGAAGCGGGTTGAGAGAGCAGAGAGAGCTCGAGGTGGTCAGGAGCAGTTCTACCAGCAGGGTGGTAGACTATGTGTTCCTCGACACGGGGAGAGGCTGGAGGCCAGGCCGCGTCGTGTAGGTGGTGGTAGAGGAGAGGGCTTTCATGCCCATGCTCCAGATGGTGGTGTCTGTTCCGGTAGAGCTCCAGGCCGTCTTGGCTACGGTCCTAGACCTCATGGCCGAGGTTCTAGGGAGAACCATGGACCGCGCTTTGAGCCGTGTTTTGGTCCAAATTCTTTTGATGGTTTTCGCTTTACATCTTTTGAGCAGATGGCTCGACATTGGTTTAGCTCTTTTGATAAACCTGGTGCCGGACCATTTGCTCCCCCTTACGACCACTGATTGTGCAGGATCGGGGACTGGAGGACGTTTGGATCATGGACTCAGGATGCTCTCGCCACATGACGGGACATCGCAGATGGTTCTCCGGTCTCACTCCCCCGAGATCCAAAGAGTACATCACCTTCGGGAACAGTGGTCAAGGGAAGGTACACGGCATTGGCTCAATTCGCATTTCAGATCATTTCTCTTTGAAGAATGTTGCTTTGGTTAAGAATTTGAACTTCAATTTGATTTCTGTTTCGCAACTTCTTAAGGATGGTTTGGAAGTGCGTTTTAAGAAGGGTAATTCTTCTGTGGTTGATTCTTGAGGGTCTTTGATTTGCCAGATTTTACCATTCGGTAAAGTTTTTCGAATTGACTTCTCTAGTTCTTTTGGCCCTTCTCGCTGTTTGATTGCTGGATCCTCCTCTGAGCTGTGAAAGTGGCATAGGAGGTTAGGTCATTTGAGTTTTGATCTGCTAGTCAGGTTGAACTCTATGGACCTCATCCGAGGATTGCCCAAGCTTAAGATGGAGAAGGATCTGGTTTGACATCCCCGTCATCATGGGAAAATGGTTGCTGCTTCTGACTCACCTGTGACTCAGGTGATGATTTCGTATCCAGGTGAATTGTTACATTTGGACACTGTTGGTCCAGCTCAGGTACGCTCAGTCGGTGGGAAGTGGTACACACTTGTCATTCTTGACGACTTTTCTCGATTTTCGTGGGTTTTCTTTTTGGAGTCTAAGGATGAAACTTTTCAGTTTGTTCATGACCTGATTTTGAAGCTGAAGAATGAGAACAATGGTCGGATGCGAGCAATTCGCTCCGACAACGGCTCTGAGTTCAAGAACTCTCAGTTCGTCAGCTTCTGTAGTGATGAGGGTTTTGACCATCAGTTTTCTTCTCCTTACACTCCCCCACAGAACGGCGTTGTGGAACGGAAGAACCGCACGCTAGTCGAGATGGCCAGGACGATGCTCGATGAGCACAGGACTCCCAGGAATTTTTGGGCTGAAGCCATGAACACGGCTTGCTATCTGGCCAACCGCATTTTTCTTAGAGCTTACCTTGGTAAGACGTCATATGAGCTGCGGTTTGGCAGATAGCCCAAGTTGAGCCACTTGCGAGCATTTGGCTGCAAGTGCTTTGTGCTCAAGAAGGGAGGGCATTTGGACAAGTTTGAGTCTCGTTGCTGGGATGGTGTTTTTCTTGGTTACGCTTTGCATTATCGAGGCTTCCGAGTTTGGAACCTCGACTCCCAGCAGCTTGTCGAGACTTGTGAAGTTTCGTTTGATGAGTCCTTGCCTTCTTTAACTCCTTCTTTTTAGCTTTCGGGTGATGATGAGCTCAGAGAGTCCATCTTCGAGGAAGATGAGGATACTCCAGCTGCTGTTGAGGGTGGGCCTTCTACGCCTCCTGCAGAGCACACACCTTCTGAGACTTCGACTGAGGATGAAGGCGGACCTCTAATCACTTCTTCCACTTCGATCGAGCCCCCTCATTCGAGTCCAGAGGTGCCAGCTGCTGACTCTGGTGAGGTGACTTCAGATCACCAGGGATCCCGAGCAGTTCAGCGTGATCACCCCTCAGAGCTCATCATTGCTGACTTTGGACACTAGTTGAGCCGCCACTAGGATGCAATCCCATAGGCACCAAGTGGGTGTTCAAGAACAAACAAGGTGAAGATGGGGTTGTGGTGCGCAACAAAGCTCGACTAGTTGCCCAGGGTTTTTGCCAGAAAGAGGGTATTGATTTTGAAGAAACTTTCGCTCCTGTTGCCCGTCTTGAGTCCATTCGCATTCTCTTAGCTTTTGCTGCTTCGAAGGGTTTTAAGCTTTTTCAATTGGACGTAAAGAGTGCTTTTCTGAACGGGTATATAGAGGAGGAAATGTATGTTAGGCAGCCCCCTGGTTTTGAGAACCCTAAGTTTCCTCGACATGTTTTTAAGTTGCAGAAAGCTTTATACGGGTTGAAGCAAGCCCCAGGGCTTGGTATGACCGGTTGAAGCAATTTTTGTTGGGGAAGGGCTTTGTGATGGGTTCTGTGGATAAGACTCTCTTCTTGCTCAGAGTTGCTTCAGATTTCTTGGTTGCTCAGATTTACGTAGACGACATTATTTTTGGCGGTACTACTGTTTCTCTTGTGTCCAAGTTTTCTGAGCAGATGCACAGTGAGTTTGAGATGAGCCTCATGGGTGAGCTTAAGTATTTCTTAGGGCTCCAGATCAAGCAGACCAAGGACGGCACCTTCATCCACCAACGTAAGTATACTAGAGACATGCTGAAGAAGTTCGACTTTGGTGGAGAGCTGAAGCCTCAGATGACCCCAATGGGTACGTTTGGGGACCTGGACAAGGACGAGAGTGGCGTCAAGGTCAACGAGAGGGAGTTTCGAGGGATGATTGGTTCGCTATTGTACTTAATGGCGACAAGACCTGATGAGGACATCACTTCACATGATACACACATGGAGCCTCCACCTACAATTCAATTACAAGGACCAATCACACGCGCCCGTGCCCATCGCTTGAACCATGAGGTTAATTCTTTCCTTAGCAACTATGTTAATATTTGTTTGGACGGGATGCTACTGAATACTAGTGATATTTTGTTGCTTAGGAACATGGGAGATGGAATAGAAGAGTTGGAGTCGAAGACGGAGCCGCACGGATGATTTGAAGTCAAGAATTCGCTGGTTCGGACTACATCGACCACCATGCACCAAAATGGGCATAACTTCCTCATACAAAGTCCGATTGGTGTGTTCTTGGACTTTTTGGAAAGCTAAGGAGAAGAAGGATCTTTTGCCATTAGTTTCGTCTCATTTGGAGTCTCGAGTCGATCTGTGTGTTTAAAACAGTCCTGCGTGACAGAACTGGGCCGTGTTGGCCCATAATCTGAGTCTGTACGTCTTCTAGCCCACAGCCCGTGTATGTTCGCCTTCTACAGGCTGCCACGCCCTATATATTCACGCCAGCCGCCTTTAGGGTTAGGTTTTGCTTTGTTTGCATCTACACTTGTGTGTTTAGATCCCGCCTCTTGCACCGGACCGATTGGCTGCTGCATTGGCGTTTGTGAAACCTCCCCTTATCATCATTTGTCTGTGATTTGGCATTCAACTTGTATATTTCCTGTTCTTGCTTGTGTTCTTGGGTTCGCTTGCAGGAATTAGCCTTCGTGGCGAGGTCAATCACGTTCTGCGTGGTTGATAACCAACGGAGACAGTGGTGTAACGATTGCAAGGTTTTGATCCGCCGGACCAGAGCCTTGGATCGCCAACGTCGAGATTCTCCACCAACCCAAGTTATCCTTTACCTAGCGGAAGATCGGGACCAGTCCCCCATCAAGACAGGACATTCAGTTCGCCGTGGGACTTTCCGCGCGTTTTCAGTCTTCGCCACACGTGTCTCACCGGCAGGCTGTCAAGCGCATCTTCAGGTATCTCACTTATGCGCCTGATCTTGGTATTTACTATTCAACATCATCATCTCTTGATTTATCTGGCTTTTCGGACGCTGACTTTGGTGGGTGCTGGTTGGATCGCAAGTCGACTTCCGGTACTTGCCAGTTTCTTGGTTCTTCCCATGTCTCTTGGTCTTCTCGAAAGCAATCTGGAGTTGCTCTTTCGACCACAGAGGCTGAGTATGTAGCTGCTGCTAGCTGCTGCTCACAATTGGTTTGGATGATTTCCACTTTGCGAGATTTTGGGTTGTTCTTTCCTACCAGAGTTCCTTTGTTTTGCGACAGCACCAGTGCAATTAGTGTAGGGAAAAACCCTTGTCTCCATTAAAAAACCAAACACATTTGTTGGCGTAAAAGATTACGCTAACAGGTTTCTGAAGATTAGAAACTAACAAACGAAGTGTTTACGAAGGAAACTATTCCAAGCCTCCGAAAGGATAATAACTTAGAATAGTTTGAAAGTATGTATTGAATAACTTGTATTCGGTCCTATTACAGGGTAAAACGGGGGGTATTTATAGGCCCAAACATTAAGAAAAAGACCTTTTTACCCCTCTATTACAATCAACATAGTGGAAACTATTCGGTACCCTTAATAGGGCTAAAATGGTAAAAGACTAATCTAATGAGAAAGAAGATAAGTCTTCCATCTTAGCTGGCAAAGAAGCTCTCGGAAGAGTCCACGTTCGAAGATATACTCCGAACCAGATTCCGTCTTCATACTTCGAACTACCTTCAACGCACATCTGAGAATATATGTCGGAATCCTTTGACTTGATTTCTTGTATTTGTCTTGTTACTGCGATAATCCTGAAGATGGAATATTTTCCCCCAACAGTAGCCCCTCGAATACGCTTCTCCGTTAAATCTATGATGTTAGGGAAGCAGTATACGCAAGAAAACATATCCATGTGCAGGGATTAGCAGACTTAATACACCTCTGAAATGTATGGAGATGCGAACTTCAAATTATTTTCTAAGTGAATTGCATTCGAAGTATTTTAGAATTAACTCGGGAAATTCGAAAGTCTTTTTAGACTTGGAAAAAATAGCCGTTGGCTTTTTCCTTCTGACGGAATTTACGCAATGCGTTAATTCCGGAACAATGTAACGGTCAAGAATGCAAAACAGCATAAGCAAACGGTAAAAAATTGTGGTCTGGGATATAAATAGAGGGTCCGACCCTTTCTTGTACCTTTCCACCGCTTTCGTGCAAACAGACCAACTCTCGAGTCCTAGCCTTCACTTTTCCTTCGAAGCAATCCACGAGATCTAATGGCGGAAACCAGCTTCAAAGGTCCCGGAGCGGCTTCAAGCTTGACTCGGCAGCAAGTTGCGGCAGCGGTGGCCGCTGCTACATTGGCGGCGATGGCTCCGACACCTGCAGCGGCAGCAATGGCGGCGACGGGGGAAAATCCCCAAAATGTTGGCCATCAAGACCTCTTCCCGGCGTCAACAAAGTACATGGACCAATCTTATCAGCTAGGGCCTTCAACCTGCAAAAGAGAATCACTTGCGGCTGCAGTAGAAGGCAAGATCAGTTCCGGGGTTATGATTCGCAAACCTGGGAAGGAAATCATTCCGTCACCAAGACCCGGAGAAGTGGTTGTTTTTGAAGCCTTCTTCGAAGCTGGTTTTGGGCTTTCGGCGATCGACTTCTTAGCGGAGGTATTGGACTTGTTCCATGTCACTCTCCCCAACTCTCTCCGAATGCGGTAGCGCGTCTCGCCATCTTCGAATGGGCGTTGCGAGCCGAAGGTTCTGAAGGAAGGGCGGAAATCTTCGCATCACTACACAGAGCATCGTGCCAACCGAAGACCTTCGTATGCCCCAGAGGTGAGAAGATAGTAGTGGCCTTCGGAAGTATCAACTTCAGACTCCGGGACAAATATGCTCTCCGGTTTCTTGCCAAGGCTATCAATGCCAGATGGTATACTGATTGGATCTTGAGATGGTTTTATGCCGAAGTTGGGGCGAGCAGCCGCTTAGCCGGACCTCTGCAAGAAATCCACTTCCGAAAGGAAGCCTTAGTGCACCTAGAGCTGGAACTTCGAGTTCTGCCACGACTCCGGTCCAGAAGGTGGCTCGAAAGCCAAAAAATCCCGCGCCTTCGAGCCCAAGAGCTTCAATTTCCGATTCTCAGGAGGATGACGGCAGGTTACTCGTGAGGCTGATTGACGAGGATGCAGCCCAGAGAACTGCACAAATTGATGAAAACGCGAGCGTGCCGGAGTCTCAAGAGAATCTTGAGCAAGTGAGGACTCCGGCTGCTCAAGAAGATTTACCTCAGGACGGAGTCGTTCGAGACGGAGCCCCTGTGGATGAAAGTGGAGTCGAAGTTACTGCAGCTTCGATTCCGGGTGAAGTAACAACGGTTGTTCAAGAAGATGCTCCGATAGTCGAAGATCTGATTGTTGACTCTGACGAAGACCTTGCCTTCGACCCGCCAAGCAGCCCAATGCTCACCCGCCGCCAAAATGTCGAAGGTAAACTTCGCATAATTCTTTTGTTCTTTTTCCTGCGAAATTATACAATGTATAATACCTTTGTTTTTACAGGATCCACATCCATGGAAGAGGTCCATCCCGAAGATACAATTCCTGGACCTTTGACAACTTCGGAGCCAATTCCAGAAGCCACTCAGATGGGGCCTGGAAAAGGCAAAGGAAAAATGGACCCCCTCCCTGCTTCGAGCTCAGGATCAACTCCGTCTGAGTCAACAGACGAGAGCCAATCTACTGAGGAGGGCCAGTCTATTGGGGCTCCGAAGACCACAACTCAGCACTCCGGGCCTTCGCCAAGCGAAGATGACCAGCAAGCCTTGAGCATGCTCCCCCTTCTAGCTCCTTTCTTGGAGTGAAGAACTGGGCTTCGGTCTTTGCTCGAGCCTTTGGATCGAGCTAGTCGCGAAGTCGGGGAGACGGACTTGGTGGCTATCTTGAGTCAGGCGGAGAGTTCGGAGCTTAACGGTGCCATCGAACGCGCAGCATACCAGGTATGAAGTATCTGCAAAACAACATCAAATTTGTATACAAATAATTTCTCACCTTGGTTTTTTCTTTTCTCAGCAAACAGTTTTGGCCCGAGCTGCGAACATCTCAAATAAACGTGGAAGCGTTCGCCTTCGAGAAGAAAATGCAACTCTTCAATGAAATCTTACTATCTCCGAAGGTCGAGTGGCCCACATGGACAACATGGTTTCAATAGAACGCAGGGCCAGACAAGGCTTGGAGGCTGCGAACAAGGAGCTCGAAGCAGAAAAAATTGTGCTTCGAGCAGAAATTGAAAAGACGCGAGCGGAGCATGCTACTGCGGGGGCCGAGCTTGTTAGACTCCGAGAAGAAGCTAGCCAACTATTGAATCATAAGAATTCTTTAACTACAAAGGCAGCTAGGCTCTCTGGAGTAATAGAAGAGCTAACTTCGACGAAGGATGCATTGATTGAAGATAAGCTGAAGTCAGAGAAGGTAGCTATGGATGTCATGGACCAATTGCTAGGCGTTCTGGAGTACTTCGGTACTACTAGGATGCTTCCTTCGGATGACAACATCTCCCTACTGCGCCGGCTGAAGAGGATTCAAGGAGCAGCGAAGCAAATGAAGACAGCAGGCATTCGTTAAGAAGAAATCTCTAGACAAGTGGCTGCTGTCGGCATACTTCGTTACTATGAAGATCTGGGTCAATCGATAACTCCGAGCGCAGGAGAGGGTCCCATTACCTTTGATGATGACCAGCTTCTTACTCCCTCCGAAGGTGTGGCCGCTGCTTGGCAAGCCTTTCAAACTTCATGGAGAGCCGAAGGTCGCTCTGCGATCAAGGCCTGGATTGACGAAGGACAACGCCAGAAGCAGGCTCGGTCTCAAGCTTCGAGCAGTCAGCCTCCTCCAAACCCGCAGGTTTAGAATTACCTTAGGATTTTCAACTATGTAAAGCACTACGCTTTTGTACATTTATGAATGAAGATTTGTTTATCGTGTTTTTAGGCTTTGCCTCATATGGAAGATGTCGAAGTGTTAAATGTTAACGACGAACTTTGCTTATTATGGGCTACCTTTGATATCTTAAAACTTCACAAGCGCCCTCGATTTCTAGTTCCTCGAGATAGTTCCGGAGCGATTACGTCCGAAATAAGCAAAGATATATTATCTTGTATTAAAGAGGAAGAAAAAGAAGTTAACTTGGAAACTTCATCTTCTAAAGACATTATATGGTCCGAAGACGAAGATGAAACTCAAAGTAAAAAGCCTGAAGAACTTGGAAGCTGGGAAAGGTGCCCCGAACGGCTTCGAACTTGGGCCGAGGTTCAACAAGAACAAAAAGACTTTAGAGCTTCGAAGGGAGGTAGAAGAGTTAAATGCAAAGTTGTTAGAACTCCCGGCACTGGAACTAGTCGTTCCAACCCTAGCTCCAGAAGAGGTCTTTGATTCCTTCTTGGTATAGATACCAATTTTTCATGATGTAATCATATTTGTTCGAATAATAAATATCGATTTAAAATTGTCTCCCTATTTATTAGCCCCTCTTTGGGCGTAAGCAACTTCGAACTGTATTCAAAGATGTTTAGGCGCAAAGAAAAACTTAGGAGTACAATTTTGGGGGTTCGGAGCCCCTCAGTAATTTAAAGATCGACTAAAATCTTATAAAATGTCTTCGACTATTTGTAGTCTGAAGATTGGCAACTTAGTACCTTATGTTTTTGAAAGAAATCACTTGAGATAACTTTCCGGACACTTTAGTGTCTTAGATAATTTGTCACTTTGGACTTTCTTAACAGACATTCGAAGCTCATGGCTCAAACTCTGTTTTGTTTTGGCCTCCTTCGGCTCTTTTTTGCGAATTCTGTCAAACCAGTGGTTTGGAGTTCGCAGTGGTCTCTTTGGACTCTTTTTACGGATGTCTACAAGCCGGTGGCTTGGAGTACGCATGATTTGGTCTCCTTGGACTCTTTTACGGATGTCTACCAGCCGATGGCTTGGACTCCGTATGATGTGGTTTTGGGCTCTTTTACGGATGCCTACAAGACGGTGGCTTGGACTCCGGATTATGTCAGCCCCCACGTCGGAAACTTCGAACCAATGGTTCAAAGTCCGAAAATATGATTCAAATTAATGACACTTCCCTCTCGGTCAACACCATGGTTCCAGTGCGTCCACTCGGAAGCTGGAAGTTTATGAGGGGTAGGCATTATCTGAACCATATGATTTATTAATTCAGAAGATGATTACAAATGATTACAAGGAGCCCCTATGCGAAGTATCGCTTTAGGTGCTCCGCATGCCAAGTATGCGCTAACTCTTCACCTTCCAAATTAGCTAATTTAAAAGAGCCAGGACGTCCTGAACGAACAATTAAGTATGGACCTACCTATTTATTTCCTAATTTTCCTGGTGCTATGATGCTTCGTAAAACAAGATGACCCGGTCTAAGCTCGTTGATCTTGACTTTCGGGTCGAACCAAGTCTTCGTCTGTTGTTGATACTTCGTCAAATTGGCTACAGCTCGATGTCTTGTCTCTTCTGTTAAGTCTAGCGAAGCTTGTCTTTCTCCTTCAATCTCTGGTTCGGTGCTGCGAAGTGATCCTCCTTTGAGCTCCGTTGGAGTCATAGCTTCATCTCCGAAAAGCAGTCTGAATGGACTAAAACCTGTGGACCTCGTTTGCGTAGTCCGAATGGACCATAAAATCTTCGGGAGTTCTTCGGTCCACAATCCTTTTGACAATCCTACTATTCTTCGATTTAGCCCTGACAAAATATTTCCATTGGCTCTTTCTTCAGCTCCATTAGACTGAGGATGTCTCACTGCAGCAAAACATAACTCGATGCCTAGATCTTCACAAAACTTTCTGAAAGGTTCTGCATCAAACTCTGTTCCATTATCAACTGTGAGTTGTCTAGGCAGTCCGAACCGGCAAATGATACTCCTCCAAAAGAATTTCTGTACATTGTTCGAAGTGATAGCTGTTAAGGGCTCTGCTTCTACCCACTTAGAAAAATATTCAATAGCTACCATTGCGAACTTTAGATTTCCCTTAGCTATTGGAAAGGGACCAATCAAATCCATACCCCATCTGGCCATGGGCCATACCGGAGCAATAACTTGAAGAGCTGTTGGTGGGCGATGACTCCGTCGACCCATCCACTGACATCCTTGGCATGTGCGGACTAAATTCTCCGCATCTGCTACTATCGTAGGCCAATAAAGCCCCTGGCGAAGTGTTTTTCCTGCCAAAGCCCGAGGGGCCAAATGGCTACCGCAAAGCCCTTCATGAATTTCTCGAAGAATATCTTGGCCTTCGGTTCGGGATATACATCGGAGTAGAGGGGAACATACTCCGGCCTTGTATAAAATACCGTTGATTATTTGATAATTTCTGGCCCTGAGTTTTAATCTTGAAAACTGTGGCTCTTCAGACGAATTTGCTCCTCCTTGCAAAGTTCCATGATTGAATTTCTCCAATCTGTACTTGGAATGCAGAGAATCTCTGAAGAGGGAATTTGTGGCACCGAAGGTGTACTGAGCTCCTCATAAAAAGCTTCTTCTGGTATATCCATAGCTCCGGCTGCAGCTTTTGCTAAGATGTCTGCTTGCACATTTTCTGCTCTTGGTATACTCCGAATGGAAATACCCTTGAATTGTGCTTCGATCTTACGGATTTCTTCTAAGTACTTTGCAAGTTGTGGATGCCGAACTTGAAAACTTTTATCTACGTGCCCTGCTACTATTTGAGAATCTGTCTTTATAACAACTCTTGTAGCCCCTAGAGCACGTGCTTTTCGGAGTCCCAGTATAATCCCTTCATACTCCGCTATATTATTGGTAGACTTAAAGTTGAGTCTTGCGGAGTACATTGCTCTTTGCCCTGAAGGCGAAATTAAAACTGCTCCAATACCTACTTCGGATGCTTGGAAAGCCCCATCAGAAAAAATAGTCCAAATTCCTTCGCTTGACTTCTCCGGAACCCACGTTGCAGGGGGAGTCCATTCTGCTACGAAATCTTCCAAGACTTGCGATTTGATTGCTGTCCTTGCCTGAAAGGATATGCCGAAGGGTGCTAGTTCGACTGCCCACTTTCCAATTCTTCCAGTGGAGTCTTTACTTCGAAGCATATCTCCCAAAGGATACGAAGTTGGTTCGATTACATTATGAGCCAAAAAATAATGTCTCAATTTCCTCGAAGCCATTATCAGAGCATAAGTGAACTTTTCGAGCTCGGAATACCTTGTCTTCTCTCCTGACAATGCTTCAGACACAAAATAAACTGGATTTTGTACCAACTTTCCATTGAAATCCATTTCTCTGACAAGGACTGCGCTGACAGCAGAGCCTGTAGTTGCAAGGTAAAGGAGTAGGGTTTCATCCGCAGTAGGCACCGTGAGTGTAGCAAGATTACTGAGATACTCTTTAATATCTTCGAAGCTTTTTTGACACTCCGGTGTCCATGCAAAATCTTCGGACCCTTTCAATGCTTTAAAGATGGGCAAACTTCTCTCCGCAGACCTTGCCAAAAACCTGCTAAGTGCTACCAGACGACCAGTCAGCTTTTGCACTTGCTTTAAATTCTCTGGAGGAGCCATCTTCTGTAGCGCAGTTATCTGAGTAGGGCTAGCTTCAATCCCTCTGCTTGAAACTAAATACCCTAACAACTTCCCAGCCTTAGCTCCGAAGATACATTTCTCTGGGTTAAGACGGATCCCACATGCCCGAAGGCTATTAAATGTTTCTGCTAAGTCTAGGCTATGTTGGTGCTTTAAAGCACTCTTTATTACAATATCATCCATATAGGCCTCTACATTACGACCTAATTGATGACCTAGAGCCCTAGCAACTAACCTCGAAAAAGTAGCCCTGGCATTTCTTAATCCAAAGGGCATTCTTACATAACAGAAGACTCCTGTAGGAGTTACGAAGCTTGTCTTGATTTCATCTTCGTGTTTCAACCATATCTGATGATAACCGGAGTACGCATCAAGGAAACTTAATAACTCCGAACCTGCAGTGGAGTCAACCAATTGATCAATTCGGGGCATGGGGTAGGGGTCACGAGGGCATGCTTTATTCAAGGATGTGAAATCAATGCACATGCGCCATTTCTCGAAAGATTTCTTCCTAACGAAGACTGGGTTGGCTAACCATTCTGTGTGAGCCACTTCTCTGATAATCCCAGCCTTCAGCAATTTTTCAACTTCGTATTTAGCAAGAACAACTCTTTCTGCAGACATTTTTTGGAGTCCTTGTCGAACAGGCTAGGCCTTCGGGTTTACAAGTAAACTGTGCTCAATAATATCCCGACTGACTCCGGTGATGTCTTCGTCAGACCAAGCAAAGACATCTAAATTCTCCTCAACTACTTTCTCCAAGGAGGTAGCAACTTTTGGAGGCAAATCTTTACCAAATTGAAATGAATATTCTTTGCCATCTTTAACAAAAACCTTCATTGCAATCTCTCCTTCAGGACTTGGTCTTGGGAAGGATTTCTTCGAAGATTCGCTAGGAGTAGAAAAATTTTCTTGATTATCTTGCACACTATTCACTTTCCTTGGATCAAGAGGGGGGCCGTGACCATACTCTGCTCTTTAGGCGGTAGCTTGATCTCCGAAGATAGTGAGCACTCCCGCTTGTGTGGGCATCTTCATGCACAAGTAATTGTGGTGCGCCACAGCTCCGAACTAATTTAACATACCTTTCCCGAAGATGATGTTGTATGCATATGGAGCATCCACGACGTCGAAGATTACTTCCTCTGTCCTGGCTAACAGCCCTTCTCCGAAGGTAACTTCCAGGCCAATTTGGCCGAGGGCATCAAGTGGAGGTCCTATGAAGCCTTGCAAAGGGCGAGCCGCTTGAGGAGCCATGCTGAATAGCGTGGGCCTCATGGCTCTAGATGTGATGAGTCATCGTCAACAATATTCAAAGAGGACAGAAGAAGAAAGGAGATCTGCTGTTTCATGGGCCGCGTGTGACTCAGGTACACGGGCAGTGAGCGACGGTCGGGCTGAGAGAGCTGCGAAGTCGGGTTGGCCCAATCCGGGTACATGGGCCAGAAGCAGTAGAAGACCCACTGGGCTGTTGACCAAGATTGACTCAGGTACACGGGCGGTGAGCGACTGCCGGGCTGAGAGAGCTGCGGAGTCGGGCCGGCCCAATCCGGGTACCTGGTGCAAAGTCGGTGGAGGCTTTGTCAGTTTCAGCGCAAAACTGACAACCGTTGATCTTGTATCGGACTGTCCAGAAGAGAAGCCGTGGTCGCTACGAAAGCTTAGCTTCCGGATAAGTCATCTGTATCTCTAGGCCCACAGTCAGTCAGTCGTGTCTGTAAAAATTCCTAAGGGCAGTAGAGTCTTTTCCTTTTTTCCTGCGTCTGTAAAAAACCCTAAGGGGCTGGTGGAATATTCCTAGTGTTGGGCAGCCTATAAATAGGACCCCAATCCCTAGGGTTAGGTCACCCTTTTGGCTGAAATCAATACTACTCCTTTGGGTCATTTTGTCTCTTGCACCTTCTCTTTCCTTTCCTGTTCATGCGTGCGCCGCCAGGATCTATTTGGTGTTTTGCCTCATTACTGCATCCTCTTGATTTTATTTGTTCTCGTGGGATTCCATTTCCTGTTCGTGTTTGGATGCGTGCATTGATTTCTCTGAAGCAGAAGCTTCGGTTTGATGTGTGCGGTTGATTTTATTCCTGAGAAGGTGCTTCTGTTGCGTGTGTTCTTCACGCAAGTAGTACTAGTTCTTGCTGTTGCAAGTAGTACTACTACACTGTAGCAAGAGTACACTAGTACCATCTTTTGCTTTTACTGAAACCTTCGAAGGCTTTGCTTGAACCTCAACTTCAAGTTTGTACTGTGTTGCTAGCTTCGAAGTAATTTTTGAACTGTCTGTGTTTCATACTTCGAACGCCTGTGCGAAGGTACTTCGAATTGAGCTCTTCGAAGTCCATACTTCGACAGGTTTCGAAGTTGGTTTCGAAGCTTGTCTTTCTGTTAGACTTCGCTCAGTGATTGCATCCATCTTCTTCGAAGGTCCTTGGTGTGTTTGTTCGAAGGTAGAGTGTAGGCTTCGTTTTGGTTTCTCTGTCGCGTGTCAGCCTTCGCTTCTCTTTCCGAAGGCTGTTTTACTATGTGTGTGTTCGAAGCTGTGTCCGAAGCCTTACCTTCGAAGTACACTCTTCGAACCAGGCTCCAACTCTATCATACTTTGCTCTCATTCACACTTGACCTAGGATAGACAACACACCTTCGATAGAATTTGACTACCACCTCCGAACTAGACTTCGATCAAGCGAAGCAGGCTTCGACCCAGTGAAGCAGGCTTCGACACTGCGAAGCAGGCCTCGACCAGCGAAGCAGGCTTCGCCAAGTTTCAAACAGGAGACAGATTTGAACAGGTAACTTCTCTTCTCACCCATAGTGCACCTAGATTGCTTTACTGAGAAATCTGTCTAGCCATGACTTGAGTATTCTGTCTATCTGTCTAGTAGCACTGCTTTTGTGTTTCTTGGTTTTATCAACAATTGCTTCTAGGCTAGATACCTTTAGACTTAGGCTATCTGTTCATTCTTTGATGTTTAGTCTTTAGAGGTGCGTTGGGGATTGGGAGCAGGCCATTGATTCGAAAGAATTTTTAGGCGCCCATTCACCCCCCCCTGTGGTCGCTACTTTCGGTCCTACAATTGGTATCAGAGTCTGGTTAGGGTTTTTCCATACCTTAACAGGTTCTAAACCCCAGTAGTGATCATGACTTCTCCTCGCAAGGTCTCATCCTTGGAAGCCTATGGCTATAACTATTGGAAGACTCGCATGCAGGCCTATCTCATGAGCCAAGGTTCGGACATTTGGGACATTTGCGTTCACACCACATTTGTCATATTGCCAGTCGCTGAGCATGGTACTGCTGGTATCATTGCTCAGCATCTGAGCAACAGTAAGGCTGTGAACATTCTTTTCTCCGGTTTAGGTCCCACTGAGTTTGAGCGTGTGAGCCATCTCTCCACTGCGAGAGAGATCTGGGCTACCCTCAAGGCACACCATGAGGGAACAACCCAGGTCAAGGCTCGGCTCTATCAGACCTACCGGCGTGAGTACGAGAACTACACACAAAAGCCGGGTGAATCTGTTGAAGCTTTGTTTGGTCGTTTTCAGTCGATGATAAACAAGCTTTGGGACAACAAGGCTGAGGGTGCTCAGTTAGGCTCAGATCATGAGCAGGCGCTCAAGGTTCTCCATACCTTGGACCCAAAGATCTGGGAGATCAAGGTATCTTCTATCATTGAGAGTACTTCTTATGATACCTTGACCATTTCTTAGTTGTTTAGCAAGTTGAAGGCTACTGAGGTTGATCTCCAGCTGAGATCAAATCTCACTGGTTCTGGATCAAAATCTCTGGCCCTTGCTACACCTTCTGTTGATCCTTCTTCTATGAGCTATGCTGGGTTCTCTCTGATGTCTATCACTGAGGACCAGCTTGAGTTGTTGGGAGATAATGATTTGTGTCTTTTTAATAATCGGGTGCGTCGTGTCTATGACAAGATAATGTTCAAAAGACACGGCACAAAATCCGGGTGCTTTGAGTGTGGTGATCCAGGACACTTCATCGCCGACTGCCCCAAGCGCAATGGTCACAAGAAGGGCACCGGTGGTGGCTTCCACGACTCCGGCAAGCATGAGAGCTCATCCTTCAACAAGGGCAAGCTGAAGACTCGATTCTTCAAGAAGGCCCTGAAGGACTACCGGCGGGAGAACAAGAAGCGCGACAAGGCCTTCTTCGCCGAGATGGAGAAGAGCTACTCCAAGCAGTCCACGTCGTCTTCCTCTTCATCAAGCTCAAGCGATGAGGAGATCGTCTTCAGGAAGGGGAAGGACAAGGACGATCCGGCGGGCCTCTTCTTCATGGCTTTCGGGGACAGACCGAAGAGCCACTCACACCAGCGCCGAAAATCCTGCAAGAGCTTCTGCTCAATGGCTCTTGGGGATAAGGAAGAAAACAGCTCCTCCGATGACTCCGACGACGACAACGAAAAGGTATCATCTTATGAGCGTGAAATTGTTGATTTACTTGAGAGCAATCGTCAGGAGTTAAAGTATCGGAAAAAACTGCTTAGGGGGGCCAAGAAGAGGATAGATGAGTTAGAGAGTGAGCTTGGCGTAGCCAACGGCAGAATTGAGAGTCTATCTTCTTCCCCTTGCTTGGGTGATAGCATTGAGTGCCCAAAGTGTGAGGTGCTTCTGTGTGACCTGTCGACTCTGAAGTCCAGGTACACAGAAAGGGTTGATGAGAGGGACGCTTTGGCCACTGAGCTTGAAAGCGCTCAGCTGGAGCTGAAAGATGCTCAAGCCACTGTCGTCGCACCCTGTGTTGATTGCCCATCTCATCTAGCTGCCTTAGCTAAGATGAAATCCAAGGGCGATGAACATTTGGGTGATTTGGAGCGGTTGAGAGCTGAGCTTGCGTAGACTAGGCTAGAGCTTTAGACATTGTCAGTTCCACCCACTGTCTGTGAGAACTTCCTCTCTCTTAGACTTGAGTTGATCAAGCTAAAAGCCAAGAAGTCTGTCCAAGTAGAGAGTGAGTGTGAGACCTGCTTGTCTCAGGTGGAGGTTCTAGCTTCCTTGAGAGAGGAGCTAGCTGATTCTCAGAATGAGAACTTTTACCTCCATTCCATCCTGAGTTGGATCAGTGCCAGAGAGACTCAGCTCGGCATGATGATCCAGCAGTTCAAGAGGCAGGATGGGTTTGGAGTAGGTTATACCTACACCAAGGCTGACTTTGAGAGTGCCATTAGCCGGGCAGTGGAGTGGAGTAAAATGACTCCAGAGCAGAGGTATCCCAAGACTCACTCCACTGAGTCCTCCCAGGCTTGTCAGCCCAAGGATGGAGTGATTCATGAACCACCCAAAGCTCCACCCAAGAAGCCTATCTGGGTTCCAAATCCCAAACACCTCCACTCTTCTCTAGACTCTCTTCCTGGACCCTCTCAACCCAAGAAGACTACACCTAACACCACTAAGCCCAAGAACCCCAAGCCTCAACCACATCCCAAGAAGCCCACCTATCATTGTGAGTACTGTCAGAGAGACGGGCATCTTGCGGAGTTTTGCTTCAAGAGGAAGCGGGGTTAGAGAGCAGAGAGGACTCGTGGTGATCAGGAGCAGTTCTACCAGCAGGGTGGTAGGCTGCGTGTTCCTCGACGCGGGGAGAGGCTGGAGGCCAGGCCACGTCGTGTAGGTGGTGGTAGAGGAGACGGCTTTGTTGCCCGTGCTCCAGTTGGTGGTAGTCATTCCAGCAGAGCTCCAGGCCATTTTGGCTACGGTCCTGGACCTCGTAGCCGAGGCTTTAGGCAGAATCGAGGACCGCGTTTTGAGCCGCATTTTGGTCCGAACTCTCATGGTGATTTCTGCTTTCTGTCTTTTGAGCAGATGGCTCGACACTGGTTTAGCTCTTTTGCTAAACCTGGTGCCGGACCATTTGCTCCCACTTACAGCCACTAATTGTGCAGGATCGGGGACTGGAGGACGTTTGGATCATGGACTCAGGATGCTCTCGCCACATGACGAGACATCGCAGATGGTTCTCCAGTCTCACTCCCCCAAGCTCCAAAGAGTACATCACGTTCGGGAACAGTGTTCAAGGGAAGGTAAGTGGCATAGGCTCTATTCGCATTTCAGATCATTTCTCTTTGAAAAATGTTGCTTTGGTTAAGAATTTGAACTTCAATTTGATTTCTATTTCGCAACTTCTTGAGGATGGTTTGGAAGTGCGTTTTCAGAAGGGCATTTCTTCTGTGTTTGATTCTAGAGGGTCTTTGATTTGCCAGATTTTACCATTCGGTAAAGTTTTTCTAATTGACTTCTCTAGTTCTTTTGGCCCTTCTCGCTGTTTGATTGCTGGATCCTCCTCTGAGCTCTGGAAGTGGCATAGGAGGTTAGGTCATTTGAGTTTTGATCTGCTAGTTAGGTTAAGCTCTATGGACCTCATCCGAGGATTGCCCAAGCTTAAGATGGAGAAGGATCTAGTTTGTCATCCCTGTCGTCATGGGAAAATGGTTGCCGCTTCACACTCACCTGTGACTCAGGTGATGACTTCGTATCCGGGCGAGCTTTTACACTTGGACACTGTTGGTCCAGCTCGGGTACGTTCAGTCGGTTGGAAGTGGTATGCACTTGTCATTGTTGACGACTTCTCTCGATTCTCGTGGGTTTTCTTTTTGGAGTCTAAGGATGAAACGTTTCAGTTTGTTCATGACCTGATTTTGAAGCTGAAGAATGAGAACAATGGTCGGATGCGAGCAATTCGCTCCGACAACGGCTCTGAGTTCAAGAACTCTCAGTTCGTTAGCTTCTATAGTGATCAGGGTCTGAACCATCAGTTTTCTTGTCCTTACACTCCCCCACAGAACGACATTGTGGAACAAAAGAACCGCACGCTAGTCGAGATGGCCAGGACGATGCTTGATGAGCACAGGACTCCTAGGCGTTTTTGGGCTGAAGCCATGAACATAGCTTGCTATCTGGCCAACCGCATTTTTCTTAGAGCTTACCTAGGTAAGACCTCATACGAGTTGCGGTTTGGCAGACAACCCAAGGTGAGCCACTTGCGAGCGTTTGGCTGCAAGTGCTTTGTGCTCAAGAAGGGAGGGCATTTGGACAAGTTTGAGTCTCGTTGCTGGGATGGTGTTTTTCTTGGTTATGCATTGCATTCTCGAGGTTTCTGTGTTTGGAAACTCGAAACCCAGCAGCTTGTCGAAACTTGCGAAGTTTCATTTGATGAGTCCTTGCCTTCTTTAACTCCTTCTTTTGAGCTTTCTGGTGAAGATGAGCTCAGAGAATCCATCTTCGAGGAAGATGAGGATACTCCAACTGCTGATGAGGGTGGGCCTTCTGCACCCCCTGCAGAGCCCACACCTTCTGAGACTTCGACTGAGGATGAGGGCGGACCTCTGATCACTTCTTCCACTACGATCGAGCCCCCTCAGTCGAGTCCAGAGGTGCCAGCTGCTGACTCCAGTGATGTGACTTCAGATCACCAAGGATCCCGAGCAGTTCAGCGTGATCACCCCTCAGAGCTCATCATAGGTGATTTGATTGAGAGAACTTTGCGTTCATCTAATGCCTCTCTTGCTGTGTTTGCTGAATCTGCGTTTGTTGCATCTTTTGAGCCCAGAGATGTTTCTCATGCTCTTTCTGATTCTAATTGGATTAATGCTATGCAAGAAGAGCTTGAGAACTTTGTCCGTAATCGGGTTTGGACATTAGTTGAGCCGCCACCAGGATGCAACCCCATAGGCACCAAGTGGGTATTTAAGAACAAACAAGGTGAAGATGGGGTTGTGGTGCGCAACAAAGCTCGACTAGTTGCCCAGGGTTTTTGCCAGAAGGAAGGTATTGACTTTGAAGAAACCTTCGCTCCTGTTGCCCGTCTTGAGTCCATTCGTATTCTTCTATCTTTTGCCGTTTCGAAGGGTTTTAAGCTTTTTTAAATGGATGTCAAGAGTGCTTTTCTGAACGGGTACATAGAAGAGGAGGTTTATGTTAGGCAACCCCCCGGTTTTGAGAACCCTAAGTTTCCTCGACATATTTTTAAGATTCAAAAGGCTTTATACGGGTTGAAGCAAGCCCCCAGGGCTTGGTATGACCGGTTGAAGCAATTTTTGTTGGGGAAGGGCTTTGTGATGGGTTCTGTGGATAAAACTCTTTTCTTGCTCAGAGATGCTTCAGACTTCTTAGTCGCTCATATTTATGTGGACGGTATTAATTTTGGTGGTACTTCTAATGATCTTGTGTCCAAGTTTTCTGAGCAGATGCACAGTGAGTTTAAGATGAGCCTCATGGGTGAGCTCAAGTATTTCATAGGGCTCCAGATCAAACAGACTAAGGACGGCACCTCCATCCACCAAGGTAAGTACACTCGTGACATGTTGAAAAAATTTGACTTTAGTGGTGAGCTGAAGCCGCAGATGACCCCGATGGGCACATCTGGGGGTCTGGACAAGGACGAGAGCGGCGTCAAGGTCAATCAGAAAGAGTTTCGAGGGATGATTGGTTCGCTGTTGTACTTGACGGTGACCAGACCGGACATTCAGTTCGCCGTGGGACTTTGCGCGCGTTTTCAGTCTTCACCACGCGCGTCTCACCGGCAGGCTATCAAGCGCATCTTCAGGTATCTCACTTATGCGCCCGATCTTGGTCTTTTCTATTCACCATCATCTTCTCTCGATTTATCTGGATTTTTGGATGCCGACTTTGGTGGGTGCCGGTTGGATCGCAAGTCGACTTCCGGTACTTGCCGGTTTCTTGGTTCTTCTCTTGTCTCTTGGTCTTCTCGAAAGCAATCTGGAGTTGCTCTTTCGACCATAGAGGCTGAGTATGTAGCTGCTGCTCACAGTTAGTTTGGATGATTTCCACTCTGCGAGATTTTGGGTTGTTCTTTCCTACCAGAGTTCCCTTGTTTTGCGACAGCACTAGTGCAATTAGTGTAGGGAAAAACCCATGTCTCCATTCAAAAACCAAACACATTGATGTGCGCTTTCACTTTCTGCGGGATCAATATGAGAAAGGTGTCATTGACCTTGTTCATGTTGATACCCATCATCAATTGGCTGATATTTTCACCAAACCCCTATATCAGTCTACATTTGAGCGTTTACGAGGGGATTTGGGTGTTGTGTATCCTTTTTACGATATTTTGCGTCAGTTTTCTTTCTTCTTTACTCTTTTCTTTAGTCTTTTTGTGTGTGTTCATAACTTGCATATTCACATATCACACTTTAGAGCTGCTTCTGTTATATGATTGAACTGCTTTACTTAATCTAGCTGGTACATGCTTTTGAATACTTGTCTTTGATCATGCCTTGGTTCAGTTCACTTGATATGTCTGATATCTGTCATATGCATGGCTTTTATGCTTTAAAATTTGAAAAATGATCACCATTGCTTCTAGTAACTAGCATGTGTAGGCTGAATGTTCTTGCTATCTGTTACATGCCTTGTAGCAAGTTCCTGACTTAAATGCAAACATGCAACTTGAACATCTTTCTACTTTATAACATGGAAATGTGCTATAAAAATCAAGAAAAATGAAAATTCCATGCCTTTTTATGCATAACTTGAAAAGATCCAGGTGGGTTTGTTTTGTCGCATTGCATTGTTCTGGACTGCGTACCATAGCACTTTGGTATGAACTAGGATAGTGTAATGTATGCCAAGACCAATGTCTTAATCTTCTGATGGTCCAATTCTGGCCTAGGCTTGACTTGGTCGGTCAGCATACGGTTTGACATGCAAATAACCCCTGGCAAAAATGAAAAAGGAAAGAGAAAAAGCCTGAAAAATGAAATGATAACAAGTTTGCTGAAGCACTTTGTTTTGGATAATGCTTATCTTGGTAGATATCAGATATCTTTTGCATGTCATGCTTTGCCTTGCTTGTTTACTGGAAAATGTGGTGATGCTTTTGTTTGCAAAAACTGAAAAATGCATGCTAATGACTTTCTTTAGATATCATCTGTTGCACTGATCATGCCATGTATTGTTAACAGTATGTCTTTTGCTGTATCTGTTAGATGTTGTAATTGCAGTCAATCATATATAAGAAGCATGCTTTATTCACTCCTCATGCACCCCAGTTACATTCATTGCATATTTTGAGGGTGAGTTGCATTTCAGGGGGAGTCTGTGTCTCTGTTGAGTGCTTGATGAGTTCACTTGTCAACAAGGGGGAGAAAATTTGGGATCAGAGTTTAAGGGGGGAGTTTTTGTCTCGCTCTCGCTTGTTTCTTACTCTGTTGATATCCTTGTTGTTCTGAAATCGCACTCATTTTGAGCTTTTACGTTTTGGTTAACCATAATGACCACTTCTTTCTTTTGTTCGGTTTTTGGTCATTAGGGTTAAACTTTTACCTTATTTTCTTCTTCTTTTTTTTCTTGTGTTTTTTTTTCGTGTTTCCACATTTCCTCGCAGGTGCTGAAGAGCTAAAAAAGAGGAGTGTTGACAATGCACTCATCAAGGAGGAGATTGAGGAGCCATGCTGAATTGCGTGGGCCTCATGGCTCCAGATGTGATGAGTCATCGTCAACAATAGTCAAAGAGGACAGAAGAAGAAAGGAGATCTGCTGTTTCATGGGCCGCGTGTGACTCAGGTACACGGGCAGCGAGCGACGGTCGGGCTGAGAGAGCTGCGAAGTCGGGCTGGCCCAATCCGGGTACATGGGCCAGAAGCAGTAGAAGACCCACTGGGCTGTTGACCAGGATTGACTCAGGTACACGGGCGGTGAGCGACTGCCGGGCTGAGAGAGCTGCGGAGTTGGACCGGCCCAATCCGGGTACCTGGTGCAAAGTCGGTGGAGGCTTTGTCAGTTTCGGCGCAAAACTGACAACCGTTGATCTTGTATCGGACTGTCCAGAAGAGAAGTCGTAGTCGCTACGAAAGCTTAGCTTCCGGATAAGTCATCTGTATCTCTAGGCCCACAGTCAGTCAGTCGTATCTGTAAAAATTCCTAAGGGCAGTAGAGTATTTTCTTTTTATCCTGCGTCTGTAAAAAACCCTAAGGGGCTGGTGGAATATTCCTAGTGTTGGGCAGCCTATAAATAGGACCCCAATTCCTAGGGTTAGGTCACCCTTTTGGTTGAAATCAATACTACTCCTTTGGGTCATTTTGTCTCTTGCACCTTCTCTTTCCTTTCCTGTTCATGCGTGCGCCGCCAGGATCTATTTGGTGTTTTGCCTCATTACTGCATCCTCTTGATTTTATTTGTTCTCGTGGGATTCCATTTCCTGTTCGTGTTTGGATGAGTGCATTGATTTCTCTCAAGTAGAAGCTTCGGTTTGATGTGTGCGGTTGATTTTATTCATGAGAAGGTGCTTCTGTTGCGTGTGTTCTTCACGCAAGTAGTACTAGTTCTTGCTGTTGCAAGTAGTACTACTACACTGTAGCAACAGTACACTAGTACCAGCTTTTGCTTTTACTGCACAACTTTTTTATCGAGTTGACAGGACTAAAGTCCCTTTTCTGGCTGTTCTCTGGTGAAGCCCCTTCTCTGTTCAAGGCCCCTCAGCTCCATGAGGCAGGTTTTGATCTGAAACCTTCGAAGCCTTCGCTTGAACCTCGACTTCAAGTTTGTGCTGTGTTGCTAGCTTCGAAGTAATTTTTGAACTGTCTGTGTTTCATACTTCGAATGCCTGTGCGAAGGTACTTCGAATCGAGCTCTTCGAAGTCCATGCTTCGATAGGTTTCGAAGTTGGTTTCAAAGCTTGTCTTTCTGTTAGACTTCGCTCAGTGTCTGCATCCGTCTTCTTCGAAGGTCCTTGGTGTGTTTGTTCGAAGGTAGAGTGTAGGCTTCATTTTGGTTTCTCTGTCGCGTGTCAGCCTTCGCTTCTCTTTCTGAAGGCTGTTTTACTCTCTGTGTGTTTGAAGCTGTGTTCGAAGCCTTACCTTCGAAGTACACTCTTCGAAGCAGGCTCCGACTCTATCATACTTTGCTCTCATTCACACTCGACCTAGGATAGACAAAACACCTTCGACAGACTTTGACTACCACCTCTGAACCAGACTTCGATCAAGCGAAGCAGACCTCGACCTCCGAAGCAGGCTTCGACCCAGTGAAGCAGGCTTCAACACTGCGAAGAAGGCCTCGACCAGCGAAGCAGGCTTCGCCAAGTTTCGAACAGGAGACAGATTTGAACAGGTAACTTCTCTTCTCACCCATAGTGCACCTAGATTGCTTTACGGAGAAATCTGTCTAGCCATGACTTGAGTATTCTGTCTATCTGTCTAGTAGCACTGCTTTTGTGTTTCTCGGTTTTATCAACAGTTGCTTCTAGGCTAGATACCTTTAGACTTAGACTATCTATTCATTCTTTGATGTTTAGTCTTTAGAGGTGCGTTGGGGATTGGGAGCAGGCCATTGATTCGAAAGAATGTTTAGGCGCCCATTCACCCCCCCCTCTGGTCGCTACTTTCGATCCTACACCGCTGGAAGAAGGTGCTTTCTGGAGATGCATAGTTGATCGAAGGCTTGAACAAAAATAATGTCTGCCGAACTTGCTCCGTCAATTAGCACTCTTCGAACCTCAGTTCCTGCAATGTCGGCAGTAATGACAAGTGGGTCTGCATGTGGAAATTTAATGACAGATGCATCATCTACAGAAAAAGATATTGGTACATGGGACCATTCAGGCATAGCAGCTACAGACGAAGAAGTTCCAATGTGCCCCACTTCTCTGACATACTCTCTTCTCCGCCTCTTTGACATGCTTCCAAGAGTCCCTCCACCGGAGATTGGGAGGACTACTCTTTTTCCTCGATCTTGCCCTTCTTCCTGCTTCGGAGGTGGCATAACATTGACCACCGGAGGGCGCCTTGCTGGATCGAAGTTCTCTATTCGCGCCACAGCCTGGACAGGCTCTGGACGCACTTCGGCTTGAACTCGGTCAGTAGTACCTCAACCCGAAGTTCTCTCTAAATACCCTCCTCTCAGAGTAAGTATATCTTTGCACGCGTCAGTTGCGTGACTTCGGTTCTCACTATGAATGCAGCAGAAGAAAGTTTGGCCTTTTCCGGCCGATTTCCCTGGAGGCCTCCAACTGCTCGTTTTACTTCCCGAAGATTGAGGAGCTCTCTGGGCAAACTTTTGCGGAGGTGCAATGTTCAGAACTTCTGAACGAGGATGCTTTTGCCCCCTTCTCCTATCATGCTGAGCTTCGAAGACGGGTCCCTGCGGCTGTGCCGAAGTTTTCACTTCCAATTTTACTTCCTGCAGTATGGACGGAGTACCTGCAGTTCTCCGAAGCCAGCCCTCTTCTGACCTTGCATATTCTTCAAAATAGGACATCAGCTGAGAAACAGAAGATATGCTTTTCCGGTGAAGTTTATCAAGTAGGCCTGGATGAATGACTCCCTCTCGAGCTGCGTCAACTACCGAAGATGTAGTTAACCCTCGAATTTGTGACTTCGTATGAGCGAAGTGCTTGAAGTATTGTCTTAGGGTTTCTCCAGGGAGCTGCTTCACCTGGAAAAGACTTCCCGTTGACATTGGTGGCACGAAGGTGCCCTGGAAATTACTCACGAACTTTTTCTTCAATTGCCCCCATGAACTGATTGATCCTGGTTTTAAAGACCAGAACCATCACAAAGCTACTCCTTGAAGAGCCAGGGGGAAACATTTTGCCATGGTGTCCCGCACTCCTCCACTGGCTTCAATCGCCAAAGCATAAGATCGGACAAATTCTCCAGGATCTTCATCTCCGGCATACCTGCAAAGCTTCGAAGTCTTAAACTTCTGGTCGAAGCGTACTTTCTGCAACTCGGGATGCAGCGGAGACTCAGTGTCAAAGGAGGCGTTCTCCGGGGCTTCAGGATAGATAGGTTTGTCGTCTTCAGGCACTTCAAGAATAACTGGGATGGCTTGAGAGCGAAGCCTATTTGCAGCTTCTTGCCGCCATCTCGCTACTTCGGCTTGGAGACTGGCCATCTGAGTGGCCATATCGCCAAGTCTGTCTTCATCTCCTCTGGAAGGATCTTTTGGGTCTCGAGAACTGCAGGGATCGGTTTGAAGTGGAACTTGGGGTGGAAGAGGGACTCCGTCGAGCCAAAGTATAGATGGAGTTGGCGGAGGAACTCCGTATACTCAGGGAAGGGGCGTCCCTTCCGGGGTTTGAGGTGGAGGAAAAGTCGAAGGTCCTCCGACCTCGACTGTATCTGGGGATCTAGCTCCGAAGGTCCGAGGAGACCTCCGAGTAGGATTACCAGCTGAACTCCTCTTAGGAGGCATGGTTTGAAAACTCGGTAGAGAACGAAGTTTCTTGGACTAAGTTCCCCACGGACGGCGCCAACTGTTGGCGTAAAAGATTACGCTAACAGGTTTCTGAAGATTAGAAACTAACAAACGAAGTGTTTGCGAAGGAAACTATTCCAAGCCTCCGAAAGGATAATAACTTAGAATAGTTTGAAAGTATGTATTGAATAACTTGTATTCGGTCCCTATTACAGGGTAAAACGGGGGGTATTTATAGGCCAAAACATTAAGGAAAAGACATTTTTACCCCTCTATTACAACCGACATAGTGGAAACTATTCGGTACCCTTAATAGGGCTAAAATGGTAAAAGACTAATCTAATGAGAAAGAAGATAAGTCTTCCATCTTAGCTGGCAAAGAAGCTCTCGGAAGAGTCCACGTTCGAAGATATACTCCGAACCAGAGTCCGTCTTCATACTTCGAACTACCTTAAACGTACATCTGAGAATATACGTCGGAATCCTTTGACTTGATTTCTTGTCTTTGTCTTGTTACTGCGATAATCCTGAAGATGTAATATTTTCCCCCAACAACATTGATGTGCGCTTTCACTTTCTGCGGGATCAATATGAAAAAGGTGTCATTGACCTTGTTCATATTGATACCCATCATCAGTTGGCTGACATTTTCACCAAACCCCTAGATCAGTCTACTTTTGAGCGTTTACGAGGGGATTTGGGTGTTGTGTATCCTTTCTAGGATACTTTGCGTCAGTTCTCTTCTTCTTTACTCTTTTCTTGAGTCTTTTTGTGTGTGTTCATAACTTGCATATTCACATATCACAGTTTTGAACTTGCTTCTGTTATATGATTGAACTGCTTTACTTACTCTAGCTGGTACATGCTTTTGATTACTTGTCAATGATCATGTTTTGTTTCAGTTCGCTTGATATGTCTGATATCTGTCATATGCATGGCTTTTACGCTTTCAACTTGAAAAAATGATCACCATTGCTTCTGGTAACTAGCATGAGTAGGCTGAGTGCTTTTGCTATCTGTTACATGCCTTGTAGCTAGTTCTTCACATAGATGCAAATATGCAACTTGGCCATCTTTATGCTTTAACATGGAAAATGTGCTATGAAAATGATGAAAATTCAGAAAAATGAAAATTCCATGCCTTTTTAATGCCTAAGTTGAAAAGATCCAAGTGTGTTTGCTTTGTCGCATTGCATTGTTCTAGACTGCTTACCATAGCACCTTGGTATGAACTAGGACAGTGTAATGTATGCCAAGAACAAAGTCTTAAGCTTCTGATGGTCCAGTTCTGGCCTAGGCTTGACTTGGTCGGTCAGCATAAGGTTTGACATGCAAATAACCCTTGGCAAAAATGAAAAAGGAAAATGAAAAAAACCTGAACTTTGAAAAGAAAACAAGTTTGCTGAAGCACTTTGTTTTTGAACAATGCTTATCTTGGTAGATATCAGGTAGTTTCTGCATCTCATGTCTTATCTTGCTTGTCATCTGGAAAATGTGGTGATGCTTTTTGTTTGCAAAAACTGAAAAATGCGTGCAAATGACTTTCTTTAGATATCATCTGTTGCACTGATCATGCCATGTGTCTTAGACAGTAAGTCGTTTGCTATACCTGCTAGATTTTGTTAACTGCAGTCAATCATATCTGAGAAGCATGCCTTTCCACACTCCACGTGCACCTCAGTTGCATTCATCGCATATTTTGAGGGGGAGTTGCATTTCAGGGGGAGTCTGTGTCTTTTTCGAGTGCTTGATGAGTTCACTTGTCAACAAGGGGGAGAAATTTTGGGACAAGAGTTTAAGGGGGAGCATGTCCTTACTCTTTTGATATCCTTGTTGATGTTTCTGAGATCGCACTCTTTTCATATTTTTGGTTAACCATAATGATCACTTCTTGCTTTTGTTTGTCTTTTGATCATTAGGGTTAAACTTTTACTTTATTTTCTTCTTTGTTTTCTTGTGTTTTGTTTTCGTGTTTCCACATGTGTTCGCAGGTATTGAAGAGCTGAAGAAGTGAAGTGTTGACAATGCACTCATCAAGGGGGAGATTGAGGAGCCATGCTGAATAGCGTGGGCCTCATGGCTCCAGATGTGATGAGTCATTGTCAACGATAGTCAAAGAGGACAGAAGAAGAGAGAATATCTGCTGTATCATGGGCCGCGTGTGACTCAGGTACACGGGCAGCAAGCGATTGTCGGGCAGAGGGGCCGCGAAGTCGGGCTGGCCCAATCCGGATACATGGGCTAGGAGCAGCAGAAGACCCACTGGGCTGTTGACCAGTATTGACTCAGGTACACGGGCGGTGAGTGATTGTCGGGCTGAGAGAGCTGCGGATTCGGGCCGGCCCAATCCAGGTACCTGGTGCAAAGTCAGTGGAGGCTTTGTCAGTTTCGACGCAAAACTGACAACCGCTGATCTTGTATCGGACTATCCAGAAGAGAAGCCGTAGTCGCTACGAAAGCTTAACTTCCGGATAAGTCATCTGTAAATAGGAATTTTCTATTTTGTCCCTAGGCCCACAGTCAGTCAGTCGAGTCTGTAAAAATTCCTAAGGGTAGTTGAGTCTTTTCCTTTATTTCAGCGTCTGTAAAAAACCCTAAGGGGCTGGTGGAATATTCCTGAGTGTTGGGCAGCCTATAAATAGGGCCCCAATCCCTAGGGTTAGACTATCCTTTTGCTGAAATCACTTTCTATTCCATTGGGTCATTTTGTTCCCTGTGTTTCTCTTTCCTGTGTGTGCGCCGCCAGGTTTCTTGCTGCTGTTCATCCTGTTCTTCACTGTTTTTGGAAGATTTTATTCCTGTTGGTGTGTGCGCAGCACTTCATTTAAGGCTCTGTTTGTTCGGTTTGTACGCAGCTGATTTATTCCTGAGCAGAAGCTTCTCTGTTGCTTCGGTTTGTTCTTCACGTGAGGAGTACTAGATCTTGCTGGTTGCAAGTAGTACCTACTCCCTGTAGCAACAGTACACTAGTACTCTAGCTTGCTTTTTCTGCATAGCCTTTTTGATCGAAGTAGACAGTGTCAAGTAACTTTTCTGGCTGTTTCTGGCGAAGTCCCCTTCTCTGATCGAAGTCCCTCAGCTCCATGAGGTAGGCTTCGATCTGACATCTTTGAGGGCTTCGATAGAACTTTAACTTCGCTCTTGTCCTGTGATTCTACCTTCAAAGTATGTTTTGGACTTAGTCTGTTGGCTTGTCATACTTTGATGGTCTTTGCAAAGGTGTTCTCTGACTCGAGTGTCTCGAAGTAAATACTCCGACAGGCTTCGAAGTACGACTCCTTAGTAGACTTAGCTCGGAGTGTGTTTTCTAAGGTCTTTCTGCTGCTGTCTTTTTCGAGGGTCTCAATTTTGTGGATTCGAAGCTTGTAATTAGAAGTTAGCCCTCGGTTCGAAGGTTACCACTTCTATAATCATACCTCGATCAAGGCTAGCTTCGAAGGTAGAGTGTAGGCTTTGATTTGATCTTACTGCCATGTGTTTGGCTTCGCATCTCTTTCGAAGGTTGCTTTTCTGTAAACGTTGTTCGAAGCTTTCCGTTCGAAGTATAGGCTTCGAAGTACATTATTCGAAGCAGGCTTCGATACACTCACACTTCGCTTCGAAGCATACTTCGCTCTCTGTCACACTCGAACTAGGCTAGACTCAACAAACCTTAGGCACTTCAACATCTACCTTCGCTCTACTTCAACGAGGGACTCTGAAACAGGCTTCGACACAGCGAAGCAGGCTTCGACACTGCGAAGCAGGCTTCGACACTGCGAAGCAGGCTTCGACACTGCGAAGCAGGCTTCGCCAAGTTTCAAATAGGAGACATATTTTGAACAGTAACTTCTCATCTCATTCCATGTGTACTTAGATTATTTTACTGAGATGTTTGATCTGCCATGTCTTGAATGTTTTCGTTTCTCGGCCTATTAGCACTGCATTGGTGTTTCTCTAATTTTTGACACCTGATGTTTCTAGGCTAGATACTTCTAGACTTAGGCTTTCTGTTCGCACTCTGCTGCTTAGTCTTTTGAGGTGCGTTGGGTGTTGGGTGCAGGCCATTGATTCGAAAGAATTTTTAGCCGCCCATTCACCCCCCCTCTGGTCGCTACTTTCGGTCCTACATCCGACCATTGTTCTCATTCTTCAGCTTCAAAATCAGGTCATGAACAAAATGAAAAGTCTCATCCTTAGACTCCAAGAAGAAAACCCACGAGAATCGAGAAAAATCGTCAACGATAAGAAGCGCGTACCACTTCCCATCGATTGAGCGTACCTGAGCTAGACCAACAGTGTCCATGTGTAACAGCTCTCCCAAGTACGAAGTCATCACCTGAGTCACAGGTGAGTGAGAAGCGACAACCATTTTCTCATGACGATAGGGATGGCAAACTAGATCCTTCTCCATCTTAAGCTTGGGCAATCCTCGGATGAGGTCCATCGAGCTCAACCTGACTAGCAGATCAAAACTCAAATGGCCTAACCTCCTATGCCACTTCTAGAGCTCAGAGGAGGATCTAGCAATCAAGCAGCGAGAAGGGCCAAAAGAACTAGAGAAGTCAATCCGAAAAACCTTACCAAAGGGTAAGATCTGGCAAATCAAAGACCCTCTAGAATCAACCACAGAAGAACTGCCCTTCTTAAAACGAACCTCCAAACCATCCTCAAGAAGTTGTGAAACAGAAATCAAATTGTAGTTCAAATTTCCAACCAAAGCAACATTCTTCAAAGAGAAATGGTCAGAGATGCGAATATAGCCAATGCCGTGTACCTTCCCTTGACCACTGTTCCCGAAGGTGATGTATTCCTTGGAGCTCGGGTGAGAGAGACCGGAGAACCATCTGCGATGTCCCGTCATGTGTCAAGAGCATCCTGAGTCCATGATCCATACATCCTACGGTCCCCGATCCTGCACAATCAGTGGTTGTAAGGGGGAGAAAATGGTCCAGCATGAGGTTTAGGGAAAGAACTAAACCAGTGTCGAGCCATCTGCTCAAAAGACGGAAAGTAGAAATCATCATAAGAATCTGGACCAAAATGTGGCTCAAAGCGCGGTCCTCGATTCTACCTAAATCCTCGGCCACAAGGTCCAGGACCGTATCCAAAACGACCTGGAGCTCTGCCGGATCGAACACCACCCTTCGGAGCATGGGCATGAAAGTCGTCTCGTCTACCACCACCTACACGACGCGGCCTGCCCTCTAGCCTCTCCCCACGTCGAGGAACTCTCAGTCTACCACCCTGCTGGTAGAACTGCTCCTGGCCACCACGAGCTCTCTCTGCTCTCTCAACCCGCTTCCTCCTGAAGCAAAACTCCGCAAGATGCCCGTCTTTTTGACAAAACTCACAGTGGTAAGTGGGCTTCTTGGGATGTGGTTGAGGCTTGGGGTTCTTGGGCTTGGTGGTGTTGGGTGCAGACTCTTTGGTGTGAGAGGGTCCGGGTAGAGAGTCAAGAGAAGTGCAGAGGTGTTTGGGCTTTGGAACCTAGATGGGCTTCATGGGTGGAGCTTTAGGCTATTCTTGGAACACTCCATCCTTAGGCTGACTAGCCTGGAAAAACTCAGTGGAGTGAGTCTTGAGGTATCTCTGTTAAGGAGTCATTTTACTCCACTCCACTGCCCGGCTAATCGCACTCTCAAAATCAGCCTTGGTGTAGGTGTAGCCTACCCCAAACCCATCGTGCCTCTTAAACTGCTAGATCATCATGCCGAGCTGTGGCTCTCTGGCACTCACCCAACTCAGGATCTGAAGGAGGTAAAAGTTCTCATTTTGAACATTAGCTAGCTCCTCTCTCAAGGAAGCTAGAACCTCCACCTGAGACAAGCAGGTCTCACACTCTCTATCAACCTGGACAGACTTCTCGGCTTTTAGCTTGATCAACTCCAATCTAAGAGACAAGCAGTTCTCACAGATAGTGGTGGAACTCACAGTGTCTCAAGCTCTGGACTAGTCTACTCCAACTCAGCTCTAACTCTCTCCAAATCACCCAACTGCTCATCACCCTTGGCTTCCAGCTCAGCTAAACTAGCTAGATGGGATGGGCAATCAACATAGGGCACAATGACAGTGGCATGAGCTTCTTTCAGCTCTAGCTGAGCGCTCTCAAGCTCAGTGGCCAAAGCGTCCCTCTCATCAACCCTTTCTGTGTACTTGGACTTCAGAGTCATCAGGTCACACAGCAACACCTCACACTTTGGGAACTCACTGCTATCACCCAAGCAAGGAGAAGAAGATAGACTCTCAATTCTACCGTTGGCCATGACAAGCTCACTCTCCAGTTCATCTATCCTCTTCTTAGCCCCTCAAAGCCATTTTTCCCGATGTTTCAACTCCTGACGATTACTTTCAAGTAAATCAATGATTTCACGTTCGTAAGAGGATACATTTTCATTGTTGTCATCGTTGGAGTCGTCGGAGGAGCCCTTTTCTTCCTTATCCCCAAGAGCCATTGAGCAGAAGCTCTTGCAGGATCGTCGGCGTTGATGTGAGCGGCTCTTCGGCCTGTCCCCAAAGGCCATGAAGTAGAGGCCCGCCGGATCGTCCTTGTCCTTCCCCTTTCTTATCACGATCTCCTCATCGCTTGAGCTTGATGAAGAGGAAGAAGACGTGGACCGCTTGGAGTAGCTTTTCTCCATCTCGGCGAAGAAGGCCTTGTCCCGCTTCTTGTTTCACGCTGGTAGTCCTTCAGGGCCTTTCTGAGAATATGGTCTTTGGCTTGCCCTTTGTGAAGGAAGAGCTGTCGTGCTTGCCGAAGTCGTAGAAGCCACCACCGGTACCCTTCTTGTGACCATTGCACTTGGGGCAGTCGGCGATGAATTGACCTGGATCACCAAACTCAAAGCATTCGGATTTTGTGCTGTTTATTTTGAACATTCTATTATCATTGACACGACGCACTCGGTTGTTAAACAGACATAGGTCATAATCTCCTAACGACTCGAGTTGGTCGTTAGTGATAGACAACAAGGAGAACCCAGCACAGCTCACAGAAGAGGGTTCAGCAGAAGGTGTAGCAAGGGCCAGGGTTTTTGATCCAGAGCCAATGAGATTTGATCTCAACTGGGTATCAACATCAGTGGCCTTCAGCTTGCTAATCAACTCAGAAATTGTCAAGGTATCATATGAAGTGCTCTCAATGATAGAGGATACCATGATCTCCTAGATCTTAGGGTCTAAGGTATGGAGAACCTTGAGCGCCTGCTCATGATCTGAGACTAAATGAACTCCCTCGGCCTTGTTGGCCCGAAGCTTGTTGATGATCGATTTAAAACGACCAAACAAAGCTTCAACAGATTCACTAGGCTTCTGTGTGAAATTTTCATATTCACGTCGGTAGGTCTGATAGAGCCGAGCCTTGACCTAGGCTGTCTCCTCATGGGGTGCCTAGAGGGTAGCCCAGATCTCTCTAGCAGTGGTGAGATGGCTCACACGCTCAAATTCAGTTGGACCTAATACAGAAAACAAAATGTTCACAGCTTTGTTGTTGTTCTGATGCTGGGTTATAATATCAGGAGAATTACACTCAGCAACAGGCAATACTGTGAAAGTAGCGTGAACACAAATGTCCCAAATGTCCGAGCTTTGGCTCATGAGATAGGCTCGCATGTGAGTCTTCCAATTATTATAGCCATAATCTTCCAAGGACGGGACCTTTCCAGGAGAAGTCATGATCACTACTTGGGTTTAGAACCGGTCAAGGTATGGAAAAACCCTAACCAGGCTCTGATACCACTTTTAGGACCGAATGTAGCGACCAGAGGGGGGTGAATGAGCGCCTAAAAAATTCTTTCGAATCAAATGGCCTGCTCCCAACACCCAACGCACCTCCACAAACTTAACAGGGAAAAGTAAACAGATCAACAAAGCCTAAAAAGATCTAGCCTAAAAATGACCGGTGTCCTAAACAAAGAGACACCAACACAGTGCTTAAAGGTAGATTAATAAAGCATTTAAAACATGGACGAATCAAGCTTCACAAAAATAAATCATCACAGAGATTTAACATGAATGCACGTAAAACGAGGAGTCTTACTATTCAAGATTTGTCTCCTGTTCGGTACTGGATGAAGCCTGCTTCGAAGGACGTAGTGCCGAAGCCTGTGGTGACTGTGCCGAAGCCTGCTTCAAACCTATACTACGCTGTCCTGAGCTCTGAATCGAAGCTACACAACTACCTTCGCAGCTAGTCTTGAAGCCAGCTAGAAGGGTGACACCGCACAAGAAGCCAAAAATCAGAACCAGCGAAGCCTGCTTCGGCAGAAAACACAAACCAAAAAACTTCGAGGCCTACCAAAATGCGAAGCCTACTTCGGAACGAAGTAGCTTCGAACCAGTCCTCAAAAACTGAAGTATCAGAAGAGCGTGTAAACTTTTCCGTGCAGAAATAATTGTGCCTCGAAAATCATGCACATAATCAAAACAACGGCGAAGTTAAACACAACAACTCTCAGAGACGCATGAAAAATACTACCGAAGCAAATTTCAAAAAAGCTAGATCGTAGCCTGTAGGTATCTGAAGCAAGCGGCAATAAATCCTTAGGCCATCATGCCGCATAGTGCTTCCTGTGGGACCTACACATAGAAGCTACCAGAGGAAAGAACACATAAGCTGCAAGAGCTATGATCAACGTGCTAGCAGAAAACTCATAGCCTGACAGCAGCACGACCTAGGCACAAAAACTAGTACCTAAGCTGCTACTAGATTGCTCAGCCTATTGTAGGTGCTCAAGAGCTCTGCACTGGAAGAACAGGACTACTCGAAAAGCCACAACAAAAGCATCAAGGGTCTACCCATAGAAGCTATGCGCACCGGAGACCAAGACAAGTAGTCGGCAGAAATAAACAAGCTCTGAGAGAATAGTCTGCACTTCAACCAGAAAAGCAAAATAAAAGCTATGAAACGAGAAATAAGACTCTCGGAAGCGAACTCGGGACAGGCGATTAAACAGGGCACGCAAACCGAGATAGTGAGAAATGAATCCACAGAGTAACTTCTGACGGCTGAGAGAAGAGAATAAAAATAACCAGGTAAAATAATGTCTTGATGTGCAGACCAAACAAGTCCTAAAGACAGCTCTACGAACAGGAAGAACAAAAATGGCGGCACACATAGGAACAAAGAGAATTACCCAATTCTTTTGATTAGTAAAGTGATTTCAAAAAAGGGTAACCCTAACCCTAGGGATTGGGACCCTATTTATAGGCAGCCCAATAGCCTAGGAAAATACCAAAAGACCCTTAGGGTTTTTACAGACATTGAAATAAAATGGAAAAGACCAAACTGCCCTTAGGATATTTTTACAGACTCGACTGACTGACCGTGGGCCTAAGGACAAAATAGTAAACTCCTAATTACAGATGACTATCCTAAAGCGGAGCTTTCGTAGCGACTACGGCTTCACCTTAGAATGGTCTGATCCGAGATCAGCGGTTGTCAGTTTTGCGCCAAAACTGACAAAGCGTCCACCGACTTTGCACTAGGTACCCGGATTGGGTCGGCCTGATTCCGCAGCTCTCTTAGCCCAGCAATCGCTCGCCGCCCGTGTACCTGAGTCAATCCTGGTAAATAGCCCAGTGGATCCACTGCTGCTCCTATCCCATGTACCCGGATTGGGCTAGCCCGACTTTGCGACCCCTCTGCCCGATAGTCGCTCGCTGCTCGTGTACTTGAGTCACATGCGGCCTAGACACAACATGTCTTCTCTTCTCTTCAGTCCTCTTTGACTTCCGTTAACAATGACTCATCACATCTGGAGCCATGAGGCCCACGCTCTTCAGCATGGCTCTTCACTCCTATGTCTACTTGTTCCAAAGGATCGACCGCTGAGAAGCCTTGACCTAATTTTTCTACTTCGCTAAAATCTTCAATGGCTTCGGCAATACCGTCTTGAGAAGACCGATATTGGTCTACATGTGACTTTAGCCAATCAAGATTAGCGCTAGACATTCTACTAACTTGGACACAACCGATCCACACCGGCCGGCTTTACAGAGGCTACCCTCTAGGAACACCATGAGGGGACAACCCAGGTCAAGGCTCGGCTCTATCAGACCTACCGGTGTGAATATAAAAATTTCATACAAAAGTCGGGTGAATCTATTGAAGCTTTGTTTGGTCGTTTTCAATCTATCATCAACATGCTTCGGTCCAACAAGGTCGATGGAGTTCAGTTGGTCTCAGATCATGAGCAGGCGCTCAAGGTTCTTCATACCTTGGACCCTAAGAAATGGGAGATCAAGGTATCCTCTATCACTGAGAGCACTTCTTACGATACCTTGACTATCGCAGAGCTTTTCAGTAAGCTTAAGGCCACAAAGGTTGATATCCAGTTGAGATCAAATCTTATTGGTTCTGGCTCAAAAACCCTAGCCCTTGTGACACGTTCTGCTGACTCATCCTCTTTGAGCTGTGTTGCATTCTCATTGATGTCTATCACTGAGGACCAGCTTGATTCGTTAGGAGATGATGATCTATGTCTTTTTAACAACCGGGTGTGTTGTGTCTATGATAAATGAATGTTCAAAAGACACAGCACAAAATTCAGATTCTTTGAGTGTGGTGTTCTAGGTCACTTCATCGCCGACTGCCCCAAGCGGAACAGTCACAAGAAGGGCAATGGCGGTAGCTCCTACGACTACAACAAGCACGATAGCTCCACCTTCACAAAGGGTAAGCTCAAGATGAGGTTCTTTCGAAAGGCCCTGGAGGACTACCGACGTGAGAACAAGAAGCGAGACAAAGTCTTCTTCGCCGAGATGGAGAGAAGCTACTCCAAGAAATCATCATCTTCTTCCTCTTCATCAAGCTCAAGTGATGACGAGATCATGATCAAGAAGGGGAAGGACAAGGAAGATCCAGCGGGCCTCTGCTTCATGGCCTTTGGGGACAAGCCGAAGAGTTGTTCGCACCGCAGCCGAAGATCCCGCAAGAGCGTCTGCTCAATGGCTCTTGGGGATAAGGAAGAGAAGGGCTCCCCCGACAACTCTGACGACGATGACAATGAAAAGGTATCTTCCTATGAACTAGAAGTCGTTGAATTGCTTGAAGAGAACCGTAAGGAGTTGAGATATCGGGATAAACTGCTTAGAGGGGATAAGAAGAGGATAGATGAGCTTGAAAGTGAGCTTGCCATGGCCAATGGCAAGATTGAGAGTTTGTCTTCTATCCCATGCTTGGGTGTAGCAGTGAGTGTCGTAACTGCGAGGTGCTGTTGTGTGACCTGATGACTCTGAAGTCCAGGCACACAGAGGGGGTAGATGAGAAAGACGCTTTTGCCACTAAGCTTGAGAGCGCTCAGCTTGAGCTGAAAGATGCTCATGCCATTGTCGTCGTGCCCTGTGTAGACTGCCCATCTCATTTAGCTGTTTTAGCTAAGTTGAGAGCCAAGAGTGATGAGCAGTTGAGCGAGTTAGGGAGAGTTAGAGCTGAGTTGGAACAGACTAAGCTAGAGCTTGAGACATTGTCAGTTCCACCCACTATTTTTGAGAACTGCTTGTCCCTAAGACTGGAACTAATCAAGCTAAAAGCTGAGAAGTCTTTCCAAGTTGATAGAGAGTGCGAGATCTGCTTGTCTCAGGTGGAGGTGCTAGCTTCCTTGAGAGAGGAGCTAGCTGATGCTCAGAATGAAAATTCTTACCTCCGTCAGATCCTAAGTTGGGTGAGTGCCAAAGAGCCACAGCTCAGCATGACGATCCAGCGGTTCAAAAGGCAGGATGGGTTTGGGGTAGGTTACACCTACACCTAGGCTGACTTTGAGAGTGCCCTGAGTCGTGCAGTGGAGTGGAGTAAGATGACTCCAGAGCAGAGATATTCCAAGACTCACTCCACTAAGTCTTTTCAGGCCTGTCAGCCCAAGGATGGAGTGTTCCAAGAACAACCTAAAGCTCCACCCAAGAAGCCTATCTGGATCCCAAAGCCCAAGTAGCTCCACACTTCTCTTGACTCTCTACCTAGACCCTCTCACACCAAAGAGTCTACACCTAACACCACCAAACCCAAGAACCCCAAGCCTCAACCACATCCCAAGAAGCCTACCTATCACTATGAGTTCTGTCAGAGAGACGAGCATCTTGAGGAGTTTTGCTTCAGGAGGAAACGGGTTGAGAGAGCAGAGAGAGCTCGAGGTGGGCAGGAGCATTTTTACCAGTAGGGTGGTTGACAGAGAGTCCCTCGATGCGGAGAGAGGCTAGAGGCCAGGGCGCGTCGTGTAGGTGGTGGTAGAGGAGACGGCTTTTGTGCCTGTACTCTAGAGGGTGGTTTTTGCTCCGATAGAGCTCCAGGTCATTTTGGATACGGCTTTGGACCTCGTGGCCAAGACTTTAGGAAGAACAGATGACCACGCTTTCAGCCACATTTTGGTCCAGACTCCTATGATTCTTTCTGCTTTCCTACTTTTGAGCAGATGGCTCGACACTGGTTTAGTTCTTTTGCTAAACCTGGTGTTAGACCGTTTGCTCCCACTTATGACACTGGAGGACGTGTGGATCATGGATTCAGGATGCTCTCGCCATATGACGGGACATCGCAGATTGTTCTCTAGCCTCGCTTCCCCGAGCTCCAAGGAGTACATCACATTCAGGAACAGTGGTCAAGGGAAGGTACACAACATTGGCTCAATTCGAATCTCTGAGAATTTCTCTTTAAAGAATGTTGCTTTGGTTGGAAACTTGAGTTTTAATTTGGTCTCTATTTCGCAACTTCTTGAGGATGGTTTAGAGGTTCGATTTAAGAAGGACATGTCTTCTGTTGTTGATTCTAGAGGATCTTTGGTTTGCCAGATCTTACCATTCGGTAAGGTTTTTCGGATTGATTTCTCTAGTTTTTGGCCCTTCTCGTTGTTTGATTTCTCTAGTTTTTGGCCCTTCTTCTGAGCTCTAGAGGTGGCATAGAAGGTTTGGTCATTTGAGTTTTGATCTGCTAGACAGATTAAGCTCTATGGATCTCATCCGAGGATTGCCAATGCTTAAGATGGAGAAGGATCTAGTTTGCCATCCCTGTCGTCATGGGAAGATGGTTGCCGCTTCACACGCACCTGTGACATAGGTGATGACTTCGTACCCGCGAGAGCTTTTACACATGGATACTTTTGGTCTAGCTCGGGTATGTTCAGTCAGTGGGAAGTGGTACGCGCTTGTAGTTGTTGATGACTTTTCTTGATTCTTGTGAGTTTTCTTTCTGGAGTCTAAGGATGAGGCTTTCCAGTTTGTTCGTGACCTGGTTTTGAAGGTGAAGAATGAAAACAATAGTCAGATGCGAGCAATTCGCCCTGACAATGGCTTTGAGTTCAAGAACTCTCAGTTCGTCAACTTCTGTAGTGATTAGGGTCTTGAGCACTAGTTTTCTGCTCCTTAATGTCCCCCACAGAACGACATTGTGGACCAAAAGAACCGCACGCTTGTTGAGATGGCTAGGACGATGCTCGATGAGCATAGGACTCCTAGGCATTTTTGGGCTGAAGCCATGAACACGGCTTGCTATCTGGCCAACTGCATTTTTCTTAGAGCTTACTTAGGTAAGACATCATATGAGTTGTGGTTTGGCAGACAAACCCAAGGTGAGTAACTTGCGAGTGTTTGGCTGCAAGTGCTTTGTGCTAAAGAAGGGAGGGCATTTGGACAAGTTTGAGTCTGGTTGCTGGGATGGAGTTTTTCTTTGTTATGCTTTGCATTCTCGAGGCTTCCGTGTTTGGAACCTCGACTCTTAGAAGCTTGTCGAGACGTGTGAGGTTTCTTTTGATGAGTCCATGCCTTCACTTACTCCTTCTTTCGAGCTTTCCTGAGACGATGAGCTTGGAGAGTCCATCTTCGAGGAAGATGATGACATTCCAGCTGTTGATGAGTGTGGGCCTTCTGCACAACCTGTAGACCCCACACCTTCCGAGACTTCAACTAAGGATGAGGGTGGACCTCTGATCTCTACTTTCACTTCAATCGAGCCCCCTCAGTCGAGTCCAGAGGTGCCAGCTGTTGACTCTGGTGAGGTGACATCTGATCACCTAGGATCCCGAGAAGTTCAGCGTGATCACCCCTCACAAATCATCATCGGTGATCTCACAAAGCTCGATTAGTTGCCTAGGGTTTTTGCTAGAAAGAGGGTATTGACTTTGAGGAGACCTTCGCCCCTGTTGCCCATCTTGAGTCCATTCGCATACTATTGGCATTCGCCGCTTCTAAAGGTTTTAAGCTTTTTCAAATGGACGTCAAGAGTGCCTTTCTGGACGGGTACATAGAGGAGGAGATCTATGTTAGGCAGCCCACCAGTTTTGAGAACCCTAAGTTTCCTCGACATGTTTTCAAGTTGTAGAAAGCTTTATACGGTCTGAAGCAAGCCCCCAGGGCTTGGTATGATCGTTTAAAGAAGTTTTCGTTGGGGAGTGGCTTTGTGATGGGTTCTGTGGACAAGACTCTTTTCTTGCTCACAGTTGGCTCAGATTTCTTGATTGCTCAGATTTATGTGGACGACATTAATTTTTGTGGTTCTTCTAATAAGCTTGTGTCTAAGTTTTCTGAGTAGATGCATAGCGAGTTTGACATGAGCCTCATAGGTGAGCTCAAGTACTTCTTAGGGCTCCAAATCAAGTAGACCAACGACGGCATCTTCATCCACCAGAGCAAGTACACGCGGGATATGCTGAAGAAGTTCGACTTCGGTGGAGAGCTGAAGCCTCAGATGACCCCAATGGGTACATCTGGGGGCCTGGACAAGGACGAGAGCGGAGTTAACTTCAACGAGAGAGAGTATCGAAGGATGATCGGATCGCTACTGTATCTGACGGTGATGAGACTGAACTTTCAGTTTGCCGTAGGATTGTGCGCGCGCTTCTAGTCTTCACCACGCGCATCTCATCGGCAGGTTGTCAAGCGCATTTTCAAGTACCTTACCTATGCGCCTGATCTTGGTCTTTACTATTCAGCATCATCATCTCTTGGGTTATCTAGCTTTTCCGACGTTGATTTTGGTGGGTGTCGGCTGGATCGCAAGTCAACTTCTGTACTTGCCAGTTTCTTGGTTCTTTGCTTGTCTCTTGTGTACGACCTAAAGTAGCGACCAGAGGGGGGTGAATGGGCACCTAAAAATTTCTTGCTAAACTATAATCCAATCCCAATACCCAAACCAACTTAACGAGACAAGTAATATTAGCAAAGCAAATTACTGGAATTAAAGTTGTCTAGCCTAAAAATGACCGGCGTCTTAATTGAAATGATATTAAAGATAGACTAAAATAAAAATACTGCGGTAAATAAAACATCTAGATAAATCACGAAATATTTAAATTACTGTCTAGAAATATGATACTAATTAAATAAATAAAAAACGAGTCATTCAGAAATTAATCCAAAAGTTTTCATGTAAAACTAGAATAAAATATTAATGCGAATAATAATCTAATTAATTTTTTTCTTTTATATGAGCAGATTAAAAATACTTAAATAAAAATAAGCACACACTAGTACTATTTTTGCTCATAATAATTTAATCACAAAATTTCTAAACCGATATTCAACTAATTAAGAATAGATAAATATTGGTTTACTCAAAAAACTGAAAAATAGGAGATCAATGTAACTAACCTGCATCTCAATCTGACCGTGGAAAATCTCGTCGCCGCCGGCCAAATCACAAGAGCAACGTCGCCTCGGTTTGCGTGTGTGTGCCTGCCGAATGCACTGTGCCACGGTCAAGCGTCGCCAGAAGCCGCTGCAGCGCTGCCTCCGTACGCGAAAGAGAAACAACGAATCTGCGCCGGGCGGCTGCCGTGGAAAACAAAATCTGGTGGGCCCAGGACTGCTGCTGCAAACTCTTCCTTGGTACTCACGCCGGCACGTTTAGGCTTGCTGCCGCTGTGAGCTGAGTGCTGCTTGGCTGCATGCTGCGCAACTGCTGCCGTGCGGAAAGGAAAAAGTCGGTGGCTGCAAAGCTGCCTTGCGCTAGAGAACTCCGTTGGAAGGCAGTGCTGCCGCTGCTGTCTTGGCTGCTACGCCCGCCTCCGATGCAAGCTACTGCACGCCGCGCTGCGCGTCGTGCACTGCAGCCCTGTGCTGCTTCGGCCGGCGAAGAAAAAAAGAATCAATCTGCTACAGCGCCGGCGGTAGGAAAAATAGTTGTGAACGAATAGGAAAGTGGACTGTAGATTGATCTCGAAAATAAAAACAGTCATCTATCCCCAGGGGGGATAGGGGCCTATTTATAGGCGACTCCTAATACATGAAAAGACTAATTTACCCCTAAGGTAAATTAAACTAACCCTAAAATAAATTCTGAAAATTACTAACATATTCTTAGAAAAATCACCTGACTGAAATAAAAATATTCTAAACTTAAAAACTAAATATTAATATCCTAAAAATAAAATAATCATAGGTTGTCAGTTTTGCGCCGAAACTGACTAAAGCGTCCATCGTCTTCGCACCGGGTACCCGGATTGGGCCTAACCGACCCCGCAGCTTCCTCAGCCCGGCAATCGCTCGCCGCCCATGTACCTGAGTCAAAACCAATCAACAGACCAGTGGATCATCTGCCGCTCCTAGCCATGTACCCGGATTGGGCCAGCCCGACTCCGCGGCTCCACTGCCCGGTCATCGCTCGCTGCCCGTGTACCTGAGTCACACGCGCCTCAGACTCGGCAGGTCTTCATATCTCCCTTCCTTTGACTTCCGTTGACAATCACTCATCACATCTGGAATATCAAAACCATATTCTTCAACACGGTTTCTCAATCTCCCCCTTGATGAGTGCATTGTCAACACCCTCTTTAGCTCATCTTCAGAACCTGCAAAACATGTGGAAATAGGAAAAACAAAGACAAAAGAAAATAGAAGAAATAAAATAAAAGTTTAACCCTAATGACCAAAAGTCAAACAGAAGCAAGAAAATGGTAATTATGGTTAACCAAAAATAAAGACTCAAAAACAAGTGCAATCTCAAAATTTTAAAATTACCAACAAGGAACTCCCCCTGAAATAAATCCAAGAGAAAGCTAAAAAATGTACTCCAAAATTTCTCCCCCTTGTTGACAATTGGACTCATCAAGTGAGACTAAAAGCACTCTAAAGAGACATAGACACAAAATCCCCCTGAAATGCAGCTCCCCCTCAAAATATGCCATGAGAGCAAACGAGGTGCATGTGGAGTGTGAAAAGCATGCTTCTTAGATATGATTAACTGTCATTACAACATCTAATAGGTATAGCAAAAGATATACTGTCTAAGATACATGACATGATCAGTGCAATAGATGATATCTAAAGGGAGTCATTAGCACGCATTTTTCGATTTTTTGTAAACAAAAACATCACCACATTTCCTAGTTGACAAGCAAGGTAAAACATGATATGCAAAAGCTAACTGATATCTACTAAGATAAGCATTGTCCAAAACAAAGTGCTTCAGCAAACTTGTCATATTTTTAATTTTTTTCAGACTTTTTATTTTTCTTTTTATTTTTCATTTTTGTCGGGGGTTATTTGCATGTCAAACCTTATGCTAACCGACCAAGTCAAGCCTAGGCCAGAACTGGACCATCAGAAGCTTAAGACATTGGTCTTGGCATACATTACACGATCCTAGTTCATACCAAAGTGCTATGGTAAGCAGTCCAGAACAATGCAATGCGACAAAGCAAACCCACCTGGATCTTTTCTGATAATCATAAAAATGCATAAATTTTTCATTTTTCTGATTTTTTATAATTTTTATAGCACAATTTTCATATTTAAAGCATATAAATCTCCAAGTTGCATATCTACATCTAAGTAAGGATCTAGCTACAAGGCATGTAAAAGATAGCGAAAGCATTCAGCCTACACATGCTAGTTACCAGAAGCAATGGTGATTTTTTTTCAATTTTAAAACATAAAAGCCATGCATATGACAAATATCAGATATATCATGTGAACTTAAAAAGAACATGATCATCGACAAGTAATCAAAAACTTATACTAGCTAGAGAAAGTAAAGCAGATTAATCATATAACAGAAGCAAACTCAAAATGTGATTGATCATTACGCATAATATGTACGCACACAAAAAAAACTCAATAAAAGAAATAAAGAAGAAAGGAAAAAACTTACTAAAAATATCCTAAAAAGGATATACAACTCCCAAATCAAGATCAATAATCATGAGTGGGAGCAAACGGTCCAATGCTAGGTTTAGCAAAAGTGCTAAACCAGTGTCGAGCCATCTGCTCGTAAGTAGGAAAGCAGAAGGAATCATATGAGTCTGGACCAAAATGCGGCTCAAAGCGCGGTCGTCTGTTCTGCCTAAAATCACGGTCACAAGGTCCAAAACCGTATCCATACTGATCTGGAACTGTGTTGGAACGGAAACCACCCTCCGGAGCACGGTCATGAAAACCGTCTCCTCTACCACCACCTACACGACGTGGCCTAGCCTCTAGCCTCTCTCTACATCGAGGGACTCTCTGTCTACCACCCTGCTGGTAGAACTACTCCTGCCCACCTTGAGCTCTCTCTGCTCGCTAAACCCGCTTCCTCCTGAAGCAAAACTCCTCAAGATGTCTGTCTCTCTAACAAAACTCACAGTGATAGGTAGGCTTCTTGGTATGTGGTTGAGGCTTGTGATTCTTAGGCTTGGTGGTGTTTGGTGTATCATATTTGGTGTGAGAGGGTCCAAGTAAAGAATCAAGAGAAGTGTGGAGAGTTTTAGGCTTTGGAACCCAGATCTGCTTCTTAGGTGGAGCTTTAGATTGCTCTTGGAACAGTCCATCCTTGAGCTGACTATCCTTAAAGGACTCAGTGGAGTGAGTCTTGGGATATCTCTATTCGGGAGTCATCTTACTCCACTCCACTGCTCGGCTAATGGCACTCTCAAAATTAGTCTTGGTATAGGTGTAACCTACCCCAAACCCATCCTGTCTCTTGAACTGCTAGATCATCATGCCGAGCTATGACTCTCTGGCACTAATCCAACTCAGGATCTGACGGAGGTAAAAGTTCTCGTTCTGAACATCAGCTAGCTCCTCTCTCAAGGAAGCTAATACCTCCACCTAAGATAAGCAGACCTCACACTCTTTATCAACTTCGATAGACTTCTCAGCTTTTAGCTTGATCAACTCCATTCTAATGGACAAACAGTTCTCACAAATAGTGGGTGGAACTAGCAAGGTCTCAAGCTCTAGCTTAGTCTGCTCCAACTCAGCTCTCACTCCATCTAACTCGCTCAACTGCTCATCACTCTTGGCTCTCTGCTCAGCTATACTAGCTAAATGGGATGGGCAGTCTACACAAGGTGCGTTGACAGTTTGATGAGCATCTTTTAGCTCCTGCTGAGCGTTTTCAAGCTTAGTAGCCAAAGCGTCTCTCTCATTTACTCACTCTGTGTACCTGGACTTAAGAGTCATCAGGTCACACAACAACACCTCACAGTTAGGGCACTCACCACTATCACCCAAGCAAAGGGAAGAAGACAAATTCTCAATCTTGCCATTCGCCATGGCAAGTTCACTCTCAAGCTCATCTATCCTCTTCTTAGCCCCTCTAAGCAGTTTCTCCCGATACTTCAACTCTTGATGGTTTTTTTCTAATAAATTAACAACTTCTTGTTCATAGGAAGATGCCTTCTCATCGTCGTCGTCGTCGGAGTCATCGGATGAGTCGTCTTCTTTCTTCTCCCCAAGAGCCATTGAGCAGAAGCTCTTGTGGGGTCTTCTGATGTGACGTGAGTGACTCTTCGGCTTGTCCCCAAAGGTCATGAAACAGAGGCCCACCGGATTGTCCCTGTCCTTCCCCTTCCTGATCATGGTCTCTTCATCACTTGAACTTGAAGATGAGGAGGAAGACGAGGATCTCTTGGAGTATCTTTTCTCCATCTCGGCGAAGAAGGTCTTGTCTCGCTTCTTGTTCTCACGCCTATAATCCTTCAGAGCCTTTCGAAAGAATTTTGTCTTGGGCTTGCCCTTTGTGGAAGTGGAGTTTTCATACTTGCCGTAGTTGTAGGAGTTGCCGTCGGTTCCCTTCTTGTAATTCTTCTGCTTAGGGCAGTCGACGATGAAATGACCTGGGTCACCACAATCAAAGCATCCGGATTTTGTGCCATGTCTCTTGCACATTCGCTTATCATAGACACATCGCACCTGGTTGTTAAACAAGCATAGATCATCATCTCCTAGAGTATCAAGTTGTTCCTCGGAGATAGACATCAAGGAAAAAGCAGTACAACTCATGGCATTAGGATCAGCATACGGTGTCGCAAGTGCCAGAGTCTTGGAGCCAGAATCAGTGAGATTTGATCTCAACTGAATATCGACCTCTAAGGCCTTGAGCTTACTAAAAAGCTCTGCGACAGTCAAAGTATCGTAAGACGCGCTCTCAACAATAGAAGAAACCTTGATCTCCTAGATCATAGGGTCCAAGGTATGGAGTACCTTAAGCGCCTGTTCATGATCCGAGACCAGCTGATCACGCTCGGCCTTGTTGACGTGAAGCTTGTTTATGATCGATTGAAAATGACCAAACAAAGCCTCAACAGTCTCACCCGGCTTTTGTGAGAAATTTTCATACTCACGCCGGTAGGTCTGGTAGAGCATAGCCTTGACCTAAGCTGTCCCCTCATGGTGTGCCTCGAGAGTAGCCCAGATCTCTCGAGCAGTGGTGAGATAGCTAACACACTCAAACTCACTAGGACCTAGACCAGAAAATAAAATGTTCACCGCTTTACTATTTTTTTGATGTTGTGTAACTACATGTGCAGCAGTATCCGCAGCAATAGAACTTATGGTGAAAGTAGGATGAACACAAATCTCCCATATGTCCGAGCTCTGGCTCATAAGGTATGCTCGCATGAGAGACTTCCAATAAGTGTAGCCAAAAGCTTCTAGGGACGGGATTTTACCAGAAGACGTCATGGTCACTACCTAGGTTTAGAATCAGTTAAGATATTAGAAAAACCTAACTTTGCTCTGATACCACTTGTAGGACCGAAAGTAGCGACCAGAGGGGGGTGAATGGGCGCCTAAAAATTTCTTGCTAAACTATGATCCAATCCCAATACGCAAACTAACTTAACCAGACAAGTAATATTAGTAAAGCAAATTACTGGAATTAAAGTTGTCTAGCCTAAAAATGATCGGCGTCTTATTTGAAATGATATTAAAGATAGACTAAAATAAAAATACTACGGTAAATAAAACACCTAGATAAATCTAGAAATATTTAAATTGCAGTCTAGAAATATGATACTAATTAAATAAATAAAACACGAGTCATTCAGAAATTAATCCAAAAGTTTTTCATGTAAAACTAGAATAAAATATTACTGCGAATAATAATCTAATTAATTTTTTTCTTTTATATGAGCAGATTAAAAATACTTAAATAAAAATAAGCACACACTAGTACTGTTTTTGCACATAATAATTTAATCACAAAATTTCTAAACCGATATTCAACTAATTAAGAATAGATAAATATCGGTTTACTCAAAAAACTGAAAAATAGGAGATCAATGTAACTAACCTGCATATCAATCTGACCGTGGAAAATCTCGTCGTCGCCGGCAAAATCATAGGAGCAACGTCGCTTCGGTTTGCGTGTGTGTGCCTGCCGAATGCACTATGCCGCAGTCAAGCGTCGCCAGAAGCCGCTGCAGCGCTGCCTCCATACGGGAAAGAGAAACAGCGAATCTGCGTCGTGCGGCTGCCATGGAAAACAAAATCTGGTGGGCCTAGGACTGTTGCTGCAAACTCTTCCTTGGCACTCACACTAGCACGTTTAGGCTTGCTGCCGCCGTGAGCTGAGTGCTGCTTGGCTGCATGCTGTGCAAGTGCTGCCGTGCGGAAAGGAAAAAGCCAGTGGCTGCAAAGCTGCCTTGCGCTAGAGAACTCCGTTGGAAGGCAGTGTTGCCGCTGCTATCTTGGCTGCTACGCCACCTCCGATGCAAGCAGCTGCATGTCGCGCTGCGCGCTACGCACTACAGCCCTGCGCTGCTTCGGCCGGCGAAGAAAAAAACAATCAATCTGCTACAACGCCGGCGGTAGAAAAAATAGTTGTGAACGAATAGGAAAGTGGACTGTAGATTGATCTCGAAAATAAAAACAGTCATATATCCCTAGGGGGGATAGGGGCCTATTTATAGGTGACTCCTAATACATGAAAAGACTAATTTACCCCTAAGGTAAATTAAACTAACCCTAAAATAAATTCCGAAAATTACTAAAATATTCTTAGAAAAATCACCTGACTCAAATAAAAATATTCTAAACTTAAAAACTAAATATTAATATCCTAAAAATAAAATAATCATAGGTTGTCAGTTTTGCGCCGAAACTGACAAAGCGTCCATCGTCTTCGCACCGGGTACCCAGATTGGGCCAACCCGACCCCGCAGCTTCCTCAGCTCGGCAATCGCTCGCCGCCCATGTACCTGAGTCAAACCCAATCAACAGACCAGTGGATCATCTGCCGCTCCTAGCCATGTACCCGGATTGGGCCAGCCCGACTCCGCGTCTCCACTGCCCGGTCGTCGCTCACAGCCCGTGTACCTGAGTCACATGCGCCTCAGACTCGGCAGGTCTTCATATCTCTCTTCCTTTGACTTCCGTTGACAATCACTCATCACATCCGGAATATCAAAACCATATTCTTCAACATGGTTTTTCATCATGGTCTTCGCGTAAGCAATCTAGAGTTTGATTTTCTACCACAGAGGCTGAGTATGTAGCTGCTGCTAGCTACTGCTCACAGTTGGTTTGGATGATTTCCACTTTGAGAGATTTTGGGTTGTTTTTCCCTACCATAGTACCTTTGTTTTGTGATAGCACCAGCACGATTAGTGTAACGAAAAACACATGTCTTCATTCAAAAAACAAACATATTGATGTGCGCTTTCACTTTCTGAGGGATCAATATGAGAAAGGTGTCATTGACCTTGTTCATGTTTATACCCATCATCAGTTTGCTAACATTCTCACCAAAGCCCTAGATCATACTACTTTTGAGCGTTTGCGAGGGGATTTGGGAGTTGTGTATCCTTTTTAGGATATTTTGAGTCTGTTTTCTTTCTTCTTTATTTTTTATTGAGTCTTTTCGTGTGACTTCATATCATGCATATTCACATATCACACTTTGAGCCTGCTTCTGTTATATGATTGAATTGCTTTACTTACTCTACCTAGTATATGCTTTTGAATACCTGTCGATGATCATGCTTTGCTTCAGTTCACATGTTATATCTGATATCTGTGTATGCATGGATTTTATGCTTTAAAATTGAAAAATGATCACCATTGCTTCTAGTAACCAGCTTGTGTAGGCTGAATGATTTTGCTATCTTTTACATGCCCGGTAGCTAGTTCGTTACTTAGATGCAGATATGCAACTTGGACATCTATATGCTTTAACATGGAAAATATGCTAGAAAATGATAAAAATCAGAAAATGAAAAATTCATACCTTTTATGCTTAATTGAAAAGATCTAGGTGTGTTTGTTGTGTCGCATTGCATTGTTCTGGACTACTTACCATAGCACTTTGGTATGAACTAGGATAGTGTAATGTATGCCAAGACTAATGTCTTACGCTTCTGATGGTCCAGTTCTGGCCTAGGGTTGACTTGGTCGATTAGCGTAAGGTTGACATGCAAACAACCCCTAGCAAAAATGAAAAAGGAAAAGAAAAGCCTGAAAATTTTTAAAAAAAGATAACAAGTTTGTTGAAGCTCTTTGTTCTGGGCAATGCTTATCTTGGTAGATATCAGCTAGCCTTTGCATCTCATGTTTTACCTTGCTTGTCAACTAGAAAATGTGGTGATGCTTTTGTCTGCAAAAATCGAAAAATGCATGTCTCTTTTGAGTGCATTTAATCTCACTTGATGAGTCCAATTGTCAACAAGGGGGAGAAATTTTGGGTTACTTGATCTTTTAGAAGAGTTTAGGGGGAGTTTTTGCTTTCTCTGGGATGTGTTTCAGGGGGAGTTTTAGTCTCTTTTGCCTTTACTCTTTGGATATCCTTGTTGATAATTCTGAGAATGCACTCGTTTGAGTTTTTATTTTTTGTTTAACCATAATGACCGTTTTCTAGTTTTTGTTCGGCTTTTGGTCATTAGGGTTAAATTTTTTATTTTATTTTATTTTCTTCTTTCTGTCTTCTTGTGTTTTGTTTTTGTGTTTCCACATGTTTTTGCAGGTTTTGAAGAATTGATGAAGAGGGTGTTGACAATGCACTCATCAAGGGGGAGATTGAGGAGCCATGTTGAAGATCATGGGCCTCATGGCTCTAGAAGTGATGAGTGATTGTCAACGTACGTCAAAGTGAGAAGAGAAGAGAAGACCAGAACTACCGTGTTCGGGCCGCGTGTGACTTAGGTACAGGGGCGGCGAGCGACTGTCGGGCACAAAACCAACACCCAATCCAGACCGCTGATCCATGATCGAGCCGTCCTGAAGCGACACAACGTGTTAGTTGACTCTGTAAAAATCCTAAGGGCATGTTGGTCCTTTCAGTTTATTTTTGCATCTGTGTAAATTACCCTAGGTTAAATATGTCTTTTCCCATTTATTGGGCTTCCTATAAATAGGCCCCAATCCTTACGGTTAGGGTTAACTCATTTGAATAGAAAAATCAGAGTTCCGAAAATTATCCCACTTTCTTCACAACCGCCGGAGTGTTTCATTTTTTGTTTTTCTTTGGAAGCTTTGCATTTTCTTAGCCACCGGTTTTCTTCGGCCGGACTCACATGCAAGGCGAAGTTCCCGTGGCAGCGCCTGGTGCAAGTCTCAGGTAGAGCAAAGAGGGATGGACGCATAGGGCACAAGCGGCGTGCTGGTCTATTTGTTAGCAGAGCTCTTGATGGCACTGCACTACCTTGAGGCGCGGGAATGGCATCCATGGCATCCTATCGGCAGTTGCTGCGGAAGCAGCTAGGCGCTGGGGGCTGTGTGCCGTGTGTTGCTGCTGAATGCCAACGTGTGGATGCGTGCGGGATTTTTTGCTGCTACGTCCTAGCGCAACATTCGGTCTTGGGGAGCTATGATTCATCACAGGGCTCGAGCGGCTCATCTTCTGGATCACGCGAGGCAGCGCGAGTGGCAGCCTCATCCATGAGTTGGAGCCAACGGTTTTGGTGTGCGTGGATCGGAGCGAGCAGTTTTCATGTAGATGTCTAGCGGCGCTTCGACGACTCCACCGATTGAGCCAGCAGTAGAACAACTCACGAGCAGCAGAAGAGGCGCGTCTTTTTCGGTGTTCAAAGCATTGATTGTGCGGCTGTTTTTTACGTCGAAGTTGTTTGACAAAATGTGCCCAGGAGACAACCAATGAACAGTAATCCCTATTTTTCTGTTGATTACTTTTGTTAATTAAACTACGCTTGTTTCAATTGATGCAAATATTTTAGTCTCAGATTGATTCATGCATGGTTATCAATATTGTCTTGTGATCCACATGCATGTGATGTATTTGTTTAAATGTTTGTGAACTGATGATGCCTACTTTGTACTCTATGAAATATCTGCGATTGATGAATATTGTTAGCCTTTTATGATCTACTTGCCTAGTCTGTGATTATCTTTTTAATCTGCTTTCAAGCACTTTGATGGTGTCTTTTTGATTAGGACCCCGGTCGGTTTTTATTCTAGATTATATTATTGCTTGAGATTGGTTTGTTGAGATGCATTGGGTGTTGGGAGAAGGCTATTTGATTCGAAAGAATTTTTAGGCGCCCATTCACCCCCCTCTGGTCTCTACTTTCGGTACTATAATTGGGACCTCCTGGGATCCTACCCTGATGATTATGGTCTCCGGGACATCTCTACGCTCATGCCCTCTAGCGTCTTCTTGCGAGGTTTGGTTTTGAGGTACTACGGATAGGCGATGAATAATACTCTCATTTTGCGCCAGACCTTGTACCTGCCACTCGGAAACAATAGAAGGAATGTCATTGTTAGTAGCAAGATACTGCCCGGAGCCCTCCGGCGGCGGAAGACAAGTCGGAGCCATCATGCAACAGTAGGGTGGCGGCATCGGAGGCTCCAGTGGCTTTGCCCACTGGGTGCCGAACCAATTGACCTATTGGAGGTTCGGCCATGTCAAAGGTACCTCAGACTAGACCAGACTGAGGTCCGAACCCTGCCGGAGGACGTATCCATCCCGAAGGGGGGTTTGGGCCTTCGGGCCCAAACTCAACCCTCATGGGGCTCGGTCTTCTAGGGGGTTGGGCCGTCCTAGAGCCCGTGGCCAAACACCTCTCCTCTCGGACCTTCGCTGGTGCTTGTCCAAGAGCACCTTTGTTGGACCGAAAACGGCGACCAGAGGGGGGTGAATGGGAGCTTTTAAAATTTCAGACTAAAAATAGCCTTCTATTTTAATTCTGTCTTCTGCGGAACAGGCTTCAAACACACCCTTTGAAGTTCTGGTTCGGAGGTATTTTACAGCTCTGAAAGTAGGCTTCGCAAGGAGCAAAAGTTCGAAGCCAAGAAGACTTCGCTCCACCCACAATCCCGAAAATTCAGCTCTGCCAAGTCAGTGCAGGCTCCGCACACAGGGTGCCTTCGAGCAGGCTTCGCACTTCACCCTTCACAAGAGCGGACTTCCCTTTGAGGACTTCGATCAGCTCTGCTAAGTTAGTGCAGGCTCAGCACACTGGGTGCCTTCCAGAAGGCTTCGCACTTCACCCTTCGCAAGGGCGGACTTCCCTCTGAGGACTTCGACCAAAGATTCAGCGACAACAACTTGTGCTAGGCTTCGTACTTCGAAGGTCTAAGCGCACACTGAACAGACTTCGCCGAGGACTTCGATAAGGGAAGAAAATGGGCTTCGAACAGTGCTTCGCTAGTAATCAGAGAGGTCTAGCCTCCAGTTTACACAGAGTGAACAAACACTGAAAAACACACTTCACCCAGACAGACTTCTCACACACCTCTCCAGAAAACTCACAAGAAGATGGTGCACAGAGAAATCAAAGCATGTAGTGAAGTACGCATACAATTTCAAGCAGTAAAAGATGAACAGAATCAAAACTTCATTGCATGAACAGGGAACACAAAATGAACTCACGGGATGAACACAAGAGTATGTGGCGTCTAGCACAGGAGCTCAAAAATGACTGCTCAAAGTGTTCATGTGACCTAGCTGGCCTCCACTATTTATAGGCACTATTCAGCCCTGTGAATAGACTACCTTACCCCTAGGGTTTACGCCGGTTTTGTCTCATCAGAACAGGGGGGTACAACTGGTAGTCTACTTTATTTGGAGGCTTCCTTTATCAGCTTTGCAGAGGGGACAGCACCAGCTTTTGCAGAGTAGACGATGTCAGCCTTTGCAGTTTTGGACCCTTCTAAAGCCCCCCTTCGCACGTGAGGGGTGCGGTAGCTTCGGTGAGAAGCCTTGAGCCTGACGGCCTTCGCTTCACCGAAGTCAGCCTTCGATACAGTGACGGTTTTGAGCCAAAGCCGTCAAATCCCTTGGGCCTTCGCACCAACACCTTCAGAGTGGACCACCATGTCTTCGCAACTTCTCCCAGCTCGAACTTCGTCAGTCCATGTACCGAAGCCATGCATGGCCCAAGTACCTCAAGTTAGCCTCACTCCGGAGCCAGCCTCACTCCGAAGTCAGCTTCACTCCGAAGCCAGCCTCACTTGGAAGTCAGCTTCACTCCAAAACCAGCCTCACTCCGAAGCCCCACCTTCGGAGTACCACCCTTCGAAGTCCCTCCTTCGTCCAAGGCCTCCGCATGAAGCATTCCATGAGCACTTCGTCGTAGTGTCTCTCCCCGAGCACACTCCTCAACAATCCTCACCCGAACCATGCCTTCGATGCACCTCGACTTCTGAGACCTTCGTCGGGTATACCTTCGAGTGCCTCCCTCTAGAGCACACTTTGAACGCCTTGCCTCATTGCTAAGGACTTGGTCCACCATACTCCGAAGTCACTCCATTCGGAGTACCCTTCGAAGTGCCTCGCCTCCGAGGACTTCGTCTCAGAGTACCTACACCTAGAGTCACACTGTGCACTTACTGCCTTCTCTTGGCGCACCTCGACCCGAGGTCCAACCTCGACCCCTTCGCAGCCTTCGTGGCAGAGCTCCCTGTTCCCTTGGCATCAAGCCTCCCGCTTGACCCAGGTTCACCTACTACGAACCGTCCGTCGCCTCCGAAGTCACCTGCGCACCACAGAAAAGCAAACAAGTGTATCCAGTACCCCGAAGACCTCTCTAGGTAAACAACCTTCGACACACACTCCGGTGTACCACCCAAAGTACCGAGACCCTTCGATACAGCCATGTCATTGTGTACTGTCGGACCCCTCCAACAGGCACACTCCGCTGCAACAGCTGCAGTAACCAGACCCACTGAACCCTTCGGTGAAACCACCTCCGAACCCCTTCGGAAGGACCCCTTCGAATCAGAGGGTAAAATATGTCAATCACTCATCACAGACTCCAAAACCAACCCTTGGTTTCTCAACCTTGTATGTCACCTTCGGCCTTCTGTGGGGCCTGGCTGAAGATGGTGGCTTAACATTTTCCTTCCACACTCCTACCTCTGGATTCTTTGGTACGAGTGTGCATGTTCTGGCCGAATCAATACTTTCTTCCCCTCGAGCTCAATGTTTTTCATGGGAAATGGGTCTCTGTCCAATTTCATTTTTGTATTTGCTTCTAATTTTCAATCGTCCTTCTTCTATGGCCGATTGAACGTGCCGACGAAAAACATTGCAATCGTTATTGTAGTGAGAATGTGAATCATGCCACTTACCGTAGATACGTTTCTTCAATTCGTCGGCGGATGGCATGAATTTCCCTTTCGGTAGTCGTATAAGCTGATTTTTTAATAGGAAATCAAATATCTTATCACACTTGGCTACGTCGAATGACTATCTAATTTCATTAGGTCGACTCTTATAGGGAGACGGCCACAATTCGGAGCAAGTGATGGGTTAGACTTCGCGCTCCAAGTCCATTCAGTCGTGTACGGGTCGGCTGAATCTTCTTCCTCTTTAGATTCCCCCTCGTCAGAGTGCTCCATTGTGTGGATTCCAGCTCTTGGTTTATTAAAAGTCTTAATGAATTTTCTATCTTTGGCTCGGCCTTCTTGGACTAGAGCCTGTTGCAAGACTTGGCTAACGTCTAGAAGATTTTGATTATCCATTCGTTCCTTAATTTATGCCCGTAGGCCATTAAATGCAAGGTCTGCCAAGTGTCTTTCCGGTACGTTTAGGCTAAAACATTTATTCCTAGTATCTCTAAAGCGCTTGACGTACTCAGAAACACTCTCGCTAGATTTTTGTTTAATTGTTGTGAGGTGTGATAGCCTAAGCATGGTCTCGCCTATGTAGAAATAATCATGAAACTTCTGCTCTAGGTGATCCCACGTCTGAACGGAGTTCGGTGGGAGCACCGAAAACCAAGTGAATGAGGTGCCGGACAACGATAGGGAAAATAACATGAGTTTCAATGCATCCGACCCGCTAGCTTCACCACATTGTGCTCGAAATTGACTAATGTGTTCTAATGTGGATTTACTACCCTCGCCATCAAATTTAGTGATGTTCAGGACTCTATAACTGTGAGGGTACTAAATGGTATCAAAGTGGTTAGGATATGGTTTCCGATAAACCATAGCTCTATCCCGAGGTGTAAAGCCGGTGCATTCCCTAAATAGCGCGCAAATACGTTCCTCAATATCGTCGTGGTCTACTGCTTGTGCGCGTCTTTCATGTGGTGGCGGGACGCGTGGTGGTATATCGGCATGCTCTGGCCTATGCTATGGTGTAGGAGTGTGCAGCACGAGCGGTGGTGGTAGAGCTGGCATGGGCGTAGGTGGTGGTGGTGCATGATAAGTTGGGTTTGCCTGGCCATAAGCGTAGTTATGTGTTTCGGCCATAGATGATGTAGCCGGAAACGTGATAGTCTTTCTAGTATTACCGTCTGTTCTACTATAAATGTGCTGAGTTGGCGGAATACTAGTGATTAGTGTCGGTGAATTGGCCTCAGTAAAGCCGAATCTTCTGAACACCGCTGCCACTTGCGAGACAACTGTGGGTTCTAATTTGTTGGCCAGTGAGGTCCTAATTGCCTGATAAACAGATGCAGATATCCTACAGTCAACATGTGAAGAAGATAAAGGGGCGATGAGGGTAGTACCTGAGTTAGGTTGATGTGTCGCGCATGACGAAGCCTGAGCGTGTCTTTATGCAATCCCTGAGCATCTGTTCTTCGAGTTCCTTCTTTTTCGCTTCAATTTTTTCTCGGTCTTCCTCAGATATGTCAGCCATGGTGGGTGTCATAATGTTGTGGTCGTCGATGTCCGTGCCCCCATAGTGCTCATCGACGATGTAGTGGATGTAGACATAGTTGAGGTACTTGCTGCCAATGTAGAGGTAGTAGTCATGATTGGTGTTGTCCCCAGTGGAGTTGCCAAAAAGTGTGTTGACGTAGAAATGCGCCCCCACACTTGGGCCGGTTCGATGTCCAAACGTATCACAACGATACCGACGCCGCATTCCGACTACACTTAATAGTAATAAGGGATTTGGAGTCACCAAGCAATCAGATAAATAGTTAATATTCTAATACAATTGGCCGAAAAGTGTCAATAATAATGTAAACACAAATAAAATGAATAAAATACCTGGAATCGGACAATTTGGAGGCCAATTTGGAGTTAAAGTGGAGACTGGCCTGAAGGGTCCCTATGGCACCTTCGGCCATAGGCTCGGTCAGACCAGAGGTACAACCTCGGTCGGACTGGGGGGTTGCGAAGAGGCTTCGAGATTGAGCCCCATAGGCAGGCACGAAGGATGGCTCCGGGCAGTCTGACTGGCGGAGCTCTTTCGGTCAGACCAACGAGGTCTCCTCCGTCGGACCGTGCGGGTAGGTTTGGTGCGCGTGACTCTAGCGAAGGCGTTGGCGTGTTGCGATGCTAGGGGGCGTTGAACGCAACCTTCGGGCTCTAGCACAACGTGGTGCGGATGGTCCCAGTCGGACCTACGAAGTGCCATCGGTCTAACCGGCTGTTGCCGACGACGGCGTGACGAGGTCCGGTCAGACCGGGGTCTCAACGCCTGTCGGACCGAAGTTGCAGATCAGATTTGCTAAACTTTGGTAACCCTAGCAAATGATCTTCAATTGCCTCCAAATTTTGCAGGGATGCTTATGAGGGCAATTGATCTGCAAAAACCACAAAGATCAGATACAATTCGGCCAAGGGGCCGAATTACTAAATATGGTGATAAAAACCGATAAAAAGGATAGCAATCCGTTGCGTGGATTAACGGGAGGTTCACAAGCAAACCAACAAGGGATGGAGGGCTTCTACGAAAACCCACGGAGATCTACTGCCTAATGCGGAGAGTAAAGAAAAGTAAATGCAATTCAAACCTAGGGCTTTTGATTTTTTGAGATTGGAGAGCCCCTGAATTGGCCTTGCCCCTAGTATTTATAGGGGGTGGGCTGGTGGTCCCTAGCGCAAAATATCAGTAGGATTCGGCCACAATTTGATTGAGATAACATTTGGATAAAACCACCTTAATCCACTTCGAAATGATATTTTGAACCCCTGGCTGATCTGACCGAGCCCATGGGGCTGGTCTGACCGGGCCTACATGGCCGGTAGGACCGGCCTACTATAGCCGGTCAGACCGGCCTGTGCCAGGTTTGGCATATTTTCGGTCAAAAATACCACTTTTCAGTATTTTGCCCAGTTTGACCATTAATGCCATTTTTTGCTATAAACAGTTGTCTAACTTTTCCTTTATCTTGGAGCGCAAGCCGTTGAATACTAAGTCTGGCAATTGTCTCTCTGAAATATTTAAACTAAAGCATCGGTTCCGGGTGTCCCTAAATTGCTTGATGTACTTAAAGATGGGTTCGCTAGATTTTTTCTTCACCAATGTTAAATGGGAAAGCCTCAGTTCGGTTTCGCCTGTGTATAAATAATCATGGAATTTTTGTTCTAGATGGGCCCATGTTTGTACGGAGTTTGGTGGGAGAACCAAAAACCAAGTGAATGCGGTGCCGGACAGCGAAAGGGAAAATAACCTAAGTTTTAGCGCGTCCGACCCACTAGCCTCACCACACTGTGCTAAAAATTTACTAATATGTTCTAGTGTGGATTTACTACCCTCGCCTTCGAATTTGGTAAAGTCCGGAACTCTATAACCACGAGGGTATGGGACAGTATCAATGTGATCGGGTTATGACTTTCGATAAACCCTAGCCCGATCTTGAGGTGCAAAGCCGGTGCATTCCCTAAACAATGCGCGAATGCATTCTTCAATATCGTCTTGGCCTCCTGCTTGTGCGCATCTCTCGTGCGGCAGCGGGACGCGTGGTGGTATGTCGGCATGCTCTGGCCTATGCTATGGTGCAGGAGTGTATGGCGCGGGTGGCGGCGGCAGAGCTTGTATGGGTGCAGGTGGTGGTGGCGCATGGTAAGTAGGGTTTGCCTAGCTATAAGCGTAGTGGTGTGTTTCGGGCGCAGATGATGAGGCCGGAAACGTGATAGTTTTTCTAGTATTACCGTTTGTTTTGCTATAAATGTGCTGAGTTGGCGGAATACTCACAATTGGCATCGAGGAATCGGCTTTGGTAAAGCCGAATATTGTAAAAACTACTGCCACTTGAGAGGTAACTGCGGGTTCCAACTTGTTGGCTAGCGAGGCGCTAACCGCTTGGTCTACCGACGTAGCTATTCTACGATCAACTTCAGAAGAAGACACAGGAGGAAATGATGGCCGCACCTAGGTGAGATTGCGGGCATCGCGCATGATGAAGCATGAGGGCGTCTTTATGCAGTCCCTGAGCATAATGTCTTCGAGTTCTTTCTTTTTAGCTTCGATCTTTTCTCGGTCTTCCTCAGATATGTCAGGCATGGTGGGTGTCATAACATTGCGGTCATCGATGTCCACGCCCCCCAGTGTACTCATCGGCAATGTAGTCGATGTAGTCGATGTAGACGTAGTAGAGGTACTTATAGCTGATGTATATGTTCCTTTCATAGTTGGCGTTGTCCCCAGCGGAGTCGCCAAAAAGTGTGTTGACGCTAAAATGCACCCCCGCACTTGAGCTGGTGGACATCCAAAAGTAACGCAACGATACTGACATCGCGTTCCGACTACCCTGAATAGTAATAAGGGGAATGGATTCACCAGGCAATCAGATAAATAATTAGTATTTAAATACAATTGGCCGAAAGTGTTATTGATAAAGTAAAATAAGATAAAAATGAACTAAATACCTGAAATCGGCTTATTCGGAGCCGATTTCAGACTATGGCAAAAGTTGGCCCAAAAAAGGGCTTCGGCCTTTCTACCCGGTCGGACCGGAGTCACACCCTTGGTCGGACTGGAGGTACGTAGCGGCAAAATACCCTGAAGGGGGTTCGAACGCCACCCTCGGTGCAAAACAAAGGGGACCTCGGTGCAACCGTTTGGAGCCACTCGGTCGGACTGGCGTTGGCACCTCGGTTGGATCGAAGACATGCAGGTCTCCAGGATTGAGTGTGGAAGGCTCTGGCAGAGGACTTCGCATGCGGGCTTCGGTGCAAAGAGGCTTCGGCATGGACAAGGGGCCAGGGAGGACTGGCGAAGGCTCATCGGTCAGAGCGGCCTTTGCCGACAACGGCGTGACGAGGGCGTCGGTCAGACCGGCCCTACCCTCGGTCAGACCGATAGTAGCATATCTAATCGGCTACACTTCGGCAACCCTTGTAGATGAAATCCAATTGCCCCAAACACTTTGGCGAAGATTATGAAGACAATTGATCTGAAAAAACAGTGAAAGATCAAACACAATTCGGCTAGGAAGCCAAATTGCCAAGTGTAGCCAAAATAACAGAAAAAAGATACAGCAAGCCGTTACGTGGATTATCGGGAGGTTCACAAGAGAACCATCACGGAATACTGTGATTATGGACACGGCGGACGGAGGGCTTCCAACGCAAACCCACGAATATGTACAAACTAATGCAAAAAAGTAAAGTAAAGTAGTACGATTCAAAGCTAGGGCTTTGTCTAGGGGTTGATTGTGTTGTTTTTTCATGAATCAGCCTTGCCCCTATATTTATAGGGGTTGGTCTGGTGTATCCTGGCACAAAATTCGAGTAGGAGTCGGCCAAAAATCAGTTTGGATATGATTTGGATAAAAACAGACTGAATCCCACTTTATCTATAATTTTCAGTTCTAGGCAGGTCTGACTGGACCCATTAGGCCGGTCTGGCCGGGCCTACATGGCCGGTTGTACTGGTCTACTATGGCTGGTCAGACTGGCATGTGCCAGGGATTGACATATTTTCGGTCAAAAATTACCAATTTTAGTATTTCGCCTATTTTGACCATTAATGCCATTTTTTGCTATAAACAACATCTAAGTGTGTCGCTACACATTCTGTAATGAAATGAAGATCTCAGGTCCGAGGACTCTGTAGTTACACCCATTGAGATGAAAACTGATGGCACGTTACAATACCAATCCTAGTAGTATCTCAAGTGGGTCTATCCAACACAATGTTGTCCAACATGTGTCCACATCACTGATTTGACATCTCTATGTCTACGATCTATGAAACATGATCATCAATCAGTTGGATGCTGCTAATCTATGTATCATCACTGTCCCACATGATGACAAGATCATGGATCCTTATGAACAATATCATCATAAAACAAATAGTCTCACATAATAAGTCATCAACTCATTAATTAAATGCAAACGCCATTTATTCATGAAATAACATAACAATTATCCTCTTACATTAGCATAGACAGTACTAACATCTTCCACATACACAGGACTCACTCACGCAAATATCTAAAACCCATGGAGATCAGGTGTGCTTCATGCTTGGGTTGTGTAAGAGGTTTTGTCAACTGATCTGCTATGTACAAATCCGTGTGCACCTTGCAAATCTTCACATCACCTCTCTCAATGATCTCGCGGATCAGGTGATATCGCCGAAGTATATGTTTGGACTTCTGGTGTTATATAGGCTCCTTGGCTTATGCAATGGCACCACTATTATCACAACAGAGGTCCACTGGACTGGATGCTCTAGGAACAACACCCAGCTCACAAACAAACTGTCTGATCCAAATGACCTCCTTCTCATCTTCTGAAGCTTATATACTCAACTTATGTTGTAGAATCAACCACCGTCTGTTGCTTTGAACTCTTCCAACTCACTGCACCTCCACTGAGGCAGAACACAAAACTAGATTGCGATTGAGAATCATCTTTATCGATCTAAAAGATAGCTTCGGTGTAACCACTTACAATGAGTTCCTCTTCACCACCGTAAACTAGGAACATTTCCTCAGTCCTTCTCAAGTACTTGAGGATACATTTTACTACAGCCCAGTGACTTTCACCCGGGTTTGATTGGTACCTGCTCGTAACATTTAGAGCATATGAATCATCTGGGCGTGTACATAACATTGCATACATGATGGATCCGATCACGGAGGCATACGGGATCACACTCATTTTCTCTAGTTTATCAGGTGTCACGGCACACTGAGTCCTACTAAGAGAAATACCATGTGACATTGGCAGAAATCCCTTCTTGGAATTCTCCATTTTGAACCGTTTAAAATTTTATCAATGTACGTACTCTAGCTTAATCCAATTAGCCACTTTGATCTATCTCTATAGATCTTTATGCCCAAAATGTATGCTGCCTCTTCAAGATCTTTCATCGAAAAACTGTTTTTCAATGAAGTCTTGATAGCATTCAATAAAGGAATGTCATTTCTGATCAATAATATGTCATCCACATATAAGACCAGAAATACAAGTGAGCTCTTACTAGCCTTCTTGTAAACACAAGGCTCTTCTTCATCCTTGATGAAGACAAACCCTTTGACTACCTCATTACAATGAAGATTCCAACTCCGAGAAACTTGCTTCAGCCCATAAATGAACTTCTACAACTTACAAGCTTTCCTAGCATTTTTTGGATCATTAAGACCTTCAGGTTGTGTCATGTACACATCCTCACTTTGGTTTCCATTCAGGAAAGCTGTCTTGACATCCATTTTCCATACCTCATAATCATAAAATGCAACAATTGCTAGGATGATCTGAATAGACTTAAGCATAGCGATGGGCAAAAACATTTAACCATAATCAACACCTTGAATCTGTCTAAAACATTTCGTCACCTAATCGTGCCTTACAGATGTGAACATTTCCATCAACGTCTATCTTTTTCATGAAAATACATTTACATTCAATAGTTTTTACACCATCGGCTGGATCGAAAAGTTCCAAACTTGTTTTCTCGCATGGACTCCAATTCAGATCTAATGGATCCAAGCCATTTCTCGGAGTCTGGTCCCATCACTGCTTCCGCATAGGCCTTGGGCTCATCGTTGTCAAACAACAACATATCACACTTCTTAGCGGTCAAAAACATGAACCGCTCTGCCACATGACTCATCCTCCCAGACATTCGTGGGGCTGGTATCTCTACAACGGGCTCCACAACACCTTACATATCCTATTGTGGTTTAGTGGGAACTGGAACACCTTCCAGTGGCTCTCAAACCTCTTCAAGATGCACCGTCCTCCCACTAGCTCCTATTGAGAGAAACTCTTTCTCAAGGAACACACCATTCCGAGTGACAAACACTTTGCCCTGTTCTCTATTATAGAAATAGTATCCTTTGGTTTCCCTAGGATACCCCACAAAGATGCACTTGTCAGACTTACGACTGAGCTTGTCAGACGTCATACGTTCGACATATGCCACACATCTCCAAATCTTTAGAAAAGACAAACTAGGACACCTCCAGACCACATCTCATATGGCGTCTTCTCTACTGACTTTGATGGAACTCTATTAATCGTGAAAGCTGTTGTTTCTAGAGCGTGACCCAAAAAGGATAATGGAAGATTAGTGTGACTCATCATGGACCACACCATGTCCAACAAAGTGCGGTTTCTCCGCTCAGACACCCCATTCCATTGAGGCGTGTCAGCTGGAGTCAGCTGTGGAACAATTCCACACTACTTCAGATGATCACTAAACTCATGGCTCAAATATTCACCCCCACGAACTGATAGTAGAAATTTAATTGTCTTGCCCATATGATTTTGCACTTCATTCTGGAACTCCTTGAACTTTTCGAAGGATTCCCACTTATGCCTCATCAAGTAGACATAGCCATATCATTTAAAGTCATCGGTAAAAGTAATAAAGTACTAAAAGCCTCTCCTAGTTGTGTGACTCATTGGTCCACACACATCAGTATATACTATGGCCAATAGCTCACTCGCCCTCTCACTCTGACTAGTGAAAGGCATATTTGTCATTTTGCCAAGTAAGCAAGACTTGCATGTGTCATATGATTAAAAATCAAAAGACTCCAAAAGTCCATCACTATGGAGCTTCTGCACACGCTTGTCATTTATATGACCCAAACGACAATGCTAGATGTAGGTGGGATTCAAATCATTGAGTTGTTGTTTCTTTGTACTAATGTTATAAACATGTGCATCTTCAAGACTCAGAATATATAATCCATTCACCAATGGACAAAATCATAGAGCATGCCATTCGAAAATATTGAACAAAACTTGTTCTTTGTTACGAATTCAAAACCATCTTCTTCTAAACATGAAGAAGATATAATGTTTCTGTCTGAGGTGGGAATGAAATAACAATTATTCAACTTCAAAACTAGTCCCGAAGATAGTGACAGTGAATAAACGCCGACGACCAACGCTCGAACTTTTGCACCATTTCCAACACGGACATCCAACTCGCCACTAGCACACTTTCTTGTCGTACTCAGCCCCTACAACAATTTGCAAGTATAAATCATCGAACCGATATCAAATACCCATGAATCATTTGGATGAGTAGCAAGATTAATTTCAATAACATTAATACTTGAAGCAGAAGTCACACTTCCCTTCTTGTTCTTCTGTTCTTCCAAATACACCTTGTAGTTGCACTTCCAATGCCCAGGCTTGTGGCAATGGTAGCACACGTCAGAGCTAGCAGGACCCGACTTGGACTTTCCAGACGGTTTAGGCTTCACACTAGAGATCGAATTTGTAGTCTTAGCCTTGCCATTCCTATTTCTCTTTTTGCTCTCCTTCTGAACCATCATCACATGACTTGGATATTTCTTGATACTCTCCTCAGTAGTCTTGAGCATCCCATGCAACTCAGCTAGTGTCTTCTCAAGTCAAACCATATTATAATTCGTGATGAATGGCTCAAAGCTCAAGGGGAGCGACTGGAGAATCACATCAATAGCCATGTATGGATCCAGTGGAGAACCTAGTCTCTCTAGAGTCTCAATGTAACCAATCATCCTGATCACATGAGGACTCACTAGGCTCCCTTCAGCCATCCTACTCCCAAATAAGGCCTTAAACACAGTTTATCTCTCGTCCCTTGTCTGGTTCTGAAACATGCCCTTGAGGCCTACTATCATATCATAAGCATCCCGTTCCTCATATTGTTTCTAAAATTAAGAGGACACACAGGCAAGCATCAGAAAGTTGATGTCCACCGAATCACTAGCATGCTTCTCATAAGCACGATTGTCTGCTGTAGAAGCATCCTATCCAAGTTCATTGGGGTGAGGTTCCTCTAGAACATAATCCTTTTTCTCTTGATTAAGAACAATTCTCAAGTTTCTGTACCAATCCATAGAATTCATTCCAAACAATTTATCTCATTCAAGAATAAATCACAAATTAAAACTAAAGTGCTCTTAACAATTGTAGCTGGTTCCATGATCTGCGAAAGATTAAATGCAAGGTTCAACACTATGCAATGTTTATCTTCTATCCAATAAAAGATGTTCAACTATTTAAAATAGTTACTTTCCCTCTAATGACTAATAGTGGTGCAAGATCCATATTCATTCTAACCCCTAGGGATATTTGGCATCACTGCTAGAAGTTAGGTGACATAGGTAAGCAACCTGTTGGCGCAAAAGATTACGCTAACAGGTTTAAGAAATTAAGTGTGTAACAAACAAAAGGCTTGTTTGAGTGAACTATTCCAAGCCTCCGAAGATGGATAATAGCCTGAGATAATTCAAAGTGCATATTGAATATCTGAGTCTTCGATACCCTTTACAGAGTGAAGAGGGGTATTTATAGACCGAATACAAATGGAAAAGACTTCTTTACCATCTAATTACAACCGACTAAGAAGATATTGTTTAATATTCTTCATAGGGGTAAAAGAGTAAAAGACTAATCTAATCAAATAGAAGATAAATCTTCTATCCTTGCTAGCAACACCCCTTCAGGTGAAGAGGTTTTGGGAGGCTTCGACATGCCAAAGCCTTGATGGAGGTCTCCGCTATACAGGACACCGAATACAGCAGAACCTTGATGCTTTTAGGATCTTCGGAGATCAAATCTTCTGACTTCGTTTCTTCTACTTGTATTGACATAGAAGTGTCCTTGACTTCTGGAGGATGAAATATTTTCCCCCAACAGTAGCCCCTCGAATACTTCTCTCCGAATTGCCTATGCAATAAAGAGGGCAATATACACAAGAAATAATTTCATTCTTAGAATCAAGAAAAGAACTTGAAAAATTTTACCACTCTTAGGAGCATTCAGAGGCTTGAGGTCTTCAGACCAACTTCTATGCGGAGATATTTACTGAAATAGCTTCCGAGATAGATCATTGACAAAGCTAAGGTAATAGTTAGACTCATAGAAATAGCCATTACGTCTTAAAGAGACTAACATTTGCTTCATTTCCACAGGCGTGATTTCTCATGAAGTGCCTCAATAAATCATAACGGTAACAAAGAGATAACAGTGCACTCAAACGGTACATTGCGACAGAAAGTACACACTATAAATAAGAAAGTAAAGGTAAGTTTTAGATACACATTTCCCCTTTCTTCTTCTCGAGCCCATCTTCTAAGCTTTCATCTTCTCCGATGGTGAAAACAAGCCACAAGGCTCCTATTCCTGCTTCATCTCTAGCTCGGCAACAGGCGATGGTGGCAGCAGCGATAGTGGGGCCTTCGGACAACCCTCGCACAGCTGGTCCTCATGATCTTCATCTGGCATCCACCAAGTATACAGATCAGTCGTATAGCTTGGGACCATCAACGTGCTCGAAGAAGTCGATTGCGGTGGCGATTGCTGGGAAGATGGGACCTAGAATTAAGATCCGCCAGTCTGGGGGTGAGGTGATTCTAGCACAATGAACTAGCGAAGTGGTGGTGTTCGAGGCATTCTTTGAAGCCGGATTAGGCTTCTGACAGTGGAGTTCCTTTCCGAGGTACTGAACTTATTTCACGTCACATTGCCTCAACTTTCTCCGAACACAATCGCTCACCTAGCCATCTTCGAATGGGTGATGCAGGCTGAAGGGTGTGTTGGGAGAGCTGAGATCTTCGCGGATCTTCATAAAGCCTCATGCCAACCGATGACCTTCACCGGAGCTGGAGGGGAGAAGATGGTGGTCGCCTTCGGGAGTATCAATTTTCAACTACGCGAAGAGTTCCAAGACTGGTTTACAGCTAAGGCTATTAATGATAGATGGTATATAGATTGGATCCTTCACCGGTTTTATGCTAAAGTAGGAGCGCACGCGTCTTGGTCAGACCTCTGGAGGACATTTTTTACCAGAGGGAGGCGGAGGTCCAACCGGACCCAAGTCAACTTGAAGTCCGCCTTGGACTGCTACACTCCATAAGTCATCGCATGAGTATGCGTGACTTAGCAGAGTTCATTGTATTCCAAATCCCCCCTCTGATGGCTACTTGGTCGATTAACTTTGAGGAGAACCTAGAGGGTGGACTTCGATAGATCCGTTCAAACTCCGCAGGTAAATTTCTGTATGTCCTACAAAACATTTTACATGCAGTACTGGTTTTATAGAAATGATTTAATTGAAAATAAATCTTATATTTCAGCTCTGCACGTGACCCTTACTCCTGAACAAATCGTCTGAGCTACGGATAAGATCCTCGAAGCTCCTACGCCTGTTGAAAAAGAGCAGAGGGTAAAGCTGGTCGGTAGCTAGGAGCAATTTAATCGGGTGTGGAGCATGCTCGAAGTTGAGCCTCCAACTCTCCCATACTGGACTAGCTCCGAACAGGCTCCGAAGAAATGGAAAGACGAGGCAGGACCTTCAGTACCAGCAAAGACTCCTATCAAAAAGGTGGCTCGAAAGCCCAAAGCCCTTACTCCCTCCAAATCTCCAGCTTTGTCTCCAGAATCGTCTAAAGATGAAGATGATGCGAACATAGCAATGGCGGAAGAGTTCGAGGCTCTCCTAGTTGGGGACGAAGGCTCTCGCATGGGAGCTGAAGTCTCTGCTGATGATGAGATAAGAGTAACATCGACCGTGGAAGGTGACCCTGAACAGGTGGAGACGGTGAATGTTCCATCTGGTCAGGTGAATGATCCTGTTGCTGAAGAAAGCCGAGTCGATCCAGATGAAGTGATAGTTGCAGTAGTCGAAGACATCTCTACAGCTAATCCTTCGTTTTGAAGACCATATTCTGAAGAAGACTTTGGGAAAATGTTTGAGCCCCTAAGAAGTTCAATACTTATTGCGCAACAAGATGTCGGAAGTAATCTCCAGTTTGTGTTCCTACCTTCACCCTTTACTTGTACAATTAAAATAACACCATTTACCTTTGTTTTGTATAGGATTGACTCCGAAGGAGGTGGCTCCAATTACAGGGGATGTGCCGGAGCCTGCTGCAGCTTCGATGTCAACTCCAGCCGTGGCATAGGTGGCTCCGGCTTCGGAGACAGCTTCGAAGAAGACGATGGGCCCTGGGAAAGGTAAAGGTAAAGGTTGGCCTTTGCCTGCTCCTATTCCAGGGTGGACTACGTCAGGATCTACTGACGGATGTCAATATCCAGAGGCCTATGAAGATGCTTTGCTACGCTCCGATCCATCTCCGAATGAAGATGATTGGAATGCCTTGTCAAGGCTCCCCCTCTTAGCTCCTTTCCTAGAGCGGAGAACAGGACTTCTGACTTTGCTGGATCCTTTGGCTCGGGCTAGTTGTGAGGTTGGGGAGACCAACTTAGTCTCTGTTCTTGGAGAAGCCGAAGGGTCGATGCTAGATGCTGCTCTAGAACGGGCAACTTACTAGGTACAAAGCATCTGCAAAAAAAAAATTAGTTCGAACATATGTGCATAATTTACTTAAATTGTTCTTCTTCCTTTGCAGCAAGTAGTTCTAGCTCAATATGCAGCTATATCAAATGAGCGAGAATGTAACCGGCTCAAGGAGAAGGTGACAGCTCTTCAAGGGAGCCTCGTCAGCTCCGAGACTCGGACTTCGAACTTGGAAGAAATGGTAGCTTTAGAATGAAATGCTAGAACTAGCTTGGAGGCTGCAAAAAATGAACTTGAAGCTGAGCGGGTTGTGCTCTGGGCTCAAGTGGAAAAACTGCGGAAGAGCAGGCGGCTGCAGGAGCTCAATTGGTTAAGCTTCGAGAGGAGCAGCTAAATTTGATGGAGGAGGCCAAGAAGCTGCCTAGACAAAAAAGTTCTTTAATGACGGAGGCAACTAGACTTTCATCTTTGATGGAGGAGCTGACTAAGTCAAACAAGACCTTATTTGTGGAAAAGATAAAGTGCGAGAAAGTGGCTTCGGAGACCATGGACGCCCTTCGGGGTGTCCTAGAATACTTCGGTACTTCTTGCGATTCTTCGTCAACTGGTAACGACATCCTACTGCAAAAGATGAAGATGATCCAAGCAGCGACAAAGACTATGAAGGCTACAGGTACTCGGCATGGAGAGATCTCTAGCCATGTAGCTACTCTCGGAATACTTTGCTACTATGAAGACATTGGATTATCTGTTTCTAAGGAGCCATGTTGAAGATCATGGGCCTCATGGCTCCAGAAGTGATGATTGATTGTCAACGGAAGTAAATAGAGAGACGTGAAGAGAAGACGAGACATGTCGTGTCTTGGGCCGCGTGTGACTCAGGTACACGGGCGGAGAGCGACTGTCGGGCAGAGGGGCTGCGGAGTCAGGCCGGCCCAATCTGGGTACATTGGCCAAGAGCGGTAGGGGATCTGCTGGTCTATTGACCGGGTTTGACCCAGGTAAACAGGTGGCGAGCAATTTCCGTGCTGAGGGAGCCGCGGAATCGGGCCGGCCCAATCTAGGTACCCGGTGCGAAGACAGTGGATGCTTTGTCGGTTTCAGCGTAAAACCAACCCAACCATCCAAGACATCCCATTAGGGATCTGACCGCCCTGAAGCGAAGCCGTAGCTGCTACGAAAGCTCCGCATCAGGACAAGTTACCTTTAGTTAGGATTTTACTATTTTGCCTTTTAGGCCCACAGTCTGTGTTAGTCTAGTCTGTAAAAATCCTAAGGGCATTTTGGTCTTTTCTAGTTTATTTCAGTGTCTGTAAAAAACACTAAGGGCAAATTGGGTTTTTCCTGATTTATTGGGCTGCCTATAAATAGGGCCCCAATTCCCCCTAGGGTTTCTCAACTCACCAAATTAGAAAATCATAGTTCACTTGATTATTTCTCCTTTCTTCTCCACTGCATAGCACCGTGTCTACTCAATCTTCCTGTACCATACGTCGTCATTCCAAGAGTGGACGGTTCTCATCGGTTTTTTCCTCCTCTCAAGAACCGGTGAGGTTTTTTCCTTGGGAAGTCCCAGGCGGCTCACTGCGGGCGCGTGGCATCGCATCTAGGGGTGGCGTGCTCGGAGCAGTGTTTGGCGCCAGACGTTCTGGCACGGGGAAAACATCGCACAGCCTTTCACGGGAACAGCGTGCGGGCGCTAGCAGTGGGAGCCAGCTGGCGGCATTAGGGACTCGAGGCGCAGGCAGCTGGGAGCAGCGTGAGGCATGGCGCGCAATGATTGGGAAGAACCAGCTCGCGCCTTGGTGCGCGTGGTGGCTGATGCGCTGAGTGTGTTCGGCCAAATGCACACATGAGACAAACTCAGAACAATAATTATTTTCTCCTCGTTTTGCGTGCACTTACATTAAATTTCTGGATAGATTTAATTACTGCAAGAGTTTTATTTCAGATTGCACTATGGTTGGCCATTGATATATTTTCGTATCATTAGTGCATTTCAATTCATTTGTAAGAAAAAAATTTCATCTGCAGTTATTTTGTTTGGTTAAATGTCTGTGATGATTATCCTTATGATGCTTGAAATGTCTGTGAGTTGAATGCATTGTTGGTCCGCCTTTAAACACTTTGTTGGTGTCTTTTCGATTAGGACACCTGTCATTTTTAGGCTAGATTATTTTGGAGCTTGTGATTTATTTTGGTTCTGCTAATTGTCTGTTGAGGTGTGTTGGGTGTTGGGAGAAGGCCATTGATTCGAAAGAATTTTTTTAGGCGCCCATTCACCCTCCCTCTGGTCGCTACTCTCGGTCCTACAGTTTCGCCGGAGGCTGGAGCAGCCCCCGCTAACTTTGGCGATGATCGACTTCTGACCCCTTTGCCTGATGTGGCCGCAGTTTGGGAGGCTTTTCAGCCATCTTGGAGAGCTGAAGGCCGATCAGCTATAAAAACATGGATTGATGAAGGTCTTCAACAAAAACAAGCGCGGCCACAACCTTCTAGCAGCAAACCTCCTTCGGACCCAAATGTTTAGTTTCCTTTAGGGCTCCGCCTATTGTACAAACTTATCTTTTGTTCACTTTTGAATAAAGAAGACTTGTTTGGAAATATTTTTAGGCTTCTTACTCTTTTTTGGATGAGCTCGAAGTATTAGAGTTTAACAAAGAACTCCGCCTACAATTGGCCACCTTCGAAGCCTTAAAGCCTCACAGGCGTCCTCGATTTTCAATTCCTCGGGGAAGTTCTGGAGAGGTTATACCCGATATATGCAAAGAAGTGTTAACTTACATTAAAAAGGAGGAAAAAGAAGTTAGGATAGTGTTGGACCAGAAATGGCGACCAGAGGGGGGTGAATGGGAGCTTTTAAAATTTCAGGCTAAAAATATCATTCTGTTTTAATTCTGTCTTCTGCGGAACAGGCTTCGAACACAGCCTTCGGAGTTCTGGTTCGGAGGTATTTTATAGCTCTGAAATCAGGCTTTGCAAGAAGCAAAAGTTCGAAGTAAAGAAGACTTTGCTCCACCCACAAAACCAAACCCTCAATTCTGCTAAGTCAGTGCAGGCTTCGCACACTGGGTGCCTTGAGAAGACTTCGCACTTCACCCTTCGTAGGGGGTGGTTTCCCTCTGCAGACTTCGACCAGAAACTCTGCACTAGCAACTGATACTAGGCATCGTGTTTCGAAGGTCTGAACGCACACTAAACACACTACGCTAAGGACTTCGATAGGGAAGAAATCAGGCTTCGAGTTAAGCCTTGAACAGTGCTTCGTTAGTAATTAGAGAGGACTAGGCTCTAGTTTACACAGAGCGAACACACACTGGGAACACACAATCCACAGGCATAGATCACTCACACACTTCTCCAAAACACCCATTGAACAAACTCGAACCAAGAAGAAGTGGAGCAGAAAGAAATCAAAACTTGTAGAGTAAAACAAGCATACAAGTTCAAGCAGTAAATGAAAACAGAATCAAAGTTTCATTGCTTGAAGAGGGAACACAAAATGAACTCACGGGATGAATACATGAGAATGGCAGCTAGCACAGGAGTTCAATAATGGCTGCTCAAAGTTTTACTGTTGCCTAGCTAGCCTCTACTATTTATAGGCACTATTCAGCCCTGTGAATAGACTACTTTACCCCTAGGGTTTATACTGATTTTGTCTCATCAGAACAAGGGGGTACAGATGGTAGTCTACTTTATTTAGAGGCTTCTTTTGTCAGCTTCACAGAGGAGACAACATCAGCTTTTGCAGAGCAAACACGATCAACCTTTGTAGTTTTGGAGTCTTCTGAATCCCCCTTCGCACGCGAGGGGTGTGATAGCTTCAGTGAGAAGCCTTGAGCCTGATGGCCTTCCCTTCATCGAAGTCATCCTTCGATACAGTGACGGTTTTGAGCCGAAGCCATAAAAGCCCTTGAGCCTTCATGCCATCACCTTCGGAGTGGACCACCACGGCTTCGCAGCTCCTCCCAGCTTGAACTCCGTCAGTCCGTGTACCGAAGCCATGCATTGCCGAAGTACCTCAAGTCAGCCACACTCTGAAGCCCCACCTTCGGAGTACCACCCTTCGAAGTCTCTCCTTCATCCAAGGCCTCCGCATGAAGCATTCCATGAGCACTTCGTCGTAGTGTCTCTCCCCGAGCACACTCCTCGACGAACCTCACCCGGACCATGCCTTCGATGCACCTTGACTTCTGAGACCTCCGTCGGATAAACCTTCGAGTGCCTCCATATGAGGACTTTGACCACCATACTCCGAAGACACTCCATTCGGAGTACAATTCGAAGTGCCTCGCTTATGAGGACTTTGTCTCGGGGTACCTTAGCCAAAGCCACCCTCCGCACTCTCTGCCTTTGCCTAGCACAACTTGACCCGAGGACCGACCTCGACCCTTCGCAACCTTCGTGACCGAGCTCCCCGCTCTCCTGGCATCAAGCCTCCTGCTTGACCCAGGTTCACTTGCTACGAACCATCCATAGCCTCCGAAGTCACCTACGCACCATAGACAGACAGACAAGTGTATCCAGTACCCCGGAGACCTCTCCGAGTAAACAACCTCTGGTACACACTCCGGTGTACCACCCAAAGCACCGAACCCTTCGGTACACATGTAATCATGCTCTGCCAGACCACTCCGACAGATACACTCCGCTGCAAGCAGATCCACCGACCTCCGAACCTCTTCGGTGAAACAACCTCTGAACCACTTCGAATCCTGAAGGTCAATCCTATCAATCACTCATCACATACTCCAAAACTAACCCTTGATTTCTCAATCTCCCCCTTGATGAGTGCATTGACAACCAAATTCAAGTGCAAGAAAATTTGAAAAATTTCAGCACACAAGTGACCATAAAAACTCCGAAAAGAGCCAAATCATGTTACTTGACAAAAGAATTTCTCTTCCCCTCTTTCAAAAGAGTAAAAGTCCCTTCGGCACATCTTTTTCTTTGCAAGATAAGAACTCCCCCTGAGTTATTTTCCCCTTACTGCAGAGAACTCAAAAATTTCTCCCCCTTTGGCAATGCAAGCATCAAGGAGCATTTAAAAGATGCACAACTTCGAAATGGGCAGACATGCAAAGACATATAAAGAAAAAATATGCCAAACTTAACGACAATTAACATGTGCTCAACTAAATTTAACATGATCTAAAACATGATGATAGCATGTGATTTCATTATTTTGAAATAAAATCATCATCACTCAATCAAGGTAACTAGACAAGTAAAAGCAGGGACTGTGCAAAGATAGTCAATTTCTACTCTAGACAGACAAGTCCAGTTCAAGTGGAGTATTGAAAGCAAACTTTATTTACAATGAATTTATACTTGCTGTTCTTTTCATAATGCCAGGAGTTATTTGTTCATCTACCTTATACTTTCCAATCAAGCCAAGCCTAGGCAAGAAAGCCATCAAAAGCTTAAGGCAGTGATTTTGGCATACACTAAATTATCCCAGTTCATACCAAAATGCAATGGTAAGCAATCTAGAATAAAATAGTGCGACAAACAAACCCACCTGGATCTTTTCACTTTAGCATTCAAATCATGGATTTTTGGATTTTTGATAAGTGAACAAATTGTTTAGCACTTGAAGAATATCCATGAGTAAGCAATATGATTTTTCAAGTTGTAATTCTTGCATCCAGAGAAAAGGATTCTTGCTACCAAGCAGATAAAGGATAGCTAAAGTAGTCCTGCCTAAACATGCTAGATTCAAGACTAAGCAGTGAGCATGATTTGATTTTGGAAAGGAAAATCATGCACAAAATGAATCAGACATATTAAATAGAGATGAGCTGTCATGATTACAGGAATTAAAACAGGGCATATCAGTGCAAAACATGTAAATGCAATTTCACACACAAGAAGCATATGCATGTCATTGAAAATGTGCTCCTCACAGAATGCCGTAAGGGTGAAAAACACCAAGTTCCCCACGTAAGTAGGCAAAACAAGAAGCATTGAGAGGTTTTGTCAAAATATCGGCTAGCTGGTGTTGGGTATCAACATATTGAAGTTCAATATCACCCTTCTCATTATGATCCCTGAGAAAATGATACCGACCATCAATGTGTTTGGTTCTGGAATGTTGAACCAGGTTGTTTGCAATACAAATAGCACTAGTGTTGTCATAGAAAAGTGGAACACTCTTATAATCTAACCCAAAATCCCGCAAAGTGGAAACCATCCACAAAATCTGAGAGCAACAGCTAGCTGCAGCAACATATTCGGCCTCAGCCATTGATTGTGCAACACTAGACTGTTTCGGGAAGACCAGCAAACCAGCGAAGTACCCAAAAAATGACAATTACTAGAGGTACTTTTCCTATCAATCCTACACCCAGCAAAATCCACATGGGAATAACCTCGTAGACACAAAGAGTAAGATGGAGAATACCAAATGCCAAACTCGAGGTTGTGCTTGAGATACCTGAGAATGCGCTTTACCGCTTGGCGGTGCGAAGCATGTGGAGAAGCCTGAAAACAAGCGCACAGACACACTACGAAGTGTATGTCCGGCCTCGTAGCAGTCAAGTTGAGGAGGGAGCCGATCATGCTCCAAAACTTCTTCTGATCTACGGCTTCTCCATCCTCGTCGGGATCCAATGCTATCGTAGTAGCCATCGGAGTAGCTAGGGGCTTCACATCAGCCATGTCGAACTTCATGAGCAGGTCCTTGGTGTACTTTGTTTGATGAACGAATGTACCTTGTGTGCTTTGCTTGATTTGCAAACCAAGGAAAAAAGTAAGTTCGCCCATCATGGATATCTCGAACTCCCTGCTCATGGCATCTACAAACTCGGCAACCAAAGAATGAGAAGAGCCACCAAAGATGATATCATCCACATAAATCTGGACTAGGAGGAAATCTTTGCCATGCTTGAGAGTGAATAGGGTTTTATCAACAGATCCCATAAAATACCCCCGCTCAAGCAGAAAAGACTTAAGTCTATCATACAAAGCACGAGGGGCCTGCTTGAGTCCATAAAGAGCCTTATGAAGTTTAAGGACTTTATGTGGGTATTTGGGGTTTTCAAAGCTAGGGGTTGTTTTACATAAACATCTTTGCCTATGAAGCCATTAAGAAAAGCACTTTTAACATCCATTTGATAATGTTTGAAACCACGTGATGCCACAAATGCAAGTAAAATCCTAATGGCCTCAAGACGTGCAACAGGTGCAAATGTCTCAGTAAAATCAATCCCTTCTAAGTGAGAATAACACTAAGCTACAAGTCTAGCCTTGTTTCTAACTACAGACCCATCCTCCCCTTGTTTGTTTTTGAAAATCCATTTAGTTCCAATGAAATGAACATTTTGTGGAGGATCAACTAAAGTCCAGACTTGGTTTCTCTCAAAATTTTTAAGTTCTTCATGCATGGCATTGATCCAACTAGAATCAAAAAGTGCATGACTAACATCTAAGGGCTCGAAAGAAGCAACAAATGCGGAATCAATGAAATGAGCATGAGAATGTGTTACCCTTTGATCAAGCTCACCAGTGATCTGCTCGGGAGGATGCATCCTTTGAATATGATGTGGAGCCTCATGGTGGGATGTCGTCTCTCCCTCAACTTGTGCGTTGGTGTGGTCCAAGATGATCGATGTCGATGGTAGTTGCTTCGGGGCCTTGCGGCGAAGTGGTCAAAGCGGGGTCGGCTTTGGGGGTCGATGTTGAGGGTAGTGTTGATAGCAAAAAATGGCAATAATGGCTAGATTATCAAAATATCTATTTTTGGTGTTTCGGGCCAAAAATACACATGTCCAGGGTCTGTCCGAAGCCCTACAGGGCCGAAGCCCTACAGGGCCGAAGCCCGTCAGGCTGTGGGCTCCGAAAGCCTCAGCCAGCCCACGGGCTTCGGCAAGGAAGCCTCTGGAGGCCCACGCTGCCGAATCTTCGGAAGCCTTCGGAGGCCCACGCTGCCGAAGCTTTGGAAGCCCACGCTGTCGAAGCTTCGGACCAAGAGCAAGCCTCGACGGGCCTGGCCGAAGCCCACGCTGTCGAAGCTTCGGCCCGAGGAGCAAGCCCGACGGGCCTGGCTGAAGCCCACGCTACCGAAGCTTCAGCCCGAGGAGCAAGCCCGACAGGCCTGGCCGAGGCCCACGCTGCCGAAGCTTTGGGAACCTTCTCGGCCCACGCTACCGAAGCTTTGGCCCGAAGAGCATGCCTCAGCGGGCCTGGCCGAAGCCCACCTCGGCAGAGATAGAGTTGGACGCGTTTCCAACTCAATCCTTATCTCTATCCGGCCTGATTAATAGTAGATTAGATTAGAGTTAACCCTCTATAAATAGAGGGGCCTGGCCGGCGTAGAGACCCCCCAACACAAACAAAACCAAAGCCTTGCTTTGATCGTACCTTTACTTTTACCTTTACTTTTCTATTCCTCTTCATGGGTTTGCCTGGAAGCCTTCCATCCGCCACTACGGAACAGTGGTAAGCCTTGGTACTTCGCCCGTGAAGTCCCCGTTAATCTACGTAACAGATTGTTATCGCCTTGTTACTTCGCCTGTGAAGTATTCGCTAATCTGCATAAAAGATTGCTACCTTCGCCACCCGTGCAACACCTCGCAAGATTCGGTCCTAAGGCCGAATTGGTACTTCGCATCATCCCTGTTACAGGTTCACACGATCGAAGCCCCTTCGCCGGAGGTGGCCGGAGCTGAGAGATCGGTTCCGGAGGTTCCTAGGATGCCCTTCGACAGGACCACAGGCTTCGACAACAGGCTTTGATCGGCACACTTCGTCGCAAGCTCCGCCACGACCACATTCCACACTAGACGAAGTCAGCGCTCGCACATGACCTTCGTGTCACTTTCTCTGTACTTCGTTGCATCGGAGATATCACTGCCAAGCCCCGCTGTTCGGAGGTGATCACCGTGTCTAGACCCGATCGGAGCCTACCTCCGACCGGGTCAGTCCGAACGCCGAAGCAATCTTCGGCGGAGTGCTTCGCACCAGACGCCGAAGGTACCCTTCGGCGCACTCTTCGCAGCATACTTCGAACCAGGGGGACTCCGTCTGGTTTGCTGATTTTCACTTGTTTAATCTATTTCTTTTGGCTAATTGGATTATTTCTTGTAATCTGGTTGCCTGACGACTCCACCCCCCTTATCACTATTAAGGGTAGTCGGAACGTGGCATCGGTGCTACATCACTCTTAGGCCCGTCCCTAAGTATCCGTGCACTTTTGGATCGCCGGACTGACCCAAGTGCGGGGGCACGTTTCCGTGTCAACACACTTTTTGGCGACTCCGCTGGGGAAGAGCTACGCCAACACGATGAGTACGTCTACATCAGGCCACCGGTGCATCTACTTCGACTACTACATCTACACCGCTGATGGACACAATAGGAGGCGCGGATATCGACAAACGCAACATAATGTCACCTACACTTGAACATATCCCCGCAGAAGACCGAGCAGAGATCGAGGCAAGGCTGAAGGCGCTCCAAGACATGATGCTTGGAGGCTACATCATAACACACGCAAGCTTCATCAAGCGCGACATCGTCACCCCCGACCCCGCTCAGTTCTAGGTAACACCGGTATCGCCTCGTTTATCTTCTTTAGAAATTGAGCAAAAAATAGCCGCATCAGTAGATCAGGCCATTAGCGCTTCGCTAACCAACCCTTTAGATTCGGTAGTAAGCTCCCAAGTAGAGGCGACTCTTAGAAGGTTCGGCTTCACTGAGGCCGCACCCCCGGTTCCTATATCTAGTGCACCTCCGACAAACATGTCTTCGGCCTCATCACTCATGGCCGAGACTAATCATTATGCCTATGGTCAAACTAATACTGCACACCACACAACGCCCGCGCTAATACCCGCGCTACCCGCACCACACACGCAGGCACCCGGACACGAGCACGTTATACAAATAGCGCGTAGGGAGGAAGCACATGGCCGACACGCTGATATCCCACCACGTGTCGCGCCCCCACATGAGAGGCGCATGCAAACAAACTACCAAGATGATTTAGATGAGCGGATCCGCGCACTGTTTAGGGAGTGTGCCGGCTTTGTGCCCAAGGGATGAATTAGGGTTTACCGCAAACCATACCCCGATCATCTTGATACAGTACCCTACCCCCACGGCTATAGAATCCTCGAGTTCACTAAATTCGACGACGAGGGTAGCAGGACCACACTAGAACATGTTAGTCAGTTTTTGGCACAGTGTGGAGAGGTTAGCGGGATAGATGCCCTCAAAGTTAGACTATTTTCTCTCTCGCTATCCGGCACAACTTTCACTTGGTTTTCGGCACTCCCGCCAAATTCCATTCACACGTGAGACGATTTAGACCGGAAATTCCATGATTATTTCTACACGGGCGAGACAGAGCTTAGGCTTTCACATTTGACATTGGTTAAACAAAAGTCTAGTGAGAGCGTCTCTGAGTATATCAAATGTTTCAGAGATACCAGAAACTGATATTTTAGTCTTGATATTTCAGAAAGGGACTTGGCGGAGTTAGCTTTTAATGGGTTGTGTTCCGAACATAAAGAAAGATTGGATAACCAAAACTTTTTAGAAGTTAGCCAAGTTTTGCAGCAGGCTCTGGTCCAAGAAGGCCGTGCCAAAGATAAGAAATTTGTTAAAATGCTTAGCAAGCCTAGGGCCGAGATCCACATCATGGAACGCTCTGATGAGGAGGAGTCAGAGGAGGAGGATTCGGCCGACATGTACGCGGCCGAATGGGTTACAAACACTAAAAGCAAACCTATCACTTGCTCCGAGCTACGACCATCCCCCACAAATAATAGATTTAATGAGGTCAAGTACTCGTTTGATGTGACTAAGTGTCATGAAATATTTGATTTCCTCTTAAAAAGTCAGCTTCTCAGGTTACCTAAGGGTCAAGTTATCCCACCTACCGACGAATTAAAGAAGCATCCATACCGTAAGTGGCATGATTCGCATTCTCATAATACTAATGATTGCAATGTTTTTCGACCGCAGATACAATCAGCCATAGAAGAAGGACGATTGAAAATAGACCATGATCCAAAGATGAAGCTAGATAAAGATCCTTTTCCAGTCAACTCCGTCGACCTCGGCGAGAAGAAGGTATTGATTTGGCCAGAACAGGCCGAGTCTGATAAAGGAAAAGATGTGATTATTGGAGAACCGCGTACTCGCACACTCGTGCCAAAGAACCCCGAGGTAGGAGTATGGAAACAGAACATCAATACCCCTTCGGCTAAGACTCGCAAGATGCCGAAGGTGACATATAACCTGCTGTTGAAAAAAACATCAGAGGAGGGCCAAAGAAGCAGGCCCGCGCGCCCAGCTAAAGCAGCCGAAGGGGCCAAAGAGGAGGGTCAAAGCGTACTTTCTGCAACTCAGGATGCAGTAGAGATTCAGTGTCAAAGGAAGCATTCTCCGGGGCTTCAGGATAAGGAAGTTCATCGCCTTCGGGCAATTCGGGGATGATTGGGGTGGCCTGAGAGCGAAGCCTATCTGCGGCCTCTTGCCTCCACCTTGCTACTTCAGCCTGGAGACTGGCCATTTGAGCGGCCATATCAGCCAAGACCGTCTTCATCTCCTCCGGAAGGACCTTCCGGGTCTTGAGAACTGTATGCATCAGTTCGAAGTGGAACTTGAGGTGGAAGAGGAACTCCGGTTGGCCGAAGTATGGATGGAGTTGGGGGGGAACTCCGTATGCTCGAGGAAGGGGAATCCCTTCCGGGGTCTGAGGTGGAGGAAAAGTCGAAGGCCCTCCGACCTCAACTGTGTTTGAAAATCTTGCTGCGGAGGTCCGAGGGGACCTCCGAGTAGGACTACCACCTGAACTCCGCTTGGGAGGCATGGTTTGAAAACTTAGTAGAGAACAAAGTTTTTTGGACTAAGTTCCCCGTGGACGGCGCCAACTGTTGGCGTAAAAGATTACGCTAACAGGTTTCTAGAAGTTATAAACTAACAAACGAAGTGTTTGTGAAGTAAACTATTTCGAGCCTCTGAAGTGGATAATAACTCAAAACAGTTCGAAGATGTGTATTGAATAACTTGATATCCGATCCCTATTACAGGGTGAAACGGGCGGTATTTATAGGTCCAAACATTAAGAAAAAGACCCTTTTACCCCTCTGTTACAACCGACATAGTGGAAACTATTCGGCACCCTTAATAGGGCCAAAACGGTAAAAGACTAATCTAATCAGAAAGAAGATAAGTCTTCCATCCTAGCTAGCAAAGAAGCTCTCTTAAGAGTCCTTGTTCGAAGATATACTTCGAACTAGCGTTCACCTTCATACTTTGAACTTGATCCAATGTACTCCCAGAGCTATATGCTCTAAACCTTTTATTCAATCATCTGTCTTTGTCTTGTCATAATAATCGCCCTGAAGATGGAGTATTTTCCCCTAACAGTAGCCCCTCGAATACGCTTCTCTGCTAGATCTGTAACGTTAGAAAGCAGTATACGCAAGAAAAATAATCATGCGCAAGGGTTAACAAATTTAGTCAACCTTCGAAATATGCGGAGATTCAAAACTTCGAATCAACTTCTAAGAAAATTATATCCGAACTATTTTTAGAATTAACTTAATAAGTTCGAAAGCTTTATTAGACTTAGAAGAAATAGCTGTTACCTTTTTTCTTCCAGCGGAAGTTACGCGATGCGTTAACTTCGCAAAGGGTAACGGTCAAGAATGCGAAACGTCAAACGTAAACGGTAAAAAAATTGTGGGCCTGGGCCATAAATAGGGGACCCAGACCCTTCCCGAATACCCTTCTCACCGCTTTCATGCAAACAAGCCCTAGCCTCCAAATTCCCTTTCTAGAGATCCGTCTGATCTTATGGCGAAGACAAGCTTCAAGATCCCTGGAGCGACTTCAACCCTTGCCCGGCAGTAGGCTGCCGCAGCGGCGGTAGTGGCATCAACGATGACGACTCCGTCGATAGCAGTAGCAGCTCCAATGGCGGCACCAGGAAGAAATCCCCAAAACGTTAGTCCTCATGAACTCCTCCCAGCGTCCTCGAAGTACCCAGACTAGTCTTATCAATTGGGGCCATCAACCTGCAAGAGGGAGTCGCTTGCCACAGCAATAGAGGGAAAGATTAGCTCAGAGATCATAATCCGCAAACCTGGAAAGGAGGCCATCCCTTCGCCAAGGCCCAAAGAAGTGGTAGTCTTCGAAGCCTTCTTCGAAGCAGGATTAGGGCTTCCAGCAGTCGACTTCCTATCGGAGGTATTGGATATATTCCACGTCACCCTTCCTCAACTTTCTCCGAATGCAGTAGCACGCCTCGCCATCTTCGAATGGGCGTTGCGAGCCGAAGGTTGCGAAGGAAGAGCTGAGATCTTCGCAGCACTGCACAGAGCTTCTTGGCAACCCAAGACCTTCGTAGGCCCTATAGGTGAAAAGATAGTGGTGGCCTTCGGAAGCATCAACTTCCGGCTTCGGGATGAGTATGCTCTAAGATTTCCAGCGAAGGACATCAACGCCAGATGGTACATAGACTGGATCCTCAGGTGGTTTTATGCCGAAGTTGGGGCAAGCAGCCGTCTAGCCGGACCCTTGCAAGATATCAACTTCCGAAGGGAAGCCCTGGTTCACTAGGATCCTGGCCAACTCGAAGCTCACCTCAGCCTACTTCAAAGAATTAGTCGCCGCCTGAGCATGCGGGACTTAGCGGAGGAATTCATTGGACTTCAGATTCCTCCTTTGATGGCCAACTGTCCTATTACCTTTGAAGAAGATCAGGAGGGCGGCCTCCGAAAGATCTCTTCGAACTCGAGCCCTGCAGGTGACTTTGAAAACAACATGTTTCATATATATTTGTTTAATGAAATGACTAATGCCAACTTATCTTTCAGCTTCTCTGACTCCCATGACTTCGGAGCAAATTGTTCGGGCTTCGGAGAAAATCCTGGGAGTTCCGACTCTAGCCGAGAAGGAATGGAGAGTGAAGTTAGTGGGTTCTTGGGAGCGATTCAACCGAGTATGGGGGGTACTAAGAATTGCTCCCCCTCCTCTTCCGGATTGGGTGCCTTCAGAACAAGGGCCGAAGAAGAGGAAAGCGGAAGCCGGAACTTCGACTTCTGTTAAGACTCCGTCCAAGAAGGTAGCCCGGAAGCCGAAGAATGTGGCGCCTTCAAGTCCGATGGCTTCAATCTCAGATTCCTCTGAGGATGAAGGAATGCTCCTTGTTAGCTTGATTGACGAGGATGAAAACCGGGCAGGCGCAAACACTGGTGTCGACGCAAACGCGCCAAATGTTCCAAGTAGCTCCGGGCAGGCTGGGACTTCGGTTGCCTGGCCAGACTTGCCGCGTGAAGAAGCCCCTACTGAAGGCGGAGTCGAAGTTGCAGCTGAGCCAACTCCGATTCCGGACGAAGCGATGACTGTAGGTCCCGAAGAGGCTCCGACAGTCGAACCTTCGGTTCTGAACTATGAGTCCGATGAAGACTTCGAGGTAGCTTTTAACCCTCCAAGCAGCCCGATGCTCACCCGCCGACAAGATTTCAGAGGTAAACTTCGCTCAATCCCTTTGTTCCTTTTCCCTACAAAATTAGGCAATATATAATACCTTTGTCTCTACAGGGTCCGCTCCTATGGAAGTGGTTCCTCCCAAAGATACGGTTCCTGGGACCTCAACCTCCCCAACGCCGATTCCAGAAGTCGCATGCATGGGACCTGGAAAAGGTAAAGGCAAAATGGACCCCTTCCCTGCTCCAAATTCGGGATTAACTCCATCTGAATCAACAGACAGGGGTCAATCTACGGAGGGGGGCCATTCTACGGAGATCTCTGAAGATGCGGTGCAGCGCTCCGACCCCTCGCCGAACGAAGATAATGAAAGGGCCTTGTCCATGCTCCCCCTCCTAGCTCCTTTCTTGGATCGGACTTCGGGCCCTGCTAGAGCCTTTGGACCGGGCCAACCGCGAAGTTGGGGAAACGGACTTGGTGACCATCCTGAGCAAAGCTGAAGGTTCGGAGCTCAACGCCGCCTTGGAGCGTGCAACGTACCAGGTACGAAGTATTTACAAAATGAAATTAATCCCAACTACAAATAATTTCTCACCTTGCTTTTTCCTCTTTGCAGCAAATAGTTTTGACCCGAGCTGCGGCTGTCTCGAACGAGCGTGGAAGCCTTCGCCATCAGGAGGAAATTACTGCTCTCCAGAAGAATCTTAACATCTCCGAAGGTCGGGTTTCCCACTTAGACGAAATGGTCTCAGCAAAGCGGAGGGCCAGACAAAACTTGGAAGTTGTGAATAAAGAGCTCGAAGCAAAACAATTTGTGCTTCGGGTAGAGATAGAAAAGATGCGGGAAGAGCATGCCACGGCGGGGGCTGAGCTAGTCAAGCTCCAAGAAGAAAAGACTAAAGCTACAGAGGAGGCTAGCAACTTGCTTAGCCAGAAGAGTTCTCTGGCTACGGAGGCAGCTAGGCTATCCTCTGTAGTAGATGAGCTGACTTCATCAAAGGACGCTTTAATTGAAGATAAGTTGAAATCAGAGAAGGTAGCTGCGGAAGTCATGAACCATCTCCTAAGTGTTCTGGAGTACTTCGGTACTACTGGGACACTACCTTCGAATGACAACGTCCCCCTGCTGCGAAGGCTAAAAATGATCCAAGGAACTACGAAAGAGATGAAGACAGCAGGCATTCGGTACAGATAGATCTCCGGCCAAGTGGCTGCTCTCGGAGTACATCGCTACTACGAAGATCTAGGATTATCTATAACGCCAGACTCAGGGGCGACTCCCATTACCTTCGATGAAAGCCAGCTTCTTAATCCTTCTGAAGACATGGCCGCAGCTTGGCAAGCCTTCCAAGCTTCGTGGAGAGCCGAAGGTCGCACTATGATCAAGGCTTGGATCGATGAAGGGCAACGCTAGAAGCAAGCTCGGTCTAAGGCCTCGAGAAGCCAGCCTCCGCCGAACCCGCAGGTCTAGCTTTGTTTTAGGATCCCGACTATGTAAAAACTTATGCTTTCATATATTATGAATGAAAATTTACTTATGTTTTTAGGCTTCTCAACCCCGTATGGACGATGTCGAAGTGTTAAACGTTACCGAAAAACTCCGCCTGCTATGGGCTACCTTTGATCTTTTAAAACTTCATAAACGACCTCGATTTTTGATTCCTCGAGATAGTTCTAGTGCAATTGCGCCCGAAATGTGTAAAGATATATTATCTTATATTAAGAAGGAAGAAGAAGAAGTTAACTTGGAAACTTCGTCTTTTGAAGACATTGCATGGTCCGAGGATGAAGGAATTGCTAGAGCTCAGGGGAAAAAACCTGAAGAACTTTGAAGCTGGGAAAGGAGCCCCGAACGACTTCGAACTTGGGCCGAACTTCAACAAGAACAGAAAGATTTTAGAGCTTGGAAGGGAGGTAGAAGAGTTAAATGCAAAGTTGTTAGAACTCCCGGCTCTAGAACTAGTCATTCCGAGTTTAGTGGTAACTCTAGAGATCGAAGGGGTCTTCGATTCCTTCTTGGCATAGACACCAATTTTTCGTAATGTAATTGTAATTTGTTCGGATAATAAATATTGATTTTTATAATTGTCTCCCTACTTCCCAGCCCCTCTTTGGGCGTAAGAAACTTCGAATTATAGTCAAAGATGGTTAGGCGCAAAGAAAAACTTAGGAGCACAATTTTGTAGGCTCGGAGCCCCTCAGCAATTTAAAGATTGATTAAAATCTTATAAAGTGTCTTCGACTACTTGAAGTGTGAAAATTGGTAACTTAGTACCTTTTGTTTTGAAAGAAGTCACTTCGGACAACTTTCCGGACACTTTAGTGTCCCAAACGATTGGTCACTTTGGACTCTTTTCACAGATATTCGAAGCTCATCAGCTCAAACTCTGTTTTGTTTTGGCCTCCTTCGGCTCTTTTTGCGAATGCTATCAAACCGGTGGTTTGGAATTCGCAGTGGTCTCCTTGGACTCTTTTTACGAATGCTTTCAAGCCAAAGCTTGGAATCCACATTATTTGGTCTCCTTCGACTCTTTTTACGGATGCTTTCAAGCCGGTAGCTTGGAATCCATTTTTCAGTGACTTTCCCACCTCGTCGGAAGCTTCGAACCAGTGGTCCAAAGTCCGAAAAAAATGATTCAAATTAAGGACACTTCCTTCCCATCCAACTTCGTTCTTCCAGTGCGTCCACTAGAAGCAGGAAGTGTTGGGGGGTAGGCATTATCTAAACCATGAACTTTATTCATTCAGAAGGTGTTTACAAATGATTACAAAGAGCCCCTATGCGAAATATCACTTTAAGTGCTCCGCATGCCATGTATGCGTTAGCTCTTCACCTTCTAAAGTAGCTAACTTAAAAGAACCAGGGCATCTTGAACGGAGAATTATATATGGACCTTCCCACTTATTCCCTAGTTTCCCTGGTGCTACAACACTTCGCACAACAGGATGACCCGGCTTAAGTTCGTTAAGCTTGACCTTCGGATCAAACCAAGTCTTCGTCTGCTGATGATACTTTGATAAATTGGCGATAGCTCGAAGTTTTGTTTCTTCTGTTAAATCAAGCGAAGTTTGCCTTTCTGCTTCTATTTCTAGTTCGGTGCTGTGAAGGGATCCTCCTTTAAGCTCCGTCGGCGTCATAGCTTCGTCTCCGAATAATAGTCTAAAAGGAGTGAAACCCGTAGACCTTGTCTGAGTTGTCTGAATGGACCATAGAATTTTCGGGAGCTCTTCGGTCCACAATCCTTTTGCCAATCCCATTATTCTTCGATTTAGCCCTGACAAGATATTACCATTGGCTCTCTCCACAGCTCCATTAGACTGAGGATGTCGCACTGCAGCAAAGCATAATTGGATGCCTAGATCTTCAAAAATTTCCTGATAGGGGCTCTGCTTCGACCCACTTTGAAAAGTACTCAATTGCTACCACTGCGAATTTCAAATTTCCTTTTGCTACTAGGAAGGGGCCAATAAGATCCATGCCCCATCTAGCCATGAGCCATACTGGAGCCATGACTTGAAGAGCTGTTGGCGGGCGATGACTTCTTCGTCCCTTCCACTGACAACCTTGGTAGGTGCGGACTAAGTTCTCCGCATCAGCTACTATTGTAGGCCAATAAGCCCTAGCGAAGTGTTTTTCCTGCAAAAGCTCGAGGGACCAGATGGCTACCACAAAGTCCTTCATGAATTTCTCGAAGAATTTCTTGACCTTCGGGTTGAGATATACATCGGAGTAGAGGGGAACACACTTCGGCCTTGTACAAAATACCGTTGATTATATGATAATTTCGAATTCTAAGTTTCAACCTCGAAAGTTGTGGCCCTTCGGACAAATTTGCTTCTCCTTGCAATAATTCCATAATTGAACTTCACCAATATGTACTTGGAATGCAAAGGACTTCCGCAGAAGGGATCTGTGGCACCGAAGGTGTACTAAGTTCTTCGTAAAACGCCTCTTCCGGAATGTCCGTAGCTCCATCTGCAGATTTCGCCAAGATATCAGCTTGCGCATTTTCTGCTCTTGGTATACTTCGAATGGAAATCTCTTTAAATGATGTTTCAATCTTACGGATCTCCTCTAAATATTTTACAAGCTGTGGATGCCGAACTTGAAAACTCTTGTCTACATGCCTTCTACAATTTGAGAATCTGTCTTAATACCAACCCTTGTAGCCCCTAAAGCACGTGCCTTTCGAAGTCCTAGCAAAATTCCTTCATACTCCGCTGTATTATTGGTAGACTTAAAGTTGAGTCTTGCGGATTACATTGCCTTTTGCCCTGAAGGCGAAATTATCACTGCTTTGACGCCTGCTCCAGATGCTTGGAAAGCTCCATCGGAGTAAATGGTCCAAATTCCTTCACTTGGCTTCTCCAGGGCCCATGCTGCAGGGGGAGTCCACTCTGCCACAAAGTCCGCCAACACTTGTGACTTAATTGTTGTCCTTGCCACGAAGGATATGCCGAAGGGTGCTAATTCAATGGCCCACTTCCCAATTCTTCCTGTGGAGTCCTTACTTCGGAGCATCTCTCCTAAAGGATATGAAGTTGGTACAATCACATTGTGTGCCAAAAAATAATGCCTTAACTTCCTTGAAGCCATTATCAGAGCATAAGTGAACCTCTCAAGCTCGGAATATCTTGTTTTTGCTCCGGACAATGGTTCAGATACAAAATAGATTGGATTCTGTACCAACTTTCCATTGAAATCAAGCTCTCTAATAAGAACTACGCTGATAGCAGAGCCAGTAGCTGCAAGGTAAAGGAGTAGGGTTTCATCCGCAATAGGCACCGTGAGTGTAGCGAGGTTACTGAGTTAATTCTTAATATCATTGAAACTTTTTTGACACTCCGGTGTCCATGCAAAATCTTTGGACCCCTTTAATGCTTTGAAAATGGGCAAACTTCTCTCCGCAGACCTTGCCAAAAATCTGCTAAGTGCTGCAAGATGACCGGTCAGCTTTTGTACTTTCTTTAAATTCTCTGGGGGAGCCATCCTTTGCAACGCAGTTATCTGAGTGGGTCTAGCTTCGATTCCCCTGCTCGAAACTAAATACCCTAACAATTTTCCGGCCTGAGCCCCAAAGATACATTTTTCGGGGTTAAGACGGATTCCACATGCCCAAAGGCTATTAAATGTTTCTGCTAAGTCTAGGCTATGTTGGTGCTTTAGAGCACTCTTTATTACAATATCATCCATATAGGCCTCTACATTGCGACCTAATTGATGACCTAGAGCATTAGCAATTAACCTCGAAAAAGTAGCCCCGGCATTTCTTAAGCCAAAGGGCATTCTTACATAACAGAAGACTCCCGAAGGAGTTACAAAGCTTGTCTTGATTTCATCTTCGCGCTTGTTGGCGTAAAAGATTACGCTAACAGGTTTCTGTAGAAGAGAAACTAACAAACGAAGTGTTTGCGAAGCAAACTGTTCTAAGCCTCCGAAAGGATAATAACTTAGAATAGTTCGAAAGTGTGTATTGAATAACTTGTATTCGGTCCCTATTACAGGGTGAAATGGGGGGTATTTATACGCCCAAACATTAAGGAAAAGACCTATTTACCCCTCTATTACAACCGACATAGTGGAAACTATTCGATTCCCTTAATAGGGCTAAAATGATAAAAGACTAATCTAATCAGAAAGAAGATAAGTCTTCCATCTTAGCTGGCAGAAAAGATCTTGGAGGGACTTAGTTCGAAGATGTACTCCGAACCAATGCCTATCTTCATACTTCGAACTTGGTTCCAGGTATCTTCGAAGATGATTAACGGGGAACCTTCGAATCTGCTGTCAGCCTTTATGTTGCTTCGGCAATAACCCCGAAGATGAGATATTTTCCCCCAACAGTAGCCCCTCGAATACGCTTCTCCATTTTAACCTGTAATGTTAGGAAAGCAGTATATGCAAGAAAAGTAATCATGCGTAGGGGTTAACAGATTTATATCATCTCCAAATTAGGTGGAGATGTATGCTTCAAATCGGTATTCGAAGAAGTTACATTCGAAGTAACTTATAAATATCTTTAGAAAGACTGAAGACTTTCCAGACTTAGAAGAAATAGCCGTTAGCCCGTTTCTTCTAATGGAAGTTATACGATGCGTTATTTTCGGAGGAAAATAACGGGAGAGAATGCGAAAAGGCAGAGCCAAACGGTAACAAGTGGAAAATCTAGGCTATAAATAGAAGGCCTAAAACTTACCCGATTACCTTTTCACCGCTTTCTCACAGTCAAAAGCTTTTTGAGCCCCTTGAGTTCTTGAGCCCTAGCCTCCAATTTCTCCAAAGCAATCCAGAGATCGCAATGGTGAAGACTAAGGGATCTGCACCTCCATCGGCCTTGGCTCGGCAGCAGGCGGCTGCAGCAGCAGCGGCGGCACCTCCGATGCCGGCGGCGACATCCATGGCGGCAGGGGGGAGAAATCCCCAAATCTCCGATGACCAAGGTCTGTGCCCGCCATCGACCAAGTATTTGGATCAGTCTTTCCAGTTAGGGCCTTCGACCTGCAAAAGAGAATCCTTGGCAATCGCAGTAGGAGGAAACATCAGTACGGGGGTTATGATTCGGAAGCCAGGCAAAGAAGTGATTCCAGTGCCAAGACCCGGAGAGGTAGTAGTATTCGAAGCCTTCTTCGAAGCAGGCTTGGGCCTCCCTGCCAGTGGACTTCCTGGCCGAGGTACTCAATCTGTTCCATGTAACCCTCCCCCAACTATTTCCGAATGCAGGTAGCTAGATTAGCTATCTTCGAATGGGCCTTGAGAGCCGAAGGATGTGAAGGAAGGGCAGAGATCTTCGCTGCATTGCATAGAGCAACATGCCAGCCGAAAACCTTCGTAGGCTCCGGAGGTGAAAAGGTGGTGGTATCCTTCGGTAGTATCAACTTTAGGCTTCGGGATGAGTATGCCCTCCAATTCCCCGCCAAAGCCATCAATGCCAGATGGTACACTGATTGGATTCTAAGATGGTTCTATGCCGAAGTTGGGGCAGGCAATCCTTTGGCTGGGCCCCTCAAAGAAATCCAATTCCGAAAGGAAGCTTTGGTGCAGCCTAACGAAGGCCAATTCGAAGCTCGTCTGAACCTGCTTCAAAAAGTTAGCCGAAGGTTAAGTATGCGAGACTTAGCTGAAGAATTCATCGGCCTGCAAATTCCTCCGCTGATGGCCAACTGGCCTATCATTTTCGAGGATGATTCAGAAGGCGGTCTTCGCAAAATCAACTTGACTTCGAGCCCTGCAGGTAACTTCGAAACCAACATGCATTATACATATTTACTTCGAAGAAAGACTAACTTGAATTATTTATTTTGCAGCTTCTTCAGCCCCTATGACTTCAGAACAAATTATAAGGGCTTCGGAGAAGATTCTGGGTGCCCCAACTCCGACTGAGAAAGAATGGCGAGTTAAATTGGTCGGGAGTTGGGAAAGGTTTAACAGAGTATGGGGAATGTTGGAGTTGACTCCGCCCCCTCTGATGGACTGGGTGCCTTCAGAGAAAGGACCCAAGAAGAGGACAGCTGAAACCGGAGCTTCGAGCTCCGCAAGGACTCCAGTGAAGAAGGTGGCTCGGAAGCCAAAAAATCTCGCACCTTCGAATCCTGCGCCTTCGAGCTCAAGAATCTCAATCTCTGGTTCTAAAGAAGATGAAGGTATATTATTAGTGAGATTGATTGATGAAGATGCAGCTCAACGAAATATTCACATTGAAGATACTGCAGGTATGCCAGAGTCCCAAGCTAACATTGAAGAAGTGAGAGCTCCGGATACTCAAGAAGAGCAAATCGAAGCCCCTATGGGCGAAGATGAAGTTGAAGTTCCTACAACTTCAGTTATGGAGGAAAGGAGGACTGCTCACGGAGATACTCCGACAGCAGAAAATTTAACTGTGGATTCAGATGATGACTTCACCTTCGATCCTCCGAGTAGTCCAGTGCTCGACCTCCCCCAGAATGTCGAAGGTAAACATCGCATAATTCTTTATCATTTTCTGCAAAATTATACAATGTATAATATTTTTGTTTTTGCAGAGCTTCCTTCGGAAGAAGTACGTCACGAAGACACAACTCAAAGGCCTTCGACAACTTCGGAGCCACACCCGGAGGTCACTCAACAGGGGCCTGGAAGGGGTAAAAGACACATAGAGCCTCTCCCTACTCAAGGATCAACTTCGCTGAGTCAACAGATGAAAGTGAATCAACTGAGGGGGGGCCATCTACTGAAGTTCCAAGGACCTCAGAAGAACTCTCCGGACCTTCGCTAAGCAGAGCTGATCAGAAGGCTTCAGTAATGCTTCCTCTCTTAACTCCTTTTTTGGAGGAGAGAACCGGACTTCGGACTCTGGTTAAACCTTTGGGTCAAGCCAGTCGCAAAGTCGGGGAAACAGAACTGGTAGACATCTTAAGCAGGGCGAAAAGTTCGGAGCTTAACATTGCTATAGAAAGAGTAGCCTACCAGGTACGAAGCATCTTCGAACCAAATAGCAAATTATATATGAATAATTTCTTATTTCAGATTTTCTTTTTTCTTAGCAAGCAGTCTTAGCCCGCGCTGCAACTTTATCGGGCGAAAATGAAATTGCTCAACTTCGGGAAGAAAATGAAGCTCTTCAAAGAAATTTTAACATCTCCGAAGGTCGACTAGCTCAGATGGATAATATAATATCAGTAGAGCGAAGGGCTAGGCAAAGTTTGGAGGCTGCAAAGAAAGAGCTCGAAGCAGAAAGAATTGTGCTTCGAGCAGAGGTTGAAAAACTGCGAAAGGAGGATGCTGCGAAGGGATCCGAACTTGTGAGGCTCCAAGAGGAGGCTGGCCAACTTTTGACTCAAAAGAATACTTTGACTACAGAAAATGCCAGAATTTCCGGAGTCCTAGCAGAAACGACTTCGGCCAAGGATGCACTTATTGAGGAAAAGCTTAAGTCTGAAAAGGTGGCTTCGGAGGTCATCGAGCAGATGCTAGGTGTTTTGGAGTACTTCGGTACTACTGGATCACTACCTTCAGATGACAACGTCACTCTTCTACGCCGGTTGAAAAGGATTCAAGGGGCAGCGAAGCAAATGAAGACGGCAGGCATTCGTTATGGAGAACTCTCCGGACAAGTGTCTGCTCTCGGACTACTTCGCTACTACGAAGATTTGGGCCGAATGATTACTCCAAGCGCAGAGAGTTCCATCACCTTCGACGACGAACGGCTTCTAACTCCCTCCGAAGGTGTGACTGCTGCTTGGCAGGCCTTTCAAACTTCATGGAGAGCCGAAGGTCGTTCTGCGATCAAGGCTTGGATCGATGAAGGCCAACGCCAGAAGCAAGTTCGGAGCCAAGCTTCGAGCAGTCAGCCTCCTCCGAACCCGCAGGTTTAGGAATTACTTAGGATTTTTTGATTATGTAAAGCTCATGCTTGTAAACATTTATCAATGAAAGTCTTGTTTGTCATATTTTTAAGCTTTGCCTCTTATGGAAGATATCGAGGTGTTAGAGCTTAACAACGAACTTCGCTCATTGTGGAACACCTTTGAACTTTTAAAGAGTTATAAGCGTCCTCGATTTCTTATTCCTCGAGATGACTCCGGCGTAATTGCGCCCGAAGTAATCAAAGACGTATTGTCTTATATTAAAGAGGAAAATAAAGAGGTTGACGCAAACACCTCGTCTTCTAAAGACACTAATTGGTCTGAAGACGAAGGTGAAGCTCGAAATAAAAGATCTGAAGATCTTAGAAGCTGGGAAAGGAGTCCCGAGCGGCTTCGAACTTGGGCCGAGCTTCAACAAGAGCAGAAGGATTTTAGAGCTTCGAAGGGGAGGAAGAGAGTTAAACGTAAAGTTCTTAGGACTTCCGATGTTGGAACTAGTCGTTCCACCCCTAGCTCTCGGGACCGAAGAGGTCTCCGATTCCTTCTTGGTATAGATACCAATTTTTCATAGTGTAATCTGTAAACACATTTATTTCAATCATGAATGCCGATTTAAAATTGTCTCCATATTTACCAGCCCCTCTTTGGGTATAAGCAACTTCGAAATGTATTCAAAGATGGTTATGCGCAAAGAAAAAAACTTCGGAGTTCAATTTTTTGGGGGTTCGGAGCCCCTCTGTCATTTAAAGATCTTTTGAAATCTTATGAAATGTCTTCGACTTTTTGCAGTCGGAAGAATGGTAGCTTAGTACCTTTATTTTATGAAAGAAATCACTTGAGATAACTTTCAGGACACTTTAGTGTTTAAAAAATTTGTCACTTTGGACTATGTTAACAAACATTCGAAGCTCATGGCTCAAATGTTGTTTTGCTTTAGCCACCTTCGGCTTGTCTTTGCGATCTCTGACGAACCAATGGTTCGGAGTTTGCAATGGTCTCTTTGGACTCTTTTTACGGATGTCTACCAGCCAATGGCTTGGACTCCGTATAATTTAGCCACCTTCGGCTTGCAGAAGTCTACCAGCCAATGGCTTGGACTTCGCAGATTTTGGCCACCTTCGGCTCTTTTTACGGAAGTCTGCAAGCTGCAGCTTGGACTCCGTAGATTTTGGCCACCTTCGGCTCTTTTTACGAAAGTCTACCAGCCAATGGCTTGGACTCCGTAGAGTGTGGTTTTGGGCTCTTTTACGGATTCCTAAAAGCCAGTGACCTGGGCTCCGGATTATGTCAGCCCCCACGTCGGAAGCTTCGAACTTTATGGGTTCGAAGTCCGAAAATACAACCCAGCTTAATGACACTTCCCTCTCGGTCGACCCCGCGGTTCCAGTGCGTCCACTCGGAAGCTGGAAGTCTATGAGGGGAAGGCAACTATCAGGGTCATATGCTTTATTAATTTAGAGGTGATTACAATCGAATTACAAGGAGCCCTTATGCGAAGTATCGCTTTAGGTGCTCCGCATGCCAAGTATGTGCTAACTCTTCACCTTCTAAATTAGATAATTTAAATGAACCAGGGCGCCCTGAGCGGACAATTAGATATGGACCTTCCCATTTATTGCCTAACTTCCCTGGTGCTATAATGCTTCATAGAACAAGATGACCCGGCTTTAACTCGCTGAGCTTAACCTTCGGGTCATACCAAGTCTTCGTCTGCTGATGATACTTTGATAAATTAGCTACAGCCCGAAGTCTTGTTTCTTCTGACAAATCTAACGAAGCTTGTCTTTCTTCTTCAATATCCGGTTCGGTGCTGCGAAATGATCCCCCTTTGAGTTCCGTTGGAGTCATAGCTTCATCTCCGAATAGTAGTCTGAACGGAGTAAAACCTGTGGACCTTGTTTGCGTAGTCCGAATGGACCATAGAATCTTCGGAAGCTCTTCGGTCCACAGTCCCTTTGCTAATCCTACTATTCTTCGATTTAACCCTGATAAAATATTTTCGTTGGCTCGCTCTACGGCTCCATTTGACTGAGGATGCCTCACTGCAGCAAAACAAAGCTGAATGCCTAGGTCTTCGCAAAACTTCCTGAAGGGTTCTGCGTCGAACTGTGTTCCATTATCAACTGTGAGGTATCTAGGAACTCCGAACCGGCAAATAATGTTCTTCCAGAAGAATTTCTGTACATTGTTCGAAGTGATAGCTGTTAAGGGTTCTGCTTCCACCCACTTAGAAAAATATTCAATAGCTACCACTGCGAACTTTAGATTTCCCTTTGCTAACGGAAAGGGACCAATTAGATCCATACCCCATCTGGCCATGGGCCATACCGGAGCAATGACTTGAAGAGCTGTTGGTGGGCGATGACTCCGTCGACCCATCCACTGGCATCCTTGACAAGTACGGACCAAGCTCTCCGCATCAGCTGTTATTGTGGGCCAATAAAGCCCCTGGCGAAGTGTTTTTCCTGCCAGAGCTCTAGGGGCTAAATGGCTTCCACAAAGGCCTTTGTGAATTTCTCGAAGAATTTCTTGGCCTTCGGCTTGAGATATACATCGGAGTAGAGGGGAACATACTCCGGCCTTGTATAATATACCATTGATTAACTGATAGTTTCTTGCTCTGAGCTTTAATCTTGACAACTGGGGCTCTTCGGGCAAATTTGTTCCTCCTTGCAAGAGTTCTATGATCGAATCTTTCCAATCTGCACTAGGAATGCAAAGAATCTCCGCAGAGGCAATTTGTGGCACCGAAGGTATATTGAGCTCCTCATAGAAAGCTTCTTCAGGCACATCCACAGCTCCGGCTGCAGCCTTCGCTAAAATGTCCGCTTGCACGTTTTCAGCTCTTGGTATACTCCGAATGGAAATACCCTTGAAGTGTGCTTCGATCTTGCGAATTTCTTCTAAGTACTTGGCAAGCTGTGGATGCCGAACTTGAAAACTTTTGTCTACGTGCCCTGCTACTATTTGAGAATCTGTCTTTATAATTATTCTTGTAGCCCCTAGAGCACGTGCTTTCCGGAGTCCCAATAAAATCCCTTCGTACTCCGCTATATTATTGGTAGACTTAAAGTTGAGTCTTGCGGAGTACATTGCTCTTTGCCCTGACGGTGAAATCAACACTGCCCCAATTCCTGCTCCGGATGCTTGGAAAGCCCCATCAGAATAAACAGTCCAAACTCCGTCATTTGATTTCTCCGGAGTCAAATTCGCAGGTGGAGTCCACTCTGCTACGAAGTCTGCTAGGACTTGGGATTTGATAGCTGTCCTTGCCAAGAAAGATATGCCGAAGGGTGCTAGCTCGACTGCCCACTTTCCAATCCTTCCAGTGGAATCTTTGCTTCGGAGCATATCTCCTAAGGGATACGAAGTTGGTACAATTACATTGTGAGCCAAAAAATAATGCCTTAGCTTCCTCGAAGCCATTATCAGAGCATAAACGAACTTCTCAAGTTCGGAGTATCTTGTCTTCGCTCCTGACAATGCTTCGGATACAAAATAGACAGGATTTTGGACCAACTTCCCATTGAAATCCACTTCTCTGACAAGGACTGCGCTGACAGCTGAACCTGTAGCTGCAAGGTACAGGAGTAGGGTTTCGTCCGCAGTAGGCACCGTGAGTGTAGCAAGATTACTGAGATAATCTTTAATATCTTCGAAGCTTTTCTGACACTCCGGTGTCCATGCAAAATCTTCGGACCCTTTCAAAGCTTTGAATATTGGCAAGCTCCTCTCCGCAGACCTTGATAAGAACCTGCTAAGTGCGGCCAGACGTCCAGTCAGCTTTTGCACTTGCTTTAAATTCTCCGGAGGAGCCATCTTCTGCAGCGCAGTTATTTGAGTAGGGCTAGCTTCAATTCCCCTGCTTGAAACTAAATACCCTAACAATTTTCCAGCCTTAGCTCCGAATATACATTTTTCGGGGTTAAGACGGATCCCACATGCCCGAAGGCTATTGAATGTTTCTGCTAAGTCTAGGCTATGTTGGTGCTTTAAAGCACTCTTTATTACAATATCATCCATATAGGCCTCCACATTGCGACCTAGTTGATGACCTAGGGCCTTAGCAACTAATCTTGAAAAAGTAGCCCCGACATTTCTTAGGCCGAAGGGCATTCTTACATAGCAGAAGACTCCCGAAGGAGTTACAAAGCTTGTCTTGATTTCATCTTCGCGCTTCAACCATATTTGATGATAACCAGAATACGCGTCAAGGAAGCTTAATAACTCCGAACCTGTAGTGGAGTCAACTAGTTGATCAATTCGAGGCATGGGGTAGGGGTCACGTGGGCATGCTTTATTCAAGGATGTGAAATCAACGCACATGCGCCACTTCCCGGAATACTTCTTCCTGACGAAGACTGGGTTGGCTAACCATTCTGTGTGAGCCACTTCTCTGATAATCCCAGCCTTCAACAGTTTTTCAACTTCGTCCATAGCTAGAGCAGCTCTCTCTGCGGACATCTTCCGGAGTCCTTGTCGAACAGGCCGGGCCTTCGGGTTTACAAGTAAACTGTGTTCAATGATATCCCGATCGACTCCGGTGATATCTTCGTCAGACCAAGCGAAGACATCCAAATTTTCTTTCACTACCTTTTCCAAGGAGGTTGCAACTTCAGGAGGTAAATCTTTACCAAATTGAAAAATGTACTCTTTACCACCTTTAACAATGACCTTCGTTGCAATCTCTCCTTCGGGACTTGGTCTCGGAAAAGACTTCTTCGAAGCTTCGGAGGAGGCTGAAAAAATTTCTTCATTATCCTGCACACTGTTTACTTGCCTCGGATCAAGAGGGGGACCATGACCATATTCTGCCCTCCTAGCAATGGCTTGATCTCCGAAGATTGTCAGGACTCCTGCTTGTGTGGGCATCTTCATGCACAAGTAGTTGTGATGCGCCACAGCTCCGAACTAATTCAACATGCCCCGTCCGAAGATGACATTATAAGCATACGGGGCATCTACCACATCAAAGATAACTTCTTCAGTTCATGCTAATAAACCTTCTCCGAAGGTAACTTCCAAGCCTATCTGGCCAAGTGCATCAAGCGGAGGTCCTGCGAAGCCTTGCAGAGGACGAGCCGCTGGGAGGAGATGCTTCCTGGAAATGCATAACTGATCGAAGGCTTGCACAAAAATGATATCTGCCGAACTACCTCCGTCAATTAGCACCCTTCGGACTTCAGTCCCTGCAATATCAGCAGTGATAACCAATGGATCTGTGTGCGGGAACTTAATACCAGCTGCATCCTCCGCAGAGAAAGATATCGGAACATGAGACCACTCCGGCATTGCAGCTGCAGATGACGAAGTCCCAATATGACCTACTTCCCGAACGTACTCTCTTCGCTGTCTCTTGGACATGCTTCCGAGGGTACCTCCTCCAGAGATAGGGAGAACTACTCTTTTTCCCCTATCTTGCCCTTCTTCTTGCTTCGGAGGTGGCATAACATTGGCCACCGGAGGGTGCCTTGCAGCATCAAAATTTTCTATCCGCGCCACAGCCTGGACCGGGTCTGGGCGCGCTGCTGCTGGACTTCGGTCGGTACTGCCTCGACCCGAAGTTCTCTCCAAGTACTCTCCCCTTAGGGTAAGGATAGCCTTGCAAGTGTCAGTTGCATGGCTTCGATTTTCTCCATGAATACAGCAAAAAAGGGTCTGGCCCTTGCCAGCCATTTTCCCTAGCGGCCTCCAGCCGCTGGTCTTGTTCCCCGTAGACTGTGGAGCTCTTGGTGCAAACTTCTGTGGGGGTGCAATATTCAAGACTTCAGAGCGAGGGTGCTTTTGCCCTCTTCTCCGGTCATGTTGCACTTCGAAGACTGGTTCCTGCGGCTGTGCCGAAGTCTTCACTTCTGCTTTGACTTCTTGCAATACAGTCGAAGTAGCAACAGTCCTCCGAAGCCAACCCTCTTCTGACCTCGCATACTCCTCGAAGTATGACATCAACTGCGAGACTGAGGAGATGCTCTTCCGATGTAGTTTATCCAGAAGGCCTTGATGACTGACGCCTTCCCGAGCCGCATCAACCACTGAAGATGTGGACAGCCCCCGAATTTGCGACTTCGTATGAGCGAAGCGCTTAAAGTACTGCCTCAATGTTTCTCCGGGGAGCTGTTTCACCTGGAAGAGGCTTCCTGTTGACATAGGAGGCACGAAGGTGCCCTGAAAGTTACTTATAAACTTTCTCTTCAACTGCGACCAAGAATTGATTGATCCTGGCTTCAAAGACCAGAACCATCTCAATGCCACTCCTTGAAGAGCTAACGGGAAGCACTTCGCCATAGTGTCTCTAACTCCGCCGCTAGCCTCAATCCCTAGGGCATAAGAACGCACGAACTCTCCGGGATCTTCATCTCCGGCATACTTACAGAGCTTCGAAGTTTTAAACTTTGGATCAAAGCGAACCTTCTGCAGCTCAGGATGCAACGGAGATTCATCGTCGTAAGAGGCATTCTCCAGGGCTTCAGGATAACCAAGATCGTCGTCTTCGGGCACTTCGGGGATAGTTGGGCTGGCTTGAGCACGAAGCCTGTTCGCAGCTTCTTGTCGCCACCTTGCTACCTCAGCTTGAAGGTTGGCCATTTGAGTGGCCATATCTCCAAGGTTATCTTCATCTCCTCCGGAAGGACCTTCCGGGTCTTGAGAACTGGTAGGATCAGTTCGAATCGGGATGGAGGGTGGAGAAGTGAATCCGGGCTGTCGGAGTATGGAAGGGGTTGGCGGAAAGACTTCGTATGTTCGAGGGATAGAAGCCCCTTCCGAAGTTTGCGGAGGGAAAGCCGAAGACCCTCCGACTTCAACTGTGTCGAAGGGTATCTCTCCGGAGATCCGAGAGGACCTCCGAGTGGGATTGCGGGGCGCGCTCCGCTTAGGAGGCATGATGTAAAAGGTTGGTAGAGAACGAAGTTTTTCGGACTAGGTTCCCCACGGACGGCGCCAACTGTTGGCGTAAAAGATCACGCTAACAGGTTTCTGTAGAAGAGAAACTAACAAACGAAGTGTTTGCGAAGCAAACTGTTCTAAGCCTCCGAAAGGATAATAACTTAGAATAGTTCGAAAGTGTGTATTGAATAACTTGTATTCGGTCCCTATTACAGGGTGAAATGGGGGGTATTTATAGGCCCAAACATTAAGGAAAAGACCTATTTACCCCTCTATTACAACCGACATAGTGGAAACTATTCGATTCCCTTAATAGGGCTAAAATGATAAAAGACTAATCTAATCAGAAAGAAGATAAGTCTTCCATCTTAGCTGGCAGAAAAGATCTTGGAGGGACTTAGTTCGAAGATGTACTCCGAACCAATGCCTATCTTCATACTTCGAACTTGGTTCCGGGTATCTTCGAAGATGATTAACGGGGAACCTTCGAATCTGCTGTCAGCCTTTATGTTGCTTCGGCAATAACCCCGAAGATGAGATATTTTCCCCCAACAGCGCTTTAGCCAGATTTGATGATAGCCGGAGTACGCGTCGAGGAAGCTTAATAACTCTGAACCAACAGTAGAGTCAACCAATTGATCAATTCGGGGCATGGGGTAGGGGTCATGGGGGCATGCTTTATTCAAAGATGTAAAATCAATACACATGCGCCACTTCCCGGAAGATTTCATCCTAAGGAAGACTGGGTTGGCTAACCACTCCGTATGAGCCACTTCTCTCATAATCCCAGCCTTTAGCATTTTTTCCACTTCGTCTTTGGCAAGGATAGCCCTCTCCATAGACAGCTTCCAGGCTGAGCCTTCGGGTTCATGAGTAAACTGTGTTCAATAATATCCCGACTGACTCTGGTGATGTCTTCATCAGACCAAGCAAAGACATCTAAATTCTACTCAACTACTTTCTCTAAGGAAGCAGCAACTTCTGGAGGCAAGTTCTTGCCAAATTGAAATGAATATTCCTTGCCATTTTTGACAATAACCTTCGTTGCAATCTCTCCTTCAAGGCTTGGCCTCGGAAAGGACTTCTTCGAAAATTCGCTCAGAGCAAAAAAAACCTCCGGGTTATCTTGCACGCTGTTCACCTGTCTCGGGTCAAGAGGAGGGCCATGACCATACTCTGCTCTTCGCATAGTGGCCTGATCTCCGAAAATAGTGAGTACTCCCGCCTGTGTGGGCATCTTCATACACAGGTAATTATGAAGCACCACTGCTTTGAATTGATTCAACATGCCCCTTCTGAAGATAACATTGTATGCATATGGGGCATCCACAACATCAAAAATCACTTCCTCCGTCCTGGCCAATAGCCCCTCTCCGAAAGTAACTTCTATGCCAATTTGGCCGAGGGCATCGAGTGGGGGTCCTGCGAAGCCTTGCAAAGGACGGGCTGCTGGGAGAAGATGCTTCCTGGGGATGCAGAGTTGATCAAAAGCTTGGACAAAGATAATATCTGTCGAACTCCCTCCATCGATTAGCACTCTCCGGACCTCAGTCCCTGCTATGTCGGCAGTGATGACAAGTGGATCTGCATGTGGAAACTTTATGCCAGCTGCATCATCTACAGAAAAAGATATCGGCACATGGGACCATTTAGGCATAGCAGCTGCAGATGAAGAAGTTCCAATATGGCCCACCTCTTTGACATATTCTCTTCTCTGCCTCTTTGACATACTTCGAAGGGTCCCTCCTCTGGAGATGGGGAGGACTACTCTTTTCCCTCGATCTTGACCATCTTCCTGCTTTGGAGGTGGCATAACATTGACCACCGGAGGCCTTCTCGCAGGGTCGAAGTTCTCTATACGCGCCACAGCCTGGACAGGCTCTGGACGCACCTCGGTCGGAACTCGGTCAGTAGTGCCTCGACCCGAAGTTCTTTCCAGGTATTCGCCTCTCAAAGAGAGTATAGACTTACACGCATCAGTTGCGTGACTTCGATTCTCACCATGGACACAGCAGAAGAAGGCCTGGGCTTTGCCAGCCGGCTTCCCTGGCGGCCTCTAGCCGCTGGTCTTGCTTCCTGAAGGCTGCGAAGTCCTCGGGACAAATTTCTGCGGGGGTGCAATGTTCAAGACTTCTGAACGAGGATGCTTTTGCCCCCGACGCCTGTCATGTTGAGCTTCGAAGCTGGGTGCCTGTGGCTGAGTTGAAGTCTTTACTTCCAGCTTGACTTCTTGCAAGATTGACGGAGTTGCGGCAGTTCTTTGAAGCCACCCCTCTTCTGACCTTGCATACTCTTGGAAATAAAACATCAACTGAGCAACAGAATATATCTGCTTCCTGTGAAGTTTATCAAGGAGGCCCGCATGGGTAACTCCCTCTAGAGCTGCGTCAACTACAGAAGATGTAGTTAACCCTCGAATTTGCCACTTCGTATGAGCGAAGCGCTTGAAATACTGTCTTAAAGTCTCTCTGGGGAGCTGCTTCACCTGGAAAAGACTTCCTGTTGACATTGGGGGTACGAAGGTACCTTGGAAATTGCTTATGAACTTCTTCCTCAATTGCTCCCATGTTCTGATTGACCCTGGCTTCAAAGACCAGAACCACCGCAGTGCCACTCCTTCAAGAGCTAGGGGAAAACATTTGGCCATAGTGTCTCACACTCCCCCGCTGGCTTCAATTGCCAATGCATAAGAGCGGGAGAAATCCCCAGGATCTTCATCTCATGAGTATTTACAAAGCTTCGAAGTTTTGAACTTAGGGTCGAAGCGTACTTTCTGCAACTCAGGATGCAGCGGAGATTCAGTGTCAAAGGAAGCATTCTCCGGGGCTTCAGGATAAATAAGTTCATCTCCTTTGGGCACTTCGGGGATGATTGGGGTGGCCTGAGAGCGAAGCCTATCTGCAGCTTCTTGCCGCCACCTTGCTACTTCAGCCTGGAGACTGGCCATTTGAGTGGCCATATCGCCAAGAACATCTTCATCTCCTCCAGAAGGACCTTCCGGGTCTTGAGAACTGTATGCATCAGTTCGAAGTGGAACTTGAGGTAGAAGAGGAACTCTGGTTGGCCGAAGTATGGATGGAGTTGGGGGGAACTCCGTATGCTCGAGGAAGGGGAATCCCTTCCGGGGTCTGAGGTGGAGGAAAAGTCGAAGGCCCTCCGACCTCAACTGTGTTTGAAGATCTTGCTCTGGAGGTCCGAGGGGACCTCCGAGTAGGACTACCACCTGAACTCTGCTTGGGAGGCATGGTTTGAAAACTTAGTAGAGAACGAAGTTTTTTGGACTAAGTTCCCCACGGACGTCGCCAACTGTTGGCGTAAAAGATTACGCTAACAGGTTTCTAGAAGTTAGAAACTAACAAACGAAGTGTTTGCGAAGTAAACTATTTCGAGCCTCCGAAGTGGATAATAACTCAAAACAGTTCGAAGATGTGTATTGAATAACGTGATATTCGATCCCTATTACAAGGTGAAACAGGGGGTATTTATAGGCCCAAACATTAAGGAAAAGACCCTTTTACCCCTCTGTTACAACCGACATAGTGGAAACTATTCGGTACCCTTAATAGGGCCAAAACGGTAAAAGACTACTCTAATCAGAAAGAAGATAAGTATTCCATCCTAGCTGGCAAAGAAGCTCTCTTAAGAGTCCCTGTTTGAAGATATACTTCGAACTAGCGTTCACCTTCATACTTCGAACTTGATCCAAAGTACTCCAGAGCTAGATGCTCTAAACCTTTTATTCAATCATATGTCTTTGTCTTGTCATAACAATAGCCCTGAAGATGGAGTATTTTCCCCCAACAGTGAGGTTTTGTCAAAATATCGGCTAGCTGGTGTTGGGTATCAACATATTGAAGTTCAATATCACCCTTCTCATTATGATCCGTGAGAAAATGATACCGAACATCAGTGTGTTTGGTTCTGGAATGTTGAACCAGGTTGTTTGCAATACAAATAGCACTAGTGTTGTCACAGAAAAGTGGAACACTCTTATAATCTAACCCAAAATCCCGCAAAGTGGAAACCATCCACAAAATCTGAGAGCAATAGCTAGCTGCAGCAACATATTTGGCCTCACCCGTTGATTGTGCAACACTAGACTGTTTGCGGGAAGACCAGCAAACAAGCGAAGTATCCAAAAAAATGACAAGTACTAGAGGTACTTCTCCTATCAATCCTACACCCAGCAAAATCCACATCGGAATAACCTCGAAGACACAAAGAGTAAGATGGAGAATAGCAAATGCCAAACTCGAGGGTGTGCTTGAGATACCTGAGAATGCGCTTTACCGCTTGGCGGTGCGAAGCATGTGGAGAAGCCTGAAAACAAGCGCACAGACACACTGCAAAGTGTATGTCCGGCCTCGTAGCAGTCAAGTAGAGGAGGGAGCCGATCATGCTCCGAAACTTCTTCTGATCTACGGCTTCTCCATCCTCGTCGGATCCAATGCTATCGTAGTAGCCATCGGAGTAGCGAGGGGCTTCGCATCAGCCATGTCGAACTTCATGAGCAGGTCCTTGGTGTACTTCGTTTGATGAACGAAGGTACCTTGTGTGCTTTGCTTGATTTGCAAACCAAGGAAAAAAGTAAGTTCGCCCATCATGGACATCTCGAACTCTCTGCTCATGGCATCTACCAACTCGGCAACCAAAGAATGAGAAGAGCCACCAAAGATGATATCATCCACATAAATCTGGACTAGGAGGAAATCTTTGCCATGCTTGAGAGTGAACAGGGTTTTATCAACAGATCCCATCAAATACCCCTGCTCAAGCAGAAAAAACTTAAGTCTATCATACAAAGCCCGAGGGGCCTGCTTGAGTCCATAAAGAGCCTTATGAAGTTTAAGGACTTTATGTGGGTATTTGGGGTTTTTAAAGCTAGGGGTTGTTTTACATAAACATCTTCGCCTATGAAGCCATTAAGAAAAGCACTTTTAACATCCATTTGATAAAGTTTGAGACCACGTGATGCCACAAATGCAAGTAAAATCCTAATGGCCTCAAGACGTGCAACAGGTGCAAATGTCTCAGTAAAATCAATCCCTTCTAACTGAGAATAACCTTGAGCTACAAGTCTAGCCTTGTTTCTAACTACAGACCCATCCTCCCCTTGTTTGTTTTTGAAAATCCATTTAGTTCCAATGAAATGAACATTTTGTGGAGGATCAACTAAAGTCCAGACTTGGTTTCTCTCAAAATTTTTAAGTTCTTCATGCATGTCATTGATCCAACTAGAATCAAAAAGTGCATGACTAACATATAAGGGCTCGAAAGAAGCAACAAATGCGGAATCAATAAAATGAGCATGAGAACGTTTTACCCTTTGATCAAGCTCACCAATGATTTGCTCGAGAGGATGCATCCTTTGAATATGATGTGGAGCCTCATGGTGGGATGTCGTCTCTCCCTCAACTTGTGCGTTGGTGTGGTCCGAGATAACCGATGTCGAGGTAGTTTCTTCGGGGCCTTGCGGCGAAGTGGTTGAAGCGGGGTCGGCTTTGAGGGTCGATGTCGAGGGTAGTGTTGATAGCAAAAAATAGCATTAATGGCTAGATTATCAAAATATCTATTTTTGGTGATTCAGGCCAAAAATACACATGTCCAGGGTCTGTCCGAAGCCCTACAGGGCCGAAGCACGTCAGGTTGTGGGCTCCGAAAGCCTCAGCCAGCCCACGGGCTTCGGCCCGGAAGCCTCCGGAGGCCCACGCTGCCGAAGCTTCGGAAGCCTTCAGAGGCCCACGCTGCCGAAGCTTCGGAAGCCCACGCTGTCGAAGCTTCGGCCCAAGAGCAAGCCTCGACGGGCCTGGCCGAAGCCCACGCTATCGAAGCTTTGGCCCGAGGAGCAAGCCCGACGGGCCTGGCCGCATCCCACGCTACCGAAGCTTCAGCCCAAGGAGCAAGCCCGACGGGCCTAGCCGAGGCCCACGCTGCCGAAGCTTTGGGAACCTTCGGAGGCCCACGCTACCGAAGCTTCGGCCCGAAGAGCAGGCCTCGGCGGGCCTGGCCGAAGCCCACCTCGGCAGAGATAGAGTTGGACGTGTTTCCAGCTCAATCCTTCTCTATCCGGCCGGATTAATAGTACATTAGATTAGAGTTAACCCTCCCCCAACACAAACAAAACCAAAGCCTTACTTTGATCGTACCGTTACGTTTACCTTTACTTTTCTGTACCTCTTCGTGGGTTTGCCTAGAAGCCCTCCGTCCACCACTACGGAATAGTGGTAAGCCTTGGTACTTCACCCATGAAGTCCATGTTAATCTACGTAACAGATTGTTATCGCCTTGTTACTTCGCCTGTGAAGTATCCGCTAATCTGCGTAAAAGATTGCTACCTTCGCCACCCGTGCAACACCTCGCAAGATTCAGTCCTAAGGCCGAATTGGTACTTCGCATCATCCCTGTTATAGGTTCGCACGATCGGAGCCCCTTCGCCAAAGGTGGCCAGAGCAGAGAGATCGGTTCCGGAGGTTCCTAGGATGCCCTTCGACAGGACCGTAGGCTTCGACAACAGGCTTCGATCGGCACACTTCGTCGCAAGCTCCGCCAAGACCACATTCCACACCAGACGAAGTCGCGCTCGGATGTGACCTTCACGTCACTTTCTCTGTACTTCGTTGCATCGGAGATATCACGCCGAGCCTCGCTGTTCGGAGGTGATCACCTTGTCTAGACCCGTTCGGAGCCTACCTCCGACCGGGTCAGTCCGAACGTCGAAGCAATCTTCGGCGGAGCGCTTCGCACCAGACGCCGAAGGTACCCTTCGGCGCACTCTTCGCAGCATACTTCGAACCAGGGGGACTCCGACTGGTTTGCTGATTTTTACTTGTTTAATCTATTTCTTTCGGCTAATTGGATTATTTCTTGTAATCTGGTTGCCTGGCGACTCCACCCCCCTTATCACTATTAAGGGTAGTCGGAACGCGGCGTCGGTGCTATGTCACGCTTAGGCCCGTCCCTAAGTATTCGTGCACTTTTGGATCGCCGGACTGACCCAAGTGCGGGGCAATGTTTCCGTGTCAACACACTTTTTGGCGACTCCACTGGGGAAGAGCTACGCCAACACGATGAGTATGTCTACATCGGCCGCCGGTGCATCTACTTCGACTACTACATCTACACCGCCGATGGACACAATAGGAGGTGCGGATATCGACAACCGCAACATAATGTCACCTACACTTGAAGATATCCCTGTAGAAGACCGAGCAGAGATCGAGGCAAGGATGTAGGCGCTCCAAGACATGATGCTTGGAGGCTACATCAAGACACGCGCAGGCTTCTTCAAGCGTGACATCGTCACCCCTGACCCCGCTCAGGTCCAGGTAACACCGGTATCGCCTCGTTTATCTTCTTTAGAAATTGAGCAAAAAATAGCCGCATCAGTAGATCAGGCCGTTAGCGATTCGCTAACCAACCGTTTAGATTCGGCAGTAAGCTCCCAAGTAGAGGTGACTCTTAGAAGGTTCAGCTTCACTGAGGCCGCACCCCCGGTTCCTATATCTAGTGCACCTCCGACAAACATGTCTTCGGCCTCATCACTCATGGCTGAGACTAATCATTATGCCTATGGTCAAACTAATACTGCATACCACACAACGCCCGCGCCAAAACCCGTGCTACCCGCACCACACACGCAGGCGCCCGGACACGAGCACGTTATACAAATAGCGCGTAGGGAGGAAGCACATGGCCGACACGCTGATATCACACCACGTGTCGCGCCCCCACATGAGAGGCGCATGCAAACAAACTACCAAGATGATTTAGATGAGCGGATCCACGCACTGTTTAGGGAGTGTGCCGGCTTCGTGCCTAAGGGACGAATTAGGGTTTACCGCAAACCATACCCCGATCATCTTGATACAGTACCCTACCCCCTTGGCTATAGAATCCCCGAGTTCACTAAATTCGACGGCGAGGGTAGGAGGACCACACTAGAACATGTTAGTCAGTTTTTGGCGCAGTGTGGAGAGGTTAGCGGGATAGATGCCCTCAAAGTTAGACTATTTTCTCTCTCGCTATCCGGCACAACTTTCACTTGGTTTTCGGCACTCCCGCCGAATTCCATTCACACGTGGGACGATTTAGAGCGGAAATTCCATGATTATTTCTGCATGGGCGAGACAGAGCTTAGGCTTTCACATTTGACATCGGTTAAACAAAAGTCTAGTTAGAGCGTCTCTGAGTATATCAAATGTTTCAGAGATACCAGAAACCGATGTTTTAGTCTTGATATTTCAGAAAGGGACTTGGCGGAGTTAGCTTTTAATGGGTTGTGTTCCAAACATAATGAAAGATTGGATAACCAAAACTTTTTAGAAGTTAGCCAAGTTCAGCAGGCTCTGGTCCAAGAAGGCCGAGCCAAAGATAAGAAATTTGTTAAAACGTTTAGCAAGCTTAGGGCCGAGATCCACATCATGGAACGCTCTGATGAGGAGTCAGAGGAGGAGGATTCGGCCGACATGTACGCAGCCGAATGGGTTACAAACGCTAAAAGCAAACATGTCACTTGCTCCGAGCTACGACCATCCCCCACAAAGAATAGATTTAATGAGGTCAAGTACTCGTTCGATGTGACTAAGCGTGATAAAATATTTGATTTCCTCTTAAAAAGTCAGCTTCTCAGGTTACCTAAGGGTCAAGTTATCCCACCTGTCGACGAATTAAAGAAGCATCCATACTGTAAGTGGCATGATTCGCATTCCCATAATACTAATGATTGCAATGTTTCTCGACCGTAGATACAATCAGCCATAGAAGAAGGATGATTGAAAATAGACAATTATCCAAAGATGAAGCTAGATAAAGATCCTTTTCCAGTCAACGCCGTCGACCTTGGTGAGAAGAAGGTATTGATTTGGCCAGAACAGGTCGAGTCTACTAAAGGAAAAGATGTGATTATTGGAGAACGGCGTACTCACACACTCGTGCCAAAGAACCCTGAGGTGGGAGTATGGAAACAGAACATCAATACCCCTTCGTCTAAGGCTCCCAAGATGCCAAAGGTGACATATAACTTGCTGTTGAAAAAACATCACAGGAGGGCCAAAGAAGCAGGCCCGCGTGCCCAGCTAAAGCAGCCGAAGGGGCCAAAACCTTCGAAGGGTACCTTCGGACCGAAGGTTCCGAACACTTCGCACGAAGGCTTCGGGCCGAGGTATCCTGGTGCTCCGCACGGTGGTTCTGAGCCACAATGGCCGAACCCCCCGTGCAACAACTTCGAACTCCAATGGTCAGGTTCTCCACACGACAACTTCGCACCCCAGTGGTCGGGTCCCCCATGTGACAGCTTCGGCTCCCAATGGCCGAACCCCGCACCGTGGTGGACTTCTCCGATGGGAGGCTTCGGCCCACACTGGCCGAACATACCTCCGGCCTAGCGGGATCCTTCGCTGGTGTGGTCGGAGACACCTTCGACTTGGCCGAACCCCCCTTCGGGTGACGGGTTCGGCTCGCAATGGCCAAGGCCGCTAGAACCTCCAATGCCTCCGCCATATGACTGGGCGAGGACCCCATGGGCCCCATACGTATCTGGGTCAGGATACCCTCCGCAGATTAACCCTATGCCTTGTTTTCCTTCGGAGTATTATGGATGGTAGGGGCAAGCAGACGCAGCAGAGGGGGGCATCGTCAACAAACTGTCTGTGGTACCTCCGAATCGGACCCTGCAGAGCAAAGCCGAAGGGTGTGAGCACTCGAAGGCTGGAGTCAGGGAGTCCGAAGCCATAACTATCAGAGTTGGGTCTCTCGAAGTCCCAATCCCGAAGACCTCGTAACCGAAGGCTAACGGAGGTGAACCACATGCTTCGGTCAGACTCCGCGCCGAAGCTAGGTTCGATCGGCCGAACGAGGCCAATCCATTCGATGGGGTTCACAGCGAAGCCCCCTTCGAACACAGGGCACCTGAGGCTGAAGGGCACACTTTGGCCAGAATTAACATGGGTCAAACTGTAGCTCCAGGCACCAAGCCGAAGCCGTCTTGGGCTCCTCCGGGCATGTCCAAATCGCAGAAGAGACGCCTGCAAAGGCTGCGGGCACAAGAGATGCGTGAGAAGATAGCTGAGGCCGAGCGTGACGATATCTTCGAAGAGATCCGCCCTCGGCCAGCCACAAGGCAGGTATGGAGAGAGAAGCCGGTTGAGATAACCAACTCGGATCCCAGTCCAAGCGACGACGAGGATGACATGCTTGACGATGATTACTCGCCCGTCTCTGAGGGGCCTGCACCTCATGCGATGGATATCAACATCGTCACATTACCCACCGAGTTTGCACCACCACGCGACGAGGCCGAGGTCTCTCAATTAAACCTCGGTCCGCACAGCGCCGTCTTCGAGAAGCCCGAGGACTCAGCTCGCCATCTAAAGCCTCTTTATGTCAGGGGTCACATCGATGGGAAGCCGATTTCCCGGATGCTCGTCGAAGGCGGTGCCACAGTTAATCTAATGCCTTATTCATTGTTGAAGAAACTTGGCAGGGACGAAATGACCTAAAGAAGACCAACTTGATGCTCAATGGCTTCAACGGCGAGAGCTCCGAGGCCAAGGGAGTACTCTCTATGGAGTTGACGGTGGGCAACAAGACGTTGCCAACAGCGTTCTTCGTCGTTGACGTGCAAGGTAACTATAGTGTGTTACTCGGACGCGACTGGATTCATGCGAACTGTTGCATCCCTTCTACTCTACACCAATGCCTGATACAGTGGGACGGTGATGAGATAGAAGTCATCCCCACGGATACTTCAGCCCAAGTAGCATTGGCCGATGTATCAGTCGACGCCGTCCATAACAAAGTAGAGTGTCTATCAGGTAGAGATCTTTCGGATTATAACTTTGTTAGCGTATCCGGAGGACGGTTTGTACCAGTGTCTGTAAAGCCGGCTGGAGTAGCACGGCTATTTTTGTATTAGTAGTCATGTCTAGCAAAAATAATCTAGATTGGCTAAAGTCTCGGGTGGAGCAGTATCGGTCTAATAAAGACGGTATTGCCGAGGCCATCGAGGACTTTAGCAAAGTAGAAAAGTTAGGGCAAGGTTTTGCGTCGGCCGACCCCTTGGAGGAAGTTGATATAGGCGATGGTAGCATCCCGAGGCCGACTTTTGTAAACCAACATTTGCAGCCCAATGAGAAGGCTAAAGTAATAAAGTTACTTCGGTCGTATGTCGATTGTTTCGCATGGGAATATAGTGAGATGCCAGGACTAAGCCGTGAGCTCGTGGAGCATCGGCTGCCCATCAAGTCCGGGTTTAGGCCTTATAAACAGCCTCCCCGCTGCTTTAATTCGGCCGTCTATGACCGAGTTAAGGAGGAAGTGGAACGGCTAATGAAAGCTGAATTTATTAGGCCATGCAGGTACGCGGAATGGGTTGCTAATATTGTGCATGTAGAGAAGAAAGGGAGTGGCAAGATACGAGTATGCATTGATTTCAGGGATCTGAAAAGAGCCACTCCAAAAGACGAGTATCCCATGCCAATAGCCGACATGCTGATCAACGACGCCTCGGGATATAAGGTAGTAAGTTTTATTGATGGCAATGCTGGTTATAATCAAATCTTTATGGATGAAGAGTACGTCTATAAGACTGCCTTTCGATGCCCTGGTTTTGTCAGATTGTTCGAATGGGTTGTCATGACTTTTGGTTTGAAAAATGCCGGCGCCACATATCAGCGTGCCATGAACTTGATATTTCATGACTTGTTAGGAGTCATGTTAGAAGTTTACATCGATGATGTCGTGGTCAAATCGGACGCTATGGGAAACCATTTAGCCGATTTGAAAGTTGCTTTCGATAGGATGCGGCAGTATGGGTTGAAAATGAACCCGCTTAAGTGTGCTTTTGGTGTGTCGGTAGGAAAGTTCTTAGGTTTCATGATTCATGAGAGAGGTATAGAAATTGATCCTAAGAGACTTGAGAATATTAGGAACGTTGCAGTGCCGACATGCAAGAAAGATGTGCAAAAGTTGCTAGGCAAGTTGAACTATCTACGTCTCTTTATATCCAACTTGTCTGGCAAGATTGATGCCTTTGTCCCCATACTCCGGCTAAAAAATGAAGCCGAGTTCACTTGGGGGGCAAGCTAGCAAAATGCTTTTGAAAAGATCAAGGAATGCTTGTCATCACCGCCCGTGGTGAGAGCGCCCAAGGCTAGGATTCCGTTTCGGCTATATATCGCCGCTGAAGATAGCGTGATTGGGGCCGTGCTAACCAAGGGGGTGGAGGGGAAGGAGTACATCTTCACATTCTTGAGCCGCCGCCTGCTGGACGCCGAAACCAGGTACGTGTTTGTGGAGTGATTATGTTTATCACTTTATTACGCATGCACCAAATTGCGCCATTATCTTCTTCCCACCACATGTGTTGTCGTTTGACAAACCAATGTTATAAAGCACATGTTACAGAAGACGATTCTAAGTGGAAGAATCGAAAAATGGGCTTACACGTTAATTGAGTACGATGTGGCCTACAAGCCCCTAATAGCAATGAAAGGCCAAGTCGTAGCAAACTTTATAGTTGATGATCACATAGATGCTAGCTGGAGTAATACTATTGCTCTGGTTGAAGTAGCGCCATGGAAAATCTATTTTGAGGGTTCGGCTTGCAAGAATGGCCAGGGAATTGGAGTGGTTCTCATATCACCTAATGGTATGTGCTTTGAAACCTCGGCCCGACTAGAATTTTCTTCCACTAATAACCAAGCCGAATACGAAGCTTTGTTGCTAGGTCTTGAACTCTTAAAGTCTATAGGCGCTAAGCATGTTCATGTGCACGGTGATTCATTGTTAGTAGTACAACAAGTAGCCAAGCATCCTCAATGTTTTAATGGCCTACTGAATAGCTACTTGGACAAATTCCTAGACATAGTTGCTACTTTTGATGATTTCAAAATATCTCACGTGTCAAGAGAAGCCAATTCAACAGCTAATGATTTGGCTGAGCAAGCATCTGGCTACTAAGTCAGGAGAGGGAAATTTTCTGTGTTGAAGAAGCTGATGCTTGATCTCCTTACCGAAGTCAGTGATGCTGGACAGGCGCACCCTTCGGGTCGAAGCCCTCAGGTCGCCGAAAGCCACCGCATGCCAGGGCTCCTGGACTGGGGTGCTTCGCCCACCGAGGGGTCCGGCATGCCGAAGCCTATAGTTCGAAGTCTCTCAGACAGGGAAGGCTCCCCAGAGTCCGAACCCTCTGAAGGGCTTTGGCCCAGCACACTCCGAGCGGCGACTTCGGCCGTGCTTCGGTAGGAGCTGGAATGGCTCGGGGGGCACCCCGAAGTCAGGGTTTTAGAAGATTTTTCAGAAAGTGGACCAGCGAAGCCCTCTGAAATCTGTGAGGACGATTGGAGAGTTCCAATCATCCAGTATTTAAAAGACCCTAGCCGAAGGGTTGATCAGAAGGTTCGGCGACAAGCGTTCAAATTTGTGTTGATAGACGACACATTATATCACCGAACCATCGACTGAGAGCTATTGAAATGTTTCGATCATGAGCAGTCCCAGGTGGCTACAGGAGAAGTCCATGAGGGGCTTTGCGGCACTCACCAGTCGGCCCAAAAGATAAGTTGGATGCTCAAAAGAGCAGGTTTTATTGGCCGACTATGACCGAAGATTGTTTCAAGTACTACAGAGGGTGTGAGGCATGTCAGAAGTTTGGCAACATCCAGTTAGCTCCTGCCTCATTACTCAATCCTATTGTCAAGCCATGGCCGTTTCGAGGATGGGGTCTAGACTTCATCGGCCAGATCTACCCCTCATCCTCAAAAGGGCATTAGTTCGTGTTAATGGCGACATATTACTTCACCAAATGGACTGAGGCCGTACCTCTCAAGAATATGACCCATAATGAGGTACGCGATTTTATTTTAAAACACATCATACATAGATTCGACATCCCTCAAACTCTTACTACGGATCAAGGTAGTTCATATGTTTCTAAGGAAGTGAAGGACTTCACCGAATACTATGTCATTAAGTTGATAAACTCTTCACCTTACTATGCTCAGGCCTATGGTCAGGCCGAGTCTAGTAATAAAACCGTGATTAAGCTTATTAAGAAGAAAATTGAAGAGTTTCCTAAAAGGTGGCATGAAGTGCTTTCCGAGGCATTATGGGCTTGTAGGATTGCAAAGCACGGTGCCACCCAGGTCAGTCCATATGAGTTGGTATATGGACAGGAGGCCATTCTTCCTGTGGAGGTAGATCTTGGCTCCTTAAGAGTGTTAAAGCAAGACGGCTTATCGGTCGACGAGTATGAGGCTCTTCTAAAAGATAATCTAGAGGAGGTGACCGATAAGAGATTAAGGGCTTTGGAAGCCATAGAAGTAGACAAGAAGAGAGTAGCTAAAGCCTACAACAAGAAGGTTAACCAAAATCATTTCAAATAGGAGACTTGGTGTGGAAAACGATTTTACCCTTAGGCACGAAGAGTTCCAAATTTGGTAAATGGTCACCTAGTTGGGAAGGTCCTTTTAGGGTAGCCGAAATCGCTCCCGGCAACGCATACGTGTTGGAATCCCTACAGGGAGAGCGGTTTCGAAGAGCTTTGAATGGTAGGTACTTGAAGAAGTATTTCCCAAGTGTGTGGCAAACATCCTAAAAGTGTCAAAAGGCCGATATGAATAGTATCGTCTCAAGCTCGTTGTGTTTTTAGTTCACTAGTTCACTAAAAGGCAGGGGCATGTGTTAATAGCAAAAAAGGGCATTAATGGCTAGTTTATCAAAATATCTATTTTTGGTGATTCGGGCCAAAAATACACATGTCCAGGGTCTGTCCAAAGCCCTACAGGGCCGAAGCCCATCAGGCTGTGGGCTCCGAAAGCCTCCAGCCAGCCCACAGGCTTCGGCCAGGAAGCCTCCAGAGGCCCACGTTGCCAAAGCTTTGGAAGCCCACGCTGTCGAAGCTTCGGCCCGAGGAGCAAGCCTGACGGGCCTGGCCAAAGCCCACGCTACCGAAGCTTCGGCCCGAGGAGCAAGCCTGATGGGTTTGGCTGAGGCCCACGCTACCAAAACTTCTGGAACCTTCGGAGGCCCACGCTACCGAAGCTTCGGCTCGAAGAGCAGGCCTCGGCGGGCCTGGCCGAAGCCCACCTCGGCAGAGATAGAGTTGGACGCGTTTCCAGCTCCATCCTTATCTCTATCCGACCGGATTAATAGTAGATTAGATTAGAATTAACCCTCTATAAATAGTGGGCCCTGGCCGACGTAGAGACCCCCCCAACACAAACAAAACCAAATCCTTGCTTTGATCGTACCTTTACTTTTACCTTTACTTTTCTATACCTCTTCGTGGGTTTGCCTTGAAGCCCTCCATCCGCCACTACGGAACAGTGGTAAGCCTTGGTACTTCACTCGTGAAGTCCCCGTTAATCTACGTAACAGATTGTTATCGCCTTGTTACTTCGCGTGTGAAGTATCCGCTAATCTGTGTAAAAGATAGCTACCTTCGCCACCCGTGCAACACCTCACAAGATTCGGTCCTAAGGCCGAATTGGTACTTCGCATCATCCCTGTTGCAGGTTCACACAATTGGAGCCCCTTCGCTGGAGGTGGCTGGAGCTGAGAGATCAGTTCAGGAGGTCCCTAGGACACAATTCGACAGGACTTCAGGCTTCGACAACAGGCTTCAATCGGCACACTTCGTCGCAAGCTCCGCCACGACAACATTGCACACCAGACGAAGTCGCGCTCGCACGTGACCTTTGCGTCACTTTCTTTGTACTTCGTTGCATCAGAGATATCATGCCGAGCCCTGCTGTTCGGAGGTGATCACCGTGTCCAGACCCGTTCGGAGCCTACCTCCAACCGGGTCAGTCTGAACGCCGAAGCAATCTTCGGTGGAGCGCTTCGCACCAGATGCCGAAGGTACCCTTCGGTGCACTCTTCGCAGCATACTTTGAACCAGGGGGACTCCGACTGGTTTGCTGATTTTCACTTGTTTAATCTATTTCTTTTGGCTAATTGGATTATTTCTTGTAATCTGGTTGCCTGGCGACTCCACTCCCCTTATCACTATTAAGGGTAGTCGGAACACGGCGTCGGTGCTATGTCACGCTTAGGCCCGTCCCTAAGTATCCGTGCACTTTTGGATCGCCGGACTGCCCCAAGTGCGGGGGCACGTTTCCGTGTCAACAGGTAGTAGGGGTTCATCCTTGAAATCTTCGGGATCTTCATCTTCGAAGATGGTTTGTTCCATGTCGTGTTCATTTGCCTGTTCAAAAGTAGAACTAACAGAGGGGGTTGATTCATCAAAAGTCACATCACATGACTTGATGAAAGTGTTAGTTTCCAAATTGAGAACATGATAGGAATGACCATTAGTAGTGTAACCCAAAAAGATCCCGTCAGAAGAGCGCGACTCAAATTTATCCAAATTTCCACGTTTTAGGATAAAGCAACGACAACCAAAAACTCGAAGATGAGTAACTTTGGGCTGTCTCCCAAAACGCAGGTCATAAGATGTTAAGTTCAAAATTGAGCACAAGAAGATTCGGTTTGAGATGTAACATGAAGTGTTCATGGCCTCAGCCCAGAATTTTCTTGGAATCCTGTGCTCATCGAGCATCGTCCTAGCCATCTCAACCAAAGTGCAGTTCTTTCTCTCAACAACATCGTTCTGTCGACGAACCCATGGAGTAGAGAATTGATGTTCTATGCCATGATCCATGCAAAAATCAACAAAAAGACTATTCTTGAACTCAGTGCCATTATCACTTCGAATGAATTTCAATGCACCAAGGAGTTCAGTGAAAAGTCTCAACGCCAAGCTCCAAAAGTGTGAAAACACTTCATCCTTGCTGGCAAGAAAGAAGACCCAAGAGTAGCGAGAGAAATCATCGACAATGACTAGCACATACCACTTGTCGCCTAAAGAACTAACCCGAGAAAGACCTACAGTGTCCATGTGGAGAAGTTCTCTAGGTTGTTCAGTCATCACTGTGGTGACTGGCGAGTGCGAAGCGGCAATCATTTTTCCATGTCGACATGGAGCACAAACTAAATTCTTCTCAAACTTGAGCTTTGGCAAACCTCATATCAGACCTAGGGCACTCAGACGAGCAAGCAACTCAAAGCTCATATGCCCTAGTCTCCTATGCCACTTCCAAAGCTCAGAAGTCGAATGTGCAACAAGATAATGAGAAGAACCAGATGACTCAGAAAAATCAGCTCCAAAAACTCTCCCAACTCTAAAGATCTTACAAACCACAACGCCATCAGAATTGAGTACTTGCGAAGTATCGCGATGGAATCGCACTTCGAAACCCTCATCAAGCAATTGAGATACAGAAAGCAAATTATATCCCAAATTTAAACCAAAGCAACATCTTTGAGAGTGAAATTTGAGTTGATTCTTACCACACCTTTACCTTTCACTCTACTCCTTCTATTGTTGCCGAAGGTGATATGTTCCTTTTGCTTGGTTGTGGTGAGGCTGGAGAACCATGCTGCATCTCTGGTCATGTGGCGAGAACAACCGGAGTCCATGATCCACGTGCCCTCCAAGTCTCGGTCTGGTGCCTACACATGATAAAAGAATCTCGATCGCTCGGTTCTGGGGTGAGTGAAAGCATGACGAGGCATCTAGCACTGAGTGATACGAGTAGTAGGCACAATAAAAATAGACTGTCTATGCATAGGAAAATCATAATGATGCAAAGTGCGAGGTCTACCTACATGTTGTGACCAAAATGCATGATGAGGTCTCCTAACCTATCGAGGCACAAAACTACTAACATGGGGTTTACCACCATATGGGACATGGTGAACACCTTGAGAAGGAAAACCTCTCCGGGAAGTACGAGGAGCCTCGAAAACAGGACGTGAGTAAATCTCAGACTCATGCATACTTAGAGATGGGTAATGCATGTTCTGAAAACTCATCGCCTGAGAGCGTCGCTCATCCTTGATGCGACGAAAACAGAACCCAATCGGATGACCCGCCCGCTGATAATAGGAACAATGAAACACTCTCCTAGGGGCACTCTCATGGGTCATAGGAGCAATCCTCACAGGCTCCTTGGGCTTCTGCTCAGTGGTTTTCTTGGGAGGAATTTTCTTGGCATTAGGAGTGGTTTTCTTTTGAGTTTGGGTAGGATTTTTGGCTGATGGAGTGTCTAACTGGGCTCTTTCTTTCTCTATGGTAGTGGGTGAGGTAAAAACAGTTTTGTTATCACTATTTGAAGGAATCCTCTCAAAACCCAATCCTAGAGCTAACCCTGCCCTGTCAGCACACATCTTGGTCTTGGCCAAGAGCAAGTCCATCCTACCCTTTCCCTCAGTACATTTGTTAACCACAGAAAGAATGTATTCATTTTTAGTCATTAGGTTTTCAGCTCGCTCTCTAACAGTGCCTAGCTAGTCCTTAAGGGTTATGCAAGTGTCACACACAGGTTGCACATCCTTAGAACTACCTGCCCTCTCCAATCTAGCCTCTAAATCATGAACATGCTTATCACATAAATCAATGCTCTAACGTAATAAAGAATAGTTCATGCATTCATTTATATCTTGGGGACTAGAATCAACAATCAAAAGATGCTTTTGTGCAGTCTCAAGCTCAGAAAGAGTTTGAGCATGCACCTAACGCAACTGAGCAAGCTCACCCATGTCAACAGTGCAAGATTCACATTCAGCATCATTAACCCTAGACTTAAGCATGGCATAATTAGTAGAAATAGATTCTAGCCTAAGTCTAAGGTCTTTTCTATCTCTAGCGGCTTGCACAAGCAACCTATCCTGACCAAGAACTACTTCATTCAGTTCATCTAATTTAATTGAAAGCTGGTCATAGGATACTGGTACCTTAGATGAGTCAAGCTCATCGCCACTGTGATCGCTGTCGGCCATGAAGCAGAGGCCGGTGAAATCTCGTCCATTCTTGTCCTTCTTCTCCTCCTTCCTTGGGGACTCCTCCTCCTCATCAGAGCTTGACTCCTCAGTTGAGGAAGTGTTGATGTCACTGAGAGCAGCAACAAAATCTCTAGAAGCTGCTTTGGCTACCCTCTTAGCCACCTTGCCATGCTTGCCCTTCACAAAGGGTTTCCGCTCCTTTTTGTGGTATTTGGGGCGCTCACTCTCGTCTCTCTTCTTGAGTTTAGGACAGTTGACCTTAATGTGAGAAGTGTCGCCACACTCAAAACAACCACTAAAACCACTTCTTCTCTGATCTCGTCTCTCATGGTGAAAACGGGTGAACCTTCTAGCAATGAGAGCAAGCTCTTCATCATCCAGAGTATACACCTGCTCCTTAGTGACGGAGACCAGGGAGGACAAGGCAAAACCACCTGCTAGAACACAAGTGCCAGATGAGCTCGGTTCTGCAGTGGTGCCATGGCTTGTGCTAGAAACTAGTGCCAATGGCTATGGCATGGAGTTTCTGTGCACTACAAGAGATGCCTTGGCAATCTCTGTGGACTTCAGCTTGCTGAAGAGCTCATCATAGGTTAATGTGTCATAACCTATGTACTCCTCAATGCTAGATATCTTCACTTCCCATATGCTATGATCAAGAGAATAGAGAAGCTTGATAGCCCTACCATGATCATTGTAAGCAAGCATCCCGTTGGACCGCAAGTTACTCACTATCGCATCAAAGCGAGAAAACATGGCATCTCTAGATTCACCAGGCGCCTGCACAAACAGCTGATACTCTTGATTGTACGTGCTTTGCCACCTAGCCTTAATCTGTGTAGATCCCTCATGAAAAATAGTGAGTGTAGTCCAGATCTCCCTAGTTGTCCTTAGGTGTTGAACCCTATCAAACTCACTCCAACTCAAACCAATGAACATTATATTTCTAGCCTTCGAGTTAGCATTATACTGATCCTTTTCTATTTGAGAGGTGCGAGTTTCAAGGATGGAGTATTGTGAGTCCACAATCTCCCAAATTGTATTTCCTTGGCTTAGCAAGTAAGCCTCCATGCGCACCTTCCAGTATGCAAAATCAGTCTCATCGAACAAAGGTATTTTACTAACTTTGTCCATGTCGCCAACAGATCACAAAACCGATTAAGGTCAACTGGTGATCTTAACCCACTCTGATACCAATGGTTGATACCAATGGGAGCTTTTAAAATTTTAGGCTAAAAATAGCCTTCTGTTTTAATTCTGTCTTCTGCGGAACATGCTTCGAACATAGCATTTGAAGTTATGGTTCAGAGGTATTTTACAACTCCGAAATCAGGCTTCACAAGGAGCAAAAGTTTGATGTCAATAAGACTTCGCAACACCCACAAAACCAAACCCTCAACTCTGCTAAGTCAGTGCAGGCTTTGCACACTGGGTGCCATGAGCAGACTACGCACTTCACCCTTTGCAGGAGGTGGTTTCCCTCTGCAGACTTCAACCAGAAACTCCGCACTAGCAACTTATACTAGGCATCGTGTTTCGAAGGTCTGAACGCACACTAAACACACAACGTTGAGGACTTCGATAGGGAAGAAATCAGGCTTCGAGTTAAGCCTTGAACAGTGCTTCGATAGTAATCAGAGAGGACAAGCCTCCAGTTTACACAGAGCGAACACACACTGAGAACACGCACTCAACAGGCATAGATCACTAACACACTTCTCCAAAAACACCCCAGTGAACAAACTCGAACAAAGAAGAAGTGGAGCAGAAAGAAATCAAAACTTGTAGTGCAAAACAAGCAAACAAGTTCAAGTAGTAAATGAAAACAGAATCAAAGGTTCATTGCTTGAATAGGGAACACAAAATGAACTCACAGGATGAATACATGAGAATGGCGGCTAGCACAGGAGTTCAATAATGGCTGCTCAAAGTGTTACTGTTGCCTAGCTAGCCTCCACTATTTATAGGCACTATTCAGCCCTGTGAATAGACTACTTTACCCCTAGGGTTTATACTTATTTTGTCTCATCAGAACAGGGGGTACAGATGGTAGTCTACTTTATTTGGAGGCTTCTTTTGTCAGCTTCGCAGAGGAGACAACATCAGCTTTTGCAGAGCAGACACGATCAGCCTTTGTAGTTTTGGAGTCTTCTGAAGCCACCCTTCGCACGCGAGGGGTGCGGTACCTTCAGCGAGAAGCCTTGAGCCTAATGGCCTTCGCTTCACCGAAGTCAGCCTTCGATACAGTGACAGTTTTGAGCCGAAGCCGTAAAAGCCCTTGAGCCTTCGCGTCATCACCTTCGGAGTGGACCACCATAGCTTCGCAGCTCCTCCCAGCTTGAACTCCATCAGTCCATGTACCGAAGCCATGCATGGCCGAAGTACCTCAAGTCAGCCACACTCCGAAGCCCCACCTTCGGAGTACTACCCTTCGAAGTCTCTCCTTCGTCCAAGGCCTCCGCATGAAGCATTCCATGAGCACTTCGTCGTAGTGTCTCTCCGCGAGCACACTCCTCGACGAACCTCACTAGGACAATGCCTTCGATGCACCTTGACTTCTGAGACCTCCATCGGGTAAACCTTCGAGTGCCTCCATCCGGAGCACACCTCGAACACCTTTCCTCATTGCTGAGGACTTTGTCCACCATACTCTGAAGACACTCCATTCGGAGTACCCTTCGAAGTGCCTCGCCTCCGAGGACTTCATCTTGGGGTACCTTTAGCCGGAACCACCCTCCACACTCTCTGCCTTTGCCTAGAACAACTTGACCCGAGGACTGACCTCGACCCCTCACAACCTTCATGACTGAGATCCCCGCTCGCCTGGCATCAAGCCTCCCGCTTGACCCAGGTTCACTTGCTGTGAACCGTCCGTCACCTCCGAAGTCACCTGCACACCATAGACAGACAAGTATATCTAGTACCCCGGAGACCTCTCCGGGTAAACAACCTCCGGTACAAACTCCGGTGTACCGCCCAAATTACCGAACCCTTCGGTACACATGTCATCATGCTTTGCCGGACCCCTCCGACAGGTACACTCCGCTGCAAGCAGACCCACCAACCTCCGAACCCATTCGAATCTAGAAGGTCAATCCTGTCAATCACTCATCACAGACTCTGAAACCAACCCTTGGTTTCTCATATAGCATCTTTATCTTCATCGGACATTGAATAGTCCGAAGAAGAATAAACTGACGAGAAGCAAGCATAAAAAATCTCCGAACGACTTCGATGCTAGGAGAGAATTCCCGAACGACTTCGGACCTGGGCCGAGCTTCAACAAGAACAAAAGGATTTCCGGGCTTCAAAGGAAGGGAAAAGAGTTAAGCGTAAAGTTTTGAAGACTCCAGGCTATGGGACAAGTCGCCTTCGAAGCCGGGCTAATTCTGAAAATAGCTCTGGGGATCGAAGGGGTCTCTGCTTTCTCCTTGGCTTGGACACAAATTTTTCATAATGTAATGTAATCTGTTTAAATAATATAAACTAGAATGCTTCGAAATTGTATCATTACTTCCCAGCCCCTCTTTGGGGGTAAGCACCTTTGAAATTCGATCAAAGGTGGTTAAGCACAACGATGATAACATTAGTTAGGAATACAATTTCAATGGATTTTATTTTTGGATGCTCGGAGCCCCTTATTATATTAAAGAGGAATTAAGGACTTGAAGTACAATTTTTTTAAAAAAAATGGTCACTAGGGACCTCGAAAATGTCTTCGACTCTATTGGTTCGGAGTCTGAAAAATGGCAGCTTAGTACTCTTTTTTGAATGTGGTAGCTTCGGACACTTTTTTGGATGTATTAGACTCTGATTACAACGGTCACTTTGGACTCTTTTTATGGACGTTTTAAAGATAATTGCTCGGAGTCCATATCATTTAGTCTCTTTGGACTCTTTTTACGGATGCTATCAAACTGGTGGTTTGGAATCCGCTTTTTGTGGTCTCCTTGGACTCTTTTTACGAATGTTTTCAAGCTACTTGCTTGGAATCTATATCATTTGGTCTTTTTGGACTCTTTTTACGGATGCTTTCAAGCCAGTGGCTTGGAATATGTTTTATGTGACTTCCCCACCTTGTTAGAAGCTTCGACCCGGTGGTTCGAAGTCTGTAAATTTGGATCAAATGTATAACACTTATCTTCACAACCAGCTCCGTTCTCCTAGTGTGTCCACTAGAAGTAGGAATTGTCTTGAGAAGTATGCATTACTCAAACCATGAACTTTATTCATTTAGAAAGTGTTTACAAATAATTAAAAGGAGCACCTATGCGAAGTATCGCTTAAGATGATCCACATGCCATGCATGCTTTAATTCTTCACCTTCTAAATTAGCTAATTTAAAAGACCCAGGTTGTCTTGAACGAAGGATGATATATGGACCTTCCCATTTATTTCCTAACTTTCCTAGTGCTATAATGCTTTGTAAAACTAAATGACCTGGTTTAAGTTCATTAAGTTTAATCTTTGGATCATACCAAGTCTTCTTCTGATGTTGATACTTCGTTAGGTTTGCAATAGCTCGAAGCCTTGTTTCTTCCGTTAAGTCTAGCGAAGCTTGTCTTTCATCTTCTTTTTCATGTTCGATGGTGCGAAGAGATCCTCCTTTAAGCTCCATCGGCATCATGGCTTCATCTCTGAATAGTAATCTGAAAGGGGTGAAACCTATGGACCTTGCTTGAGTGGTTCGAATGGACCATAAAATCTTTGGGAGCTCTTAGGTCCACAACCGATCTATCAATCCTACTATCCTTCGATTCAGGCCCGATAAAATATTACCGTTATCTCGCTCGACGGCTCCATTAGATTGAGGATGATGGACAGCTGCAAAACACATTTCTGTGTCAAGACCTTCGCATAACTCTTTGAAAGGTTCAGCATCGAATTGGGTGCCATTGTCGATTGTCAACTGTCAAGGTACTCAGAACCTACATATAATATTTTTCTAGAAAATTTTTTGTACATTCTTGGAAGTGATAGCTGTGAGGTGTTCTACTTTGACCCACTTAGAAAAACATTCAATTGCTACCACTGCAAATTTTAAACTTCCTTTTGCCATTGGTAAGGGGCCAATGAGATCCATACCCCACCAGTCCATGGGCCACATTGGAGCAATAACTTGAAGAGGTGTTGGTGGACGATGACTTCATCTTCCCATCAATTGACAACATTGGAAAGTGCAGACCAAGGCTTCTGCATCAGCTACTATTGTAGGCTAATAAATCCACTGGCAAAGTGTTTTCCCTGCTAAGGCTCGAGGGCCAATAAAGGCCTTCGTGAATTTCTCAGAGTATATCTTGGCCTTTGGTTTGGGAAATACATCGGAGTAAGGGAGAACATACCACGACGTTGTATAAGATACCATTGATAATATGATAATTCCAGACTCTTAATTGCAATCTTGAAAGCTTTGGGCCTTCGGCTAAATTAGCTTCCCCTTGCAATAATTCCATAATTAAACTCCGCTAGTCGGTGCTCGGTATGCAAAGGTCCTCCGCAGGAGGGTGTTGGGGCACCGAAGGAGAGGCAAGCTCTTCATAAAAAGCCCCTTCTGGAATGTCTATGGCTCCGGGTGCAGCCTTTGCCAAGATATCGGCTTGTGCGTTGTCGACTCTTGGGATGTTTCGAACAGAAATCCCTTTAACTGCTGCTTCGATCTTATGGATTACTTCTAGATATTTAGCAAGTTGTTGATGCCGAACTTGGAAACTTTTATCAACGTGCCCTGCTAAAATTTGGGAATTTATTTTTATAACAACTCTTGTAGCACCAAGGGCACATGGCTTGCGAAGAACTAGCAAAATTCCTTCGTACTTCGCAATATTATTGGTGGACTTAAAGTTGAGCCTTGCGGAATACATTGCTTTCTGCCTCAAAGGTGAAATTATCACTGCTCTGACATGTCGATAGCAAAAAATGGCATTAATGGCTAGATTATCAAAATATCAATTTTTGGTAATTTGGGCCAAAAGTACACATGTCCAGGTGTTGGGGGAATATATTTCCCTTACACAGGGGCCAAATGACGTCAGCCTCCGACAGCCTTCGGCCCAGAGCCAGGTTCTGTCGGAGCCTGTTTTCTTCGAGTATTATTTCCAGGTCCCAAGATGCTTCCCGAGGCCTGTAGCTTCGAAGCCCCCCAAATCAGGAGGTCCAGACCGGAGGCCACCCTCCGGAGTCCAGCTCGGAGGTCACCCTCCGGAAGCCAAGCCCGGAGGCCGCCCTCCGGAGTCCAGCTCGGAGGTCACCCTCCGGAAGCCAAGCCCGGAGACCGCCCTCCGGAGTCCAGCTCGGAGGTCACCCTCCGGAAGCCAAGCCCGGAGGCCGCCCTCCGGAGTCCAGCTCGGAGGTCACCCTCCGGAAGCCAAGCCCGGAGGCCGCCCTCCGGAGTCCAGCTCAGAGGTCACCCTCCGGAAGCCAAGCCCGGAGGCCCCCCTCCGGAGTCCAGCTCGGAGGTCACCCTCCGGAAGCCAAGCCCGGAGGCCACCCTCCGGAAGCCAAGACCGGAGGCCACTCGCCGGAGCAGTGCTTCGGAGCCCCCCCCTCGGGTGCACTCCGAAGCCCCCTCCGCTCCTAGCTTGTCGTTTAGTTGGTCAAAGGCTGGCGCAGCCTGACACGTCTGTAAAGCTGTAAAGCTGTCTGGTACCCGTGTACAGTAGCCAGCCCCCTTTCCCTGTTTACCCCTATGAGCCTAAGGGCCCATGGAGGGTATCTTGGTCTTTTCCTTAAGGCCTGCGTGCCTATAAAAGCAGGGCCAAGCCCTTGTAACGGGGACAGGCTCCAGAGGGCCATGAGACCCCGGAGTTATCCTCTCCACATCAAGGCACACCATGCCAAATCCACCACAAACTGGACGTAGGGTTATTATCCCCTAGGGGAGGCCCGAACCAGTATAAACCCCTTCTCCCTCTGAGGGAACCCATCGAGGTTCATTATCCACATCATACTCCACCATAGAAAAACCTGCTGGAACTAACGCCATTGTTCCAACAGTTGGCGCCGTCCGTGGGGACCTTAGTCCTAGAAGCTAAGTTCTCTACCACTGCCTGCAACCCGAAGTGCGCCCGAGGGGGGAGCATCGAGGCTTTCTCGCTTCGCGCACCCTCCGGCAAGGGGCTTCGAGGGCAGATCGAAGGCCACCTTCGCCTTCCTCCATCCTCCGCAGACCGGAGCCCACTCTCCGGCAAGGGGCTCCGCTCCACGTTTCAAAGGTCATCGGAGCCCGAGGGCTACAAGGTAAGTACCGCCCGAAGCCTTACTTCGATGCACCAACCTGCAGTTACATTAACATAAGCTCGAAGCCATGCTTCGCTTTATTCAAAAACCGAAGCCACGCTTCGCCTTACTTAAAACCGAAGCCATGCTTCGCCTTGTTCAAAAACCGAAGCCACGCTTCGCCTTACTTAAAACCGAAGCCATGCTTCGCCTTGTTCAAAAACCGAAGCCACGCTTCGCCTTGTTCAAAAACCGAAGCCATGCTTCGTCTTATTTAAACCTGAAGCCACGCTTCGCCTTATTTAAAACCGAAGCCACGCTTCGCCTTGTTCAAAAACCGAAGCCATGCTTCGTCTTATTTAAACCCGAAGCCACGCTTCGCCTTATTTAAAACCGAAGCCACGCTTCGCCTTGTTCAAAAACCGAAGCCATGCTTCGTCTTATTTAAACCCGAAGCCACGCTTCGTCTTATTTAAACCCGAAGCCACGCTTCGCCTTATTTAAAACCGAAGTCTTGCTTCGCTTTATATAACCCGGAGTACCCCTCCGAAGGCTACACAGTGCCCCCGGGCCCGTAGCAGTGGGCTAAAAGGACTCCGGGCCACTGGCCCGACGCGTCCAGGGATTCCGGGCTCCGCGCCCGAAGCATCCCAGGGATTCCGGGCTCCGCGCCCGAAGCATCCCAGGGATTCCGGGCTCCGCACCCGAAGCATCCCAGGGTCGAAGGTGACCCAGAGTCGAAGGTGGCTCAGAGTCGAAGGTGGCTCACATTATCACAGGTTCGGTGAATCCACACCAATTATCCTTCTCATTACAGGACCAAGCTCCGAAGCCCAGCTTCGTTACCCAAGCACGCTCCGAAGCCCTGCTTCGCGTGTTAATATAATATACGCCCGAGCGTCCCGAAGTCTTATTTCGCTAAAATCTAAGTGCGTTCCAGAGCCTCGCTCATGCACAACATCCAAATCCTAGCGTGCCGAAGCATGCCTCGCTAAACTTGGTTATGCCAGAGCCCTGCTCCGCACCAAGTTAGCGCGTACGGAGCCCAAAAGAGGGCTCCGCTCAGTGAATTTCAACAGCCGAAGCATTGCTTCGTACCCAATTAAGGCATTCGAAGCCCAAGGAGGCCCTCGCTCGGTACAAATCCAAGTATCCGAAGCCGCCGAAAAGGCGCACCCCTTCGCATGTTTATTTTTTGCCCGCACCAGCAACGGTTAAGTCCCTAACTGCCACGAGCAAAAGGGGGGAAGAATGTATGCGAGGTGTGCGAGTGTAATGCACCATACAAGCGTGACAAGCTAAACGTTCGAAGCCAAACAATGCGAAGCATACAAACGAAGTATGCAAGTATAATAAACTCCGTTCATTAAGAGAATTGAGAAGTATGTTACAAATATACTTCGAAGACAAAACTACGAGTAATCTGTATCTAAGCCTAAGAAGAACCGAGTGCGAGGTCCCGGCCCTCGCTTGCCTCTCCTTCGGCGGGGACCCCCTCGGCTGGACGTTGCCTCATCGGAGCCCGCTCTCCCTCGACCGGCTCGTCCAGGCTCCGAAGCCCGCAGGCTTCGGCTTCCGCTTTGCAGGTCGCTCCAAGTTCGCGAAACAGGCGGTGCCGTATCGAAGGCAGAAAAATCTAGGGCTTCGTCGCTCGCTAAGGCCGCTCGCGGAGGCAAAGGTAAAGAACCTTGAAGGGGCTCCGTCTTCACAGCGGCTAGCAAATCCTGAGCTATTTCGGAGATGGCTTCGCCCCGAGGCCCCCTCGGCAGCTTAAACCGAGGGGGGCCTTCGGACCTAGCTACTTCAAGGATCGCCCACAGCTGTTGAAGCTCTTCAGAGTCCTCGAGGACTTCGAGGTCTACGCTCGAAGGTTGAGCCTGGGCAGGTATAAAAAACCCCCGCATTCGTATTAATGAACTGATAAGTCTTTACAAGCCTACAGCTAGGTATTACAAGGAAGCCTAAGGAGATCTACACCTTCGGAGGCGGAGGCGTCGAGGTCGAAGGCTTGTCCGGGTCAGTGGGCCCCTTGAACCGGCGTTGTCGGAGGGCCTTCATAAGGTCAAGGACTGCCTCGCAGCCTTGCTCCTTCCAGGGATCCTGCAGCCGCCGCCAGGCCCCGCGGACTTCGCCCGGAGGCGTCACCAAGTGCGGACCCCCGAAGGCCACAGGGGCCACGGAGGTTGCCGCCCGAAGGTGGTCACACCCCGCGGCGTGGAGCATGTGCAACACTCCTTGTCCGGCGGCGCGACCGGCCATGAGAGCGAAGCCTGTCAGTGCTTCGTCCGCAATCGAAGCCGCCGTCTTCAAATAATCAGCGCGATCCCCAATCGGGTCTTGGTCGCCAAACTCCGGAGCCCGGCACTCGGTCCCTATTTTCTCAAGGACCTCGGTCAGGCTCTGGGTGGCCTCGTCAAGGTTGGCCACAACGAAGCTCTCGAGGTCCCGAGCCCGTTGATGTAGCTCTTCGATCTCCTTCGCCTGTCGGGCCTCGGCATCCTTCGAAGCCTGGAGCTCCACGCGAAGCCGAGCCGTCTCCGAGGCCAAGGCCTCCTTCGCCTCCTTCGCCTCCGCAGCCGAAGCTTCGGCCCTTTTCCGCCCCTCGGCTTCCTCTGAAACCTCGCGGCGAAGGGCCTCCTTCTCCGCTACGAGGCGCTCCAACCGCCTGTCGGCAGCAGTCGAAGCGGCTGCGTTCAGCGCGAAGGCCTGCAGAAGTTGAAGAAGTCATAAGTACCAAGGAAAAGCTAACATATAGCTCGAAGTTGCAAGGGGCTTCGCTCACCCGCAGGAGGACTTCGTTCGAGCTAACGAAGAGATCCGCGGGGTCCTGGTGGCTAAGCTGGGCCACCAAGTCCCCCTCCTCCGCAGAAGCACAAGCCTCGCGGAAGCCGCGGATCGCCGCCACCGTCACACCTCCCCTCGGCTTGAAAGGGTGAATCACGGCCACGGTCCCCTCCGCGGGCTTCGGCGAAGCGGGGCTCAAGCCCACCACGTCGACATCTTCTTCGCCTCGAGGGTCCACGCGGCCCCTGCTGCCTTCGCCGTCAGACGAAGTACTCCCGGACTCCGACTCGCTGCTGCTGCTGCTGCTGCTGCTGCTCGAAGCCTCCGCGGGCTCCGCCTCGGCGGACTTCGACCCGCCTTCGCCGGCCGGCTTCGCCGCAGCGGGCCTCGCATCACCTTCATCCTCTGCGAAAGTCCAAGTCAAAACCTGCATATTGAAGAGAGGCTTGCAAAGAGAAAAAAGGGTTCACCATCATCAGAGATCTCCTGGAAGGAACCAGGGGCTAAGTGTGTCCTCCAGCTCCCTCGCTGCGAAGCTGGCGCATCCACCTTCGCGCCCGAAGTTGGTTCCGCCGGAGCATCAGTGGCCTCCCTGGCAGCCGGAGTGCGCGCATCGGCCTCCCCTTCCGAAGCCCTCGCCGCCAGGGGCTTCGCGGCCTTCTTGGGGGTCGGAGTAGCTGCGGGCTTCGCCGCAACCTCCCCCGAGGCGTCCGCTTCGTCCTCGTCCCCCCTCTTCCTCTTGGCTCCGGCCGACGAGGCAGCCAGGTGGGCGAAGTCCGGCAGAGCGGGGAGCCCTCCGAGGCCAAGCGCGGTCCACACTCTGTTCCAGCGCTCCCAGGACCCCACCAGGGCGAGGCGCTGGTTCTGCTCCTCGGGAGTCGGAGTCCCGACGACTCGGTCCGCCGCCGCGATGGCCTCCTCCGGGGTCCTCATGTCGAGGTCGGCTACGCGAAAAGGTTGAAGTTAGGAGCAAAGTATTCTAAGTATTAAAAGCAAGAAGAGCGCGAAGACTTACAAAAGCGGTCGAAGGCCAGCTCGCTGAGTTCACCTCGATCCGAAGCCTGGAAGAGACCCTCCGGCCAAGAGCGCGCGAGGGGGCTTAGCCGAAGGGTGAGGAACTCCTCTGCGAGGTCCCTCATGCTCATCTTCGCTGCCACCCTTCGGAGCAGCGAGATCCTCGATTGAAGGAGGCCTTCGCTGGTCTTCACCACCCCTTCGCGCCGATACAAAATATGGGCGTTGGTGCTCCGAAGGGGGGAGTTGGCTCCGACGGAGGCATAGAACCACTCTTGGTCCCACCTCGAGTGCCACTTGTTGTTGACGGCCCTCGCCGGGAAGGCGTCTTGATACTCCTTCCGAAGTTGAAAATTGGCGCTGCCGAAGGCCAGCGCCCTCTTGACGCGGTCCGGCCCCTCCCGCGGTTTCGGTTGGCAGTTGGCATCATGGAGGGCAACGAAGACGTCCGCGCGGCCCTCGCAGCCCTCGGCCCTCATGGCCCACTCAAAGACGGCTAACCTCGCCACGGCGTTGGGCGAAAGCTGTGGAAGCTCGAGGTTGTAAGCCTTGAGGACTTCGCTCAGCATCCCTACCGCTGGCAGGCCGAGGCCGGCCTCGAAGAAGGCCTCGAACACCACCACCTCATCAGCGCGAGGCCTCGGCTCAGCCTCCGACTTCTCCGGGACCCGAAGCTGGATCTTCGCCGCAATCTTCCCTTCGCAGGCCCTCCGGACCGACTCCTCCGTGGAGATCGAGGCCCTCATCTCCAGGGTCTGCTCGAACTTGTCGGAGGGGGTCCGAAGGTCCCTCGGCCCCATTCGCCTGGGCGCAGTCTTCGCCGCCGCAGCAGCCGCCGCCTGCACCTGGGCGGAGCCCGAACTCGAGCCCAAAGCAAGAGGCTTCGCCAACGCCTTCTTCGGCATGTCGCTGGGACTTCGGCGCGAAGAGCTAAAGCTAAGCGAAAAGGGGGGGGCTCGGAGCGAAGCTAGAAGAGGAGCAGAGCGAGGTTTGCAAGGCAACAAGAAGAGAGCAAATGAAGGTGTGCCGAAGCCGCACGCGGTAAGTCTCTATTTATAGGCGCGGTAAGAATTCCAACCGTCGTGGGCCGAACCCACCGCCAGATGGGCCCTCAGCAAAAGCGAACCGGCCCAGAGCAAGGTAACGGTAACATTTTCGACCGTTGCGGAGCCGTGCGGACTCCCCGAGCCCCGAGGCCGTTCTGACGGTAAGCGCGGGCATTTATTGCTCCCGGAGGTCAAGGCCGCCCTCGGTCCAGGCGCCGAAGGTATGTTTTCTCTGTAGTTATGTTTCCAGGTCATTTGTCCTAAGGACGCGTGCACCCCTTCGTTCCGAAGGCCTACACGCGAGGGGCTACTGTTGGGGGAATATATTTCCCTTACACAGGGGCCAAATGACGTCAGCCTCCGACAGCCTTCGGCCCAGAGCCAGGTTCTGTCGGAGCCTGTTTTCTTCGAGTATTATTTCCAGGTCCCAAGATGCTTCCCGAGGCCTGTAGCTTCGAAGCCCCCCAAATCAGGAGGTCCAGACCGGAGGCCACCCTCCGGAGTCCAGCTCGGAGGTCACCCTCCGGAAGCCAAGCCCGGAGGCCGCCCTCCGGAGTCCAGCTCGGAGGTCACCCTCCGGAAGCCAAGCCCGGAGACCGCCCTCCGGAGTCCAGCTCGGAGGTCACCCTCCGGAAGCCAAGCCCGGAGGCCGCCCTCCGGAGTCCAGCTCGGAGGTCACCCTCCGGAAGCCAAGCCCGGAGGCCGCCCTCCGGAGTCCAGCTCAGAGGTCACCCTCCGGAAGCCAAGCCCGGAGGCCCCCCTCCGGAGTCCAGCTCGGAGGTCACCCTCCGGAAGCCAAGCCCGGAGGCCACCCTCCGGAAGCCAAGACCGGAGGCCACTCGCCGGAGCAGTGCTTCGGAGCCCCCCCCTCGGGTGCACTCCGAAGCCCCCTCCGCTCCTAGCTTGTCGTTTAGTTGGTCAAAGGCTGGCGCAGCCTGACACGTCTGTAAAGCTGTAAAGCTGTCTGGTACCCGTGTACAGTAGCCAGCCCCCTTTCCCTGTTTACCCCTATGAGCCTAAGGGCCCATGGAGGGTATCTTGGTCTTTTCCTTAAGGCCTGCGTGCCTATAAAAGCAGGGCCAAGCCCTTGTAACGGGGACAGGCTCCAGAGGGCCATGAGACCCCGGAGTTATCCTCTCCACATCAAGGCACACCATGCCAAATCCACCACAAACTGGACGTAGGGTTATTATCCCCTAGGGGAGGCCCGAACCAGTATAAACCCCTTCTCCCTCTGAGGGAACCCATCGAGGTTCATTATCCACATCATACTCCACCATAGAAAAACCTGCTGGAACTAACGCCATTGTTCCAACACCAGGGTATGTCCGAAGCCCTACAAGGCCGAAGTCCATCGAGCTATGGGCTCCGAAAGCCTCTAGCCAGCCCATGGGCTTTGGCCAGGAAGCCCTCGGAGGCCCACGCTACCGAAGCTTCGGAAGTCTTCGGAGGCCCACACTGCCGAAGCTTCGGCCCGAGGAGCAAGCCTTGGCCGGCCTGGCCGAAGCACATGCTACCGAAGGTTCGGCCCGAGGAGCAAGCCTCGACGGGCTTGGCCGAAGTCCACGCTACTGATGCTTCGGCCCGAGGAGCAAGCATCGGCGGGCCTGGCCGAAGCCCACGCTACCAAAGCTTCGGCCCGAGGAGCAAGCCTCGACGGGCCTGGCCGAAACCCACGCTACCGAAGCTTCGGCCCGAGGAGTGGGCCTCGACGGGCCTGGCCGAATCCCACATCGGTAGAGATAGAGTTGGACGCATTTCGAGCTCAATCTCTATCTCTATCTGGCCGGATTAATAGCAGATTAGATTAGGAGTTAACCCCCTATAAATAGAGAGGCATGGCCCGCGTGGAGAACCCCCCCAACTCAAACCAAACCAAAGCCATGCTTTGATCGTACCTTTACTTTTACCTTTACTTTTCTGTACCCCTTCATGGGTTTGCTTGGAAGCCCTCCGTCTGCCGCTACAGAACAGTGGTAAGCCTTGATACTTCGCCCGTGAAGTATCCGTTAATCTACATAATAGATTGCTATCGCCTTGGAACTTCGCTTGTGATGTGCCCGCTAATCTGCATAATAGATTGCTACGTTCGCCGCCCGTGCAACACCTGGCAAAATTCGGTCCTAAGGCCGAATTGGTACTTCGCACTCTTCTGTTTCAGGTTGGCACGTTCGGAGCCCCTTCACTGGAGGTGTCCGGAGCTGAGAGATCGGTTCCGGAGGTCCCCAGGACGCCCTTCGATAGGACCGCAGGCTTCGACCACAGGCTTCGCCAGCATACTTCGTCACTACAAGCTTCGCCACGACCATACTCCGCACCGGACGAAGTTGCACTCGCGCGTGGCCCTCGAGTCACTACTCTATAGTTCGCTGTATCGGAGATCGCACGCCGAACCCCGCTGTTCAGAGGTGATCATCGCATCCAGATCTATTTAGAGTCTACCTTCGGCCGGATCAGTCCGAACACCGAAGTACCCTACGGCGGAGCACTTCGCACTAGACGCCGAAGGTACCCTTCGGTGCACCCTTCGCATCAGACTTCGAACCAGACGGGCTCCGACTAGTTTGCTGATTTCATTCTATTTAAATCTATTTCTTTCGGCTAATTGGATTATTTTGTGTAATCTGGTTGCCTGGCGACTCCACCCCCCTTATCACTATTAAGGGTAGTCGGAACGCGGCGTCGGTGCTACGTTACGCTTAGGCATGTCCCTAAGTATCCGTGCGCTTTTGGATCGCCGGACTGACCCAAGTGTAGGGGCACGTTTTCATGTCAACACACTTTTTGGTGACTCCGCTGGGGATGAGCTACGCCAACATGATGAGTACATCAGCCACCGGTAAAACTACATCGACTACTACGTCTACACCACCAATGGACACAATAGGAGGCACGGATATCGACGACTGCAACATATTATCACCTACACTTGAAGATATCCCCGCCGCAGACCGAGCAGAGATCGAAGCAAAGTTGAAGGCACTCCAAGACATGATGCTTGGGGGCTACATCAAGACACGCGCATGCTTCGTCAAACACGACATCATCACCCCCACCTCGCTCAGGTCCAGGTAACGCTTGTATTGCCTCGTTTATCTTCTTTAGAAATTGAGCAGAAAATAGCCGCATCAGTATATCAAGCCGTTAGCGCTTCGCTAGCCAACTAACCATTTAGATTCGGCAGTCAGCTGACAAGTAGAGGCGACCCTTAGAAGGTTCGGCTTTACTGAGGTCGTACCCCTAGTTCCTATCGCTAGCGCACCTCTGACAGCCCACGTATAATGTAGGACTAACGACAGCACAATCATGTCTCTAGCCTCACCACTTATGGTCGGGACCAATCATTATACCTACGGTCAAACTAATACTACAAACCACACACCACCTGCGTCAGTACCCGTGCTTCCCGCACCACACGCGCAGGTGCCTGGACACGAGCACGTTATACAGATAGCGCGTAGGGAAGAAGCACACGGCCAACACGCCGATATCCCACAACGTGTCGCGCCCCCACATGAGAGGTGCATGCAAACAACCTACCAATATGATATAGATCAGCGGGTCCGCGCACTGTTTAGAGAGTGTGCTGGCTTCGTGCCCAAGGGACGGGTTAGGGTTTACCGTAAACCATACCCCGATCATCTTGATACAGTACCCTACCCCCGTGGCTATAGGATACCAGAGTTCGCTAAATTCGATGGTGAGGGTAGCAGGACCACACTAGAGCATGTTAGTCAATTTTTGGCGCAGTGTGGAGAGGTTAGAGGGATAGATGCCCTAAAGGTTAGACTATTTTCTCTCTCGCTATTCGGCAATTCTTTCACTTGGTTTTCGGTGCTCCCGCCGAACTCCATCCACACGTGGGACGATTTAGAGCGGAAATTCCATGATTATTTCTACATAGGTGAGACAGAACTTAGGCTTTCGCATTTGACATCGGTTAAGCAAAAATCTAGTGAGAGCGCCTCTGAGTATATCAAGCGTTTCAGGGATACTAGAAACCGATGTTTTAGTATTAATATTTCAGAAAGGGAGTTGGCGGAATTAGCTTCTAACGGGTTACGTTCCGAAATTAAAGAAAGATTAGATAACCAAAACTTTCTAGAAGTTAGCCAAGTTCTATAGCAGGCTCTGGTCCAAGAAGGTCGAACCAAGGATAAGAAATTTATTAAAACGTTTAGCAAACCTAGGGCCGAAATCCACATCATGGAAGGCTCTGATGAAGAGGAGACAGAAGAGGAGGAGGATTCGGCTGAAATGTACGCGGGCGATTGGGTTTGTGAGGAGCCATGCTGAATAGCGTGGGCCTCATGGCTCTAGAGGTGATGAGTCATTGTCAACGATAGTCATCAAGGACTGAAGAAGAGAAGAGATCTGCTGTTTCATGGGCCTCGTGTGACTCAGGTACACGGGCAGCGAGCGACTGTCGGGCAGAGGAGGCTGCGAAGTCGGGCTGGCCCAATCCGGGTGCATGGGCCAGAAGCAGTAGAAGACCCACTAGGCTGTTGACCAGGATTGACTCAGGTACACGGGCGGTGAGTGATTGCCGGGCTGAGAGAGCTGCGGAATCAGGCCGGCCCAATCCGGGTACCTGGTGCAAAGTCGGTGGAGGCTTTGTCAGTTTCGGCGTAAAACTGACAACCGTCGATCTTGTATCCGACTGTCCAGAAGAGAAGCCGTAGTCGCTACGAAAACTTAGCTTCCGGACAAGTCATCTGTAACTCTAGGCCCACAGTCAGTCTGTCGTGTCTGTAAAAATACCTAAGGGCAGTAGAGTCTTTTCCTTTATTTTTGAGTCTGTAAAACCCTAAGGGGCAGGTAGAATATTCCTAGTGTTGGGCTGCCTATAAATAGGACCCCAACCCCTAGGGTTTGGACTACCCTTTTGCTGAAATTGAATACCACTCTATTGGGTCATTTTGCCTCTCACGTTTTCTCTCTCATCTCCTGTTCCTTGCTTGCGCCGCCAGGGAGTTCTCCCACTGTGTTTTCTTGCCGTGCTTTTAATGTTGCAGTAAATGCTCTACTTCTTTGTATGCTGCATCTGCAAAGTTTTTAATGGCTCATTTTCGTCTTCAATGCAAGTTTCCCTGTGATTTTTGAGCCTCTGTAGGCTTCGGCGGGTGTGAAGAAGCTTCTGTTCTTCACATACAGAGTACTAGTTCTTGCGTTTTACAAGTAGTACTCCACTGCAGCTACAGTACTTCTGCGCCAGCTTTTTACTTTTACTGCTCCACTTTCCGATCGGGTTGAGAGGACTAAAATCGCTTTTCTGACTGTCTCTGCGAAGTCATCCTTCTCTGTTCGAAGCCCCTCAGCTCCGTGAGGCAGGCTTCGATCCGACCATACTCGAAGGCTTCGTTTCAATCTTCGAAGCAGGCTCTGTCTCTGCCACTTTGCTCCGAAGCTCGTGGTTCGAAGCTGTGTTCGAAGCCTTGTCTTCGAAGTACATACTTCGAACCAGGCTCCGACTTTGTGTTACTTCGCTCCGAAGTACTCTTCGCTTCTTACCACTTCGCACTAGCCTAGACAGTGACACCTTCGGCACTTCGGACAGACTCCGTCATCAACCTCCGAAGCAGACCTCGACGTGCGAAGGGGGCTTCGCCTAGTTCCGAACAGGAGACAACCTTGGACAGTAACTTCTCCTTTCACTTTATACATACTTAGATCATTTCATTGAGAAGTTTAGGCCTGTTATAACTTGTACATCTGCCTAGATTGCACTACATTAGACTTACACTGTTTTATCATCAGATGCTTCTAGGTTAGAAACCATTAGACTTAGACCTTCTGTTTTATTTTCTGCTGCGTAGTATTTTTGAGGTGCGTTGGGTATTGGGAACAGGCCATTGATTCGAAAGAATTTTTAAGGCGCCCATTCACCCCCCCTCTGGTCGCTACTTTCGGTCCTACAAGTGGTATCAGAGCGAGGTTAGGGTTTTTCCATACCTTAACCGGTTCTAAACCCCAGTAGTGACTATGACGTCTCCTGGCAAGGTCCCGTCCTTGGAGGCCTATGGCTATAATTATTGGAAGACTCGCATGCGAGCCTATCTCATGAGCCAGGGTTCGGACATATGGGACATTTGCGTTCACACCACATTTGTCATTCTGCCAGTTACTGAGCAAGGTACTGCTGGTATCATTGCTCAGCATCTGAGCAACAGTAAGGCTGTGAACATTTTATTTTCTGGCTTAGGTCCCACTGAATTTGAGCGAGTGAGTCATCTCTCCACTGCGAGAGAGATCTGGGCTACCCTCAAGGCACACCATGAGGGAACAGCACAGGTCAAGGCTCGGCTCTATCAGACCTACCGGCGTGAATATGAGAATTTCACACAGAAGCCGGGTGAATCTGTTGAGGCTTTGTTTGGTCGCTTTCAGTCGATCATTAACAAGCTTCGGGACAACAAGGCTGAGGGTGCTCAGTTAGTCTCAGATCATGAGCAGGCGCTCAAGGTTCTTCATACCTTGGATCCAAAGATCTGGGAGATCAAGGTATCATCTATCGTTGAGAGTACTTCGTACGATACCTTGACCATTTCTGAGTTATTTAGCAAGCTAAAGGCCACTGAGGTAGATATCCAGTTGAGATCAAATCTCACTGGCTCTGGATCAAAATCCCTGGCCCTTGCTACACCTTCTGTTGATCCCTCTGCTGTGAGCTGTGCTGGGCTCTCTTTGATGTCTATCACTGAGGACCAGCTTGAGTTGTTGGGAGATGATGATTTGTGTCTCTTTAACAACCGGGTGCGTCGTGTCTATGATAAAAGAATGTTCAAAAGACACGGCACAAAATCCGGATGCTTTGAATGTGGTGATCCAGGACACTTCATCGCCGACTGTCCCAAGCGCAGTGGATACAAGAAGGGCACCGGCATCAGCTTCCACGACTCCGGCAAGCATGAGAGCCCTTCCTTCACCAAGGGCAAGCCGAAGACCCGGTTCTTCAAGAAGGCCCTGAAGGACTACCGGCGAGAGAACAAGAAGCGCGACAAGGCCTTCTTCGCCGAGATGGAGAAAAGCTACTCCAAGAGATCCACGTCTTCTTCCTCTTCATCGAGCTCAAGTGATGAGGAGATCACCATCAAGAAGGGGAAGGACAAGGATGACCCGGCGGGCCTCTGCTTCATGGCTTTCGGAGATAAGCCGAAGAGCCGCTCACACCAGCGCCGAAGATCCCGCAAGAGCTTCTGCTCCATGGCTCTTGGGGATAAAGAAGAAAAGAGCTCCTCCGACGACTCCGACGACGACGATAGCAAGGTATCATCTTATGAGCGTGAAATTGTAGATTTACTTGAGAGCAATCGTCAGGAGTTGAAGTATCGGGAGAAGCTGCTTAGGGGGGCTAAGAAAAGGATAGACGAGTTAGAGAGTGAGCTTGCCGTGGCCAACGGTAGGATTGAGAGTCTATCCTCTTCCCCTTGCTTGGGTGATAGCAGTGAGTGCCCGAAGTGTGAGGTGCTTCTGTGTGACCTGTCGACTTTGAAGACCGGGTACACAGAAAGGGTTGATGAGAGGGACGCTTTGGCCACTGAGCTTGAAAGCGCTCAGCTGGAGCTGAAAGATGCTCAAGCCACTGTCATCGCACCCTGTGTTGATTGCCCATCTCATCTAGCTACCTTAGCTGAGCTGAAATCCAAGGGCAATGAGAATTTGGGTAATTTAGAGAGGTTGAGAGCTGAGCTTGCGCAGACTAGGCTAGAGCTTGAGACATTGTCAGTTCCACCCACTGTCTGTGAGAACTGTCTGTCTCTTAGAATGGAGTTGATTAAGCTAAAAGCCGGAAAGTCTGTCCAAGTAGAGAGTGAGTGTGAGACCTGCTTGTCTCAGGTGGAGGTTCTAGCTTCCTTGAGAGAGGAGCTAGCTGATTCTCAGAATGAGAACTTTTACCTCCGGTCTATCCTGAGTTGGATCAGTGCCAGAGAGCCACAGCTTGGCATGATGATCCAGCAGTTCAAGAGAAAGGATGGGTTTGGAGTAGGTTACACCTACACCAAGGCTGACTTTGAGAGTGCCCTCAGCCGGGCAGTGGAGTGGAGTAAAATGACTCCAGAGCAGAGATATCCCAAGACTCACTCCACTGAGTCCTCCCAGGCTTGTCAGCCCAAGGATGGAGTAATCCATGAAACTCCCAAAGCTCCACCCAAGAAGCCTATCTGGGTTCCTAAGCCCAAACACCTCCACTCTTCTCTAGACTCTCTTCCTGGACCCTCTCAGCCCAAGAAGACCACACCAAACACTACCAAGCCCAAGAACCCCAAGCCTCAACCACATCCCAAGAAGCCTACCTATCATTGTGAGTATTGTCAGAGAGACGGGCATCTTGCGGAGTTTTGCTTCAGGAGGAAGCGGGTTGAGAGAGCAGAGAGGGCTCGTAGTGATCAGGTGCAGTTCTACCAGCAGGGTGGTAGACTGCGTGTTCCTCGGCGCGGGGAGAGGCTGGAGGCCAGGCCGCGTCGTGTAGGTGGTGGTAGAGGAGACGGCCTTCTTGCACGTGCTCCAGTTGGTGGTGTTCGTTCCGGCAGAGTTCCAGACCGAGTTGGCTACGGTTCTGGACCTCGTGGCCGTAGGGTTAGGAAGAACCGTGGACCGCGCTTTGAGCCGCGTTTTGGTCCAAACTCTTTTGATGGTTTTCGCTTTCCATCTTTTGAGCAGATGGCTCGACACTGGTTTAGCTCGTTTGCTAAACCTGGTGCCGGACCATTTGCTCCCACTTACAGACATTGATTGTGCAGGACCGGGGACTGGAGGATGTTTGGATCATGGACTCAGGATGCTCTCGCCACATGACGGGACATCGCAGATGGTTCTCCAGTCTCATTCCCCCGAACTCCAAAGAGTACATTACCTTCGGGAACAGCGGTCAAGGGAAAGTAAGTGGCATAGGCTCAATCAGCATCTCAAACCATTTCTCTTTAAAGAATGTTGCTTTGGTTAAAAATCTGAACTTTAATTTAATATCTGTTTCGCAACTTCTTGAGGATGGTTTGGAAGTGCGTTTTAAGAAGGGCAATTCTTCTGTGGTTGATTCTAGAGGGTTTTTGGTTTGTCAGATTTTACCCTTCGGTAAAGTTTTTCGAATTGACTTCTCTAGTTCTTTTGGCCCTTCTCGCTGTTTGATTGCTGGATCCTCTTCTGAGCTCTGGAAGTGGCATAGGAGGTTAGGTCATTTGAGTTTTGATCTGCTAGTCAGGTTAAGCTCTATGGATCTCATCCGAGGATTGCCCAAGCTTAAAATGGAGAAGGATCTGGTTTGTCATCCCTGTCGTCATGGGAAAATGGTTGCCGCTTCTCACTCACCTGTGACTCAGGTGATGACTTCGTATCCAGGCGAGCTTTTACATTTGGACACTGTAGGTCCAGCTCGGGTACGCTCGGTCGGTGGGAAGTGGTATGCACTTGTGATTGTTGACGACTTTTCTCGTTTCTCGTGGGTTTTCTTTTTGGAGTCTAAGGATGAAACTTTTCAATTTGTCCATGACCTGATTTTGAAGCTGAAGAATGAGAACAATGGTCGGATGCGAGCAATTCGCTCCGACAACGGCTCTGAGTTCAAAAACTCTCAGTTCGTCAGCTTCAGTGGTGATCAGGGTCTGGACCATCAGTTTTCTTCTCCTTACACTCCCCCACAGAACGGCGTTGTGGAACGAAAGAACCGCACGCTAGTTGAGATGGCCAGGACGATGCTCGATGAGCACAGGACTCCTAGGCGTTTTTGGGCTGAAGCCATGAACACGGCTTGCTATCTTGCCAACCGCATTTTTCTTAGAGCTTACATTGGTAAGACATCATATGAGTTGCGGTTTGGCAGACAGCCCAAGGTGACCCACTTGCGAGCGTTTGGCTGCAAGTGCTTTGTGCTCAAGAAGGGAGGGCATTTGGACAAGTTTGAGTCTCGTTGCTGGGATGGTATTTTTCTTGGTTATGCATTGCATTCTCGAGGCTTCCGTGTTTGGAACCTCGAATCCCAGCTGCTTGTCGAGACGTGTGAGGTTTCTTTTGATGAGTCCTTGCCTTCTTTGACTCCTTCTTTTGAGCTTTCTGATGATGATGAGCTCGGAGAGTCCATCTTCGAGGAAGATGAGGATACTCCAGCTGCTGTTGAGGGCGGGCCTTCTGCATCCCCCGCAGAGCCCACACCCTCTGTGACTTCGACTGATGATGAAGGCGGACCTCTGATCACTTCTTCCACTTCGATCGAGCCCCTTCAGTCGAGTCCAGAGGTGCCAACTGCTGACTCCGGTGAGGTGACTTCAGATCACCAGGGAACCCGAGCAGTTCAGCGTGACCACCCCTCAGAGCTCATCATTGGTGATTTGACTGAGAGGACTTTGCGTTCTTCTGCCTCTCTCGCTGTGTTTGCTGAATCTGCGTTTGTTGCATCTTTTGAGCCCAGAGACATTTCTCATGCTCTTTCTGATTCTAATTGGATTAATGCTATGCAAGAAGAGCTTGAGAATTTTGTCCGCAATCGGGTTTGGACACTAGTTGAGCCGCCACCAGGATGCAACCCCATAGGCACCAAGTGGGTATTCAAAAACAAACAAGGTGAAGATGGGGTTGTGGTGCGCAACAAGGCTCGACTAGTTGCCCAGGGTTATTGCCAGAAGGAAGGTATTGACTTTGAAGAAACCTTCGCTCCTGTTGCCCGTCTTGAGTCCATTCGTATTCTTCTAGCTTTTGCCGTTTCGAAGGGTTTTAAGCTTTTTCAAATGGACGTTAAGAGTGCTTTTCTGAACGGGTTCATAGAGGAGGAGGTATATGTTAGGCAACCCCCCGGTTTTGAGAACCCTAAGTTTCCTCGACATGTTTTTAAGTTGCATAAAGCTTTATACGGGTTGAAGCAAGCCCCCAGGGCTTGGTACGACCGGTTGAAGCAATTTTTGTTGGGGAAGGGCTTTGTGATGGGTTCTGTGGATAAAACTCTTTTCTTGCTCAGAGATGCTTCAGATTTCTTAGTTGCTCAGATTTATGTGGACGATATTATTTTTGGCGGTACTACTGATTCTCTTGTGTCCAAGTTTTCTGAGCAGATGCACAGTGAGTTTGAGATGAGCCTCATGGGTGAGCTTAAGTATTTCTTAGGGCTCCAGATCAAGCAGACCAAGGACGGCACCTTCATCCACCAAGGTAAGTACACTCGCGATATGTTAAAGAAATTTGACTTTGGTGGTGAATTGAAGCCGCAGATGACCCCGATGGGTACTTCCGGGGGTTTGGACAAGGACGAGAGCGGTGTCAAGGTCAATGAGAGAGAATTTCGAGGGATGATCGGTTCGCTGCTGTACTTAACTGCAACAAGACCAGACATACAGTTCGCCGTGGGACTTTGCGCGCGTTTTCAGTCTTCACCACGCGCGTCTCACCGGCAGGCTGTCAAGCGCATTTTCAGGTATCTCACCTATGCGCCTGATCTTGGTCTTTATTATTCAGCATCATCATCTCTTGATTTATCTGGCTTTTCGGACGCTGACTTTGGTGGGTGCCGGTTGGATCGCAAGTCGACTTCCGGTACTTGCCAGTTTCTTGGTTCTTCCCTTGTATCTTGGTCTTCTCGAAAGCAATCTGGAGTTGCTCTTTCGACCACAGAGGCTGAGTATGTAGCTGCTGCTAGCTGCTGCTCACAGATGATTTGGATGATTTCCACTCTTCGAGACTTTGGGTTGCTCTTTCCTACCAGGGTTCCATTGTTTTGCGACAGCACGAGTGCTATTAGTGTAGGGAAAAACCCATGTCTCCATTCAAAAACCAAACATATTGATGTGCGCTTTCACTTCTTGCGGGATCAATATGAGAAAGGTGTCATTGACCTTATTCATGTTGATACCCATCATCAGTTGGCTGACATTTTTACCAAACCCCTAGATCAGTCTACATTTGAGCATTTACGAGGGGATTTGGGTGTTGTGTATCCTTTCTAGGATATTTTGTGTCAGTTTTCTTTCCTTTTTACTCTTTTCTTGAGTCTCTTTGTGTGTGTTCATATCATACATATTTACATATCACACTTCTGAGTCTGCTTCTGTTATATGATTGAACTGCTTTACTTATTCTAGCTGGTACATGCTTTTGATTACTTGTCAACGATCATGCTTTGTTTCAGTTCGCTTGATATGTCTGATATCTGTCATATGCATGGCTTTTACGCTTTCAACTTGAAAAATGATCACCATTGCTTCTGGTAACTAGCATGTGTAGGCTGAATGCTTTTGCTATTTGTTACATGCCTTGTAGCTAGTTCATCACATAAATGCAGATATGCAACTTGGACATCTTTATGCTTTAACATGGAAAATGTGCTATAAAAATGATAAAAATAAAAAATAAATGAAAAATTCCATGCCTTTTTGTGTTTAAGTTGAAAAGATCCAAGTGGGTTTGCTTTGTCGCATTATATTGTTCTGGACTGCTTACCATAGCACTTTGGTATGAACTAGGACAGTATAGTGTATGCCGAGACCAATGTCTTAAGCTTCTGATGGCTCAGTTCTGGCCTAGGCTTGACTTGGTCGGTTAGCATAAGGCTTGACATGCAAATAACCCTTGGCACAAATGACAAAGGAAAATGAAAAAGCCTGAATTTTAAAAGGATAACAAGTTTGCTGAAGCACTTTGTTTTGAACAAATGCTTATCTTGGTAGACATCAGTTAGCTTCTGCATCTCATGCTTTACCTTGCTTGTTTACTAGAGAATGTGGTGATGCTTTTATTTGCAAAACTTGACAAATGCGTGCTAAATGACTTTCTTTAGATATCATCTCTTGCACTGATCTTGCCATGTGTCTTAGACAGTATCTCTTTTGCTATACCTGTTAGATACTGTATTTGCAGTCAATCATATCTGAGAAGCATGCTTTCTACACTCCACCTGCACCCCAATTGCATTCACTGCATATTGTGAGGGGGAGTTGCATTTCAGGGGGAGTCTGTGTCTCTTTTGAGTGCTTGATGAGTTCACTTGTCAACAAGGGGGAGAAAATTTGGGATCAGAGTTTAAGGGGGAGGTCTTACTCTGTTGATATCCTTGTTGTTCTGCAATCGCACTCATTTTGAGCTTTTGTGTTTTGGTTAACCATAATGACCGGTTCTTGCTTTTGTTTGGCTTTTGGTCATTAAGGTTAAACTTTTACCTTATTTTTCTTCTTCTTTGTTTTCTTGTGTTTTGTTTTCGTGTTTCCACATTTGTTCGCAGGTGCTGAAGAGCGGAGAATTGAGGAGTGTTGACAATGCTCTCATCAAGGGGGAGATTGAGGAGCCATGCTGAATAGCGTGGGCCTCATGGCTCTAGAGGTGATGAGTCATTGTCAACGATAGTCATCAAGGACTGAAGAAGAGAAGAGATCTGCTGTTTCATGGGCCTCGTGTGACTCAGGTACACGGGCAGCGAGCGACTGTCGGGCAGAGGAGGCTGCGAAGTCGGGCTGGCCCAATCCGGGTGCATGGGCCAGAAGCAGTAGAAGACCCACTAGGCTGTTGACCAGGATTGACTCAGGTACACGGGCGGTGAGTGATTGCCGGGCTGAGAGAGCTGCGGAATCAGGCCGGCCCAATCCGGGTACCTGGTGCAAAGTCGGTGGAGGCTTTGTCAGTTTCGGCGTAAAACTGACAACCGTCGATCTTGTATCCGACTGTCCAGAAGAGAAGCCGTAGTCGCTACGAAAACTTAGCTTCCGGACAAGTCATCTGTAACTCTAGGCCCACAGTCAGTCTGTCGTGTCTGTAAAAATACCTAAGGGCAGTAGAGTCTTTTCCTTTATTTTTGAGTCTGTAAAAACCCTAAGGGGCAGGTAGAATATTCCTAGTGTTGGGCTGCCTATAAATAGGACCCCAACCCCTAGGGTTTGGACTACCCTTTTGCTGAAATTGAATACCACTCTATTGGGTCATTTTGCCTCTCACGTTTTCTCTCTCATCTCCTGTTCCTTGCTTGCGCCGCCAGGGAGTTCTCCCACTGTGTTTTCTTGCCGTGCTTTTAATGTTGCAGTAAATGCTCTACTTCTTTGTATGCTGCATCTGCAAAGTTTTTAATGGCTCATTTTCGTCTTCAATGCAAGTTTCCCTGTGATTTTTGAGCCTCTGTAGGCTTCGGCGGGTGTGAAGAAGCTTCTGTTCTTCACATACAGAGTACTAGTTCTTGCGTTTTACAAGTAGTACTCCACTGCAGCTACAGTACTTCTGCGCCAGCTTTTTACTTTTACTGCTCCACTTTCCGATCGGGTTGAGAGGACTAAAATCGCTTTTCTGACTGTCTCTGCGAAGTCATCCTTCTCTGTTCGAAGCCCCTCAGCTCCGTGAGGCAGGCTTCGATCCGACCATACTCGAAGGCTTCGTTTCAATCTTCGAAGCAGGCTCTGTCTCTGCCACTTTGCTCCGAAGCTCGTGGTTCGAAGCTGTGTTCGAAGCCTTGTCTTCGAAGTACATACTTCGAACCAGGCTCCGACTTTGTGTTACTTCGCTCCGAAGTACTCTTCGCTTCTTACCACTTCGCACTAGCCTAGACAGTGACACCTTCGGCACTTCGGACAGACTCCGTCATCAACCTCCGAAGCAGACCTCGACGTGCGAAGGGGGCTTCGCCTAGTTCCGAACAGGAGACAACCTTGGACAGTAACTTCTCCTTTCACTTTATACATACTTAGATCATTTCATTGAGAAGTTTAGGCCTGTTATAACTTGTACATCTGCCTAGATTGCACTACATTAGACTTACACTGTTTTATCATCAGATGCTTCTAGGTTAGAAACCATTAGACTTAGACCTTCTGTTTTATTTTCTGCTGCGTAGTATTTTTGAGGTGCGTTGGGTATTGGGAACAGGCCATTGATTCGAAAGAATTTTTAAGGCGCCCATTCACCCCCCCTCTGGTCGCTACTTTCGGTCCTACAGTTTGGAACACTAAGAATAAACCTATCACCTGTTCCGAGTTATGACCATCCCCCACAAAGAATCAACTTAGTGAGGTGAAGTACTCGTTTGATATAACTAAATGTGACAAAATATTTGATTTTCTCTTAAAAAGCCAGCTTCCCAGGTTACCTAAAGGTCAGGTCATTCCACCTGCCGACGAGTTAAAGAAGCATCCATACTGTAAGTAGCATGATTCACATTCTCATAATACTAATGATTGCAATGTTTTTCAACGGCAGATACAATCAGCCATAGAAGAAGGACGATTGAAGATAGACCATGATCCAAAGATGAAGCTAGATAAAGATCCTTTTCCACTCAGCATCGTTGACCTCGGCAAGAAGAAGGTGTTGATTCGGCCAGAACAGGCCGAGTCTGCTAAAGGGAAAGATGTGATTGTCGGAGAACCGCATACTCGCACACTTGTGCCAAAGAACCCCGAGGTAGGAGTGTGGAAACAGAACATCAATACCCCTTTGGCTAAGGCTCGCAAGAGGCCAAAGGTAACATATAACATGCTGTTGGACAAGCATCAGAGGAGGGCCAAAGAAGCAGGTCCGCACGCCAAGTTAAAATGGCCGAAGGGTCCAAGACCTTCGAAGGGTGGCTTCGGACCGAAAGTTGCGAACCCTCTACACGAAGGCTTCAGGCCGCGGTGTCCTAGTACTCCGCACGGTGGTTCTGAGCCACAATGGCCGAACCCCCCATGCAACGACTTCGAACCCCAATGGTCGGGTTCCCCGTGCGACAGCTTTGGCCCCCAATGGCCAAACCCCGCACCATGGTGGACGTCTCCGATGGGAGGCTTCGGCCCGCACTGGCCGATTGTACCTCCGGCCTGGTAGGACCCTTCACTGGTGTGGTCCGAGATGCCTTTGACTTGGCCGAACCCCCCTCCAGGTAACGGGTTCGGCCCACAGTGGGCGAGGCCACTAGAGCCACCGATGCCTCCGCCGTATGACTGGGCGGGGACCCTGTGGGCCCCGTACGTATCTGGGTCACGATACCCTCCGCAACCTAACACTGTATCTTATTTTCCTTCAGAGTGTTATGGATGGCAGGGGCAAACAGACGTAGCGGAGGGGGGCATCGTCCACAGACTGTCTGTGGTACCTCCGAATAGGACCCTGCAGAGCGAAGCCGAAGGGTGCGAGTGCGTAGAGGCCGAAGTCAGGGAGTCCGAAGCCATAACCATAAAAGTTGGGTCTCAGGAGGTCCCAATCCTGAAGACTCTATCACCGAGGTCTGACGGAGGTAAGTCTCATGCTTCGGCCGAACCCTGCACTGAAGCTTGGTTCGATCGGCCGAACAAGGCCGGTCCGTTCGACGGGGTTCACAGCGAAGCCCCCTTCGAACACAGGAAGCCTAAGGCCGAAGGGCATAGTACCACTTCGGCCAGAATTAACAAATGTCGAACAGTGGCTCCAAGCACCAAGACGTAGGCATCTTGGGCTCCTCCGGGCATGTCCAAATCACAAAAAAGACGCCTACAAAGGCTGCGAGCACAGGAAATGCACGAAAAGAATGCTGAGGCCGAGCGCGACGCTATCTTCGAAGAGATTCTCCCTCGGCTAGCTACCAAACAGGTATGGAGGGAGAAGCCGGTTGAGAAAACCAAGTCGGCTCCTAGTCCGAGCGACGACGACGACGACTTGCTCGACGACGATTACTCACCCATCTCTGAGGGGCCCGCACCTCAGGCGATGGACATCAACATCATCACATTACCCGCCGAGTTCGCCCTACCACGGGACCAGGCCGAGGTCGCTCAATTGAACCTCGGTCTACACAATGCCATCTTCGAGAAGCCCGAGGACTCGGCTCGCCATCTAAAGCCCCTCTATGTCAGGGGTCACATCGATGGGAAGCCGATTTCACGGTTGCTCGTCGATGGCGGTGCCACTGTTAACCTAATGCCTTATTCATTGTTCAAGAAATTTGGCAGGGGCGAAGACGACCTGAAGAAGACTAACTTGATGCTCAATAGCTTCAATGGTGAGAGCTCCGAGGCCAAGGGAGTACTCTCTATGGAGTTGACAGTGGGCAACAAGACGTTGACAACAGCGTTCTTCGTCGTCGACGTACAAGGTAACTATAGCGTGTTACTCGGGCGCGACTGGATTCACGCGAACTATTGCATCCCTTCTACTCTACACCAGTGCCTGATACAGTGGGACGGCGATGAGATAGAAGTCATCCCCGTTGATACTTCAGCCCATGTAGCATTGGCCGATGTATCAGTCGACGCCATCCATAACAAAGTAGAGTGTCTATCAGGTAGAGATCTTTCGGATTATGACTTTGTTAGTGTATCCGGAGGACGGTTTGTACTAGTGTCTGTAAAGCCGACTAGATTAGCACGACTATTTTTGTATTAATAGTCATGTCTAGCAAGAATAATCTAGATTGGCTAACGTCTCGCGTGGAGAAATATCGGTCTAATAAAGACGGTATTGCCGAAGCCATCGAGGACTTTAGTGAAGTAGAAAAATTAGGACAAGGTTTTGCGTCGGCCGATCCCTTGGAGGAAGTTGATATAGGAAATGGTAGTGTCCCAAGGCCGACTTTTGTAAACCAACATTTGCAGCCCGATGAAAAGGCTGAAGTAATAAAGTTACTTCGGTCGTATGTCGATTGTTTTGCATGGGAGTATAGCGAAATGCCAGGGCTAAGCCGCGAGCTCGTGGAGCATCGGCTGTCCATCATGTCCGGATTTAGGCCTTATAAACAGCCTCCCCGTCGCTTTAATTCGGCCATCTATGACCGAGTTAAAGAAGAAGTGGAGCGACTACTCAAGGCTGAATTTATTAGGCCATGCAGGTACGCAGATTGGGTTGCTAACATTGTGCCTGCAGAGAAGAAAGGAAGCGGCAAGATACGAGTATGCATTGATTTCTGGGATCTAAATAGAGACACTCCAAAGGACGGGTATCCATTGTCGATAGCCGACATGTTGATCAATGATGCTTCAAGACACAAGGCACTAAGTTTTCTTGATGGCAATGCCGGTTATAATCAATTCTTTATGGCCAAAGAGGACGTCTATAAGACTACCTTTCGATGCCCTGGTTTTCTCGGTTTATTCAAATGGGTCGTCATGACTTTTGGGTTGAAAAATGTCGGTGCCACGTATCAGTGCGCTATGAACTTGATCTTTCATGACTTGCTAGGAGTCATGTTAGAAGTATACATCGATGATGTCGTGGTCAAACCGGACGCTATGGGAAACCATTTAGCCGATTTGAAGGTTGCTTTCGATAGGATGCAACAGTACGGGTTGAAGATGAACCCACTCAAGTGTGCTTTTGGTGTGTCAGCGGGTAAGTTCTTAGGTTTCATGATTCATGAGAGAGGCATAGAAATTGATCCTAAGAGACTTGAAAAGATTAGAAATGTTGTAGCGCCGGCATGCAAGAAGGATGTGCAAAAGTTGCTACGCAAATTGAACTATTTGCGTCGCTTTATATCCAACTTGTCTGGCAAGATTGATCCCTTTGTCCCCATACTCCGGCTAAAAAACAAAGCCGAGTTCGCTTGGGGGACAAGCCAGCAAAGTGCTTTTGAAAAGATCAAGGAGTGCTTGTCATCACCGCCTGTGGTGGGAGCACCAAGGCCGGGATTCCATTTTGGCTATACATCGCCGCTGAAGATGGCGTAATTGGAGCCGTGCTAACCCAGGAGGTAGAGGGAAAGGAGTACATCATCACATTCTTGAGCCGCCGCCTACTGGACGCCGAAACAAGGTACGCGTTTGTGGAGCAATTATGTTTATCACTTTATTACGCGTCCACCAAGTTACGCCATTATCTTCTCCCCACCACATGTGTCGTTGTTTGCCAAACCGATGTTATAAAGCACATGTTACAGAAGCCGATTCTAAGTGGAAGAATCGGAAAATGGGCTTACGCGTTAATTGATTACGATTTGGCCTACGAGCCCCTAAGGGCGATGAAAGGCCAAGTCGTGGCCGACTTTATAGTTGATCATCACATAGACATTAGCTGGAGTGATGCTATTACTCTAGTTGAGGTAATACCATGGAAAATCTATTTTGATGGTTCGGCTTGCAAGAGTGGCCAAGGTATTGGAGTGGTTCTCATATCACCTAGTTGTATGCGCTTTGAAACCTCGACCAGACTAGAATTTTCTTCCACTAATAACCAAGCCGAATATGAGGCTTTGTTACTAGGTGTTGAACTACTAGAGTCTATAGGCGCTAAGCATGTTCACGCGTATGGTGATTCGTTATTAGTAGTACAACAAGTAGCTAAGAATGCTCAATGTTTTAATGGCTTGCTGAATAGCTACTTGGACAAATGTCTAGACATAGTTGCTACTTTTGATGATTTTAAAATAGGGTTAATTTTTTCCGTGCCATTACAATTTTCACGGTTTGCCAATATGCCATCAGTGTGTCACTGACAAATGGGGGCCGCCACAGTCACTGACAGTGGCATATAGGCAATTTCTGAAAATTATAATGGCATGTGAGTAATTTTCCCTTTAAAATATCTCATGTGTCAAGAGAGGCTAATTCAGTCGCCAATGATTTGGCTCAGCAAGCATCTGGCTACCAAGTCAGGAGAGTGAAATTTTCTGTATTGGAGAAGCTGGAATGGCTCGGGGGCACCCCAAAGTCAGTATTTTTGAAACTTTGTCAGGAGATGGACCAGCGAGGCCCTCTGAAAGCCGTAAGGGAAATTGGAGAGTCCCAATCGTCCAGTATTTGAGAAACCCTAGCCGAAAGGTTGATCGGAAGGTCCGGCGGCAAGCGTTCAAATTCGTGTTGGTAGACGACACATTGTATCGCCGAACCATCGACAGAGTGTTGTTGAAGTGTTTAGACCATGAGCAGTCCCAGGTGGCTAAGGAGAAGTCCATGAGGGGCTTTGTGGCACTCATCAGTCGGCCCAAAAAATGAGTTGGATGCTCAAAAGAGTGGGTTTTTATTGGCCGACTATGACTGAAGATTGCTTCAAGTACTACAAAGGGTGTGAGGCATGTCAGAAGTTTGGCAACATCCAGTTAGCTCCTGCCTCATTGCTCAGTCCTATTGTCAAGCCATGGCTATTTTGAGGTTGGGGTTTAAACTTCATCGGCCAGATATACCCTCCTTCCTCAAAGGGGCATCGGTTCGTGTTGATGGCGACAGATTACTTCACTAAAGGGACCGAGGCCGTACCTCTCAAGAACATGACTCATAACAAGGTACATGATTTTATTTTAAAGCATATCATACATAGATTCGGCATCCCTCAGACTCTTACTACGGATCAAGGTAGTTCATTTGTCTCTAAAGAAGTGAGAGACTTCACCGAGTACTATGGCATTAAGTTAATAAACTCTTCACCTTACTATGCTGAGGCCAACGGTCAGGCCGAGTCTAGTAAAAAACCGTGATTAAGCTCATTAAGAAGAAAATTGAAGAGTTTCCTAAAAGGTGGCATGAAGTGCTTTCCGAGGCGTTATGGGCTTGTAGGATTGCAAAGCACGGTGCCACCAAGGTCAGTCCATATGAGTTGGTATATGGACAAGAGGCCGTTCTGCCTCTAGAGGTAGATCTCAGCTCCTTAAGACTGTTAAAGCAAGACGGCTTATCGGTCGATGAGTATGAGGATCTTCTGAAAGATAATCTGTAAGAAGTGACCGATAAGAGACTAAGTGCTTTAGAATCCATAGAAGTAGACAAGAAGAGAGTAGCTAAAGCCTACAATAAGAAGGTTAAACCAAAATCATTTCAAATAGGAGACTTGGTATGGAAAACGATTTTGCCTTTAGGCACGAAGAGTCCCAAATTTGGCAAATGGTCACTTAGTTGGGAAGGTCCTTTTAAGATAGCCGAAATCACTCCCGGCAACGCATACGTGTTGGAATCCCTACAGGGAGAGCGGTTTCGAAGGGCTTTGAATGGTAGGTACTTGAAAGGGTATTTCCCAAGTGTGTGGCAAACGTCGTAAAAGTGTCGGAAAGCCGATACGAATGGTATTGTCTTCAGCTCGTTGTGCTTTTAGTTCACTAGTTCACTAAAAGGCAGGGGGGCATGTGTTGATAGCAAAAAATGGCATTAATGGATAGATTATAAAAATATCAATTTTTGGTAATTTGGGCCAAAAGTACACATATCCAGGGTCTGTCCGAAGCCCTACAGGGCCGAAGTCCCTCGAGCTATGGGCTCCGAAAGCCTCTAGACAGCCCATGGGCTTCGGCCAAGAAGCCCTCGGAGGCCCACGCTGCCAAAGCTTTGGCCCGAGGAGCAAGCCTCGGCGGGCCTGGCCGAGGCCCACACTACCGAAGCTTCGGCCCGAGGAGCAAGCCTCGGTTGGCCTGGCCGAAGCCCATGCTACCAAAGCTTCGGCCCGAGGAGCAAGCCTCGACGGACCTGGCCGAAGCCCACGATACCGAAGCTTCGACCCAAGGAGCAAGCCTAGATCGGCCTGGCCAAAGCCCACGCTGCCGAAGCTTCGGCCCGAGGAGTGGGCCTCGACGGGCCTGGCCGAAGCCCACCTCGGCAGAGATAGAGTTGGACATGTTTCCAGCTCAATCTCTATATCTATCTGGCCGGATTAATAGCAGATTAGATTAGGAGTTAACCCCCTATAAATAGAGAGGCGTGGTCGACATGGAGAATCCCCCCAACTCAAACCAAACCAAAGCCATGCTTTGATCGTACCTTTACTTTTACCTTTACTTTTCTGTACCCCTTCGTGGGTTTGCCTATAAGCCCTCCGTCTGTCGCTACGGAACAGTGGTAAGCCTTGTTACTTCGCCTGTGAAGTATCCATTAATATACTTGGTACTTCGCCTGTGAAGTGCCCGCTAATCTGCGTAAAAGATTGCTACCTTCGCCGCCCGTGCAACACCTGGCAAAATTCGGTCCTAAGGCCGAATTGGTACTTCGCACTCTTCTATTGCATGTTCGCACGTTCGGAGCCCCTTCACCGGAGGTGTCCGGACCTGAGAGATCGGTTCCGGAGGTCCCCAGGACGCCCTTCGACAGGACCGCAGGCTTCGACCACAGGCTTCACCAGCATACTTCGTCGCTATGGGCTTCGCCATGACCATACTCCGCACCGGACAAAGTTGCACTCGCACGTGGCCCTCGAGTCACTACTCTGTAGTTCATTGTATCGGAGATCGCACGCTGAACCCCGCTATTCGGAGGTGCTCATCGCATCCAGATCCGTTCGGAGTCTACCTTCGGCCAGATCAGTCTGAACGCTAAAGTACCCTTCGGTAGAGCACTTCGCACTAGACGCCGAAGGTACCCTTCGGCGCACCCTTCGCATCAGACTTCGAACCAGACGGGCTCCGACTGGTTTGCTGATTTCATTATGTTTAAATCTATTTCTTTCAGCTAATTGGATTATTTTGTGTAATCTGGTTGCCTGGCGACTCCACCCCCCTTATCACTATTAAGGGTAGTCGGAACGCGGCGTCGGTGCTACGTTACGCTTAGGCCTGTCCCTAAGTATCCGTGTGCTTTTGGAACGCCAGACTGACCCAAGTGCGGGGGCATGTTTTCGTGTCAACACGACACCTGCTCTGGATGCTTGAAAAGCTCCATCAAAGTATATGGTCCATATTCCTTCACTTGATTTTTCCGGAGCCCATACTGTAGATGGAGTCCATTCTGCTACAAAATCATCCACCACCTGTGACTTGATTGCTTTTCTTGCTGCAAAGGAGATGCTGAAGGGTGCTAGCTTGACGGCCCATTTTCCAATTCTCCATGTAGAATCTTTGCTTCGAAGCATGTCTCCTAAAGGATAAGAAGTTGGTATAATTACATTATGTGCTAGAAAATAATGTCATAGTTTCCTCGAAGCCATCACTAGAGCATAAGTGAATTTTTCCAACTCGGAGTATCTGGTTTTTGCTCCGGATAAAGCTTCTGATACAAAATATACTGGATTTTGTGCCAACTTCCCATTGAAATCCACTTCTCGAATAAGGACCGCACTGACAACGGCGCCCGTAGCTGCAAGATAAAGAAGAAGAGTTTCATCTGCAATGGGCACGGTGAGTGTTGCAAGGTTGCCGAGATAATCTTTAATATCATCAAAACTCTTTTGGCACTCCGGTGTCCATGCAAAATCGTCGGACCCTATCAAGGCTTTGAATATTGGGAGGCTCCGCTCTGCGGACCTTGCCAGAAATCTGCTAAGTACTGCGAGGCGTCCGGTAAGCTTCTAAACTTGCTTCAAATTTTCCGGTGGAGCCATTCTTTGTAGTGCACTTATTTGAGTTGTGCTAGCTTCGATCCCCCTGCTCGAAACTAAATACCATAACAATTTCCCATCTTGAGCCCCGAAGATACATTTTTCGGGGTTGAGGCGTACTCCACATGCTCGGAGGCTCTCAAATGTTTCTGCTAAGTCTAGACTATGATGGTGCTTTAAAGCACTTTTTATTACAATGTCATCCATATAGGCTTCGACATTATGGTCTATTTGGTGACCTAGAGCTTTAGCAATTAATCTTGAAAAAGTTGCCCCGACATTTCTCAAGCTGAAGGGCATTCTTACATAGCAAAAGACTCCCGAAGGAGTTACGAAACTTGTCTTGATTTAATCTTCGTGTTTTAACCATATTTGATGATATCCGGAGTATGCGTCGAGAAAACTCAAGAGCTCCGAGCCAGCAGTGAAATCGACTAATTGATCAATGTGGGGCATGAGGTAGGGGCCACGTGGGCATGCTTTATTCAAGGATGTAAAATCAATGCACATACGCCACTTTCCCGAGGCCTTTTTCTTGATGAAGACTGGGTTGGCTAACCACTCCATATGAGCCACTTCTCTAATGATCCCGGCCTTCAACAATTTTTCCACTTCTGCCTTAGCAAGGCTTTCCCTCTCTGTTGATAATTTGTGAAGCCCCTAGCGAATAGGTCAAACCCTTGGGTTGACAACTAGGCTATGCTCAATGATACTTTAGTCAAATCCCGGAATGTATTCATCAGACCAGGTAAAGACATCCAAATTCTCTTTAATTACTACTTCTAGCAAAGTAGCAATTTCCGGAGGCAATTCCTTGATAACCTGGATGGGATAGTCTTTGCCGTCCTTTGCAATGATCTTCGTTACAATTTCTCCTTCGAGGCTTGGCCTTAGGGAGGACATCTTCGATAATTCACTTGACACAAGGATATCCTCCGAATGGTCTTGCATATTATTTATTTTTCTAGGATCAAGAGGTGGACCATGGCCGTATTCTGCCCTTCGTGCTGCAGCTTGGTCACCGAAGACCGCAAGCACTCCTCCTTGCGTGGGAATATTTAGGCATAGATAATTATGATGTGCCACGGCTCCAACTTGATTTAACATGCCCCTTCCGAAGATGACATTATAGGCATAGGGGGCATCAACTACGTCGAAAATCACCTCCTCTGCTCTGGCTAAGAGCCCCTCTCCGAAGGCAACCTTGAGACCTATTTTGCCGAGGTCATCAAGAGGAGGTCCTACGAAGCCTTGAAGTGGATGAGCTGCTGGGAGGAGATGTTTCCGCGAGATGCAAAGCTGGTCAAAGGCCTGAACAAAGATAATATCCGTATAGCTTCCGCCATCAACCAGCACTCTCTGGACTTCCGTTCCTGCAATATCAACGGTGATAACAAGGGGTTCCGCATGAGGAAATTTTATACCCACTGCATCGGCTGCAAAGAAAGATATAGGCACGTGAGACCACTCGGGCATTTTAGCAGCCGACGAGGAGGACCCAACATGCCCTACTTCACGAACATACTCCCTCTGTTGCCTTTTTGATATGATGCCCAGGGTTCCTCCTCCGGAGATGGGAAGAACCACTCTTTTGCATGGGTCTTGTGTATGTTCTTGCTTCGGAGGTGGCATAACACTAGCCACCGAAGGTTGTCTTGGGGCTTCGAAGCTGTCTACGCATCCAACGGTCTGTACCAGCTCCGGACATGCCTTGCGAGGGGCTTGGTCAGTAGTGCCTCGACCAGAGCTCCTTTCGAGATACTCACTCCTCAGGGCTTGTATAGACTTACATGCATCGGTAGCTTGACTTCGGTTCTTGCCGTGGACACAATAGAAGAAGGCCTGGACTTTGCTAGCCGGCTTCCCTGGCGGCCTCCAGCTGCTGACCTTGCTTCCCGAAGCTTGTGGATTCTTAGGGGGGAATTTCGACGAAGATGGAGCAATGTTTAAGACTTTGGAGCGAGGATGTTTTCGCCCTCTCCGGTTATCATTGTGATTATTCTCAAAGAGGGAGGCTTGTTGTAACACCCCAAATTTTCAGAGAAATAAAAATACCTTTTATTATATTTTTCTAGAAATAATTAATTTTGAAATACCTTTAATACCCTTCTATGCTTAATTGAACTAGAGCCTAGATAAAATATCCAAACAGGGGCTAGAAAATTTTGTATATGATCCCAAGGCCAAGATATATTTTTCAGAATTTTTACAAATTTTTATCACCCTTGGAAGTAGCCCAAATATTTTAAACTAATTTCTGGAATTATTTTTATTCGAAAAAAGTATATTAAACAGTATCGGGCCCCCTCCCCCTCTTCTCCCTCCACCAGTCGGCCCAGCCCACTCCCTCCCCATGCCTCATACTGACAATCGGGCCCCGCTTGTCAGCGACCCCCTCTCCCTTCACGCGCGCACCCTACCGCCCGACCCCACCTGTTGGTTGCGTCCCATTGCGACACCCGCACACCCGCGCCCCGCTGACCTATGGCCCCCGTCTGTCAGGACCATCGTCCACCTCACGCCATCACCCCCGAATCCCGCCGGCTGATGACCTCGCCCTTGGATCCGCCTCGCCGGCCCCCCTCCCACTAAACCGACGCCGTTATTCAATCCCCCGCACCCCGTCGGTTGTTTCCCCTATTTATTCCACGCGCCATCACCCCGACATCGCGCTACATGTGCCTGGCTAAGCCCCACTGGTGCCATTGAAGACCCCCTTGGCTTTCCATGCATGCGTCCCCCTCTGACCCCCACTGATGCCCCTACTTAAAACCCTGGCCTCCACTGCGTCTAGCCCACATGTCCGATCACGTTGAGAACGAACCAGAGTGCCTCACTTCGGTTTTTAGCGCCACACTGCCACCCCCACTCCAGTCACCACTCGCCATCACCAGAGTTCCCCTTCGTCCTCGATGACCGCACCGTTGTGACCACCGGCGCCTCCCCGACCTCGGCCACCGCTCCTACGTCGACGAAGACCACCGGAACCGCCTCGCCGATGAGGGACCCGAACACCTCCACCGTCTACGCTCGTCGCTGGCCACGCTCCGTCGACCTTGGACCCCCGCAACGGTACCCCCGTGTTCCCCAAGTCATCCTCTTTCCATTTCTAGGCATAGCTAGGACCACCGTCGCTCGTCGTGGTCTCTAGCCTGCTCACTGTCGCTAGAGAAGACGACTGGCACGGGTAGAGTACCCGTGCCGTGACGGATTCGATCGCGACCGTGCGATATGGATCCGATGGTGGCGGTTAAATTGTTCGCGCGGTTTAATCAGATCTGTCCCTTTATATTTAAAACCCGCATTGAATCCAGGCCACCCATCGTGTACCGATTCGATCTTTTAATCTCAACGTCCATTTTCATTAACACTGCCCGCCTCACCCTCGCGCGTCCGATCACGATCCAACGGCCGATCTGGATCCAGCGCACGCGCACAGTGCGTAGGTTCACGGTGAATCCGGTTCACCGTGGACTGACGCATGTTTTTAGTTTAATTTAAATTCCAGAAATAGTTTTAAACTTCTAAAATTCATATCTTGCTCATTTTAACTCCAAAATTTACCATTTCAATTCTAGAAAATTCATAATTTTATTCTCTACATGTTTGTACAATAAAAACAGTTGGTTTATTCTGATTATTTTATGTTTATTTTATAAAGAATTCCAATGCACTTTAATATATGTTCATAATTCAACTTTAGAAAGATTTATCTTTTTATCCTCTTCATTTTTGTATAATAGAAACAATAGGTTAATCTGGACTTTCTATTATTAATTAATAGGAAGTTTAAAATATATTATGGGTACATTTTTATTTCCTTTTTAGAAATTTCTAACTCCATCAAAGCTCATTTTAAAAATTCATATAATGATTTTCAGAAACTTAATAACTTATTTTCATTAATTTAACCCAATCAAAACCCATATACTTATTGTGTGATTTTGGAATGTTTATTGAATGTTATGTTTATTACTTTTGTTGAAAAGACTATGCCGCCGCCGAGGAGCCGAAGTACTTCCCAGAAGTCCCTCCCTCGCCTTTCGTTGAACAATGCAAGTGACCAAACAAATCTTTTTGAGCATATTGAACCCATGTTTTATTAAACTATCGCTAAAACACATAGAATATACATGCATTAGTCAAATGAAAGCCCTACGATATATTTATTTGGATCCCCCGACCTTGATGTGCAACCCAAGCCATGCTACCTAGCCTAAACTCCTTGTCACCATATTATTAGTACTACTAGCTAGTGTCCAATGTATTGGCACAATCACTATAAGTTAAGAATTAGTCGTAGCAACTTGGTTCTACTATATGATCCCCGTTATTCTTATCCCTGTAATGTTGTTGGTGATAGAGTTATGGTTGAGAGTGTATGCATGGAGGGTTCCGGGTGCAAGCTAGGGCATTGGTCGGTAGCACCCGGGGCACTATAAGGACCGGTCTATGGGATCCGTTGCAATGCACTTCCGTACTAACCACAATTCTAGTGGGTAAGTCCTACCTAAGGTATGGAGTGTTCCAAACCGACACCACCACTTGGAGATGGGTCAAGCAGCACCAGCGGGTAGCTTGTACCGACGTGGCACAAAAGGGGGTGCGACGTTAGCCGGGATGCGGCCCGGAGTGCCGGTGAAACCTAGAGCGGGTGGTTATCGCTTGGAGCATTTCCTGCTGAGGTTTTGGCACGAGTTCCCATGGTATGGGTCATCTCGTTACACTTTGGTGTTTAGGATGAGTGTGTGCCTTGTGGGTACAGTAGTACACCTCTGATCAGAGTTATAAATTTTTTCAAAAAACCGAGCCCACGGTCAAGGGCGGGTTGCGTGACATCCCCCAGTTAGTTTACTTATGGTGAATGTGCATGATGATTTGACATGTAAGGACCGTTGTGCGAGGAGGGAAAACGTACTCCTCGAGTTAGATGTTATTATTGATGTTCATGTTTATTATTCCGCATGATAAAATTTGACTACACTAAATGCAATATTGAAAATGTACTTTTCCCCACTTTTAGCCATTATCCTTCCTTTGTTATTATCTTGCATTATTGTTTGCATCTGCGGTGGCTTGTTGAGTACTCTTTGTACTCATACCCGTTGGACACACAATTCAGAGGATGCTTACTACGAGGATGGTCTGGAGTAGCGACCTAGTCAAGAAGAAAGATCCTGAAGAAGACGTTCGTCATGCAGTTTATTTTTATTATTTTAATTACACCCTCCCCCTCTTCTCCCTCCACAAGTCGGCCCAGCCCACTCCCTCCCCACGCCCCGTACTGACAACCAGGACCCGCTTGTCAATGACCCCCTCTCCCTTCGCACGCGCGCCCGACCGCCCGACCCCACCTGTTGGTTGCGTCCCGTTGCCACACCCGCACACCCACGCCCCGCTGACCTGTGGCCCCTGCCTGTCAGGACCATCGTCCACCTCGCGCCATCGCCCCCGAATCTCGCCGGCCGATGACCTCGCCCTCGGATCCGCCTCGCTGGCCCCCCTCCCATTAAACCGACGCCGGCATTCAATCCCCCGCACCACGCCGGTCGTTTCCCCTCTTTATTCCACGCGCCATCACCCCGAGATCGCACTGCGCGTGCCTGGCCGAGCCCCACCGGTGCAATTGAAGACCCCCTCGGCTTTCCATGCATGCGTCCCCCTCTGACTCCCGCCGATGCCCCTACATAAACCCCTGGCCTCCACCGTGTCCAGCCCGCACGTCCGATCGTGTTGAGAACAAACCAGAGCACCCCACTTCATTTTTTAGTGCCACACCACCACCCCACTCCAGTCACCGCTCGTCGTCATCGGTGTTCCGCTCCGTCCTCGACAACCACACCGTTGTGACCACTGGCGCCTCCCCGACCTCGGCCACCCCTCCTACGTTGACGAAGACCGCTGGAACCACCTCGCTGACGAGGGACCCGAACACCTTCGTCATCTACGCTCGTCGCCGGCCACGCTCCGTCGACCTCGGACCCCCGCAACGGTACCCCCGTGTTACCCTAGTCATCCTCTTTCCATTTCTAGGCATAACTAGGACTGTCATCACTCGTCGTTGCCTCTGGCCCGCTCGCCGTCGCCGGAGAAGACGACCGGCACGGGTAGAGTACTCGTGCCGTCTCGGATTCGATCGTGACCGTGCGATCTGAATCCGACAGTGGCAGTTAAATCATTCGCGTGGTTTAATCAGAGCCATCCCTTTATATTTAAAACCCGCATCAAATTCAGGCCACCCATCGTGTACCGATTCAATCTTTTAATCTAAGTCGTCCGTTTTCATTAACACTGCCCACCTCACCCTCGCGCGTCCGATCACGATCCAACGGCCGATCTGGATCCGGCGCACACGCACAGTGTGCGGGTTCACGGTGAATCTGGTTCACCATGGACTGACGCATGTTTTTAGTTTAATTTAAATGCCAGAAATAGTTTTAAACTTCTAAAATTCATATCTTGCTCATTTTTACTCCAAAATTTACCATTTCAATTCCAGAAAATTCATAATTTTATTCTCTACATGTTTGTACAATAAAAACAGTAGGTTTATTCTGAGTATTTTATGTTTATTTTATAAAGTATTCCAATGCACTTTAATATATGTTCATAATTCAACTTTAGAAAGATTTATCTTTTTATCCCCTTCATTTTTATATAATAGAAATAGTAGGTTAATCTTGACTTTCTATTATTAATTAATAGGATGTTTAAAATATGTTATGGGTACATTTTTATTTCCTTTTTAGAAATTTCTAGCTCCATCAAAGCTCATTTTAAAAATTCATATAATAATTTTCAGAAACTTAATAACTTATTTCCCTTAATTTAACCCAATCAAAACACATATGCTTATTGAAATGTTTATTGAATGATATGTTTATTACTTTTGTCGAAAAGACTACGACGCCGCCGAGGAGCTGGAGTACTTCCTGGAAGTCCATCCCTCGCCTTTCGCTGAACAAGGCAAGTCACCAAACCAATCTTTTTGAGCATATTGAACCCATGTTTTATTAAACTATAGCTAAAAACATAGGATATACATGCATTAGTCAAATGAAAGCCCTACGATATATATATTTGGATCCCCTGACCTTGATGTGCAACCCAAGCCATGCTATCTAGCCTAAACTCCTTGTCACCATATTACTAGTACTACTAGCTAGTGTCCAATGTATTGGCACAATCGCTATAAGTTAAGAATGAGTCGTAGCAACTTGGTTCTCCTATATGATCCCCGTTATTCTTATCCCTGGAATGTTGTTGGTGATAGTGTTATGGTTGAGAGTGTCTGCATGGTGGGTTCCAAGTGCAAGCTAGGGCATTGGTCGGTAGCACCCGGGGCACTGGGGAACTATAAGGACCGGTCCGCGGGATCCATTGCAATGCACTTCCGTACTAACCACAATTCTAGTGGGTAAGTCCTAATTAAGGTATGGCGCAAAAGGGGGTGCGACGTTAGCCGGGATGCGGCCCGGCACGCCAGCGAAACCTAGAGCGGGTGGTTATCGCTTGGAGCATTTCATGTTGAGGTTTTGGCACGAGTTCCCGTGGTATGGGTCATCTCGTTACACTTTGGTGTTTGGGATGAGTGCGTGCCTTGTTGGTACAGTAGTACACCTCTATTTAGAGTTATAGATCTTTTCGAAAAGCCGAGCCCACAGTCAAGGGCAGGTTGCGTGACATCCCCTAGTTAGTTTACTTATGGTGAATGTGCATGATGATTTGGCATGTAAGGACCGTTGTGCGAGGAGGGAAAACGTACTCCTCGAGTTAGATGGTATTATGATGTTCATGTTTATTATTCCGCATGATTAAATCTGTCTACACTAAATGCAATAACTTAAAAATGTACTTTTCCGCAGTATTAGCCATTGTCCTTCCTTTGTTATTATCTTGCATTACTATTTGCATTTTGCGGTGGCTTGTTGAGTACTTTTTGTACTCATACCTGTTGGACACACAATTCAGAGGATGCTTACTACGAAGATGGTCTGGAGTAGCGACCCAGTCAAGAAGAAAGATCTTGAAGAGGGTGTTCGTCATGCAGTTTATTTTTATTGTTTATTTTAATTTTACTCTTATGTAATAATGTGGTCTGCGTACCACGAATGTTTGCCGTATGTATGTTGTCACATGATGAACCCCTTGTATTATTGTTTTTCTTTGGAAATTCGATAATGTTCCGATTTCGGTAAATCGGGGCATCACAAGATGTTATCAGAGCCGACTTGACTGTAGGAAGCCAAACGGACTAGCCTAGTACTTAGTTGGATAAAAACTATTTCACAAAAACCTACTTTATAACTTTGTTCCTCCCCTCACTTTTCTTCAACTTGTTGTTTTTTGTAGATGCCAGTCTACCAAGTGCACAGCTTCTGTCGTCACTTCGAGGGCTTTGTCAGGGAGCTCCGAATGATGGTCACCTTCCTTGGGTTCCTCTTTGAGCCCGAATTCCATGGCGTGTACATGGAAGAGTTCGCAGGACCCTGCGACGTCTCCCTTACCATCCATGGATCAGGCGAACACTTGTCATTCTTCACGGTAGCACTTGGGGGTCCAACCTTTGACGTCGCATGCCAACGCGTCGCCCTCCAAGCCCTCATGGAACTGAGGATGATCTATGACGATCGTCTTCAGAACATGTCTTTCTGGCTTGTGCCGAAGCACACTCCCGGTGCCCACCGCAGCATCTACATCGGAGTACACTCCCATCGCGATCCGGTCATAGCCCGGCAGACGCATCTTCTTCAGGCCATGGATGATCTCCATACCGAGGCCATGCTTGACGCCGAGGAGCACCATGAGGCGGTCGAGTTCCATGCCCAGGAGACGAAGAACTTGATCTAGCAAAATGGCGAGTTGCAGCCTAAGATCATACAGCTGTAGAAGGACATAGCGGAGATGGTCCCCCTCGTCCCGAGGAGGAAGAAGCCCATCCGTGAGCCCGCCCCTCACCCCAAGAGAATCCCGCCACACCCCACGGCCGCCGGACCGTCCAGCTCTAGTGCTCCTACCTCACGCCCCGCCATCATCTCCGACCCTATCATCGAGAATTTTCTCGAGCCCACCGTCCCTCAGGACCCTCGTGGTTCTGAGAGCACGGAGACCACCCCGGATGACGAGTAGGCGGTAGTTTCCATTGATTTGAATAATTTTGTGACTGTGGTACCACCTACAACGACTTGTGTTGTAGGTGGATTAAAATAAGAAAGTTGATGTAATGAACATTTTATACCACTTATTTATATATATGAGCCCCTCTGGTCTGTTTTGGCAAAATATTCATTTCAAAACCTTTCTCTTATGACTAAAAATCTTGTATGTTTAGAAGATGGCCGATAATCAGAACATCGAGTCCAACAATGGAGAAGGGGCAAGCAACGGTCTGCCCGGAAGTGTTGTGCCCAACTGGGGTGCAACAGGCCAACGTCAGACTAGGCCACCATCCGCCAACCACCCCACCTTGGCGGAGATGATGACAAATTAGAACCAGCTGATAACTGCCCTCCTCACCTAGATGCAGCACCAACAGGCGTAGTTGTACCGGCTGCAACAACAGAACATGGAGCCCTCTTTAGGATCAATGTACCGACTAGAGGGGGGTGAATAGGCGGTTTTTAAAACTAATTCAATTTTAGCTAAACAATAAGCAAGGACCTAAGGCAATGGTAGCAAACAGCTAGAACAAATAGTGCAACCTAAGATGGCAAGTAGATTACTCTAGAAAAGTAAGCTTGCACAATTTAACTTGCTCAAAATAAAAGGGACAAGAGACAACCGAATTTTATCCCGAGGTTCGGAAATTTGCCAATTTCCTACGTCCTCGTTGAGGCGAGTTTCACTTGACCGCTCTCTTCACCAAGCCTCGGATTTCTCAAAGAGAAATTAGCTTGAAGATGATCCGGCACCGGAAGTGCAACTCTCAGGCCTCGGTCACTAGTGGTAGCTCTTCTCCACTCCAGATAGGCGAGCTCCAACCTTCACAACCTCCCGGGTCTCCTCCACAACCTTCTAGGAGAGATCACCGGTTTCTTCTCCAAGCCGTCTAGGAGATGGCAATCTCCAAGAGTAACAAGATGCAATCAAAGCTAGGAAAAGAGGATCAAGTGCCAAAATGCCAATGCAATGCAATCAACTCAATCACTTGATCACCCTTTTTTTTCCCAACCTCACTAGTGCTCAAATTAGTGCTCAATGGTGGGAGAGACTCTCTTGTGCTCAAGTATGCTCAAATGAATGCCAAAAGTCTCGCAAAGGAGCTGTAGCAAGGGTTTATATATCCACACACCCAAAAACTAGCCGTTACACGAGTTAGGTGGCTCTCTGCGCACTGTCGGTCTGACCGCCCATCTTGGGCCGGTCTGACCGACCTCAACTGCAACGGCTAGAAAACTAGCCGTTTACTGATGTGACAGGACACCTCGGTCTGACCGGCCATGCTGGCCCGGTCGAACCGATCCTACCCGGTCTGACCGGCCATCTGCTCGGTCAGACCGATAGTGCTCCCGTCGGCTCTATAAACCAGCAGTTTTCCAGTACTGCGCAACCCGGTCGGACCGACCCCCTGGCCGGTCGGACCGCCCAACTCCAGCCGGTCTGACCGAACCCATATGGTCGGTCAGACCGCCAGGGTCAGACAACTCCAACAAAAGCTGCATTTTGTGTTTCCAAGGAATTTAGCCAAAGTGGTAACTTTTGCAACAAACACACATGTTCAAAAGATACTCCATGCAATGCAAATTGGCACTTGAAAATCAACTCATAACCAAAATGCAACCCCCCTTTATAGTACGGCAAAAACAAAATTTAAACCTAGCCTAATTGATCGCTCCAAACACCTCGATCAATTTCTAGATTCCTTCAAACCTTTTGCCATAGCCTTTAAACGTCCAGATCTTCGGGTTTTCCATCTTGTGCTCCATTTTTGCGGGACCTACTCATTTCCTTCATACTTAAGAAAAAATATTAGTCCACAAACGTGCGTTTGTCATTAATTACCAAAACTCACATGGGGCCTAGATCTTCAATCTCCCCCTTTTTGGTAATTGATGACAAATATTTCAGAGATAAAGAAATATGATGATAACAGTATCTTCAATTAAACGCAAAGCTCCCCCTGAAAGAGTGATGGGGTGCAAATATGTGGAGCAAGATATGAGTTATAATTCCAAACACAATTCAAAAATCCAATGAAGCAAAGCACATGAGAGAGTTTTTCATAATAAAAGCAAATAGTTCAAATTAAGTTCATCACGGCATGGAAAGAAAATAGTGTTCGTCATACAACCAACCATAGATAGATAGATATAAATATAGAGCAGACTAGTCTAGACTATTTCTTTCTAATCTCTCCTTATCCCCTAAACTTCTTATCTCTACTACTTCTCCCCCTTTTGACATCAAGAACCAAAAAGAGAGACTAATCCTGGGAAGGAGGAAGCTGAGAATCATCAAGGCGATGATGACGGCGCTAGTACTGAAGAGGATATCCCGCTGAGGAAGATGAATCTAGCCGATCAACTCGAGAAGAAAGAGTGTCAATCCTGGAGTTGAGACGCTCTTGACCACCTTGAAGGTTCTGCATATGGGAGGTGATTGCTTCCTGTCCTAAAGCCATTTGATCCATCCTTGCATTTAACTGAAGAAAACCAGCTGTCACTTGTTGAAGCACTAGATCAAAGAACTGAGTGGCATCCATACCAAAATAAGGAGAATGACCAAAAGCACCAGATCCAGAGTCCTGTGGAGGAGCAAAAGAGCTGCTAGGAATTTCCTGAGGATGAGGTTGTCCTGCACCCACATCAGCTGGATCGGTGGCTGGAGCCAAAGGAGTAGCCGAGAAGCGAGGCCTATACTAAGAGTGAGTAATATCAAGGCGCTCATTCACATTCCCTACTTTGCTCAAAATCAATCTCATGATGAACGGAGCATAGTAGACTCCAAGAGTGAGGCTTCCCTTTGAGAGTGCCATCTCATATAGCATCAAATGGATGACATCAAACCTCTTTCCAGTCATCACTGCGTCCAGAAGATTCCAAGCAACACCACAAATGGCATCATTGTTACCTATACGAGGTAAAATGGAGTGCCGCAGGATGCGATGTGCCACACTATGAAGAGTCTTCATCCCAGTAACCCCTCCAATCTTGTGAGCTGCAGAAGGGATGTAGAATTGTGCCATCTCTTCTTCTGACAAGGGGTTATGGGTAAACTCATCATGCAATCTGAGGCCAGAAGAGAACCTTATGTCCCAAGCACTCTGAATTTCTTGCTTTGTAGCAATGCAGAAAATATCTCCAGTCATCCAAGTAAGAGAGTCACAAGTGGCGGGTATGAACACTGTGGCATAAAACTGATGGATGACATCCCAATTGAAATCTTGCTTCAGATTGACTATCTTGTTAATTCCAACATTTCCAAAAATATTCCTGAGAGCTGCAGCCTCTCCACTTAGATCCCTCCAAAAAATCCACTTATGAGGAGCCAAAGAACGGTTCTCATAAGCAATGTTGTGTACCTCTTTCTGAAACTTGGTGTAAAACCGCTGATCTGAGGTATCTCTTGGTCTGAGAAATTGGTTGTGATGGCGCAGACGAGCAAAATTCTCTTGATTCCGGACATCCACTTTGAATTCCAAAGATGCAAAAGGATCTTCACTAGCTGCCGGTGGCTGAGGAGCCAATTCCTCCTCATTATCAGTGTTGTCATCCTCATAAGCAAAGTCATCATCACTGTCATCTTGAAAGTGCCGGGACGATTGGCCACGGTCCTCGACAAATTTTGAGCAACGCTCATTTCCTTGAGAACGACCGGTGCGAGGCATGACTGAATCAAAGATTTAACCATGATAAGATAAATCATATGACTTGAGACAGTCTATGAATTTGCTAGAGGGCAAAAGCATCAAAGAGCAACGATGAGCAAAAGACGTTCGGGATTTGGGAGGCCGGTCTGACCGAGGCAATTGGGCCAGTCTGACCGCCAGTACATGGTCGGTCTGACCGCCCATTGCCAACCGGTCTGACCGGCCTAGCAACCCGGGCACAAATCCCCTTTTGCACAAAATTTCTCTATATTCAAATTTGCCATATCAAATTGCATAGAGGCATGAGAAATGGTACCACAAGGCTAGCAATTGAATTTAAAGAAGGATTTAGCCTTGGCAAGATGACATGCATGCCCATGAACAAGAACCCTAACCCTAGCCTCCAAGGGGATGCAATCAAGGGATTTAATCGGAGGAGATTCTTACCGGCAAGAGAAAATGAACTCGAGGTCGGACCGGAGAAGATCCACCGGTTGGACCAGCAAGAAGATCGACGAAACAAAGTTTTGAGGATTGGGGGCAAGAGTGGAGGAGAGGAACTCGGTTTGAGAGAAGATGAATAATAGAGGGGAGAGAAAACTGAATAGAGAGGGGAGTTATATCCCTGCCCGAGCCCCGGTCTGACCGGCCATGTAGACCCGGTCGGACCGACTCAGCAAGGGCGGTCGGACCGGCCAAGTAGACCCGGTCAGACCGACGGTACTAATGCCCAGCCATTAAATTTCAAAGCAGAAAGGGAGCAAAAGTGAAAAATATAGCAAACTAATTTTGAAAAAATTCAGACTTTGCAGAAACTACGTATAACTCCCAAGGTTTATAAAGCATCAAGTTTTCAAATTTTTAAGTTCAAAAAGAGGCCATTTGCAGCCACGGTTCCCAACACGTCCGAACTCTTGTCCGAACTCTTGTCTGAACTTCAATTTTTAAATATCTTTTGATAGGATGGATAAAGTCAAAACATTTGAATACGAAAAATGATCATATGATCCATCTCTACAAGTTTTGTTTTGGGCAAAAGGTCAAAATATGTCTTGAAATGAAACTATGGGAAAAATCCGATTTGACTTGAAAATAGAATTTTGAAGTTACCAAAACTTCCAAATTTTGTTTTTCAACATATTTAGCAATTTCCAACATATAAGAGTAACCATATACTCCCCCTTAATATATAGCCTTAGGAAAACATATAAGAGCACATGAACTTCAAATATGGCACTACAAGCATAAAAGCATACATATATGTCACACATGGATAGAAAAATCTAAAACTCACATATATGCATGATTTCAAGCCACATTTGAGAAGTCTATTATATTCAATTCATTCCTAAGCTTACAAAAGCGGGATTCAAGTGGTTTGGTAAAGATATCCGCTAATTGATCTTCGGTTCTTATGTGGCTAATGACAATGTCACCTTTGCCAACATGATCTCTTAGAAAGTGATGGCGAATATCAATATGCTTGATTCTAGAGTGTTGAACGGGATTGTTGGCGATTTTGACGGCGCTATCATTGTCACAAAGAAGAGGGACATTTGAGAATTCTATTCCATAATCAAGCAAGGTTTGCCTCATCCATAGTAATTGAGCACAGCAACTACCCGTGGAGACATATTCTGCCTCGGCGGTGGAAAGGGCAACAGAGTTTTGTTTCTTAGAGGCCCAAGAAACAAGAGACATCCCAAGGAATTGACAACCCCAGAAGTGCTTTTACGATCAACCTTGCAACCGGCATAATCCGAATCAGAATAGCCAATTAGCTCAAATTTAGCACCTTTGGGGTACCACAAGCCTATATGGATGGAATGTTTTAAATATCTTAGAATTCTCTTGACCACCATCAAATGACAATCTTTTGGTGCGGCTTGAAATCTAGCACACATGCAAACACTAAACATGATATCGGGCCTAGATGCGGTAAGATAGAGCAAACTACCAATCATGGATCTATATAATTTTTGATCTACCGGTTTACCTCCCTCATTTAGGTCGAGATGTCCGTTGGTCGCCATAGGTGTCTTGATAGGCTTAGTTTCCATCAATCCGAACCTTTTGAGAAGATCATGGATATACTTCGTTTGGCTCACAAAGGTTCCATTCTTGAGTTGCTTGACTTGAAGTCCAAGGAAGAAACTCAATTCTCCTATCATGGACATCTCAAATTCCCTAGACATCATATCACCAAAAACTTTGCACAATTCTTCATTAGTAGAACCGAATATAATATCATCGACATAAATTTGACAAACAAAGAAATCATCATTAATTATTTTTGTAAACAAGGTAGTGTCAACTTTACCAATTTTAAAACCCTTTGAGGGGAGAAAATCTCTCAATCTTTCATACCAAGCTCTAGGAGCTTATTTTAAACCATAGAGAGCTTTTGAGAGTTTATAAACATGATTAGGATTTTTAGGATTCTCAAAGCCGGGTGGTTGTTCAACAAAAACTAGTTCGGCTATTTCGCCATTCAAGAAAGCACTATTCACATCCATTTGATATAGTTTAATATCAAAACATGAAGCAAAAGCAAGTAAGATGCGGATAGCCTCTAGTCTAGCAACGGGAGCAAAAGTTTCACCAAAACCCAAACCTTCGACTTGAGTGAATCCTTGTGCTACCAATCATGCCTTGTTTCTCACGACCAACCCATTCTCATCTTGCTTGTTTCTAAAAACCCACTTTGTTCCAATGACGTTGTGTTCCTTGGGTCTCTCCACCAATGTCCAAACTTTGTTTCTTTCAAAATTGTTAAGCTCCTCATGCATAGCATTTACCCAATCCGGGTCATTTAGAGCTTCATCTACATGTTTAGGCTCAATAGAAGAAACAAAAGAGTAATGCTCACAAATAGAAGCAAAACGAGATCTAGTTTGAACACCCTTACTAATGTCACCCAAGACTTGATCAATTGGGTGATCTTTTGCGGTGGCATTGTGAACCTTGGATGGAATAGTAGAGGATTGATTTTTGACTTCATCTTCATCAAGTTGAGTCAAATTTTGCGTAGCGGAAGTAGAAGCTTCAACTTGAGTGGAGGATGGAAGTTCATCATCTTCTTTAGGCTTGATGTCACCGGTGGACATGTTCTTCATTGCCCTTATCAAGCCTTCATCACCTACATCATCCAAATTTTCGTGCCCCTCTTGGGAGCCATTAGTCTCATCAAATTGAACATCTGAGGTTTCTTCAATAATACCTTTGCTCTTGTTATACACTCGGTATGCCTTGCTATTTGATGCATATCCAAGGAGAAATCCTTCATCACAACGACTTTCAAACTTGGTTAGTCTAACACCTTTTCTATAAATATAGCATTTGCAACCAAAAACACGAAAGTAAGCAATATTTGGTTTTCGTCCAATTAAGAGTTCATATGGAGTCTTTTTCAAAAGACGATGCAAATAAAGACGATTAGAAGCATGGCATGAAGTGTTTATAGCTTCCGCCCAAAAAGAGTTGGAGACACTATACTCATCAAGCATAGTTCTAGCCATCTCAATAAGGGTCCTATTCTTTATTTCCACAACACCATTTTGTTGTGGTGAATAGGTGGCGGAAATCTCATGCTTAATTCCGAGATCATCACAATAATCCTCAATATTTGTATTTTTAAACTCGGATCCATTGTCACTCCTTACTTTTACAAAAGAAAAGTTGAATTCGTTTTGAGCCCGTTTTGCAAACTTTTTGAAAATCTCGGGGGTTTTAGCTTTGTCATGTAAAAAGAAAACCCAAGTAAATCTTGAGAAATCATCCACAATCACAAGACAAAAACTATTTCCTCTTATGCTTTTATAAGTTGTTGGACCAAATAAATCTATATGCAAAAGCTCCAATGGTCTAGAAGTAGACATGACGCTTTTGCTAGGATGAGAGCAAGCGACTTGCTTCCCCGCTTGACAAGCACTATAAAGTTTATCTTTTTCAAATTTTATATCTTTCAAACCAACAAACAAATCTCTTTTTGCAAGCTTGTTTAGTTGACTCATTCCCACATGAGCAAGCCTTCTATGCCAAAGCCAACCCAATGAGGTTTTTGCAACCAAACAAGTTTTCAAATTAGCTTCATTAGAAGAGAGATCCACCAAATAGAGATTTCCAAAACGAAAACCTTTAAAAACTAAGGAGTTATCATGGATACTCGTTACAAATACTTCTTGAGGATTAAATGTGCATGAAAGGCCTAAATCACATAGTTGAGCTATAGACAATAAGTTGAAATTTAATGACTCAACTAGTGAAACATTGGAAATGGAGAAATCGTTTGAAATAGCAATTTTACCTAAACCCATTACCTTTCCTTTACTATTATCACCGAAGGTCACTCTTTCTTGATCTTTGGCACCAACTTCAAATGATGTGAACATTTTCCTATCACCGGTCATATGTTGAGTGCACCCACTATCAAGCACCCAATGTGATCCTCCGGTATGGTAGTTTACCTACAAAAGAGATTAAGCCTTTTTAGGTAACCAAATCCTTTTGGGTCCTTGTAGGTTAGTTACCAAAGCTTTTGGCACCCAAATAGATTTCTTCTTTTCTCCTAAAATAGGAGTGCCCAAAAACTTAGCATAAATAGAGCCATCATTAGCTCTCTTAAGCATGTAATGAGAATCAAATACATCACTTTTAGGAATTTTGTTTATATGGCATTCACCAATCATGTGACCAGCTTTTCGACATTTATTACAAAATTTTCCATTACTCTTAATAAACCTTGTGGCTTGATAAGAAGGCTTTTTACCCTTCTTGGGAACAAAACCAAGTCCCTCCTTGTTGAAAGAGCATCGTTGTTGACTTAAAATTTTATCAAGAGTACTTTTGCCTTTGAACCATCTTTCCAAACTCTTACTTAGTCTGGCAACTTGCTCCTTGAGCTCATGATTCTCAACAACTAACAATGAATTAGATGAAGATGAAACCTTTGTGGAACATGATGCATCATCAATAGTGGATGAACATGGCATGGCAAGTAAATCATCACATGAAGTAGATATGCTATTCTTAGTTGGAATGCAATTAGCAACATTTAGACAGGCATTATCAAAAATATCACATGTGACACCTATATCTACCTTTGGCCTAATGAGTGTAGAGGCAATGAGAGTTTCATGGGCTTCTTCAAGCTTCTCATGAGAGACCAAAAGCATCATATGAGAAGTTTTCAACTCCTCATATTTAGCTATTAAAGACTCATGATCTTTCTTTAGAGCCTTAAATTTGACTCTCTCTTTGTCGTTTAACTCATTTAGTTCCTCAAGCATTTGTGCAAGATCATCATAAGACATTTCGTCATCACTATCATCTTTTTCACTAACACAAGTAGATGTTACCTTAGTACTTCCTTTTGCCATGAGACAAAAAGGAGAGTATAGTGATGGAGCTTCCGTTATTGCGATCCCCGCCATGTTCTTCTTTCTTGGGTTTGACTCACCACCGGAGTCGGAGCTTGAAGAAGAATCGGAGCTATCTTCATTTGAATCCCATTCTCCCACAAATGCTTCATTTCTACCTTTTTCTTGTTCAACTTCTTGAAGAGCTTTTTCTTCCCATTCTTTTGTTTGTTCTTCTTTTGAGATTTATCATCTTCTCTTTCTTGTTTGTTCGGGCATCTTGAGGCAAAATGACCCTTCTCATTACACTCATAACATCTTACATTCTTTAGGTTCCTTTTGGTTGACTTCTTGTCACCATTGTTCTTGAATGAGCTTGAAGAGCTTCCTCTCTTTTTCATGAACCGGTTGAACTTTCTCACAAAAAGAGCCATCTCTTCATCCTCGGTATCACCATCACAAGAGGTGTCTTCTTCTTCTTCACATTTCTTCTCAATCTTGGCCTTCAAGGCAATGTTCTTCTTCTTGGATGAGGAGTGATCTTCGGAGCTTCCTTCAATTCTCTTGTTCTTGTAAATCTCATTCGTGTTAATAGTTCTCAAAAGTGTTGTGGGAGTCAAACTTGACATGTCCGAGTTGATAAGGAAGGTCACCAAAGTGTCATACTTCTCGGGCAATGCTCTCAACATTTTTTGAGCAACTTCCAACTCCGTGTACTTCACTCCAACACCTTTGAGATCATTGACAATCACATTAAGTCTTGCATACATCTCATTGACACTTTCATTTGACAACATGGTGAATGTTTCATAGTTGATCTTGAGGTAGTGCGACTTGGCATTCTTCACACTTGTTGTTCCATCATGTATATCTTGAAGTGTAGTCCAAATATCATGTGCCGTTGAAATATTGCTTATCCTATTGAATTCTTCGGCACACAAACAATTGAACAAGGCATTTGTAGTTTGAGCATCAAGTTGCATATCTTTCTTGTTTTGATAGGTTAGATTCATCTTGTCTTCAACTTCAAAACCTAACTCATCAATACGCCAAATTTCAAAGCTCATGGCTTTGAGGTGAGCAGCCATACGAACTTTCCAAATGGAATAATTAGAGCCATCAAAGTAAGGACCTTTGCCTACGTTCTGAACCACCTCGTCGGACATCTTCTCTCTAGGCGGTAAAGCCTAACTTGAGAGACCGGGCTCTGATACCACTTGTAGGATCAATGTACCGACTAGAGGGGGGTGAATAGGCGGTTTTTAAAACTAATTCAATTTTAGCTAAACAATAAGCAAGGACCTAAGGCAATGGTAGCAAACAGCTAGAACAAATAGTGCAACCTAAGATGGCAAGTAGATTACTCTAGAAAAGTAAGCTTGCACAATTTAACTTGCTCAAAATAAAAGGGACAAGAGACAACCGAATTTTATCCCGAGGTTCGGAAATTTGCCAATTTCCTACGTCCTCGTTGAGGCGAGTTTCACTTGACCGCTCTCTTCACCAAGCCTCGGATTTCTCAAAGAGAAATTAGCTTGAAGATGATCCGGCACCGGAAGTGCAACTCTCGGGCCTCGATCACTAGTGGTAGCTCTTCTCCACTCCGGATAGGCGAGCTCCAACCTTCACAACCTCCCGGGTCTCCTCCACAACCTTCTAGGACAGATCACCGGTTTCTTCTCCAAGCCGTCTAGGAGATGGCAATCTCCAAGAGTAACAAGCTGCAATCAAAGCTAGGAGAAGAGGATCAAGTGCCAAAATGCCAATGCAATGCAATCAACTCAATCACTTGATCACCCTTTTTTTTCCCAACCTCACTAGTGCTCAAATTAGTGCTCAATGGTGGGAGAGACTCTCTTGTGCTCAAGTATGCTCAAATGAATGCCAAAAGTCTCGCAAAGGAGCTGTAGCAAGGGTTTATATAGCCACACACCTAAAAACTAGCCGTTACACGAGTTAGGTGGCTCTCTGCGCACTGTCGGTCTGACCGCCCATCTTGGGCCGGTCTGACCGACCTCAACTACAACGGCTAGAAAACTAGCCGTTTACTGATGTGACAGGACACCTCGGTCTGACCGGCCATGCTGGCCCAATCGAACCGATCCTACCCGGTCTGACCGGCCATCGGCTCGGTCGGACCGATAGTGCTCCCGTCGGCTTTGTAAACCAGCAGTTTTCTAGTACTGCGCTACCCGGTCGGACCGACCCCCTGGCCGGTCGGACCGCCCAACTCCAGCCGGTCTGACCGAACCCATATGGTCGGTCAGACCGCCAGGGTCAGACAACTCCAACAAAAGCTGCATTTTGTGTTTCCAAGGAATTTAGCCAAAGTGGTAACTTTTGCAACAAACACACATGTTCAAAAGATACTCCATGCAATGCAAATTGGCACTTGAAAATCAACTCATAACCAAAATGCAACCCCTCTTTATAGTACGGCAAAAACAAAATTTAAACCTAGCCTAATTGATCGCTCCAAACACCTCGATCAATTTCTAGATTCCTTCAAACCTTTTGCCATAGCCTTTAAACGTCCAGATCTTCGGGTTTTCCATCTTGTGCTCCATTTGTGCGGGACCTACTCATTTCCTTCATACTTAAGAAAAAATATTAGTCCACAAATGCACGTTTGTCATTAATTACCAAAACTCACATGGGGCATAGATCTTCACCCGCCCCACGTGCACTAGCCCCCGCACCAGTGCCTCAACTCTCAGAGTTCCTACACGTGCGCCCCCCGATCTTCTCCAGCACAACAAACCCCATGGAGGCCGGAGATTGGCTCTGCACCATCGGGAAGAAGTTGGACCTCCTCCCCTGCACCGACCGGGAGAGAGTGGCGTTCGCCCCTCATCAACTCAAGGGTCCCGCCGTAGAATGGTGGGACAACTACCGTGAGTCCCAACCAGAGGACCACATGGTGACTTGGGCAGAGTTCGCCATCACCTTTCACGCCGCCCACGTCCCCGTCGAAGTCATCGCGGTAAAGCAGCAGGAGTTCCGTGACCTGCAACAAGGGAGCCGGACTGTCATGGAATATCTCCATGAATTCAACCGTCTGGCCTGCTACGCACCGGAAGAGGTGCGAACTGATGCCCTCCGCCAGGCTAAGTTCCTCCAGGGACTTAAGGATGAGTTGTCCATTCAGCTTGTCACCACCGACTACGCTGACTTTCAACGGTTGGTGACTAAAGCGCTCATCCAGGAGAATAAGCAAAATAAGTTGGACCTCAAGAAAAGGAAGATGATTGCGTTCAAGCATCATCAGGTGAACTCCCAGAGGCCCCGCTTCATCCCTCTGCCACCGGCACCCGCCTACCATCCTCGGCCCGTCTACAGGCTGCCACACGCCGCCAGTGGATCCAACGTCGAGCATCCCCGCCCCACTCCACCAGCTCTGGCCACTCAGCCGACGCCTACCGCCAAGGCCCCGAACATGAGGGACCACCAAGGAAAGCCGGTTGTCTGCTTCAACTGCCGGAAGGAAGGGCACTACTCGCATCAATGTCCTCACTCCAAGCAGCCACAAGGCATGACACCCAACCAGACGGTTTGTGCCCGTGTCAACCACATCAGCGTGGAGGAAGCTCAGGAAGCTCCTGAAGTCATACTCGGTACGTTTACCGTTAATTCCATACCAGCTATAATATTGTTTGACTCTGGAGCAACACACTCCTTCATCTCGGAGGACTTTGTGAAAACCAACGGCTTGGAAGTACTCCCTCTACCAGCCCCCATGATGATTACCACCCCCGACAAGAAAACCTTAGCCCACCTATTCAGCCCTAAGGTAAGGATAGATATTCAAGGAATATTATTCTAGGACGAGCCAGTCCTCATCGAGTGCACCGGACTCGACCCCATCCTAGGGATGGATTGGTTGATGAAGCACAAGGGAGTGATCGACTGCGCCAGCAAGTCCGTAACTGTGACCAACCCCGAAGGCGAAGCCATCACTTTTCAGATGACCAACCGCAAACCTCGTGAGGTGTCCCTTCACTCACTAGCCCTAGAGAAACTGCCCGTAGTCAAGGAATACATGGATGTCTTCCTAGAGGACCTGCCAGGAATGCCTCCCAAGCGGGACATCGAATTCAGAATTGAGCTTGTCCCCGGCACCACTCCAATCTCCAAGCGCCCATACCGGATGGCCGCAAATGAACTAGCCGAAGTCAAGAGCAACATCGAAGACCTAGAACAAAAAGGATATATCCGACCGAGTACCTCACCCTGGGGTGCACCGGTTATCTTCGCCATGAAGAAGGACAAGACCAAAAGGATGTGTGTGGACTATAGAGCCCTAAACGACGTAACCATCAAGAACAAGTACCCACTGCCACAGATTGATGACCTGTTCGATCAGTTGAAAGGATCCTCGGTGTTTTCCAAGATCGACCTCAGGTCAGGGTATCACCAATTGAGGATTAGAGAAGAAGACATCCCCAAGACCGCCATCACCTCCCGCTACGGACTCCACGAGTATACTGTGATGTCGTTCGGACTCACGAATGCCCCGGCATTTTTCATGAACATGATGAACAATGTATTCATGGAGTTCTTGGATAAGTTCATCGTGGTATTCATCGACGATATCCTCGTCAACTCCAAGACCAAGATAGAACATGAAACCCACCTCCGTCTAACCCTCAGAAAGCTAAGGGAACAGCAGTTGTATGCCAAATACAGCAAGTGTGAGTTTTGGTCATCTGAGGTGAAGTTCCTCGGTCATGTCATATCTGCCGAAGGAATAGCAGTATACCCAACCACCGTGGAGGCAGTGACCAATTGGCTACAACCCACGAACATGACCGTGATCCTGAGTTTTCTCGGATTAGCTGGATACTACCGTCGATTCATCGAGAATTTCTCAAAGATAGCCAAGCCTATGACTAGGTTATTGCAGAAGGAAGTAAAGTTTGAATGGTCTCCAGATTATGAAGAATGCTTCCAGACTCTTAAGAAGAAGCTCATGTCAGCCCCAATTCTGACCCTGCCAGACATCCGAAAGGACTTCCACGTCTACTGTGATGCCTCTCGCCAAGGGTTGGGATGTGTCTTGATGCAAGACGGGAAGGCGATATCTTACGCCTCTCGCCAGCTGACACCACATGAGCTAAATTACCCGACCCACGATCTGGAATTGGCAGTCGTGGTTCATGCCTTGAATATATGGCATTTTACCTTGTGGGAAATCGGTGTGAGGTCTTCACCGACCACAAGAGCCTCAAGTACATATTCACCCAACCGGACCTGAACCTTAGACAAAGAAGGTGGTTGGAGCTGATCAAATATTATGACTTGGGCATTCATTATCATCCAGGCAAGGCAAATGTGGTGGCAGATGCCCTAAGTCGAAAAGGGTATTGTAACGCCATCATGGTGAAGGACCAGGCCCCTTTGCTATACAAGGAGATGGAAAGGTTGAACCTAGGGATCACCACCAGAGCGTATCTCGCTGCTCTAGAGACCAGACATGTCTTAATAGACCAGATCCGGGACACGCAGAAGGAAGACCCGGACATCTTGGAGATCCAACAGAACTTGCGGAAAGGTAAAGCCCCTAGATTCTCCGAGGATGAGCACGGTACCATCTGGTTCGGAAACCGGATATGCGTGCCCGACAAGCGAAAGTTGAAGGCCCTCATCCTTCAAGAGGCCCATGAGACTCTATACTCCATACATCCCGGGAGTACAAAGATGTGCCAAGACCTGAAAGAAAAATATTGGTGGGTCAGCATGAAGAGGGAAATAGCTGAGTATGTGGCCAAGTGCTACACATGACGGCGAGTCAAGGCAGAGCACAAGAGACCTGCCGAACTGTTACAACCCCTCAAAGTCCCTGAATGGAAGTGGGAAGAGATAGGAATAGACTTCATCACGGGACTGCCCAGGACCCAAGTCGGTCATGATTCTATCTGGGTGATCATCGACCGACTCACCAAAGTGGCCCACTTCATCCCCGTCAAGACAACTTACACTGTCGCAAAGCTGGCTGAGTTGTATATGACCCGAATTGTTTGTCTGCACGGAGTTCCAAAGAAGATTGTATATGACCGTGGGAGTCAGTTTACCTCTAAATTTTGGAAGAACCTTCAAGAAGAGCTCGGCACCCGGCTCAACGTTAGCACTGCCTATCATCCACAGACCGATGGTCAAACTGAAAGGGTCAACCAGGTATTGGAGGATATGCTTAGAGCTTGCGCTCTAGACTTTGGCGGAATGTGGGACAAGAACTTGCCTTATGCGGAGTTCTCCTACAACAACAGGTATCAAGTTAGCCCGCAAATGTCCCCGTTTGAAGCACTTTATGGGCGTAAGTGTAGAACGCTGTTACTCTGGGATTAGACTAGAGAATCACAACTATTCGGGACAGATATATTGCGAGAAGCCGAAGAGAAAGTCAAGATCATCAGGGACAGATTGAAGATAGCCCGGTCCCGGCAAAAGAGTTATGTCGATAACCAACGGAGAGACCTAACCTTTGAGGAGGGCGATTATGTCTATCTCCGAGTCACTCCCCTCCGTGGCACTCAAAAGTTTAACATGAGAGGCAAGCTAGCACCCCGCTATGTCGGACCTTTTCAGATCGTCCGACGGCAAGGAGAAGTGGCATATCAGCTAGAACTGCCTCCATCCTTGGAAGGAGTCTATGATGTGTTCCACGTCTCTCAGCTGAAGAAGTGTCTCCGTGTACCCACCGAGCAGGCCGACCTCCAATAGCTCAACGTCCAAGATGATTTGACCTATATTGAGAAACCCATCAAGATTCTAGAAACTAAGGAAAGGGTAACCAGGAGCCGTGTGGTTCTCTTCTACAAGGTTCAGTGGGACAACCACCCCGTTGAAGAAGCCACATGGGAAAAAGAAGATGAGTTGAAAGCCCAATACCCCGAGCTATTTGAGTAGATTTCCAATCTCAAGGATGAGATTCTTTGTAAGGGGGATAGGTTTGTAACACCCCAAATTTTAAGAGAAATAAAAATACCTTTTATTATATTTTTCTGGAAATAATTAATTTTGAAATACCTTTAATACCCTTCTATGCTTAATTGAACTAGAGCCTAGATAAAATATCCAAACCAGGGGCTAGAAAATTTTGTATATGATCCCAAGGCCAAGATATATTTTTGAGAATTTTTACAAATTTTTATCACCCTTGGAAGTAGCCCAAATATTTTAAACTAATTTCTGCAATTATTTTTATTCGAAAAAAGTATATTAAACAGTATCGGGCCCCCTCCCCCTCTTCTCCCTCCACAAGTCGGCCCAGCCCACTCCCTCCCCACGCCCCGTACTGACAACCGGGACCCGCTTGTCAGTGACCCCCTCTCCCTTCGCACGCGCGCCCGACCGCCCGACCGCACCTGTCGGTTGCATTCCGTTGCCACACCCGCACACCCGTGCCCCGCTGACCTGTGGCCCCCGCCTATCAGGACCATCGTCCACCTTGCGCCATCGCCCCCGAATCTCGCCGGCCGATGACCTCGCCCTCGGATCCGCCTCGCTGGCTCCCCTCCCATTAAACCGACGCTGGCATTCAATCCCCTGCACCCCGCCGGTCGTTTCCCCTCTTTATTCCACACGCCATCACCCCGAGATCGCGCTGCGCGTGCCTGGCCGAGCCCCACCGGTGCAATTGAAGACCCCCTCGGCTTTCCATGCAAGCGTCCCCCTCTGACTCCCGCCGATGCCCCTACATAAACCCCTGGCCTCCACCGTGTCCAGCCCGCACGTCCGATCGTGTTGAGAACGAACCAGAGCGCCCCACTTCATTTTTTAGTGCCACACCACCACCCCCACTCCAGTCACCGCTCACTGTCACCAGAGTTCCACTCCATCATCGACGACCACACCGTTGTGACCACCGGCACCTCCCCGACCTCGGCCACCCCTCCTACATCGACGAAGACCGCCAGAACCGCCTCACCGACGAGGGACCCGAACACCTCCGCCGTCTACGCTCGTCGCCGGCCACGCTCCGTCGACCTCGGACCCCCGCAACGGTACCCCCGTGTTCCCCTAGTCATCCTCTTTCCATTTCTAGGCATAGCTAGGACCGTCGTCGCTCGTCATTGCCTCTGGCCCGCTCGCCGTCGCTGGAGAAGACGACCGGCACGGGTAGAGTACCCGTGCCATGTCGGATTCGATCGCGACCGTGCAATCGAGATCCGATGGTGGCAGTTAAATCATTTGCGTGGTTTAATCAGATCCGTTGGATCTAGACGAAGCGTTATGTTCTAATCTGAGCTGTCCCTTTATATTTAAAACCCGCATCGAATTCAGGCCACCCATCGTGTACCGATTCAATCTTTTATTCTCAGTCGTCCGTTTTCATTAACACTGCCCACCTCACCCTCGCGCGTCCGATCACGATCCAACGGCCGATCTGGATCCGGCACACATGCACAGTGCGCGGGTTCACGGTGAATCCGGTTCACCGTGGACTGACGCCTGTTTTTCGTTTAATTTAAATGCCAGAAATAGTTTTAAACTTCTAAAATTCATATCTTGCTCATTTTTACTCCAAAATTTACCATTTCAATTCCAGAAAATTCATAATTTTATTATCTACATGTTTGTACAATAAAAACAGTAGGTTTATTCTGAGTATTTTATGTTTATTTTATAAAGTATTCCAGTGCACTTTAATATATGTTCATAATTCAACTTTACAAAGATTTATCTTTTTATCCCCTTCATTTTTGTATAATAGAAATAGTAGGTTAATCTGGACTTTCTATTATTAATTAATAGGAAGTTTAAAATATGTTATGGGTACATTTTTATTTCCTTTTTAGAAATTTCTAACTCCATCAAAGCTCATTTTAAAAATTCATATAATAATTTTCAGAAACTTAATAACTTATTTCCCTTAATTTAACCCAATCAAAACACATATGCTTATTGAATTGTTTATTGAATGATATGTTTATTACTTTTGTCGAAAAGACTACGACGCCGCCGAGGAGCCGGAGTACTTCCTGGAAGTCCCTCCCTCGCCTTTTGCTGAACAAGGCAAGTCACCAAACCAATCTTTTTGAGCATATTGAACCCATGTTTTATTAAACTATAGATAAAAACATAGGATATACATGCATTAGTCAAATGAAATCCCTACGATATATATATTTGGATCCCCCGACCTTGATGTGCAACCCAAGCCATGCTATCTAGCCTAAACTCCTTGTCACCATATTACTAGTACTACTAGCTAGTGTCCAATGTATTGGCACAATCGCTATAAGTTAAGAATGAGTCGTAGCAACTTGGTTCTACTATATGATCCCCGTTATTCTTATCCCTGGAATGTTGTTGGTGATAGAGTTATGGTTGAGAGTGTATGCATGGTGGGTTCCGGGTGCAAGCTAGGGCATTGGTCGGTAGCACCCGGGGCACCGGGGAACTATAAGGACCGGTATGCGGGATCCATTGCAATGCACTTCCGTACTAACCACAATTCTAGTGGGTAAGTCCTAATTAAGGTATGGCGCAAAAGGGGGTGTGACGTTAGCCGGGATGCGGCCCGGCGCGCCAGCGAAACCTAGAGCGGGTGGTTATCGCTTGGAGCATTTCATGCTGAGGTTTTGGCACGAGTTCCCGTAGTATGGGTCATCTCGTTACACTTTGGTGTTTGGGATGAGTGCGTGCCTTGTTGGTACAGTAGTACACCTCTATTTAGAGTTATAAATCTTTTCAAAAAGTCGAGCCCACGGTCAAGGGCGGGTTGCGTGACATCCCCCAGTTAGTTTACTTATGGTGAATGTGCATGATGATTTGGCATGTAAGGACCGTTGTGCGAGGAGGGAAAACGTACTCCTCAAGTTATATGGTATTATGATGTTCATGTTTATTATTCTGCATGATTAAATCTGTCTACACTAAATGCAATAACTTAAAAATGTACTTTTCCGCACTATTAGCCAGTGTCCTTCCTTTGTTATTATCTTGCATTACTATTTTCATTTTGTGGTGGCTTGTTGAGTACCCTTTGTACTCATACCCGTTGGACACACCATTCAGAGGATGCCTACCATGAGGATGGTCTGGAGTAGCGACCCAGTCAAGCGGAAAGATCTTGAAGAAGGCGTTCGTCATGCAATTTACCTTTATTATTGTTTTTATTTAACTCTGATGTAATAATATGGTCTGTGTACCATGAATACTTATCGTATGTACGATTGTCGCATGATGAACCTCTTGTATTATTGTTTTTCTTTGGAAATTCAATAATGTTCTGATTTCGATAAATCGGGGCGTCACAAGATGGTATCAGAGCCGACTTGACTGTAGGAAGACAAACAGACTAGCCTAGCCAATAGCTGCAGAAAATTATTTCTCGAAAACCTACTTTATAAACTTTGTTCCTTCCCTCACTTTCTTCAACTTGTTTTTGTAAATGCCAGTCTATCAAGTACACAACTACTGCCGCCACTACGAGGGCTTCGTCAGGGACCTCCGCATGATGCTCACCTTCCTCGGGTTCCTCTTCGATCCCGAATTCCAGGGGGTGTTCCTGGAGGAATTCGCCGGACCTTGCGACGTCTCCCTCACCGTCCACGGATCCAGAGAACACCTGCCACCCTACACAACAGCACTTGGGGGGCCAACTTTCGACGTCGCATGCCAACGCGTCGCCCTCCAAGCCCTTATGGAGTTGAGGATGATCGATGATGATCGTCTTCAGAACTCGTCTTTTCGGCTTGTGCCAAAGCGCACTCCCGGTGCCTACCGTAGTATCTACCTCAGAGTTCACTCCGTTCGTGATCCGGTCATGGATCGACAGTCGTGTCTTCTTCAGGCTATGGACGACCTCCATATTGAGGCCGTGCTCGATGCCAATGAGCACCATGAGGCGGTTGAGTTCCTTCGTGAGGATACGAAGAACTTGATCCAATAGAACGGCGAGCTGCAACGCAAGATTATGCAGCTGCAGAAGGACATTGCGGAGATGGTTCCCCTCCTCCCGAGGAAGAGGAAGCCCATCCGCGAGCCTGCCCCTCACCCCAAGAGGATCCCGCCACACCACTCGACCACCGGACCGTCCACCGCCAGCGCCCCTGCACCGCGCCCTGTCCTCGTCTCTGATCCCATTATCGAGAATTTTCTCGAGCCCACTGTCCCTTAGGATTCGCGTGCTCGTGGTTCCGAGAGTACGAAGACCGCCTCCGGTGACGAGTAGACGCTAGTTACCATTGATTAGCTATAATAATTTTATGTATGTGGTGCTATCTACAACAACTTGTGTTGTAGGTAGAATAAAATAAGACTGTAAATGTAATAAACTTTTTTATACCACTCGATATATATATGGGCCCCAACGGCCCCTTTTGATTAAAATGTTTGTATCATCTTTTTACCTTATGCCTTAAGCTTTTATATGTTCAGAAGATGGCCGACAACCAGAACACCGGCTCCAACAATGGAGAAGGAGGAAGCCACGGTTTGCCCGAAGGTGTTGTGCCCAACTGGGGTGCAACGGGCCCACGACAGACTGGGTCGCCATCCACCCTACCTTGGCGGAAATGATGACGAATCAAAACTAGTTGATCACCACCCTCCTCACCCAAATGCAACACCAACAGGCGCAGTTGGACCGCCTGCAAAATGTAGAGCCCGCCCCTCGTGCATCGGCACCCGCGCCCGCTCCCCAACTCTCAGAGTTCCTGTGTGTACGCCCACCGATCTTCTCCAGCACCACTAACCCCATGGAGGCCGGAGATTGGCTCCGCACCATTGGGAAGAAGTTGGACCTCCTCCCCTGCACCGACCGGGAGAGAGTGGCCTTCGCCACTCACCAGCTCTAGGGTCCCGCCGCAGAGTGGTGGGACAACTACCATGAGTCATAGCCAGAGGACCACGTGGTGACATGGGCGGAGTTTACCATCGCCTTTCACGCCGCCCACGTCACCGCCGGAGTTATCGCGGTGAAACAGCAGGAGTTCCGCGACCTGTAACAGGGCAGCTGGACTGTCATGGAGTATCTCCATGAGTTCAACCGTCTGGCACGCTACGCACCAGAAGAGGTGCGAACCGACGCCCTCCGTCAGGCCAAGTTCCTCCGGGGACTTAAGGATGAGCTGTCCATCCAGCTCGTCGCCACCGACTATGCCGACTTTCAATGGTTGGTGAATAAAGCGCTCATCCAAGAGACTGAGCAAAACAAGTTGGACCTCAAGAAGAGGAAGATGATCGCCTTCAAGCATCAGTAGGCGAATTCCTAGAGGCTCCGCTTCGTCCCGCCACCACCAGCGCCCGCCTACCATCCTCGGCCTGCCTACAGGCCACCTCACGCCACCGGTGGATCCAACACCGGACATTTGCGCCCCGCTCCACCAGCTCCAGCAGCTCAGCCGGCGCCCGTCGCCAAGGCCCCAATCATGAGGGATCGCCAAGGGAAGCCAGTCGTCTGCTTCAACTGCCAGAAAGAAGGACACTACTCGCACCAGTGTCCTCACCCCAAGCAACCCTAAGGCACGGCACCCAACCAGGTGGTTCGTGCCCACGTCAACCACATCAGCGCGGAGGAAGCTCAGGAGGCTCCCGAAGTCGTGCTCGGTAAGTTTACCGCAAATTCTCTACCGGCTAAAATATTATTTGACTCTAGAGCGACACACTCTTTCATCTCGGAAGATTTTGTGAAAACCAATAACTTGGAAGTACTCCCTCTATCGACCCCCATGATGATTGCCACTCCAAGCAATAAAATCTTAGCCCACTTATACAGTCCTAAGGTTAAGGTAGAGATCCAAGGGGTATTATTCTAGGCCGAGCCAGTCCTCATTAAGTGTACCGGACTCGACCTCATCCTAGGGATGGATTGGTTGATGAAGCACAAGGGAGTGATCGATTGCGCCAGCAAGTCCGTAACAGTGACCAACCCCGAAGACGAAGCCGTCACTTTTCGGATGACCAGCCGCACACCACTAGGGACATCTCTTCACTCTCTGGCCCTTGAAGAAGTGCCCATAGTCAAGGAGTTTATGGACGTCTTCCCAGAGGACCTACCAGGAATGCCTCCCAAGCGGGACATCGAATTCAGAATCGAGCTTGTCCCCGGGACCACTCCAATCTCCAAGCGCCCATACCGGATGGCTGCCAATGAACTAGCCGAAGTCAAGAGCAATATCGGAGACCAGGAGCAGAAAGAGTACATCCGACCCAGTACCTCACCCTGGGGTGCACCGGTCATCTTCGCTATGAAGAAGGACAAGACAAAAAGGATGTGTGTGGACTATAGAGCCTTAAACGACGTAACCATCAAGAACAAGTACCCATTGCCTCAGATTGACAACCTGTTCGATCAATTGAAAGGATCTTCGGTGTTTTCCAAGACTGACCTCAGGTTGGGTTATCACCAATTTAGGATTAGAGAACAGGACATTCCCAAGACTGCCTTCACCTCCCGTTATGGACTCTATGAGTATACTGTGATGTCGTTCGGACTCACGAATGCCCCGACCTTTTTCATGAACATGATGAACAATGTATTCATGGAGTTCTTGGATAAGTTCATCATGGTATTCATCGACAATATCCTCGTTTACTCCAAGACCAAGGAAGAACACGAGAACCACCTCCGTCTAACCCTCGGAAAGCTAAGGGAACAACAACTGTACGCCAAATACAGCAAGTGCGAGTTTTGGTCGTCTGAGGTTAAGTTCCTCGGCCATGTCATATCTGCCGGAGGAATAGCTGTGGACCCAACCACCGTGGAAGCAGTAACCAACTGGTTGCAGCCCACGACCGTGACCGAGATCCAGAGTTTTCTCGGGTTAGCCGGATACTACCACCGGTTCATCGAGATTTTTTCGAAGATCACCAAGCCTATGACCAGACTGCTGCAAAAGGAGGTAAAATTTGAATGGACCCCAGATTGTGAAGAAAGCTTCCAAACCCTCAAAGAGAGGCTCGTGACAGCTCCAATAATTACCCTGCCGGACATCCGAAAAGACTTCCACGTCTACTGTGATGCCTCTCGCCAAGGATTGGGATGTGTCTTGATGCAAGATGGGAAGGTGATATCCTATGCCTCCCAACAGCTGAGACCGCATGAGCTGAACTACCCGAACCACGACCTAGAGTTAGCTGTCATGGTTCATGCCTTGAAGATATGGAGACATTACCTTGTGGGGAATCGGTGAGAGGTCTTCATCGACCACAAGAGCCTCAAGTACATATTCACCCAACCGGACCTGAACCTCAGGCAAAGGAGATGGTTGGAACTGATCAAGGATTACGACTTGGGCATCCATTATCATCAAGGCAAGGAAAATGTGGTGGCAGACGCCCTTAGTCGAAAAGGGTACTGCAATGCCATCATGATCCAGGACCAAGCCCCTTTGCTATACAAGGAGATGGAAAGGCTGAATTTAGGGATCACCACCCGAGCGTACCTCGTTGCTTTGGAGTCTAGGCCTGTCTTGATAGACCAGATCCGAGAGAAACAGAAGGAAGACCCGGACATCTTGGAGATCCAGCAGAATATGCGGAAGGGTAAAGCCCCCGGATTCTCCGAGGACGAGCACGGTACCATCTAGTTCAGAAACCGGATATGCGTACCCGACAAGCCTGAGTTGAAGACCCTCATTCTTCAAGAAGCCCACGATACTCTATACTCCATACATCCTGGGAGTACCAAGATGTATCAAGACCTGAAGGAAAAATATTGGTGGGTCAGCATGAAGAGGGAGATAGCTGAGTATGTGGCCAAGTGCGACACAAGACGGTGAGTCAAGGCAGAGCATCAAAGACCTGCTGGACTATTGCAACCCCTCAAGGTCCCCGAATGGAAGTGGGAAGAGATAGGAGTGGACTTCATCACAGGACTGTCAAGGACCCAAGCTGGTCATGATTCTATCTGGGTGATCGTCGACCGACTCACCAAGGTAGCTCACTTCATCCCCGTCAAGACAACTTACACCGTCTCCAAGCTAGCCGAGTTGTATATGACCTGGATCGTGTGCCTACACGGAGTTCCTAAGAAGATCGTATCTGACCGTGGGAATCAGTTCACCTCGGAAGAACCTTCAAGAGGAACTCGGCACCCGACTGAACTTTAGCACCGCCTATCATCCTCAGACCGATGGTCAAACCTAAAGGGTTAACCAGATATTGGAGGATATGCTTAGAGCTTGCGCTCTAGACTTTGGCAGAATGTGGGACAAGAAATTTCCCTATGCGGAGTTCTCCTACAACAACAGCTATCAAGCCAGCCTGCAAATGTCCCCGTTCGAGGCACTCTACGGGCATAAGTGCAGAACGCCGTTGCTCTGGGATTAGACCGGAGAGTCGCAACTATTTGGGACAGATATCCTGAGAGAAGCCGAAGAGAAGGTCAAGATCATAAGGGATGGATTAAAGATAGCTCATTCCCGATAGAAGAGCTACAGTGATAACCGTCAAAGAGACCTAACCTTTGAAGAGGGCGATTATGTCTATCTCTGAGTCACTCCCCTCCGTGGCACACAGAGGTTCAACATGAAAGGCAAGCTAGCACCCCGCTACGCCGGACCTTTTCCGATCCTCCGATGGCAAGGAGAGGTGGCATATCAACTAGAACTGCCTCCATCCTTGGCAGGAGTTCATGATGTGTTCCACGTCTCCCAGCTGAAGAAGTGTTTTCGTGTGCCCGCCGAACAGGCCGATCTCTAACAACTCAACGTTCAAGAGGATTTGACCTACATCGAGAAACCCATCAAAATCCTGAAGACTAAGGAAAGAGTAACCAGGATCCGTGTCGTTCGCTTCTGCAAGGTTCAGTGGGACAACCACCCCGTTGAAGAAGCCACATGGGAAAAAGAAGACGAGTTGAAAGCCCAATACCCTGAGCTATTCGAGTTGTGTTCCAATCTCGAGGACGAGATTCTTTGTAAGGGGGATTGGTTTGTAACACCCCAAATTTCCCAAGAAATAAAAATATTATTTAACCAATTTTCCTGAAATTATTTATTTTGGAAATACCTTTAATGCCCTCCTTAACTTTTTGAACTAGAACCTAGAAGAAATGACCAAACCAGAGGCTAGAAAATTTTGTATATGATCCCAAGGCCAAAATACATTTTTGAGAATTTTTACAAATTTTTATCAACCTTGGAAGTAGCCCAAATATTTTAATCCATTTTCTGTAATTATTTTTTTATTCAGAAAAGAATTTAGAATAGTAACGGGCCCTCCCCCTCCCTTTCTCTCTCCCCGGCCGGCCCAGCCCGTTACCCCCGTGCGCCTCGGACTAACACTCGGGCCCCGCTTTTCAGCGAGCCCTTCTCTCTTCGCTTGCGCGCCCGACGCCTCGGCCCCACCTGTCGGCGCCACCCCTCTCTCGGCCGAGCCCGACCCCACCCGTCAGCCACGCCCTCTGTCGCGTGTTCGCCCGCTGCCCGGTGGACCCCACCTGTCGGACCCATCGTCCACCTCGTGCCAACCCCCCTAACCTCACCGGCCCCCGATCCCGCCTTGGATCCGCCCCGCCAACCCCCCTAGCATTAATTCGCCGACGCCATTAACACCCCCGCGACGCGCCGACCGTTTCCCCTCATTAACCCACGCGCTATCACCTGTCGCTCGCATGCATGGTAAGAGCTCGCGGCGTTACTCTCGGCCCTCCCCCAATTGCGCCCTCTCTGCCCCTGCCTATACCCCTATTTAAACCCCCGACCACCGCCACGCTCAACCCCCACGTCAATTCGCGTACAGACTGAGAAGAACACTCGGAAACCGAACTCTAGCGCCACACCGCTGCCCGCACTCCGGTCACCACCCGCCATCTCCGGTGACCTCCTCCGCCCTCGCCGATCGCACAATTGTGACCGCAAGGACCTCGCCAACCTCGGCCACCGCTCCATCGACGACGAACCCCGCCGGAACACCATCGCCGATGAGGAACCCGAACCGCTCCGCCGTCTACCCTCGTCGCCGGCCACGCTCCGTTGACCCCTCGCCTCGCCTAAGGTATCCCCGTGTTCCCCTTGAGGTCCTCTTTTCGTTTCTAGGTCTAGCTAGGGTCGCCGTCGCTCACCGTGGCCTCTGGCCTGTCGCCGTCGCCGGAGAAGACGACCGGCACGGGTCGAGTACCCGTGCCGTGTCAGATTCGATCCTGTCCGTGCGATCTGGATCTAACGGTGGCAATTAAATCCCCTGTGCGGTTTAATCTACGCCATCGGATCTGAGCGAAGGGGTACGTTTTAATCTTGTGCGTTCGTTAATATTTAAAACCCACGTTTAATCCGAGCCGTCCATCGCATACAGGTTCGGCCTTTTAATCTCGCGTGTCCATTTTCATTTAAACCTCCCACCTCGCCCGTGGCCGCCCGATCGCGATCCAACGGTGGATCTCGATCCGGCACACGTGCACAGTGCGCGAGTTCACCGTGAGCCTGGCTCACCATGGACCAAAGGTTGTTTAGGATTTCATTTAAATTCCATAAATGATTTTAAACTTCAAAAAAATCATATCTGGCGCATTAGAACTCCAAATATTATCATTTCAATTCCAGAAAATTTGTAATTTTATTCTCTACATGTTAATGCAATAAAAACAGTATACATACTTTGAATATTTCATCCTTATTTAATAAGGTATTCAAATGCCCTTAGGGTAAATTACAAATTTAATTATTTAAATTTCAGCAAAACTTCATATTTGTTCATTTCCTGTTAACATGATAAAACCACTAAGTTTTCCCTAAAGCTCTTATTTTAAATGAATTAGAAAACTTAAAATAAGTTTATTCACAATTAAAACCCCTTTTATAAAGGGCCATGTTTCATTTAGTTCATTTTAATTATTCATAAAATGACTTTCAGAAACTTAACAATTTTGTTTTCTTTAAGTTAACCCAATCAAAACCTATATGCTTGTTGTGTGGTTTTAGATTGTTTAATTGAGTGTCGTATTTATTTTATTTTATTTATATTGGGAAGACTACGACGCCGCCGGGGAGCCGGAATACTTCCCGGAAGATCCCCCGTCGCCTTTTGCTGAACAAGGCAAGTCACCAAACCAATCTTTTGAGCATATTGATCCCATGTTTTATTAAACTATTGCTAAAACACATAGTTTATACATGCATTAGTCAAATGAAACCCTTACCATATATTTATTAGGATCCCCCGACCTTGATGTGCAACCCAAGCCATGCTATCTAGCCTAAACTCCTTGTCACCACATGATGAGTATTATTAGCTAGTGTCCAATGTATCGACACGATTGCTATAGGGTTAAGAATGAGTCGTAGCAACTTGGTTCTACTATATGATCCCCATTATCCTTATCTTTGGAATTCTGTTGGTGATAGAGTTATGGTTGTGAGTGTATGCATGGTGGGTTCTGGGTGCAAGCTAGGGCACTGGTCAGTAGCACCCGGGGCACTATAAGGACCGGTCTGTGGGATCCGTTGCAATACACTTCCGTACTAACCACAAGTCTAATGGGTAAGTCCTAACTAAGGTATGGAGTGTTCCTAACCAAGGCCACCATTTGGAGATGGGTCAAGCTACACCTGTGGGTGGCTTTACCGACGTGGCACAAAAGGGGGTGCGACGTTAGCCGGGATGCGACCCAGCGCGCCGGCGAAACCTAGAGCGGGTGGTTATCACTTGGAGCATTTCATGCTGAGGTTTTGGCACGAGTTCCCGTGGTATAGGTCATCTCGTTACACTTTGGTGTTTGGGATGAGTGTGTGCCTTGTAGGTACAGTGGTACACCTCTGATCAGAGTCATTAATCTTTTCGAAAAGCCGAGCCCACGGTCAAGGGCGGGTTGCGTGACATCCCACAGTTAGTTTACTTTTGTTATGAATGTGCATGATGGTTTGACATGTAAGGACTGTTGCGCGAGGAGGGAAAACGTACTCCTCGAGTTAGATGGTATTATTGATGTTCATGTTTATTATTCCGCATGATAAAATTTGACTACACTAAATGCAATAACTGAAAATGTACTTTTCCGCACATTTAGCCATTACTCTTCCTTTGTTATTATCCTGCATTATTACTTGCATTCGCGGTGGCTTGTTGAGTACTCTTTGTACTCATACCCATTGGACACACCATTCAGAGGATGCCTACTACGCGGATGGTCTGGAGTAGCGACCCAGTAAAGCGGAAAGATCTTGAAGAAGGCGTTCGTCATGCAGTTTACCTTTATTATTGTTTTTATTTAACTCTGATGTAATAATATGGTCTACGTAGCATGAATACTTATCGTATGTATGATTGTCGCATGATGAACCTCTTGTATTATTGTTTTTCTTTGGAAATTCAATAATGTTCTGATTTCGATAAATCGGGGCGTCACAATTGGGGTCTGAAGCCACTATACGGAGGGTTTGGCCACTGGGGTCCAAAGCCACTGTAGGGAGTGTTTGGGCATTGTGGCCCGAAGACATCGTGCAGAGGGTTCGGCTACTGTGGTATGAAGCCACCCTCCAACTGTTTTGGCCCCTTCGGTTGAGTTAGCCTTTTTGCGTGGGGGCTTGTTTCCTTAGCTTTTCTTTGGTGCTTGTTTAACAGCATTTGATATGTCACCTTCGGCTTCTTGCGAGCCCTAGCCAAAGGAGACGTGTTAACATTCCGTTTACACACTCCTACTTCAGGGTTCTTAGGTACGAGTGTGCGTGTACGTGATTCTCCAATAACGACTGCTTTCCCTTTAGTTGACTCGGCCTGCTCTGGCCGAACCAGCACTTTCTTTTCGTCGAGGTCGATGGTGTTCATGAGAAAGCGGTCTTTGTTCAGCTTCATCTTTGGACTGGGGTCTATCTTCAATCCTCCTTCCTCTATGGCCAATTGAACCTGTCGATGAAAAACATTGCAGTCGTTAGTATAATGCGAATGTGAATCATGCCACTTATAGTATGTGCGTTCATTTAGCTCGTTGGCAGATGGAATGACTTGGCCTTTAGGCAACCTGAGAAGTAGTTTCTTCAAGAGGAAATCAAATATTTTATCACACTTAGTTATATCAAACGAGTACTTGACTTCGCTAGGCCGATTCTTGGTGGGAGATGTCCGTAACTCAGAGCAAGTAATAGGTTTGCTCGTAGCGTTCAAAACACATTCGGTCGCGTACCTGTCAGCCGAATCTTCTTCCTCCTCTGATTCTTCCTCATCGGAGTGCTCCATCGTGTGGACTTTAGCCCTATGCTTGTTAAACGTCTTAATGAACTTTTTATCCTTGGCTCAACCTTCCTAGACCAGAGCCTGTTGTAAGACTTGGCTAACTACTAAGAAGTGTTGGTTGTCTAGTCCCTCTTTAATTTCAGAGCGCAACCCACTAAAAGCTAGATCTGCCAAATCCCTTTCTGAAATATTAAGACTAAAACACCGGTTTCTGGTATCTTGAAAGCGCTTGATATACTCAGAGACGCTCTCGCTAGATTTCTGTCTAACCAATGTCAAGTGTGAAAGCCTAAGTTCTGTTTCACCAGTGTAAAAGTAGTCGTGGAATTTATGTTCTAATTCAGCCCACATTTGGATAGAGTTCGGCGGGAGCACCGAAAACCAAGTGAAAGCGGTGCCCGATAGTGATAGAGAAAATAGTCTAAGTATTAAAGAGTCTGACCCATTAGCTTCTCCACATTGTGCTAAAAATTGACTGACGTGCTCTAGTGTGGTTTTGTTACCCTCACCGTTGAACTTGGTGAATTCAGGGACTCTATATCCATGAGGGTAACGTATCGTGTCGAAATGGTCAGGGTACGGCTTCCGGTAGACCCTAGCTCGACCCCTAGGGACGAAACCGGTGCACTCCCTAAACAGTGCATGGATCCGCTCCTCAATGTCATCCTGGCATAATGCCTGCACGCGTCTCTCATGTGGGGGCGTGACACGTGGCGGTATGTCAGCGTGTCGGCCGCAGGGTTCTTCCTCATGCGCTAGCTCGGGATGTATGACGTGTTCAAGCCTATGCGCCTGTGCATGTGGCGTGGGTAGCGTGGGAAAAACTGGCACTAGTGTAGGAGGAGGTGACGCATGGTAGGCAGTGCTAGTCTAGCCGCGCGCATGGTAGCAATCTGTTACGCAGATTAGCGGATACTTCACAGGTGAAGTAACAAGGCGATAGCAATCTATTACGTAGATTAATGGATACTTCACAAGCGAAGTAACAAGGATTACCACTGTTCTGAAGTGGTCGTCAGAGGGCTTCCAGGCAAACCCACGAAGATTGCAGAAAAGTAAAGGTAAAAGTAAAGGTACGGTTCAAAGCTAGGGCTTGTGTTGATTTGTGTTGGTGGGCTAATGAACCGGCCTCACCCCTATATTTATAGGGGCCAGACTTCTAATCTCTAACCCTAATCTGATACGATTTGACCTAATCACGCGTAGGGATAAAATTTAGCCAGAATCAGACTCAACTCTATCTCTGGTTTCCTGCTCTAAGTGGGCCTTCGACCCTATAGGGCTTAGGCCCAGTCCAGGACATGTGTATTTTCGGCCCAAATTACCAAAATGGATATTTTGACAATCTTAACCATTAATGCCATTTTTTGCTATCAACAGCTAGCAATTTGAGCTGGAGGTACGGCCTCGGTAAAGTCGAACCTTCTAAGTGTCGCCTCTACATGGGAGCTAACTGCCGAATCTAAATGGTTGGCTAGCGAAGCGCTAATAGCTTGGTCTACCGATGTGGCTATTTTTTGCTTGATCTGTAGAGAAGATAAACGAGGCGATACTAGTGTTACCTGGGCCCGAGCGACGTCGGGGACGTTGACGTCGCGCTTGATGAAGCCTACGCGTATCTTGACGTAGCTCCTAATCATGAGTTCCTGGAGTGCCTTCATCTTTGCCTCAATATCCGCTCGGTCTTCGGCAGGAATATCTTAAAGGGTAGGCATCATGATGTTGAGGTTATCGATATATGCGCCTCTCATGGGATCCATCGGCATTGTAGATGTAGTAGTCGTTGCAGATGTGCTCGCAACCGATGTAGATGTACCTGTCATGTTGGTGTAGCCTTCCCCAGCGGAGTCGCCAAAAAGTGTGTTGACACGAAAACGTGCTCTCGCACTTGGGTCAGTTCGACGATCCAAAAGTGTGCGGATACTGAGGGACAAGCCTAAGTGTAACACAATGCTGACGTCACGCTCCGACTACCCTTAATAGTGGCAAGGGGGTGGATTCGCCAGGTAATCAGATCACACAGAAATAATCCAATTAGCCAAAAAGAAATATATTAAATAAAATAAACCAGCAAGAACGGCTGTCTCCTACCAAGAATCGGAATAGCGAACTCAAATACTCGTTTGATATAACTAAATGTGATAAAATATTTGAATTCTATTGACACGAAAATGTGCCTCCGCACTTGGGTCAGTTCGACGATTAAAAAGTGTGCAGATACTTAGGGACAAGCTTAAGCGTAACACAACACTGACGTCGTATTCCGACTACCCTTAACAGTGGCAAGGGGGGTGGATTCACCAGGTAATCAGATCACACAGAAATAATCCAATTAGTCGAAAAGAAATATATTAAATAAAATAAACTAGCAAGCTGCCCGAATCCTGACTGATTCTGAGGTTTCTGTGTGAAGTGCTCACCAAAGAGTAGATTCGGCGTCTGATGCGAAGGGTCTCACCGAAGGTAGTCTTCGGCTTTCACACTGATCTGGCCGAAGGCAGGCTTCGAACAGATCTTGACGCGAAGTAACTTCCGAACAACGGGGTTCGGCGCGAAGTCGATCTCTAACACGACAAAATATCTCAAAAGCAACACACTGGTGTGACTTCGCCTCTCTAGTCACATCTCTCCGGATCACCGCACCGATCACCCTTCATGAAGAAATCAAATTAAACACCCATAAATATATAAAATTATTTGTAAGATTTCCGTGAAATTAATTCTGGGTTACAAATTAAAAAGGCAGTTAAATAATTGAATATCTGATTTCCTAACAACATGGTTATTTAATGATTCAAATAAATAAATAATTAATAATGAATGGCTTAAATATCCGTATAGAAGTTCGAAATGCTTGCCGTAGCAGGCAGGCATGCATGCATGGAGGGAACGTCGTACGTGTACGTGCAGCAGCTGCATGCTACGCTACGCTATACGCGTACACCTTCTGCCACCATGTACGCATGCATGACTCAGCTTCGACATACATGCTACAGTATTCTGCTTACGATACCAAGAAGATGAAGGCTAGGCAATCAGATCAGATTACGTATAGGACGGACTGGAACGATGCGGTGATATGTACCCGATTTCTCGAATCTCGATTATAATTTTGAGTCGGTAGGTGAAGAGCGGACTTGAGCCACGTTAACGTGAATTAGTCATTGATCTGACAACTCATGATGATGTCGCCTGAAAGAGTCTTGTCGTGTCAAAAAAGAGTCACATGGGTTCGTATCAACCGTTATTCACACTGAGTAAGGGGGTGTTTGGTTCCACCTTGCTAAACTTTAGAGACTAAAGTTTAGTCCTTTTAGTCTCTAAATTGTCAAACAAGGGGACTAAAGTGGGACTAAACTTTAGTGACTAAAGTTTAGCCTTTAGTCTCAAAGAACTTGCTAAAGGGGACTAAAAATACTATTTACCTCTCATCTCTCACTCTCTTTTAGTACTTTAGTCCTTAGAATCAAACAGCAATGGACTAAAGTTTAGTCCTATAAAAAAAGGAGACTAAAGTTTAGTTTAGTTCCTAAAGGAACCAAACAGGCCCTAAGTCTATCAAGTACTGATAGGTACATGCTTTTGGAAATTTTTGAAACTATTGTACACATTTAAAACTTGTTCAAAAAATATATTATTTAAAAAATTCTTAGAATTATATCTACACACCTTTTTGAAACCCTTACGATTGTGTTGTGTTTGGAGAGCTTTAAATTCTAAAGAAAAAGCTATTGATAATAGAAAGAAGTTACTGTATCTCAACTTTAGGATTTTTGTTTATTTTTCAGATTCCGTGTTTATTGCGGTTTAGAATATAGAGTCGGAATATAAACCGTTTGAAAGAATTTCAGATTTTAAAAATAGTTGCATCTATTAAAAGCTTACTGAAATAATCATTTTTCCTCCTCATAAACAAATATAGATTGGAAATTAAAATTGACCCAATTGTTGAAGCCTTTACAGTTTTGCCGTGTTTGAATAACTTTCGATTAAAAAAACATGTTGTTGGGATTTTCAAATTTTATACCAATTTTATTTAGTTTTACATTAGAGTAAAAATCTAAACCGTTCAAAGAAGCTTGAAGCTTCAGGTTTTAGAGTGGCGGACAACGTAGCAGCGGTGGCCAGCACCCCGACGCCTGCTACTACTATTGGTACACTAGTTGTAGTAGTGCTAGAAGCTCCCCACAATTTGCCTAAAGCCTACTTGAACTTCCGTGATCAAACTTTTGGCTAAGCCTTCTAGATTAGAGTGGCCCTAAAACCACTGCCCAATATAGTGCTAGCCGACAAATCTTAGGTCTGTTTTTGGGAAGTTACTTTTAAAATCTAAAGTTGAAACAAACGGTTTAGATTCTAGCTCAAATTGTGAGAATCAGTAGCTACAGAATCAAACAAACCGTGTAGATTCTAGCTCAAATTGTGAGAATCAGTAGCTACAGAATCTGAAAATGAACTAAAATCCAGAATTTCTAGTTAACCGAAGCTCTCCGAATAGACCCTTAGTTTAATTAGTGGAAAAGGTTTGACAGTGATTCACTAGAATTTGAAAGGAATTAAGTAGTTCTTGCACGGTTTTGTTTTTCAGATTTCATGTGTCTGTATCTTCCTTTCTTGGAAAGCGTAGGACCTTTTGCTCATGGATGCTAGCTGCTTTACTCTTCTTTAATGCCGTAATGGCGTATTAGGGTTAGTGATTTAGCTAAGCTTTGCGTTTGCGTGCTCCGGAGAGGAGAGAGACGTGCCCAACATGATTACCTCATGATGCCAACGTGTGACGACCTCTTCGAGCAACCCTACCAGAATTCAGATGCTCCGGCGAGCATGCTTCTTGCCGTTCATTATAATCTCCTCCATTTTTGTCCTGATTTACCTACCTATCTACATTCTTATTCCGTGCCAAACTTAATGAAAGCCGATGTTTCAGATTAATATGTCTCTAGATGGTTCTCCATTAATACTAGCATCTGGTGAGTGGCTGTTCTTCCATGCAATGGATTGACTTGATTTCTCTGTTTCCTCAGAACTTCAGAGTTATTGCCGGCAGCCCCCCTGCCTTGAATTATAACAACAGATCTTGGCATGGTTCATCAAAACAAAGAACAAAGTGCAGTCCATCCAGCTGTTAGGAGACCATGATTTTGATTCCCACCGGCTAGAATTGTACGGCTCAGCTAGAGATCATTCCATTCAGCTTTCATGTCTGGTTGTTCTCTTCATGAATTTCGTTCTGAAGAAATATCAATTACGATGTGGTCCAGTATGAAATACGGAATAACAAACAATCAAGCTGTAAGATGCAGGTAACACACATGCATCGAACTACACTTGCAAGAGAAAATGCCAAAATTCTATGGGTGTGGTTCTAATGCTGCTACCTAGAAAGCAAAGTCTGAACAGCCACCACACATGCATGAACACTCATCATGCACCGCATATTCCCAACTCTCCCTTGTCCATCACTCTCTCTTTCTCTCTGCTACTGCTGGATTGCTACTAGTTTCCCTTTCCTTAAAAGTTGAAAGAAAATTAGAAAAAGATGATGTTGTGGTGGTAGGACGGGCGTATGCACCGGGGCAGACAGGCAGTTCGTACTTCGTAGCATCACAAATTTCCGATTACAAATGTACGTAAGTATGTACTAAGTACTGGTTTGACTTTTGAGCATACAAACTTGTTCATCTCATAATCATAAACACGAGATATGCTATACACAACACGGTTGATCGATCGATCTAAGAAAACGTACGTACGCGGCCGGTAAGCCCTACCTGATGAAGATGCAATGCAATTTGCCACATCGGCTAGCCGTGCACATGGTGCACACGTGAGATCTCCACCTTTAATCTGTAATCTAACGGACAACAGCTCCACCAGATCATTTTGCAGAAAACACCTCCCACCTCCCCCATTCTGTCATTTTGCGATAACCCCCAGCTACTGTTGTCCGTTGGATTACAGATTGAAGGTAAAGATCTCATATGTGCACCATGTGCACGGCTAGCCGATGTGCACAAGATACTTTCCCGGGAAATTAATCAGCAAATGGCGCACGAGTTGGGGTTCTCCTCCATGCTCATATTCCGCGCGTAGTAGTACGGAGGAGGCTGCATGTACGGGTACGCCGCCGCCGGCAGCAGCGGCGGCCGGTACTGGTGCATGTACTCTGAGTTGAACATGTACGGTGGAACTGGAAGGTGGTGGAGCTGCATTGGCATCGGCATCGGCGTCAACGCCGTGGCTTTCTTCTCGCCGCCGCCTTCCTCTTTCTTGGCGGCCGCCGCGTCGCCCTTCTTGCCGTCGCCCTCCTCCTCCTTGCCGTCACCTTCCTTCTTCCCTTCGCCTTCCTTCTTGCCGTCGCCCTCCTCCTTCTTGCCGTCTCCTCCTTCCTTCTTCCCGTCGCCGCCCTCCTTCTTGGCCTCCTCCTTCTTGGCCTCTTCCTTCTTATCCGGCTCCTTCGCCGGGCCGACGGACTCGATGTAGGCCGCCCACGACGACTTGCGCAGCTTGCTCACCACGTCCACCGGGTCCATCGTGCCGATCACCGTCATCTTGCGTGACATCATGTCCATCGAAATGGCGTCGATGCCTGACATAAACGAACACTTAACGCAGAAATACAGAAAAAATGGTTGATGGATCACATCGACACGATGCGTTGCGTACCGACAAGCACGGAGACGGCCTTCATGGCCTTCTGCTTGTCCTTGTTATCATGCAGGTCCAGCTTCACCACAATTTTCTGCATGTAGCAGAGGAGCATGTCAACACCAGTGGTAGTTAGTTTAAGCCATTAAGGAGGGGATCGGAAATCGGAATGTGTGTCTGACAAAAACTGAGAAAAAGAGAAAACTTTATTGGATTCCGAAGCAAAGATCAACCTCTGATTATTATTATTCATGAGATAATCAGGATCAGAATCCAAGAGCAAGAAAGGCTCACCTTCGACATATCCCGGGCGAGTCACACACACGGCAGAGAAGAATGCGATGACCAAAAGGGGGATAGGAGAGAAAAGCAGATCAAATATGAGCAGAAGCCAAAGTTAGGCGAACAGCAGCCAAGGGAGGGGAAGGGGATGGCTCAGCGGGAGGCCAATGGTCCTTTATACTACCACTGGCGAAGTGGCGCGCGACGGCGAACTGCTAGCGTTGCTGCGACTTCAACCGGCCGGACTGCAGCCTGCAGTTGCAGGGGATGGCTCGCCTCGCCTAACCGCCATTTCCTACTCAGCCTCGTACGCCCTCGCTCGCTAGAAAAAAATTCCGGCGACTATCAAGTCCTCGGTGAGAATTCGATGACAACAGTAAAAACTTATGTGGATTAGAATAACAGGTTTATGTAAAGAAAACTGTCAGGTTTCTCTTGCTATACAAAAGAATCACAGTTCCAGCACGGTGGTAGCTTGGTAAACAAACCTATTCGGTTACCTCAATTTTTACATCACACTGCTATATGGAACTATGGGAGAGACTAGAGTATGCACGTTTAATAATGAAAAAAAGTATGTATTACTACGTACCGTCCGTGATCGTGAAAATTTAAACAACTTATTAACTATAAAATCGTTTCATTAGTACCCTAAATTTAAAAACTAATTTACTAAGGAACTTTCAATGCGGTTTTGTTGACGTGAATGTCAGTTTCGCTGACTAAGACATATGTAGCGCGTTGCTGTAACATACAGAATAAAAATTGCTCCCGTGACAATACGTTTGATGAAATGCTCGAGTGCCCTGTCAACCCTTCGGTGACCTTCCACATGCTCCCACCCCAGCCATACATCGTCCGCACCTCCGCACCCATCGATCGCTCGCCTGCGCGCACTCCATGCGTCGTGGCATGCCTGCGTGTCACACACCTACGCGACTGCCCGCATGCCACTCTATAGCCACATGTCTCGCCCGCTTGTGCGTCGCATGCAGACCACGCATCGTTATGCCGTCGTTGCACACCTCATCCACCTACATTCCCGCCCGTATTCCCTATTCCCCACTCTAACCACTCCTTCGGTGCGGCGTGATTCATTCGCAAGTGCAGTAGCACGCGGCGGCAGCGGCTGTGCGGCGTGGCTCACGATTATTCTATCGAACACCTTCTGTGCAAGGGTTTTCTGAAAAAAAAACTAATTTGAGCATGTCAACGCTACGTGTATTGTCTCGTCAACGAGAACCGATGCTACGTTGAGCCACCTCTGCGTTAGTAGCACAGTAAACTAGTTTTCAAATTTTTGGGCTCTATTTAAATAGTTTTATATTTTAGGGGTTATTTAAACTTTCAGGATAGTTCAGTGTAGTAATCTATACATTTTCTTTTAATAATTGAAAAAAAATATATGGTGTTTCAACACTCAGTAAACAATATTTCATTAGTTGATAAAAAATATTTAAATAATATAATCTAAAATATAGTCAAATTTAAGTTAAAATATAACAAAAGGGTGTTATGTATGTATATTACAAAGGCTATTCTACATCCGTGATGTAGAATAACATTTGTATAAATATCTTATTTTTTGTATTTTGTACGACGTCTAAGCGAAACATTTTCGCTAATGTATTATTAGGTTCTTATCATACGCTGTAATATTTTTCCTTCCTCGCTGCGTTTTGGTGCGTGATGTGCGGGCGAGGCAACCGGCCGGTGAGGTGGGCACAGAGATTGGTCGGCTAATCAGGCCAAGTCTGTGATGCTGGGAAATTTCTCTCTCCTGCAAAAATTTGTGAAATTCGTACAAATTTAGCGTAAAATTCCTACGAGGCTGAAAATGTTGACACGTCACATTGTCATTGAGGTAAGCGTAAAATTCCTACTAGGATGAAAAGGTTGACACGTCACATTGGCATTGAGGTAAGCGTAAAATTCCTACTAGGATGAAAATGTTGACATGTCACATTGGCATTGAGGTAGCGTAGAGAGAAGAAGAAATAAAAGAAGTAGAGCTGGTATGTTTATAAGACAACACTATGGGAATACAGTAGTTTGCCAAGTGCCTAAGGCTCTCGACAAAGCCCTGTTTGCTCTTGGTGATGGCTTTGCCGAGTGCCACACTCGGCAAACTACACTGGCAGACGCATTATCGGCGAAGAGGGGTTCCCCGAGTGCATTTATCGCGCACTCGGCGAACACTTCGGCGAGTGCCCTATCGGCTTTGCCGAGGCCTTCACGCGGCACTCAGCAGAGTAAGGGGACTAATGAGCGGAGGCGACGTGACGGTCGTTTACCGAGTGTCTCACGTGGCACTCGGTGAAGTGGCTTTGCCTAGTGCCACATGTGGCACTCGGCGAAGCCACGCAGGGGACAAGCGCACACGTGGCACTGTGGCTTTGCCGAGTGCCACATAAAATAGCACTCGGCAAAGCCACCCAGCTTCACCGAGTGCCACATGAAATAACACTTGGCAAAGCCACCGAGAACGCACAGAAACGCACCACGTGATACGATTCTGTGCGTTCTGGGTGGATTTGCTAAGTGCTACACTCGACAAACAATTTTTTTTCATTTATTCAATGCACATTTCATCATAAAATTCACATTTAATCACAAAATTCATCACAAATTCACATTTCATCACAAAATTCATCACAAATTCAAATTTCATCACAAATTTCTCGACAAATCACATTTCATCACAAATCTTATGGGCCACTCACATTTCAAAGCACAAGTTCACATTTCATCACACTCGGCGAAGTTCACAAGTTCTCACAACTTTAATTTTGAACACAAGTTGACAATTCACAATTTAGTTCACAACTTCAACTCACATTAGTCTCACAAGTTAGCATTATAGCTTGGCCTAGTGTGCGGAGATGGTTGTGTGTTTGATCCTGATGCCGATGATTGAATCTGCAAAAAAGAAAATAGTTATCACAATTGTATATAACAATAACGACAAAAACAATATTAGAAACTCACATTGCCACTCTATGGAGTGTGCGGAGATGGTTGAGGTTGAGAAAGTGCAGGTAAGAAGGGTGCTTGTGGTAACTGAGGCACGCCCATCTGACCTAAAAAAGATCCAGCCATCTGTGCAAACCACTGCTGCATCCGGGCCTACATTTAGGCCCACATCTAGGCCTGCATCCTAGCCTCCATCCAAGCCTCCATCTGGGCCTGCCACTCGTCCCTTTGTGAATCTTATTCATCCAGTCGGGCCTACAAACCATTAATGCAAAGTCATTAGCGTTCCAAAACAAAAAAAATTGAAAGGTTTCATGATTGATGAAATTAAACTAACCTGTAACTCGACAATTAGACCCATAGATGTGTCTCGATGAGGGCGTATACCCAGACCGAAGGCTGAGCTCCGAGCTTTCACCTCAGATAGAGAGGGGGTACTATGGGGATAAATGGTGTCATCGCCAATAAAATAGCGCCTATGTCTCTTTCCTCCTCTAGCCCTCATGACCACCTCTCCATCGATGCTATGTGTGGCTGGGTCATAATCAGGACCGTGCACTTATCTCGCCATCGTCGTGTAGTCTTGGAGGCGTTGATATGCGTTTTGGTTAGTATACGACTCAACTGAGTCATCTAGATTATAAGTGTTGCCTTCAACCGCCCTCTCTTTGTGAGCCAGAGCATATGCCATGACTTTGGGAGCATTCTTGACCCGTGTTGGTCGTTGAATGCAACAAGAAAAGAGTTAGAGCTATATTGTGCAATTAAGCGAAAAAAGAAAAAAAAACACAAGTAACTACATACCCATCTCGCACTGAACTGGTTGAGGTTCAGCGAGCCTTGATGTTGTGGTGCTCCTGGCATGAGGAGACATCTCTGCCGGTAGGCATCGTGACTGCTCTGCCACTCGGGAGAACACCACCTATCAACAATTTGCCCCTAGCATTCAAGATGAGTGGCACACCACTATGGAGGGACCTACATATATAAGTGAAATTGTTAAAGAAAAAATATTAAGTATTGCAAGATAAACGATAATGGACTTATCATCATGTATTGCTCACGTGTCAGATATGTGGTCCGAGCATCCTTTTTCTTCATCCTTTGTTTGAAGTGCTCAGCGTGGTAGTCGATCACAGCTTGAATACATGTCTCATAATGCATTTAGTGACAAGCTTCTTGGCGGCTATGTTGATAACAGTGGTAGCCTGATCTGCATTACCGCATACCCCTCATCACACCTATAAAAGTCCTGCATATAGATGTAAAGATAACGTTATGTAATCCACGTGTGAATAGTATTGACAAATATATTAAGAACTGAAACTTACCCAGAGCTAAGCCATCACTCAGTCGACTATATGGGCAAATTGTCTCCCTTCTCGGTCAGGGGCTTCCGGTGCACTTTCTTAGTGCCTCCATGAGTACGCCGGCTCCATCCTCCCATCAATAGAAACCAAACCAGGGAACTTATCCCTGATAAAAATCCAGAGGATGCCGTTTACATGGAATGAGCACTCATGACCTCCCCGTTCAACCATAATCCAGCTCCTACACCGGTGTCATAAAAAATTATTAGTATGTGTCAAAAAACTAAACTGGCGAAAGGAATACATTATAGACTTCCTATAGCAACTTACCTATTTCCATAGGGTCGGATGAGCCCATGATCAGCTACTGGCATTAGTCGCCTCGAGAGTGACAAAGGACCACACAACCACACTACAGCCTCTCCCGTAGCCTCCTCCTCTCCCTATGCCCCAACCTCCTCCTCACCTTCTGCCCTAACCTCCTCCTCCTCCGCCCTAGCTTGCTCCTCCTCCACCTCATCCAGCACGTAATCAACGTCACCATGGGATGCTAGCCTCTGGCTGGTAGATTCGCTCGAGGGCACGGGTGTCTTTCCTCTCGTTGCTGACTTCTTTATTCTCCCACCTCGAGGTCTAGATGAGGACCCGACCTCATCTTAAGAGGTGGATTTACTTTTACCGCCTTTTCTAAGTACGACCTCTATTTTTTTTATTTAAACCCCAACCATTTTTCAATCACCTGCTACAAAAAAGAGTAAGCCACTTTAGATAAAACGTGCAATTTGTTATAAACAAATTTAATATACAATTAAACATAATTCCCATACAACTGCTAGAAATAGTCATCATTCGGATTTGTTGGATCATATGTATCATCATCACTATCACGTGATATGATAAAATCATCCAACTGATTAGGAGGTGGAATGTTGTCGTCACTGTAATTGCCTAAGTGTAATCTCTCTAGCAGTTCTAAGTCCCTTCCATTCTGAACCTCGTCTCCTTCATTGATATCGGCACCACTTTCGTTATCTACTTCCATTGTCTCCGTAAAATCAATCACAAACATGCCTGGTAACCCATCTTCTTGAAAGAACTCTCCATCGTATGTGTTCAGGTCTATGTTATAGTCTTCATTGTTGGGAACATGCAGTTTACCATGTAGCAACACCTTATACACAACATCCCAACCTTTAAGACATGCGATGGATTTGCACTGGTAGGGGAGATAGTAAACTTGTGTTTCCAGTTAAGCCACGATGTAAACATCTTCACTCGGCAAGGTGATATCTTTATGAATTTCGATTAACCCAAGATCAAGGGTCTGTCTCACTACTTTGAGATTCTACCAGTGGCATTTGAATATAACAGGATTAAGAGGTTTGCTCCCGTCGAAACTCAATTCGTATATTTCTTCGAGTCGTCCATAGTAGTCAACTCCATCTATGCTCGGAGTAAAAACTATGGAATTTGTGGTTCTTCGGTTAGGTCGGCTCTATTCATGGTTTGTTGTGTGGAAACGATAGCCGTTAACAATGTGAGGAACCATGTTGAAGAGCATGGGTCTTATGCTCCATATGTGATTAGTGATTGTCAACAAAAGTCAAAGAAGAGACATGAAGACCTGTCGAGTCTGGGGTGCGTGTGACTCAGGTACACGGGCAGCGAGCGACAGCCGGGCAGAGGAACCGCAGAGTCGGGCTGGCCCAATCCGAGTACATGGGCTAGGAGCGGCAGAGGATCCACTGGTCTGTTGACTGGAGTTTGACTCAGGTACACGGGCGGCGAGCGATTGCTGGGCTGAGGAAGCTGCGCAATCGGGTCGACCCAATCCGGGTACCCGGTGCGAAGACGGTGGACACTTTGTCAGTTTCGGCGCAAAACTGATAACCGATGATTATCTTTATTTATGATTTTAATATTCAGTATTTAAGTCCAAAATAATTGTTATTCGAGTCAGTTGAATATTCTAAGGGTATTTTAGTAATTTCAAATTTTATTTTTAGAGTCAGTGTAATTTACCCTAGGGGTAAATTAGTCTTTTCCTGTATTAGTGGGCTGCCTATAAATAGGCCCCAACCCCCTAGGGTTAGGGCTGACTGTCTTTTTCAGAATCAATCTACAGTCCACATATTTTCAGCCGCCAGTTTTCATCTGCTAATTTTTCGTTGGCGCCGTCGTTTTCCTCTCACCCATCATGGCCTCCGCGCGTCAAGCCATCCGGCGCTCTCATCTTCACCTGCAGCAACGGCGGCCGAGGCGAGCGTAGAAAGCAGCAGCAGGCGTAGGCGTGCAGGGCTATCAGCCATACTTTCTATGCGGCAGCCGACCGAGCACTCAGCAGCAGCAGCTCTTTATGGCAGCGCACGCAGCATCAGGTTTCTTTCTTCCACTGCAGTCCACGCGCGCGGGCCCCACAGCTGTCAAATCGCATCTCAGCCGGCAGCAGCAAGCCTCGGTTGGCGTGGCGCTAGGTTGCAGCCGAGCGGCGCATGCAGCAGCATTGCGTGGCGGAGATGCTAGGACGCATGCCCAGGCGCGAAAAGCAGCGGACGGGAGCACATTTTTCGGCCAGCGACGCAGGAGGTTTCTTCGATGCAGATAAGTTTTTGATCTCCTATTTTTTAGTTAGATCAAGTAATTCAATAATTATCTATCTTTAATTAAAATACATATTTGTTAGTTATTTCATAGTTATTTCTTTTATCTGCTAGATCTTATTAGTACCCTCATATTATTTATTTAATTAATTTTAATCTGCTCGTATAAAAAAAGAAAAAAAATTGATTAGTCATAGTAATATTTTTATTCTAGATTTATTTGCAAGATATTAGTTTTATTTCTGAAAGATCTAGATTTTATTCATTTGATTCGTATTTTATTTTTAGACTGTGTTGTAGCAATTGTGTTAGCTACAACACATGTTTTGTATATGTGTATATGGTGTGTAAAATGAACCTCGAAGGGTTCTCTTAGAGGGAGAAAGGATTTATACTGGTTCGGACCTCCCCTAGGGGATAATAGCCCTACGTCTAGTTTGTGGTGGATTTGGCATGGTATGCCTCGGTGTGGTGTAGTGAACTCCAGGGTTTCATGGCCCTGGAGAAGCTCTCTGTTACAAGGGCTTGGCCCTGCTTTTATAAGCACGCAGGCCTTAAGGAAAAGACCAAAATGCCCTCTATAAGTCCTAGGCTCATAGGGGCAAAAAGGGGAAGAGAAGCTAGCTAGTGTACAAAAGTGCTTTACAGCTTTACAGACGTGTCAGACAACATCACATCTTGACCAGCTAAACGACATACTAGGGGCGGAGGGGCCCCTGGTATGGCTCCTATACTGTAGCGAGGTACATATATTTCTTGGGTTCGGAGTAGGGGCCGGAGCTCTTCAGGCGGAGGCTGCGAGGGAGGCTTTGAAGTACACCTCTGAAGTGGGCTTCGAAGTATACTCTGAACCGAGCTTTGAACTGGGGCTCCGAATTGGGGCTCCGAACTGGGGTCTCGGAGACTTTACTTTGAATTGGCTGGAAAGGGTCCGGAGACTAGCTCTGAGGATTTTCGAAGGTAGCCCGAAGGCTAACTCCGAACAGAGCCCGAAGGTTAACTCCAAACAAGGCTCGAAGGCTAACTCCGAACAAGGCCTGGAGGCTAACTTCGAAGTTAGCCTGAGACTTAGCTTCTGGCAATCTTTAAGGGATCTTGAGGGCTTCGCCCTAGAGGGCTCCGAAGGGGTTCAGGGGGCTTCGCTCCAGCGGGCTCCGAAGTGTACCCTGTGACTTGGAAACAGCTTCTTCAGAGAGGAACAGGCTTTGACGGTGTTGGGCTCTGGGCCGAAGGCCGTCGGAGGCTGACGTCATTTGGCCCCTGTTCAAGGGAAAACTATTCCCCCAACGGACTGCAATATAAATATTTATTGATATATTTAGGTATTGTTTTCCTATGCCATTAAATAATTTTTAGAACACATTTTTATTTACTTCAGTTATTTTTATTTAGTTTACTTTATTTTAAAATATCATTTTAATTAGGACACCGATTTTTTTGGCTAGACAACTTTTAGTTCATGCGATCTGCTTTGCTTCTATTAGTTGTCTATCAAGGTGCGTAGGGTGTTGGGATTAGGTTTTTGATTTGCAAGAAATTTTTAGGCGCCCATTCACCCCCCTCTGGTCGCTACTTTCGGTCCTACAAGTGGTATCAGAGCAAGGTTAGGGTTTTTCCATACCTTAACCGGTTCTAAACCCAGGTAGTGATCATGACTTCCTCTAGTAAAATCCCGTCCCTTAAAGCTTTTGGCTAAACTTATTAGAAGACATGCACGCGAGCCTATCTTATGAGCCAGAGCTTGGACATTTGGGATATTTGTGCTCACCCTACTTTTACTATACTTCCTGTTGCTAAGCGCGATTCTCCTGATATAATCACCTAGCATCAAAACAATAGCAAAGCGGTGAACATTTTATTCTCTGGTATAGGTCCTAGTGAGTTTGAGCGTGTTAGCCATCTCGACACTGCTCGAGAGATCTGGGCTACCCTCTAGGCACACCATGAGGGGACATCTCAGGTCAAGGCTAGGCTCTATCAGACCTACCGATGTGAGTATGAAAATTTCTCACAGAAATCGGGTGAGACTGTTGAGGCTTTGCTTGGTCGTTTTCAAACGATCATTAACAAGCTTTGGGCCAACAAGGCCAATTGTGACCAGTTGGTCTTAGATCATGAACAGGCGCTCAAGGTTCTTCATACCTTGGACCCTAAGATCTAGGAGATGGAAGTTTCTTCTATTGTTGAGAGTGCTTCCTATGATACCTTGACTATCACAGAGCTTTTTAGTAAGCTCAAGGCCTCAGAGGTTGATATCTAGTTGAGATGAAATCTCACTCGTTTTGGCTCAAAGACTCTGGCCCTTGCGACATTGTCTGCTGATCCTACTGCCTTGAGTTGTACTGCATTTTCTTTGATGTCTATCTCCGAGGATCAGCTTGATTCGCTAGGAGATGATGATCTGTGTTTGTTTAACAACTGGGTGCAACATGTCTATGATAAACGAATGCTTAAAACACATGGCACAAAATCTGGATGCTTTGAGTGTGGTGATACAGGTCATTTCATCGCCGATTGCCCCAAGAAGAAGAGCTACAAGAAGGGAACTGGTGGTAACTCCTATGACTCCAGCAAGCATGACAACTCAACTTTCACAAAGGGAAAGCCCAAGACAAGATTCTTTCGAAAGGCTCTGAAGGACTACAGGCGTGAGAACAAGAAGCGAGACAAGGCCTTCTTCGCCGAGATGGAGAAAAGCTACTCCAAGAGATCTTCGTCTTCCTCCTCATCTTCGAGTTCAAGTGATGAAGAGTTCATGATCAAGAAGGGGAAGGACAGGGATGATCCAACGGGCCTCTGCTTCATGGCCTTCGGGGACAAGCCGAAGAGTAGCTCGCGTCACAGCCGAAGACCCTGTAAGAGCTTCTATTCAATGGCTCTTGGGGATAAGGAAGAAAAGGGCTCCTCCGACAACTCCGACGATGACGGCGATGAAAAGGTATCTTCCTATGAACAAGAAGTTATTAATTTACTAGAACAGAACCATCAGGAGTTGAAGTATCGGGAGAAACAGCTTAGAGGGGCTAAAAAGAGGATAGATGAGCTTGGGAGTGAGCTTGCCATGGTGAATGGCAAGATTGAGAGTATGTCTTCTTCCCCTTGCTTGGGTGGTAGCAGTGAGTGCCCGAACTGTGAGGTGTTGTTGTGTGACCTGAGGACTCTGAAGTCCAGGTACACACAGAGAGTAGATGAGAGAGACGCTATGGCCACTGAGCTTGAAAGCGCTCAGCTGGAGCTGAAAGATGCTCATGCCACTATCATCGTGCCCTGTGTAGACTGCCCATCCCATTTAGCTAGTATAGCTGAGATGAGAGCCAAGAGTGATGATCAGTTGGGCGAGTTAGCTGGAGTGAGAGCTGAGTTGGAGCCGACTAAGCTAGAGCTTGAGACCTTGTCAGTTCCACCCACTATTTGTGAGAACTGCTTGTCCCTAAAATTGGAGCTGATCAAGCTAAAAGCTAAGAAGTCTGTTGAAGTTGATAGAGAGTGTGAGATCTGCCTGTCTCAGGTGGAGGTACTAGCTTCCTTGAGAGAGGAGCTAGCTGATGTTCAGAACAAGAACTTTTACCTCTGTCAGATCCTGAGTTGGATTAGTGCCAGAGAACCACAGCTTGGCATAAGAACAAGAACTTTTACCTCTGTCAGATCCTGAGTTAGATTAGTGTCAGAGAACCACAGCTTGGCATGATGATCCAGCAGTTCAAGAGGCAGGAAGGGTTTGGGGTAGGTTACACCTATACCAAGGCTGATTTTGAGAGTGCCATTAGCCGAGCAGTGGAGTGGAGTAAGATGACTCCTGAACAGAGATATCCCAAGATTCACTCCACTTAGTCTTTTCAAGTTAGTCAGCCCAAGGATGGAGTGTTCCAAGAACAACCTAAAGCTCCACCCAAGAAGCAAATCTGGGTCCCAAAGCCTAAATCTCTCCACACTTCTCTTGATTCTTTACCTGGACCTTCTCACACCAAAGATTCTACACCCAACACCACCAAGACTAAGAATCCCAAGCCTAAACCACATCCCAAGAAGCTGTAACACCTCAAGAAATAAAAACAAATAAAATAAAAGAAAAATATTATTTAAATCATTTCTGGATTTATTTATTAAAGGAAAATCACAAAAGAACCCAAATAAAGCCAAACAGGGAGAAATATGCAAAATCTGGACTTGAAAATTTTGTGAGATGAACTAGAGACCAAAATATAATTTTAGGAATTTTTACAAATTTTTATCAACAGTGATTCAACCCTTAACCAAATAAATGAATTACTGGAATTATTTTAAATCAGAAAACAATTTAAACTCTTATTGGGCCTCAACCCCGAATCCGCCCTCAGCCCAGCCCAGCCCAACCGTAAGCCACTGACATGTGGGACCCGCCTGTCGGCGCACTCCCCCGCTCCTCTCTCCTCCACCGCGCCCCGCCTGGCCCACCCGTCAGCCACCCATACCCTTCTCGCGCTCTCTGACCGACGGGGCCCGCCTGTCAGGTTTTCCTTTCTCGTTCACCCGCCGACAGGTGGGGGCCACCTGTCGGATCCATCTTCTCCGATGGAATCCCTCTCTCCCCTTTCCTTTCCCGGCGATCACCTTCCAAGTCCTCGTCGCCGGCCGCCCGATTTCGCCTGGATTCTTCTCGGATCACCTTCCCCGACCGCCCCGACCTCCTTCCATCAAAGATCGACGCGTTTTCGTGCTTAAGGAAGCATACCCGAGGAGAAAGGCAACCTCGCCGGAGAGGGAAGGAAACCCTCGGTTTCCTTCCATTTAATCGCCACCGATGACCCTATAAAAACCCCTGAGGACGCCGCCCTCTGCCCACACCACCAAAGCGCTAGCTTAAGCCCTCCAGAGCGCCGTTGCCTTTGCTTCGGGAATTATCCCCTGCTCCACCTCCGGTCGCCGCTCACCGTCGATCCCGGCCCCCACCACCCTAGCCGTCGCCACCGCTGTGATCACCAGAGCCCGCCCGTCCTCGGCATCCACTCCATTGGCCGTGGGCGTCGTCGGATCACCGTCGCCGTCAAGAACCAGAAGAGCTCCGCCGTCTACCCTCGCCGCCGACCGTCGCCACTGCCCTGTCGTCGCCATCTCCAGTACCATTGTGATCCTTACACTCCTCTGGTTCCATTTTAGCCAGTAGCCTAGGCGCTAGGCCCTCACCATCGCCGGAATAGCTCGCCGCAGTACCGCCGGAGTTGGGGAAGAAGGGTAAAATTACCCCTTCGCCGCTTGCCGTGCCGTACGAGCTCTCGGCCGCTCGATCTGTGGTGAACGGCTGAGATTAGATCCCCTGTTGACTTAATCTGGGGCGTCCATCGGGTCAAAGCGGTATCGCTCGCTCTCGGCCATCGATCGCCACTTAAACCCCAGAAGTGATCTCGAGCGTCCATGCGTACCGGTTCGGTATGATTTAATCGTGGCCGTCCGTTTTCATTTAAGGGATCCCGCCTCGCGCCTGGCCGCTGGATCTAGATCCAACGGATCTGGTTGATCCGGTCCACGCGCACAGTGGCGCGGTCCACCGTGGGCCTGGCTCACCGTGGACCAGAGCCCATTTTCTGTTTAAATAAAAATTCCAGAAAATTGTTTAAACTTTGAAAATTCATAACTTGCTCATTTTTACTCCAAATTTCACCATTCAAATTTTGTTAAATTCAGCATAATATTCTCTACACATTAATGTCATAAAAACAGTAGGTTACTGTTACCAAAAATATTCTTAATAAATAAATGAATAAAAACCCTTTAGGATTAAAATTAATAATAAAGAAAATAAATTAGGAAAAATCCTAAAAGGTTAAACTTTACTGTTTTATACAAAACCTCAGAATATTAAACTATTACTTCACATAAAAACAATATGGCACATAATAATCTTATTAAATAAAGAAAAGCCCCCTTTAGGATATAATTATTATTTCATTTAAGTAATTCAGAAAAATCCTTAAAAATTTACATGATATATTGACTCCAATTCACTGTTTTTCACTAAAGTTCAGAATATTAAAACCCTATAAAAACCCACAAATGTGTATGATTATTATTTGGTGAATTTTTTTATCTGTTTATTGAATGTACTGTTTATTTTTCTGTATCGGGAAGACTACGAGTTTGTCGAGGAGCAGGAGTTCTACCCCGAGGTTCCTCCGTCACCATTTGCTGAAAAAGGCAAGTCATCGACCACCTCTGTGGAAACAGTTGATCATAATTGAGCCCATGTTTTAATAAATTATCGCTATAACCCATAGGTTAATATTGCATTAGTCCAATAATCAAGCCTTACACTTATATTTATTAGATCCCCGTCCTTGTGTGCAAACCCAAGCCATGCTTATTGAGCCTTAACTCCTTGTCACTCTGCTATTAAAATATTAGCTAGTGCCCAATGTACCGGCACAACTGCTATAGGATAAAAAGAATGAGTCGTAGATAGCTGGATTCTGTATATGAATTTCCCCGTTATTCTTGTCTCTGGACTCTGTTGGAGTTGGCTAGGTTATAAGTATGGTGGGTTCCGGGTGCAAGCTCGGGCACTGGTTTGTCACACCCGGGGCACTATAAGGACCGGTCTGCGGGATCTATTGCAAAGCACTTCCGTACCAACCACAAGTCTAATGGGTAAGTCCTAACTGGAAGTATGGAATACTCCGGCTCGATGCATCATAGAGGAGGGGGCAAGGGGCTAGCCTGCGGGCGACTTGTACCGACGAGGCTCAAGGGGGGGTATGGTGGGGCTCCGATGCGTCGGGACACCATATGAAACCCATAAGAGGGTGCTATTGGGTCGGGGAGGACTATATGGAAGGTTTTGGCACGAGTTCCCGTGTGATGGGTCATCTCGTTACACTTTGGTGTAGGTGATGAGTGCGTGCCTTGTGGGTACAGTGGTACATCTCTGATCAGAGTAATTCAATCTTTTCGAAAAGCCGAGCCCACGGTCAAGGGCGGGTTGTGTGACTACTCGCAGTTAGTTTACAATCGTTTGAATGGTCGAGTTATCCATGGCACGTAAGGACTGTTGAGCGAGGTGGGGCTGACTGTACCCCTCGAGTTAGAAGATGATGATGCACACACACACACATGTTTACTTTTCCGTACTAATAAATTGCTCACATTTAAAGCTTTACAATTATGCTGCTTCCGCAAAACTAGCCACTGTCTCCCTTGTTATTACCTTGCATTATATTTGCATTCGGTGGCTTGCTGAGTACATCTGTACTCACCCCGTTGACTTACACCATCAGAGCCAGTTTACTACGAGGAGGATGAAGGTCTGGAGTAGCGACCCAGTCAAGGCGAGACTGGAAGGAGGCGTTCATCTAGGACCCTTATTTTATTAGTTTCTCTTCACCTTTATTCACTTTTGTATTAATGCGGTCTACGAACCGTGAATGATTGCCCGTATTGTACGTGGTAGCATGATGAACATCTTGTTTTATTGATTTTCTATGGAATTTCAATAAAGTCCTGATTTATTAAATCGGGGCGTGACAAGATGGTATCAGAGCCGACTTGACTGTAGGAAGCCAAACAGATCTGACCTTAGGACTTATACTTACTATATTTTCTTACAAACACTACTTATCCTCTCATCTTCTGAAATTTTCACAAAAACTTTTTCTCTTTTGTAGATGCCGGTCCGTACCATGAGTGGGAACCTTCGTGACGAGGCCGGATTCATTCACGAGCTGCGCATGCTCGTCAGCTTCCTCGGATTTGAGCATGAGCCGATGTACCATGGGGTCTTCCCCGATGGGGAAGAAAGCTTCTGCGAGGTCACCGTCGTCGTCCAGCCCTCCCCTCAGACAGCTCACACCTACCGCGGAGGAGGACCTACCTTCCTGGTTGCCAGCCAGCGCACCGCCCTCCAGGCACTCACAGAGCTCCGGATGATCTATGACAGCGAGCTCTACGACACGGACTTTCGCTTCGTGCCTCTTCGCACCCCAGGGAGTCCCCACAGCGTCTTCGTCAGCACACTCTCCTAGCGCCATTCTGCGATTGGTCATACCATGCGCTTGTTGGAGGCCATGGATGATCTTCATCACGAGGCACTGCAGGACGCCAATGGACAGCGCGACACAATCAGCTTTTACAGACAATCTTCTGAGGATCTGAACCGCGAGAACGGAGATCTTCGTCGCCGAATCCAGCAGGGACATCGTTTGGCTGCCGAGGCAGAGGAGTTACGACGTCAAAATGAGCTCCTTTGGCAGCGTGTCACCACCAACCCACAGCTCCGCTACCAGATCGAGGAATTAAAGAAGGACATTGAGGAGATCGCACCTATTCTGCCTCGCAAGAAGAAACCCCTTCGGATCCCCACCGTGAGGCCCAAGAGGATCTCCCGCAGTACACCACCCGCCGGACCATCCAGCTCTTCGACCCCGACCGTCTCCCACGAGCCTGAGATCGAGCCGTCCCCCGAGCTACCGTAGACGTAGTTTTACGGTTGATTGTTTTTCATTTATGCTTGCTTGTATTACCATTCATGTCAAAACATAAGGCATGAATTACGAAATAAATAAATGTAACCGCAAGAACGGTACCTTTTGAAATAAAATATAAAGAGTTCGCTAAAATAAATGATGTCTACATTGAAAACTCCAGGATGACCAACACTCAGGGTTCTGACACTCCCCAGAATGGAGGAGAGAGTGGCAACTTGCCACAATGGGGAGCCACCGGGCAAAGGCAAGCCCAAGTCGCCAACCACCCCACACTGGCTGAGATGATGGCCACTCAGAACCAGTTGGTTGCTGCCCTATTGAATCAGATGCAACAGCAGCAGCAGCAGATGCAGGAGCAGCAGGCTCATTTCTTCCGCCTCCACCAACAGCCCGAGCTGCCCCGACCCGCCACACCAGCTCCCGCTCCCGCATCTCAGCTCTCGGAGTTCCTCCGAGTTCGCCCACCGACCTTCTCGAGCACCACTAACCCCATGGAGGCTGGGGATTGGTTGCGAGCTATCGAGAAGAAGCTCGACCTCCTTACCTGCACCGAGCAGGAGAGGGTGGCCTTCGCCACCCACCAGCTTCATGGTCCCGCCGCAGAATGGTGGGACAACCTTCGTGAGACCCTGCTAGAGGGACACGCCCACACTTGGGCAGAGTTCTCAGCTGCTTTCCGTGTCGCTCACATCCCCGATGGCATTATAGCTCAGAAGCAACAAGAGTTTAGGGACCTGCAGCAGGGGAGCAGGTCCGTAACAGAATATCTGCATGAGTTCAACAGGTTGGCCAGGTACGCACCTGAAGAGGTTCGTACGGATGCGGCCAGACAAGCCAAGTTCCTTAGGGGGCTGAAGGATGAGTTGTCCTTACAACTCATCTCTGGGGATTTCGCCAACTTCCAAAAGTTGGTGAACAAAGCCATCATGCAGGAGACCCAGCAAAACAAGGTAGACCTGAAGAAAAAGAGGATGATAGCCTTCAGGCAGAACCAGGGCATGGCCCAGAGACCCCGCTTTGCTCCACCTCCACCAGCGCAGCAGTACCACCCCCGCCCAGTATATCGTCCGGCACCACCAGCCGCCAATGCCGGAGCCAGTCAACCTCACCCCGCTCCCGCCGCACCAACCGCCCCAGCTGCCCCGGCCAAGAAGCCGGAGATTCTAAGAGACGGGCATGGTAAGCCAGTGGTATGCTTCAACTGCCGCCAGGAGGGACACTACTCCCATCAGTGCCCTCATCCCAAGCGTACTCAAGGCATCGCTTCAAACCCCGCCGTCCGCGCCAAGGTCAACCACGTCACCGCCGAAGAAGCCCAGGCCGCCCCGGAGATTGTCATGGGTAAGTTTATGGTTCATTCATCACTTGCAGTGGTATTATTTGACACCGGAGCTACACACTCCTTTATATCAACTGCTTTTGTGGAAAGTAATGCCCTGGACATAAGTGAACTACCCAGACTAGTATTGATAGCTACCCCAGGCAAGCAAACCCTCGCCTGTTCTTTTAGTCCACGGGTATGGGTAGATATCCAAGGCACGATATTTTGGGCCGACCCCATTCTAATAGAATGTCAAGGTTTGGATCTCATTCTAGGGATGGATTGGCTAAATAAACATCAAGGTGTGATAGAATGTGCCCAGAGAAAAGTGACTGTGACTAATGAAGAAGGGACTATCGTCACATTCCAGATGCCAAGCATGAAGGCCGGAAGGACAAGACTACATCAGATTACCTTGGAGGAGATACCAGTGGTCAGTGAATACCCGGACGTATTCCCAGAGGATCTACCAGGGATGCCACCCAAGAGGGACATCGAGTTCAGGATTGACTTGGTGCCCGGAACCACCCCTATTTATAAGCGACCATACCGGATGGCCGCCAATGAGTTAGCTGAGATGAAGCAGCAATTGGAGGATCTCGAAAGGAAAGGTTACATCAGACCTAGCACATCGCCATGGGGTGCCCCCGTCATCTTCGTCGAGAAGAAAGAAGACAAGGCAAAGCGTATGTGTGTAGACTACCGCGCCTTGAATGAAGTAACCATCAAAAATAAGTACCCGTTGCCTCGAATCGACGATCTCTTCGACCAGCTAAAAGGAGCTACAGTATTCTCGAAGATTGACTTGCGTTCTGGTTATCATCAGTTAAGGATTCGCGAAGAAGATATACCCAAGACAGCCTTTACCACTCGTTATGGATTGTACGAGTGCACGGTTATGTCCTTTGGATTGACCAACGCCCCTGCATTCATCATGAATATGATGAATAAGGTGTTCATGGAGTATTTGGACAAATTCATCGTGGTCTTCATAGACGACATCCTCATTTATTCCAAGGACCAGAAAGAGCACGAGGCTCACCTCCGGTTAACCTTAGGGAAGCTAAGGGAGCACCAATTATATGCCAAGTATAGCAAGTGTAAATTTTGGACGGCAGAAGTAAAGTTCCTTGGACACATCATCTCTGCGCAAGGAATCGCAGTAGATCCTACCACCGTAGAAGCAGTAACGGATTGGTTGCCACCCACGAACGTATCAGAGATACGAAGTTTTCTGGGATTGGGCGGATATTATCGGAGATTCATTAAGAATTTTTCTAAGATAGCCAAGCCGATGACCAAGTTGCTGCAGAAAGGAGAGAAGTTTGAATGGACTCCTGATTGCGAGGAAAGTTTCTGCACCCTCAAGACCCGGCTGGTATCTGCACCCATACTAACCCTACCCGATATCCGGAAAGACTTCCATGTTTACTGTGACGCATCTCGCCAAGGATTGGGATGTGTTTTGATGCAAGATGGAAAAGTTATCTCTTATGCCTCTCGATAGTTGAGACCTCACGAGTTGAACTACCCGACCCATGATTTGGAACTTGCCGCAGTAGTGCACGCCCTTAAGATTTGGAGGCATTATTTGGTCGGAAATCGCTGTGAGATCTTTACGGATCACAAGAGCTTGAAGTACATCTTCACACAGCCGGACCTCAATCTGAGGCAAAGACGATGGTTGGAGCTAATAAAGGACTATGACTTAGGTATTCACTACCACCCCGGAAAAGCAAATGTGGTAGCTGATGCATTAAGTCGCAAGGGATATTGCACAGCCATGATGATTCAAGAACACGCACCCTTGTTAGGTAGAGAGATGGAAAAGTTGAACCTTGGGTTAACAACAAGAGCATACCTAGCCACCATGGAGACCCAGCCAGTTCTATTTGAGCAGATCCGTGATGCCCAGTTAGAAGACCCGGATATAGCTGCCATTAGGAAGAACATGAGACAAGGGAAAGCCCCCGGATTTTCAGAGGATGAAAAGGGCACCATATGGTTTGGAACCCGGATATGTGTGCCGGATAAACCTGAGATAAAAGCACTTATCTTGAGAGAAGCCCACGAGACGTTGTACTCCATTCATCCCGGCAGTACCAAGATGTACCAGGACCTAAAGGAACGTTATTGGTGGGTTAGCATGAAGAGGGAGATTGCACAGTTCGTCGCCGAATGTGACACTTGCAGGAGAGTAAAAGCTGAACACCAGAGACCTGCAGGGCTGCTGCAGCCATTGAAAGTACCGGAATGGAAGTGGGAAGAGATCGGTATGGATTTCATCACCGGACTACCAAAGACCCAACTAGGCTATGATTCTATTTGGGTGATCATTGATCGGCTTACGAAAGTAGCACATTTCATAGCGGTCAAGACAACCTTTAGTGGCCCTAAGCTTGCAGAGTTATACATGGCCCAGATTGTGTGTCTTCATGGAGTACCCAAGAAGATAGTGTCCGACAGAGGAAGTCAGTTTACCTCACGTTTCTGGAAGAACCTTCAGGAGGAGATGGGCACGAGATTGAATTTCAGTACTGCCTACCACCCTCAGACGGATGGACAAACAGAAAGAGTAAACCAGATATTGGAGGATATGTTACGGGCATGTGTCTTGGATTTTGGAGCCACTTGGGACAAGAGCTTGCCGTACGCCGAGTTTTCATATAACAACAGCTATCAAGCCAGCCTTCAGATGTCCCCTTTTGAAGCCCTATACGGACGTAAGTGCAGAACGCCTCTACTTTGGGACCAAACTGGTGAATCTCAAGTGTTCGGGACGGACATTCTTCGTGAAGCTGAAGAAAAGGTACGGATCATCAGAGACCGACTCAAGACAGCCCAGTCACGACAGAAGAGCTACGCAGACAATCGACGCCGAGATTTAGCCTTTGAAGAGGGAGATCATGTCTATCTTCGAGTTACGCCTCTCCGTGGTACTCAACGGTTTAACATGAGAGAAAAGTTGGCCCCTCGATATGTTGGACCATTCCCTATTATCCGATGCCAAGGCGAAGTTGCTTATCAGTTGGAACTACCACCCTCATTGGCTGGGGTACACGACGTGTTTCATGTTTCCCAACTAAAGAAGTGTCTCCGCGTTCCCACAGAGCAAGTGGATCTTCAGCAGTTAGATGTTCAAGAGGATCTAACCTATGTGGAAAAGCCTGTTAAGATATTGGAGATCAAGGAAAGGACCACCAGGAGTCGGATCATCCGTTTCTGCAAAGTGCAGTGGAGCAATCATCCTGTAGAGGAAGCTACATGGGAAAAGGAAGATGAACTCAAGGCACAGCATCCTGAGCTATTCGAGGATTGATCTGAATCTCGAGGACGAGATTCTCTGTAAGGGGGATAGGATTGTAACACCTCAAGAAATAAAAACAAATAAAATAAAAGAAAAATATTATTTAAATCATTTCTGGATTTATTTATTAAAGGAAAATCACAAAAGAACCCAAATAAAGCCAAACAGGGAGAAATATGCAAAATCTGGACTTGAAAATTTTATGAGATGAACTAGAGACCAAAATATAATTTTAGGAATTTTTACATATTTTTATCAACAGTGATTCAACCCTTAACCAAATAAATGAATTACTGGAATTATTTTACATCAGAAAACAATTTAAACTCTTATTGGGCCTCAACCCCGAATCCGCCCTCAGCCCAGCCCAGCCCAACCGTAAGCCACTGACATGTGGGACCCGCCTATCGGCGCACTCCCCCGCTCCTCTCTCCTCCACCGCGCACCGCCTGGCCCACCCGTCAGCCACCCATACCCTTCTCGCGCTCTCTGACCGACGGGGCCCGCCTGTCAGGTTTTCCTTTCTCGTTCACCCGCCGACAGGTGGGGGCCACCTGTCGGATCCATCTTCTCCGATGGAATCCCTCTATCCCCTTTCCTTTCCCGGCGATCACCTTCCAAGTCCTCGTCGCCGGCCGCCCGATTTCGCCTGGATTCTTCTCGGATCACCTTCCCCGACCGCCCCGACCTCCTTCCATCAAAGATCGACGCGTTTTCGTGCTTAAGGAAGCATACCCGAGGAGAAAGGCAACCTCGCCGGAGAGGGAAGGAAACCCTCGGTTTCCTTCCGTTTAATCACCGCCGATGACCCTATAAAAACCCCTGAGGACGCCGCCCTCTGCCCACACCACCAAAGCGCTAGCTTAAGCCCTCCAGAGCGCCGTTGCCTTTGCTTCGGGAATTATCCCCTGCTCCACCTCCGGTCGCCGCTCGCCGTCGATCCCGGCCCCCACCACCCTAGCCGTCGCCACCGCTGTGATCACCAGAGCCCGCCCATCCTCGGCATCCACTCCGTTGGCCGTGGGCGTCGTCGGATCACCGTCGCCGTCAAGAACCCGAAGAGCTCCGCCGTCTACCCTCGCCGCCGACCGTCGCCACTGCCTCGTCATCGCCATCTCCGGTACCATTGTGATCCTTACACTCCTCTGGTTCCATTTTAGCCAGTAGCCTAGGCGCTAGGCCCTCACCATCGCCGGAATAGCTCGCCGCAGTACCACTGGAGTTGGGGAAGAAGGGTAAAATTACCCCTTCGCCGCTTGCCGTGTCGTACGAGCTCTCGGCCGCTCGATCTGCGGTGAACGGCTGAGATTAGATCCCATGTTGACTTAATCTGGGGCGTCCATCGGGTCAAAGCGGTATCGCTCGCTCTCGGCCGTCGATCGCCACTTAAACCCCAGAAGTGATCTCGAGCGTCCACGCGTACCGGTTCGGTATGATTTAATCGTGGCCGTCCGTTTTCATTTAAGGGATCCCGCCTCGCGCCTCGCCGCCGGATCTGGATCCAACGGATCTGGTTGATCCGGTCCACGCGCACAGTGGCGCGGTCCACCGTGGGCCTGGCTCACCGTGGACCAGAGCCCATTTTCTGTTTAAATAAAAATTCCAGAAAATTGTTTAAACTTTGAAAATTCATAACTTGCTCATTTTTACTCCAAATTTCACCATTCAAATTTTGTTAAATTCAGCATAATATTCTCTACACATTAATGCCATAAAAACAGTAGGTTACTGTTACCCAAATATTCTTAATAAATAAATGAATAAAAACCCTTTAGGATTAAAATTAATAATAAAGAAAATAAATTAGGAAAAATCCTAAAAGGTTAAACTTTACTGTTTTATACAAAACCTCAGAATATTAAACTATTACTTCACATAAAAACAATATGGCACATAATAATCTTATTAAATAAAGAAAAGCCCCCTTTAGGATTTAATTATTATTTCATTTAAGTAATTCAGAAAAATCCTTAAAAATTTACATGATATATTGACTCCAATTCACTGTTTTTCACTAAAGTTCAGAATATTAAAACCCTATAAAAACCCACAAATGTGTATGATTATTATTTGGTGAATTTTTTATCTGTTTATTGAATGTACTGTTTATTTTTCTGTATCGGGAAGACTACGAGTTTGTCGAGGAGCAGGAGTTCTACCCCGAGGTTCCTCCGTCACCATTTGCTGAACAAGGCAAGTCATCGACCACCTCTGTGGAAACAGTTGATCATAATTGAGCCCATGTTTTAATAAATTATCGCTATAACCCATAGGTTAATATTATATTAGTCCAATAATCAAGCCTTACACTTATATTTATTAGATCCCCGTCCTTGTGTGCAAACCCAAGCCATGCTTATTGAGCCTTAACTCCTTGTCACTCTACTATTAAAATATTAGCTAGTGCCCAATGTACCGGCACAACTGCTATAGGATAAAAAGAATGAGTCGTAGATAGCTGGATTCTGTATATGAATTTCCCCGTTATTCTTGTCTCTGGACTCTGTTGGAGTTGGCTAGGTTATAAGTATGGTGGGTTCCGGGTGCAAGCTCGGGCACTGGTTTGTCGCACCCGGGGCACTATAAGGACCGGTCTGCGGGATCTGTTGCAAAGCACTTCCGTACCAACCACAAGTCTAATGGGTAAGTCCTAACTGGAAGTATGGAATACTCCGGCTCGATGCATCATAGAGGAGGGGGCAAGGGGCTAGCCTGCGGGCGACTTGTACCGACGAGGCTCAAGGGGGGGTATGGTGGGGCTCCGATGCGTCGGGACACCATATGAAACCCATAAGAGGGTGCTATTGGGTCGGGGAGGACTATATGGAAGGTTTTGGCACGAGTTCCCGTGTGATGGGTCATCTCGTTACACTTCGGTGTAGGTGATGAGTGTGTGCCTTGTGGGTACAGTGGTATATCTCTGATCAGAGTAATTCAATCTTTTCGAAAAGCCGAGCCCACGGTCAAGGGCGGGTTGTGTGACTACTCGCAGTTAGTTTACAATCGTTTGAATGGTCGAGTTATCCATGGCACGTAAGGACTGTTGAGCGAGGTGGGGCTGACTGTACCCCTCGAGTTAGAAGATGATGATGCACACACACACATGTTTACTTTTCCGTACTAATAAATTGCTCACATTTAAAGCTTTACAATTATGCTGCTTCCGCAAAACTAGCCACTGTCTCCCTTGTTATTACCTTGCATTATATTTGCATTCGGTGGCTTGCTGAGTACATCTGTACTCACCCCGTTGACTTACACCATCAGAGCCAGTCTACTACGAGGAGGATGAAGGTCTGGAGTAGCGACCCAGTCAAGGCGAGACTGGAAGGAGGCGTTCATCTAGGACCCTTATTTTATTAGCTTCTCTTCACCTTTATTCACTTTTGTATTAATGCGGTCTACGAACCGTGAATGATTGCCCGTATTGTACGTGGTCGCATGATGAACGTCTTGTTTTATTGATTTTCTATGGAATTTCAATAAAGTCCTGATTTATTAAATCGGGGCGTGACAGAAGCCTACCTATCACTGTGAGTTTTGTCAGAGAGACGAGCATCTTGAGGAGTTTTGATTCAGGAGGAAGCGGGTTGAGAGAGCAGAGAGAGCTCGGGGTGGGCAGGAGCAGTTCTACAAGTAGGGTGGTAGACAGAGAGTCCCTCGACATGGAGAGGGGCTAGAGGCTAGGTCACGTCATGTAGCTGGTGATAGAGGAGACGGATTTCATGACCGTGCTTAGGAGGGTGGTTTTCGTTCCGGCAGAGCTCTAGGTCATTCTGGATACGGCTTTGGACCTCGTGGCCATGATTTTAGGTAGAACAGAGGACCGTGCTTTGAGCCGCATTTTGGTCCAGACTCATATGATTCCTTCTGCTTCCCTACTTACGACTAGATGGCTCGACACTGGTTTAGCACCTTTGCTAAACCTGGCATTGGACCATGGATACAGTAGGTCCAGCTCGAGTACGCTCAGTCGGTGGGAAGTGGTACGCCCTTGTGATAGTTGACGATTTTTCTCGATTCTCATGGGTTTACTTTCTAGAGTCTAAGAATGAGGCTTTTCAGTATGTTCATGACTTGATTTTGAAGCTGAAGAACGAGAACAATGGTCTGATACGAGCAATTCATTCGGAAAATGGTTCTGAGTTTAAGAACTCATAGTTCGTCAGCTTCTGTAGTGATCAGGGTCTTGATCATTAGTTCTCTTCTCCTTACACTCCTCCACAGAATGGCGTTGTGGAACGAAATAACCGCACGCTAGTCGAGATGGCCAGGACGATGCTTGATGAGCATAGGACTCCTAGGTGCTTTTGGGCTGAAGCCATGAACACAGCTTGCTATCTAGCCAACCGCATTTTTCTTAGAGCTTACTTAGGTAAGACGTCGTATGAGTTGCGGTTTGGCAGACATCCCAAGGTGAGTCACTTGCGAGCTTTTGGATGCAAGTGCTTTGTGCTCAAGAAGGGAGGGCATTTGGACAAGTTTGAGTCTCGTTGCTGGGATGGAGTCTTTCTTGGTTATGCTTTGCATTCTCGAGGCTTTCGTGTCTAGAACCTAGATTCTCAGCTGCTTGTCGAGACTTGTGAGGTTTCTTTTGATGAGTCCATGCCTTCACTGACTCCTTCTTTTGAGCTTTCTGGAGATGATGAGCTTGGAGAGTCCATCTTCGAGGAAGGCTATGACACTCCTGCTAAGGATGAGGGTGGGCCCTCTGCACAGCCTGCAGACCCCACACCTTATGAGACTTCGACTGAGGATGAGGACGGGCCTCTGATCACTCCTACTTCGATCGAGCCTCCTCAGCCAAGTCTAGAGGTTCCAGTTACTGACTCCGGTGAGATGACTTCTCTGCCGAGTCTAGAGGTGCTAGTTGCTGACTCTGGTGAGGTGACTTCAGATCACCTAGGATCTCGAGCAGTTCAGCGTGATCACCCCACAGAGCTCATCATCGGTGATCTTACTGACAGATCCTTACGTTCTTCAGTTGGTTCTCTTGCTATGTTTGCTGACTCTACGTGTGTCGCCACTTTTGAGCCCAGAGACGTTTCTCATGCTCTTTTTGATTCAAATTGGACAAACGTCATGCAAGAAGAGCTTGAAAATTTTGTTCTCAATCGGGTTTGGACACTAGTTGAGCTGCCACCTGGATGCAACACCATAGGCACCAAGTGGGTGTTTAAGAACAAACAAGGTGAAGATGGGGTTGTGGTGCGCAACAAAGCTTGACTAGTGGCACAGGGTTTTTGCCAGAAAGAAGGTATTGATTTTGAGGATACCTTCGCCCCTGTTGCCCGTCTTGAGTCCATTCGTATTCTTTTGGCCTTTGCTGCTTCTAAAGGTTTTAAGCTTTTTCAAATGGATTTCAAGAGTGCTTTTCTGAATGGGTATATAGAGGAGGAGGTCTATGTTAAGCAGCCCCCGGTTTTGAGAACCCTAAGTTTCCTCGACATGTTTTCAAGTTGCAGAAGGCTTTATACAGTCTAAAGCAAGCCCCTAGGGCTTGGTATGATCGCCTAAAGCAGTTTTTGTTGCAGAACAGGTTTGTAATGGGTTCTGTGGACAAAACTCTTTTCTTGCTGAGAGTTGGTTCATATTTATTGGTTGCTCAGATTTACGTGGACGATATTATTTTTGGTGGTTCTACTAATGAGCTTGTGTCCAAGTTTTCTAAGAAGATGCATAGCGAGTTTGAGATGAGTCTCATGGGTGAACTCAAGTACTTTTTAGGGCTCCAGATCAAGCAGACCAAGGGCGACATTTTCTTCCACCAAGGTAAGTACACACGGGACATGCTGAAGAAATTTGACTTTGGTGGAGAGCTGAAGCCTCATATGACCCCAATGGTACATCTAGCGGCCTAGACAAGAACGAGAACGGCGTCAAGGTCAACGAGAGAGAGTATCGAGGGATGATCGGATCACTACTATACTTGACTGCGACGAGACCGGACATTCAATTTGTCGTGGGTGTGTGCACGTGTTTTCAGTCTTCACCACGCGCATCTCACCGGCAGGCTGTCAAGCGTATTTTTAGGTATCTCACTTATGCTCCTGATCTAGGTCTTTACTATTCTGCATCATTGTCTCTTGATTTATCTGGCTTTTCCGTTGCTGATTTCAGTGGGTGCCAGCTGGATCGCAAATCAACTTTCGGTACTTGCCAACTTCTTGGTTCTTCACTTGTATCTTGGTCTTCTCGAAAACAATCTGGAGTTGTACTTTCTACTACTGAGGCTGAGTATGTAGCTGCTGATAACTGATGCTCAAAGTTGGTTTGGATGATTTCTACTTTGCGGGATTTTGGGTTGTTCTTTCCTGCTAGAGTTCCTTTGTTTTGTGATAGCACCAGTGCAATTAGTGTAGGGAAAAACCCATGTCTTCATTCAAAAACCAAACATATTGATGTGCGTTTTCATTTTATGAGGGATCAATATGAGAAAGGGGTCATTGATCTTGTTCATGTTGATACCCATCAGCAGTTGGCTGACATTTTTACCAAACCCCTAGATCAGTCTACTTTTGAACTTTTGCAAGGGGATTTGGGAGTCGTGTATCCTTTTTAGGATACTTTGAGTCAATTTTTCTTTCTTATTTACTTTTTTATTGAGACTTTTTGTGTGCGTTCATATCATGCATAATCATATATCACATTTTGAGTTTGCTTCTGTTATATGATTGATCTGCTTTACTTGCTCTAGCTAGTATATGTTTTTGATTACTTGTCGCTGATTATGTTCTGTTTCAGTTCACATGATATATCTGATATTTGTCATATGCATGGCTTTTATGCTTTAAAATTGAAAAATGATCACCATTGCTTCTGGTAACTAGCATGTGTAGGCTGAATGCTTTCGCTATCTTTTACATGCCTGATAGCTAGATCCTTACTTAGATGCAGATATGCAACCTGGACATCTATATGCTTTAAACATGAAAAAATGTGCTATAAAAATGATAAAAATTCAGAAAAATGAAAAATCAATGACTTTTTATGGTTATTTGAAAAGATCCAGGTGGGTTTGTTTTGTCGCATTGTATTGTTCTGGACTGCTTACCATAGCACTTTGGTATGAACTAGAACGGTGTAATGTATGCCAAGACCAATGTCTTAAGCTTCTGATGGTCCAGTTCTGGCCTAGGCTTGACTTGGTCGGTTAGCATAAGGTTGACATGCAAATAACCCCTGGCAGAAATGAAAAAGAAAAAGAAAAAGTTTGAAAATTTTAAAAAGATGACAAATTTACTGAAGCACTATGTTCTAGATAATGCTTATCTTGGTAGATATCAGTTAGCTTTTGCATCGCATGCTTTACTTTGCTTGTCTACTAGAAAATGTGGTGATGCTTTTGTTTGCAAAAATTGAAAAATGTGTGCTAATGACTCTCTTTAGATATCATTTGTTGCACTGACCATGTCATGTATCTTAGACAATATATCTTTCTCTATACCTGTTAGATATTGTAAATGCAATCAATCATATCTGAGAAGCATGCTTTTTTACAGTCCACCTGCACCCCATTTGCATTCATGGCATATTTTGAGGGGGAGCTGCATTTCAGGGGGAGTTTGTGTCTATGTATTTTTAGAGTGCATTTAGTCTCACTTGATGAGTTCAATTGTCAACAAGGGGGAGATATTTTGGAGTTTAGAGGTTAGGGGACATTTTTGGTTTTTCTCTGGGATTTATTTCAGGGGGAGTTTTCAGTCTCTTTTGCCTTTACTCTTTGGATATCCTTGTTGATAGTTCTGAGATTGCACTTGTTTTGAGTCTTTATTTTTGGTTAACCATAATGACTGTTTTCTTGTTTTTGTTTGGCTTTTGGTCATTAAGGTTAAACTTTTATTTTATTTTCTTCTTTCTATTGTCTTTTGTTTCTGTTTTCGTGTTTCCACATGTTTTGAGGTTCTGAAGAACTGCTGAAGAGGGTGTTGACAATGCACTCATCAAGGGGGAGATTGAGGAACCATGTTGAAGAGCATGGGTCTTATGCTCCAGATGTGATGAGTGATTGTCAACGAAAGTCAAAAAAGAGACATGAAGACCTGCCGTGTCTGGGGCGCGTGTGACCCAGGTAAACGGGCAGCGAGCGACAGCCGGGCAGAGAAACCGTGGAGTCGTGCTGGCCCAATCCGAGTACATGGGCTAGGAGCGGCAGAGGATCCACTGGTCTGTTGACTGGGGTTTGACTAAGGTACACGGGCGGCGAGCGATTGTCGGGCTGAGGAAGCTGCGGAATCGGGTCGGCCCAATCTGGGTACCCGGTGCGAAGACGGTGGATGCTTTGTCAGTTTCGGCGCAAAACTGACAACCGATGATTATCTTTATTTAGGATTTTAATATTCAGTACTTAATTCCAAAATAATTGTTATTCGAGTCAGTTGAATAATCTAAGGGTATTTTAGTAATTTCGAATTTTATTTTTAGAACCAGTGTAATTTACCCTAGGGGTAAATTAGTCTTTTCCAGCATTAGTGGGCTGCCTATAAATAGGCCCCAACCCCGTAGGGTTACGGTTGACTGTCTTTTTCAGAATCAATCTACAGTCCACATATTTTTCAGCCGCCAGTTTTCATCTGCTAATTTTTCGTTGGCGCCGTCGTTTTCCTCTCGCCCATCATGGCCTCTGTGCGACAAGCCATCTGGCACTCTCATCTTCGCCTGCAGCAGCAGTGGCCGAGGCGAGAGCAGAAAGCAGCAGGCGTAGGCGTGCAGGGCTATCAGCCAGACTTTCCAGGCGGCAGCCGACCGAGCACTCGGCAGCAACAACTCTTCACGGCAGTGCACGCGGCGTCAGGTTTCTTTCTTCTACGGCAGTCCATGCGCGTGGGCCCCACGGCTGTCAAATCGCATCCCAACCGGCAGCAGCAAGCCTCAGTTGGAGTGGCGCTAGGTTGTAGCTGAGCGGCGCATGCAATAGCATTGCGTGGCGGAGATGCCAGGACACAAGCCCAGGCGCAAGAAGCAGCGGATGGTAGCACGTTTTTCGGCCGGCGACGTAGGAGGTTTCTTCGATGTAGGTAAGTTTTTGATCTACTGTTTTTTAGTTAGATCAAGTAATTCAATAATTATCTATCTTTAATTAAAATACAGGTCTGTTAGTTATTTATTTTATCTGCTAGATCTTATTAGTACTCTCATATTATTTATTTAATTAATTTTAATATGCTCGTATAAAAAAGAAAAAATTGATTAGTCACAGTAATATTTTTATTCTAGATTTATTTGCAATATATTAGTTTTATTTCTGAAAGATCTAGATTTTATTCATTTGATTCGTATTTTATTTTTAGAGTGCAATTTGAATATTTATTGATATATTTAGGTATTGTTTTCCTATGCCATTAAATAATTTTTAGAACACATTTTTAGTTACTGCATTTATTTTTATTTAGTTTAGTTTATTTTAAAATATCATTTTAATTATGACACCGGTTTTTTTGGCTAGACAACTTTTAGTTCCTGCGATCTGCTTTGCTTCTGTTAGTTGTTTGTCAAGGTGCGTAGGGTGTTGGGATTAGGTTTTTGATTCGCAAGAAATTTTTAGGCGCCCATTCACCCCCCCTCTGGTCGCTACTTTCGGTCCTACACAATGTAAGATTTGAATGTCTTGACCTTGTAGGCACCACCATTCACAATTTGCCTCAACTCGGAACTCATAGTCGTGTCGGTTCTTCCCTTAGTTTTCAACCAAGAAATGAAATCGGGATGGCCATTTCCCACACCATACTTAAGAAGGGCAGTTGATTCCTCAATATTAGGCTCCCTCGATCCATGCCAAAATCATCAATGAAATTCCCTAAAGAAAAGGTAGAGATCGATGTTAAGTTCGATATAAGAATGACGAAATTTAGGGTGTTGGTTTTAGAGCACTTACTCAATGTACGGCTCCACTTCGGAATGGTTTGTCAGGATATACAATATAATCAAATGCCACTCTTCATGTTTCAAGGTCTTGTTAGCAGCACCACTCACACTTATTAGTTGGCCTTCAAAGATGCTGAGATTTGATTCTTCTTCCGGAAGATTGTAACGAGAAGGTGGATTATGCACGCTAGGAAGATTGTCCGCGTAATATCTAGTTGTCAAGTTTGACACCTCCTCCAGAACATATGCCTCGGCTATGGATGCTTCAATTTTGCACTTATTCTTACATTTATTCTGAAGAATCTTTTGGAATCTCTCAATTGAATAGCACCAATGACTCTGGACTGGACCTACCATCCGGGCCTCATACGGAAGGTGCAAGATCATATGTTGCATCAGATTGAAAAAACTGGGTGGAAAGATCTTTTCTAGCTTGCATAGCAACACGGGCACTAGTGTCTCCATGTTTGCTACCACGGTGTGAGACAACTGTTTAGCACAAAGTTTCCATAAGAAATTGCTCAATTCATCTAGCACTCACTAGAAATCCTTAGGGACATAGCCTCGAATAATGACTGGTAGCAGCCGCTCAATCCATATGTGAAAGTCATGACTTTTGAGTCCGCTTATTCACAGAGTAGCTAGATTAACTCCCCTCTTCAGATTAGCTGCATATCCATCAGGAAACATCAATGTTTGACACCACTCAAGTACTTACCTCCTTTGTCCCCTTGTTAGAACAAAATCGGATTTTGGCTTCGTCCAGGATTTTCCGCTTCTAGGAGGTAACATGTCGAGCTTAGGTCTATTGCATATATCCGCTTGATCCACTTGGGCCTTGATGTTGTCTTTCGTCTTCTCGGGAATGTCCATGATTGTGCCGAAAATGGCCTCGGCAAAATTTTCTCGATGTGCATTACATCAATGTTGTACGGAAGGATAAGATCATAGAAATAATGAAGATTCCATAAACATGGCTTGTGAGTTCATGCATAATGCTTACCATATCCGATAAAACCAGCTCCTTGTGTATTGATTTGCAAAGACTCTAATTGAGCATGAACATCGGCTCTGATCATCTTAGGTGGTGCTCAGTCTTTAACAGACACACCTTTTATAAAATTCTTCTTATCCTTTCTGAATGGATGGTTTTGAGGAAGGAATTGTAGGTGCTTTTCAAATGAGGAATATTTGCCACCCTTAGCCAGCCAAATGAACTTCAGATTCGACCGACAAATCGGGCATGCAAACATCCCATGCATGCACTTGCCGCAAAATATCGCATATGCTGGTAGGTTATGCAGAGAGTACATGTACGAGACATGCATTCTGAAGTTTGTCTTTGTAGATCGGTCATATGTTAACGCGCCGTCTTCCCATGCACGAACCAAATCATCCATCAACGACTCCATATACACACTCATATTTTTCCCTTGGTATTTAGTTCCTGGAATTATCAAGGACAAGAATATGTTCTGTCATTGAAAGATGACGCCGGGAGGAAGGTTGAGGGAATAACAAACATTGGCCAACAACTGTATGCGGCAGCCGTCATACTGTATGGATTGAACCCATATGTTGCTAGAGCAATTCATACATTCTGTGGCTCTAAAGCTTTCTCGGGATGTATCTGATCAAACTTTTTCCACGTTTCTCCATCTGATGGATGACCTAGCTTGTGAGGGTTGTAACGAATCCCATTTTTATACCATGTCATATGTTTGGCAAATTCATCGGTCATGTACAACCATTGGATCCTCAGTATGAAGGGAAGGTACCGAAGGATCTTCACGGGAATTGTGAGCTATTCACACCATCAATGGAGTCTACCTCAAGACACCTAGAGGATTTGCATTTCATGTAGTAGGTTGCATCTGCGTACTCTTTCCTGAATAAGATGCATCCGTTGGGACAAGCATGTATTTTCTCATAAGGCATCTTAAGTGCATGGAGGACTTTCTTCGACTCGTACATGCTCTTTGGAAGATTGTGACCTTCTCGAAAAAGGCTACCAACAATCGTCAGCATAACATCGAAGCATTATCAGCTCAAGCTAAACTGCACTTGATGGCTATTAGCCATGCGATGCCATCTAGTTGAGAAACCCTAGTGTGACCATGAAGAGGTCGTTGTGACGCGGACAACATGTCATAAAATGCTTTTGCCGTTGTCTTTGGCACTTCCTCTTCACGTGCTTTGTTAAAATGTGCATCTTCAAAGTCATCTAGCATGAATCCAACCCCTCCCTCATCATCGTCCATGCGCTGTTACAACACCTCATCTCTAGGACGCTGGGACTCACCATGGTACGTCCAACGGGTATAGTTTGACATAAACCCATATTTGCAAAGGTGTTTACCCATGGCCTCCTTTATTTGTCGGCGCTTGTTCTCGCACCGACTACATGGACACCAGGTCTTGTCACGTACATTCTACCTACCAAACACTGTCTCTAAGAATACTTCAGTGTTCTTGATCCAATCCATGGTCACCTCGACCTGGCTAGGACGACTCGTGTACATCCACTCATGATCATCCAGCTTGTACTAAACTAGGAAATAACAATACTCGTGTTTAAACGTTAGAGGGAAACAAGATGAATCTCAATGTGTAATAGGTAAGGATAGGTCAAAATCCCACCAGAGGATGTGTAGATTGAGCTTGTTTTCATGCTCTATCCCGATCCGACCCAAGGTTTCGGCAGCACCTCCGCTGTTCTCCAAACGCACGTCTTGACAACATGCCAAGATGATGTGCGTTTGGAGAACAATAGGGAGGTGCTGCCAAAACACTAGGTCAGATCAGAACGGTGCATGAAAACGCGTTCAATCTACGCATCCTACGGCTGTCCAAACATGGACAGTTCAAAATAGTTACGACCACATATATGCAAAGATATGCATATTCCAAACCGTAACTCTTCCGAACGGGAGACGCATAGGTTACACGACAATACGTAGCAAATCTAACAAAACTCACAAAGAACAACCACTATGCATGACCATAAATAAGACGACATGATAGACGACATCCACATACACATGTCATGGCACGATGGCCGGCATCCATATACACCACATATTAATCACATAAGCATATAGACATAAAAAATATTACAACGATTGCATTAAAAGTGAACCTAACATAAAAACATAAGCATAAGCAGGTAAATTAACGCTAAAATAAAAAGATGTTGCATTAGAACAAACATGTTTTGCTTCATAAGATAAATTTAAATGTTTTGGTTCATGAGATAAATTTGTTCATTTGCAAAAATTAAAACAAACATGTTTAGAATTTCAAAAACTTATACATTAGAACAATATTGAACATGGAATTGCATTATAAAATCTACAACTAGCATGAAATTGCATTGAATTTTATATAATTACAAAGACACATTGTTACCGAAGAACCGGGTGAAGTGGAGGAGGCTGTGGTGATGGTCGATGCGGGGGTCGGAGGATGGAGGCGTCGTGGGGGCAAGCGGCCGGAAGTGGCGTGGGGGCGGAGGCCGACGGCGGATGGCCCTGGGAGGCGGTGGGGACGGCCGGTCGGGGGCGGGAGAGCGACAGAGAAGGCCGGGCGGCGGGGATGGCACAGCAGTGTAGCTGATCAATGGTGGGGCGGAGGCAGGGCCGGCCGGGGAGGCGGGCGGGCGACGGCGAGGATGACGTGGGAGGTGGGCGGTGGCAGGGCTGGGTGGCGGTGGGGTCGGGCGCGGGAGGCGGTCGGGCGACGGCGGCGGGTGTGGAGGGAAGCGGGTAGTGGGGTCGGGCGCTAGCGAATGGCTGCTGGCGGTGGGTGGTGCGGGTGGGTGGTCTGGTCATAGTAACCAGTGCACCCAGACCATATCCATTTTAACCCTAAATGTGTAATTGCCGAGTGCCAAATTGGGAGGCACTCGGCAAATCTTTCAGAGAGGGATATTTTTACCCGAAAAGGATATTTGTCGAGTGCCAAATTGGGGGCAATCGATGAAGATTTTCTTTTTTAAAAAATAGTCTTTGCCGATTGGTATCTCAGTAGGCACTCGGTAAATTTTTTATTAATGCTTTTCAAAAAACCTAGAAATAGGAAAAAGACTGCAAAAAATTCTAATTTTTTGCACGATATAATATACACTGAGTTTTCATCCTACAATAAGTTTTAAGTTGAAATAAGTATTTAACTATCAATTTGTTTAAAACTGTTGATAGCAAAAAATGGCATTAATCGTTGAAATTGTCAAAATATCAATTTTGGTAATTAGGGCCAAAAATATGTAATTTCTGGCACAGGCCGAAGTCCTGAAGTGCCGAAGGCCCATCTGCATGGGGCTTCGTTTGCCTTTCAGCAGCCTGCTTCGCACGTTAGCTTTGGCCCGAAGGGCCCCTTCGGCGGCCTGCTTCACCGAAGCTTCGGCTCGAAGAGCCTACTTCGGCAGGCCTGCCGAAGTCCCATTTTGGGTAGGTTTCGGATGTGAGTCTGATAAGGATTCAGGTTGTTTTTATCTCTAATGAAGTCTTATATTGATTAGGCTGAATCTTATCAGATTATAGTTAGAGATAAGAATACGAGCCCCTATAAATACAGGGGTGAGGCCGGTTCATAGGACCCCCAACACAGATCAATTCTTCAAACCCTAGTTTGAACCGTACCTTTATTACTTTCTGCATTAGCTCAGTAGACCTTTGTGGGTTAGACTTCGCACCAAACTCTATCGTTTAGAGGCGATTTCACGTCGCGGTCTGTTAGGAGCCTGTCTTCGGTCAGATCGATCCGAATGCCGAAGGTTACCTTCGGCGTATACTTCACATCAGATGCTGAAGGTTACCGATTGGGTTGTTTTATCTATATATTTCGGCTAATTGGATTATTTCTTTGCAATATGATTACCTAGTGACTCCAACCCCCCTTGCCACTATTAAGGGTAGTTGAAACACGATGTTAGTGTGGTGTTATGCTTAGGCTTATCCCTAAGTATCCACATGCTTTTGGATCGTCGAACCGTCCCAAGTGCGGGGGCAAGTTTTCATGTCAACACACTTTTTAGCGACCCCACTAGGGATGACTATGCCAACATGATGAGTATGTCTACATCGGCTACAAGTACTTCTACGACGACTACTACATCTACAACACCGATGGATCCCATGGGGGGCGCATCATAATGCCCACCCTTGTAGATATCCCCGAGGAAGGTCGGGCGAAGATCGAGGCAAAGATGAAAGAGCTCCAAGAGCTCATGCTTGGGAGTTATGTCAAGACATGTGTGGGCTTCATCAAGCATGACGTCAACATCCCCGACCTCGCCCAGACTAAGGTAACACTAGTGTCGCCTCCTTTATCTTCCTTGGAGATTGAGCAAAAAAATAGCCACATCTATGGATCAAGCTGTAAGCGCTTCACTAGCCAACCGTCGAGATTCTGCAGTTAGCTCTCAGGTAGAGGTAATGTGTTTATAGCAAAAATGGCACTAATGGTCAAACTAGGCAAATACTAAGAAATGGTATTTTTGACCGAAAATATGTCAAACCTGGCAAAGGCCGATCTGACCGGCTATGGTAGGTCGGTCCAACCGGCCAGGTCCAGTCAGACCGGACACATGGGCTCGGTTAGACCGGCTAGGGTCCAGATTATGGATCTGAGTAGGATTCGAGGTATTTTCGCCCAAAACTTATCTCAACAGGGTTTTGGACGCATCTAACTCTATCTCTAGCCAGGGATAACAAGCCCACCCCCTTATAAATACTAGGGGCAAGGCCGATTCAAGGGCTCTCTCTCCAATCCACAAATCCAAAGCCCTAGCTTTGAATCGCATTTATTTTCTTTACTTTCTGTACCTTCGTGGGTTTGCTTGAAAACCCTCCATCTGCGGCGTTCGTAATCACGGTAACCCTTGCTGGTTCACTTGTGAACCTCTCGTTAATCCACGTAATGGATTGCTATCCTTTTTATCGATTTTATCGCCCTACTCGGCAATTCGGCCCTCCGGCCGAATTGTGTTTGATCTCTTATTGTTTTTGCAGATCAATTGCCTTCCTAAACACTTCTGCAAAATTTGGAGCCGATCGGATCTTGTTTGCTAGGCCATCCAAGGTCTAACAGATTGGAGCTGTTGTCGCCGGTCCGACCGAAGGTGAAAGGCCGGTCTGACCGGAGCCCTCCATCAGGCTGTTGTCGGCAATGGCTGGTCAGACCGAAGGTGCCCCGCCGGTCCGACCGGGACACTCCGTACTGCGCTGAAGCCCTTCGCCGAAGCCTCATGTGTCGAAGCCTGCGTACTTCGGAGCCTACCTCACCGGTCCGACCAGGAGGGTTTCGTCGGTTCGACCGGAGATCTTCGCACCGTGTCGTAGCCTACTTCACAACTATCTTCGGGACGTGCCCGAAGTCCCTTCGCAACCTCCGGTCCAACCGAGGTTGTACCTCCGGTCTGACCGGGCTTGAGGCCAAAGGTGCCCTAGGGACCCTTCGGACCAGACTCCGCTATAACTCCGAATCGGCCTCCGAATTGGCCGATTTCAAGTATTTTGGTCATTTTGTTATTGTTTACATTGTTATTAATACTTTTCGGCAAATTGGATTAAAATATTAATTATTTATTTGATTGCCTAGCGACTCCAAATCCCTTGTCACTATCCAGGGTAGTCAGAACGCGACATCGGTATCGTTGCGATACTTTTGGACGTCGAACCGACCCAAGTGCGGGGGCGCATTTCTGCATCAACACACTTTCTAGCGACTTCACTGGGGACAACGCCAACCATGACTACTACCTCTACATCGACAGCGGGTACCTCTACTACATCTACTTCCACTACATCACCGATGAACATTATGGGGAGCGCAGACATCGATGACCGCAACATTATAACACCCACCATGGTGGACATATCTGAGGAAGGCAGAGCAAAGATTGAAGCAAAAAAGAGGGAACTCGAGGAACTGATGCTCAGAGATTGCATAAAGACAAGCTCAGGCTTCGTCCAAGCCTGTCACCTGCTCCGAATTGCGACTGTCTCCCTCTAGGAGTCGGCCTAATGAAATTAGATATTCATTCGACGTAACTAAATGTGATAAGATATTTGACTTCCTACTAAAAATCAACTTCTACGGCAGCCGAAAGGGCAAGTCATGCCATCCACTGATGAATTAAAAAAGCGTCCCTACTGCAAGTGGCACGATTCGCATTCTCACTACACTAACGATTGCAACATTTTTCATCGGCAGGTACAATCAGCCATAGAGGAAGGACGATTGAAAATAGAAGAAAATCCAAAGATGAAATTAGATAGAGACCGTTTTCCCATGAACAACGTTGAGCTAGAAGGGAAGAAGGTGTTGATTCGGCCAGAGCAAGCTGAGTCGGCTAAGGGGAAAGCAATTGTCATAGGAGACACTCGCTGTTGGACCGGAAACGACGACCAGAGGGGGGGTGAATGGGAGCTTTTAAAATTTCTGGCTAAAAACTAGCCTTCGGTTTCAGTTCTGTCTTCTGCGGAACAGGCTTCGAACACTACCTTCGAAGGTCTGGTTCGGAGGTACTTCGACACCTTCGAACACAGGCTTCGGAGTAGCAAAAGTTCGAAGCCAAGAAGACTCCGCTCCACTTACAACCCTCGAAAATCTACTCTGCTAAGTCAGTGCAGGCTCCGCACACAGGGTGCTTCGAGCAGGCTTCGCACTTCACCCTTCGCAAGAGTGGACAGCCCTCTGAGGACTTCGACCAAGTACTTGGCAGCAGCAACTGGTGCTGAGCTTCGTACACGAAGGTCTACACGCACACAAATAGACTACACTAGGGGCTTCGACACAAGAAGCAAAAACGGGCAACAATCAGGGCTTCGCTAGTAAGCAGCGAGGTCACGCCTCCTGTTACACAGAGCGAATGCACACTGACAAAACACACCTCGCACGACAAACAACCTTCGCCTCAACAGGCTTCGGTGCACTACTACAGGCGAAGTATGCAAAGCGAGCTCAAGCAAAAGCACAAGACACAGGGCTTCGCCGCTTGAACAAGGAACACAGAAAAATGAACTCTCTGGATGTATTACAATCGAAGTGTGGCTACAGGAGCTCAACAGTAAATGCTCAATGTGTTAAATGTTACCTACCGAGCCCCCATATTTATAGCCCACAGTTCACCCAAAGGAAATGACTACACTACCCCTAGGGTTTACATTCATTTTGTCTCTTCAGAACTAAGGGGTACAAAAGGTAGTCCACCTTTATTTTGGAGGCTTCTCTGTCAGCTTTGCAGAGGGGACAGTGTCAGCCTTTTACAGAACAGACAGTGTCAGCCTTTGCAGTCTTTGACTTTCTGGAATCCTCCCTTCGCACGCGAGGGTGCGGAAGCTTCGGCGAGAAGCCTTGAGCTTGGTGGCCTTCGCTTCGCCGAAGATGACCTTCGATACAGTGACGGTTTTGAGCCGAAGCCGTCAAAGCTCTTGGGCCTTCGCACCAACACCTCCGGAGTGGATCACCACGGCTTCGCAGCTTCACCCAGCTCGAACTCCGTCAGTCCGTGTACCGAAGCCATGCAGGCCGAAGCACCTCAAGTCAACCTTGCTCTGGAGCTAACCTTGCTCCGAAGCCTTCCACACTCCGAAGCCCCACCTTCGGAGTACCACCCTTCGAAGTCCCTCCTTCGTCCAAGGCCTCCGCATGAAGCATTCCATGAGCACTTCATCGCAGTGCCTCTCCCGAGCACACTCCTCGACGAGCCTCACCCGGACCATGCCTTCGATGCGCCTCGACTTCTGAGACCTTCGTCGGGTACCTTCGAATGTCTCCCTCCGGAGCACACTTCGAACCCTTGCCTCCACAGAGGATTTGTTCCACCAACTCCGAAGTCACTCCATTCGGAGTACCTTCGAAGTGCCTCGCCTCTGAGGACTTTGTCTCGGAGCACCTTCAGCTGGAGCCACGCTCCGCACTCTTTGCCTTCACCTGGCACGCCTCGACCTGAGGACCTACCCGGACCACCTTCGCAGCCACCGTGACGGAGCTCCCCGCTCCCCTGGCATCAAGCCTCCTGCTTGACCCAGGTTCACCTGGCTCGAACCTTGTCCGTCGCCTCCGAAGTCCCTGCGCACCACAGACAAACAGACAAGTGTATCCAGTACTCCGGAGACCTCTCCGGGTTAGCAACCTTCGGTACACACTCCGGTGTACCGCCCAAAGTACCGAAGCCTTCGGTACGAACCCAGTCATTGTGTACTGTCGGACCCCTCCGACATGCACACTCCACTGCAACAGCTGCAGCAAGCAACACCGTACACCCTTCGGTGAACCACCTCCGAAGCCCCTTCGGAGGTACCCTTCGAACAGAGGGTAAAAGTCTGTCAATCACTCATCACAAAACACCGAAACCAACCCTTGGTTTCTCACTCGCACACACACATTTGTACCCAAGAATCCAGAGGTAGGGCTGTGGAAAGAAAATATTAAATCATCATCCTCGGCCAAACATCGCAGAAGGCCGAAGGTGACTTACAAGATGCTTTTGGACAAGCACCAGCGAAGGTCCGAAAGAAGAGGTATTCACCCACGGGCTCTGGGTCGGTCGAAACCCTCTAGGAGGGCGAATCTCATGAGTGTTGAGTTCGGACCTCAAGGTCCGAACACCCCTTCGGAGTGGGTACAGCCTCCGGCAGGGTTTGGACCTCAAGGTCCGAACACCCCTTCGGATTGGGTACAGCCTCTAGCAGGGTTCGGACCTCAGTGGCGGATCCCCCCTCCGGGTTGGTCCCAACCTCCGGCAGGGTTCGGACCTCATTACCGAACCCTCCCCCGGCTTTGCCCCTGTTTCTGGAAAGCTTCGAGCTTCAGTGGTCGAACCCACCTCCTCCGGAGGGTTTCCAGCCTCTGGGTGGACCTAGGCCTCAGTGGCCGAACCCACCTCCTCCGAGCGCGTTGCAGCCTCCGGATAGACTCGGCCTCCAGTGTCCGGGCCCGCCTCCGCCATGGGCTAATTTACCTCCGACTTGGCAGGACCCTTCGCTGGTCTGGTCCAATGTACCATCGACATGGTCGGGCTCCCAACTAGCCAACGGGTTCGACACTTAGTGGGCAAAGCCACTGGAGCATCCGATGCCGCTGGCCTACTACTGGACGATGACTCCGGATTGGCCTCCACCACCTGCTCCTTTGTGACGGAGACCAAGGAGGACAAAGCAAAACCATCTGCAAGAACACAAGTGCCTGATGTGCTTGGTTCTGCAGTGGTGCCACGGCTAGTGCTAGAAACCAATGCCAATGGCTATGGCAAAGAGCTTCTGTGCACAGCAAGAGATGCCTTGGCAATCTCTGTGGACTTCAGCTTGCTAAAGAGCTCATCACAGGTCAAAGTATCATAACCTATGGACTCCTCAATGCTGGATATCTTTACTTCCCATATGCTACGGTCAAGAGCATAGAGAAGCTTGATAGCCCTATCATGATCACTGTAAGCAAGCGTCCCGTTGGATCGCAAGTTACTCACTATCGCGTCAAAGCGAGAAAACATGGCATCTATCGATTCACCAGGTGCCTACACAAACAGCTGATACTGTTGATTGTAGGTGCTTTGGCGCCTGGCCTTAATCTGAGTAGAGCCCTCATGAAAGACAGTGAGTGTTGTCCAAATCTCCCTAGCAGTCCTAAGGTGCTGCACCCTATCGAACTCACTCCGGCTCAAACCGATGAACAGTATATTTCTTGCCTTGGAATTGGCATTATACTGATCCTTCTCTGTTTGAGAGGTGCGAGTCTCAGGGATGGAGTATTGTGAGTCCACAATCTCCCAAATTGCATTTCCTTGGCTTAACAAGTAAGCCTCCATGCGCACCTTCCAGTATGCGAAGTCTGTCCCATCGAACAGAGGAATTTTACTGCCTCTATCCATGTCGCCAACAGATCACAAAACCGGTTAAGGTCAACTGGTGATCTTAACCTACTCTGATACCAATTGTTGGACCGGAAACGGCGACCAGAGGGGGGTGAATGGGAGCTTTTAAAATTTCTGGCTAAAAACTAGCCTTCGGTTTCAGTTCTGTCTTCTGCGGAACAGGCTTCGAACACTACCTTCGAAGGTCTGGTTCGGAGGTACTTCGACACCTTCGAACACAGGCTTCGGAGTAGCAAAAGTTCGAAGCCAAGAAGACTCCGCTCCACTTACAACCCTCGAAAATCTACTCTGCTAAGTCAGTGCAGGCTCCGCACACAGGGTGCTTCGAGCAGGCTTCGCACTTCACCCTTCGCAAGAGTGGACAGCCCTCTGAGGACTTCGACCAAGTACTTGGCAGCAGCAACTGGTGCTGAGCTTCGTACACGAAGGTCTACGCGCACACAAACAGACTACACTAGGGGCTTCGACACAAGAAGCAAAAACGGGCAACAATCAGGGCTTCGCTAGTAAGCAGCGAGGTCACGCCTCCTGTTACACAGAGCGAATGCACACTGACAAAACACACCTCGCACGACAAACAACCTTCACCTCAACAGGCTTCGGTGCACTACTACAGGCGAAGTATGCAAAGCGAGCTCAAGCAAAAGCACAAGACACAGGGCTTCGCCGCTTGAACAAGGAACACAGAAAAATGAACTCTCTGGATGTATTACAATCGAAGTGTGGCTACAGGAGCTCAACAGTAAATGCTCAATGTGTTAAATGTTACCTACCGAGCCCCCATATTTATAGCCCACAGTTCACCCAAAGGAAATGACTACACTACCCCTAGGGTTTACATTCATTTTGTCTCTTCAGAACTAAGGGGTACAAAAGGTAGTCCACCTTTATTTTGGAGGCTTCTCTGTCAGCTTTGCAGAGGGGACAGTGTCAGCCTTTTACAGAACAGACAGTGTCAGCCTTTGCAGTCTTTGACTTTCTGGAATCCTCCCTTCGCACGCGAGGGTGCGGAAGCTTCGGCGAGAAGCCTTGAGCTTGGTGGCCTTCGCTTCGCCGAAGATGACCTTCGATACAGTGACGGTTTTGAGCCGAAGCCGTCAAAGCTCTTGGGCCTTCGCACCAACACCTCCGGAGTGGATCACCACGGCTTCGCAGCTTCACCCAGCTCGAACTCCGTCAGTCCGTGTACCGAAGCCATGCAGGCCGAAGCACCTCAAGTCAACCTTGCTCCGGAGCTAACCTTGCTCCGAAGCCTTCCACACTCCGAAGCCCCACCTTCGGAGTACCACCCTTCGAAGTCCCTCCTTCGTCCAAGGCCTCCGCATGAAGCATTCCATGAGCACTTCGTCGCAGTGCCTCTCCCGAGCACACTCCTCGACGAGCCTCACCCGGACCAAGCCTTCGATGCGCCTCGACTTCTGAGACCTTCGTCGGGTACCTTCGAATGTCTCCCTCCGGAGCACACTTCGAACCCTTGCCTCCACAGAGGACTTGTTCCACCAACTCCGAAGTCACTCCATTCGGAGTACCTTCGAAGTGCCTCGCCTCTGAGGACTTTGTCTCGGAGCACCTTCAGCCGGAGCCACGCTCCGCACTCTCTGCCTTCACCTGGCACGCCTCGACCTGAGGACCTACCCGGACCACCTTCGCAGCCACCGTGACGGAGCTCCCCGCTCCCCTGGCATCAAGCCTCCCGCTTGACCCAGGTTCACCTGGCTCGAACCTTGTCCGTCGCCTCCGAAGTCCCTGCGCACCACAGACAAACAGACAAGTGTATCCAGTACTCCGGAGACCTCTCCGGGTTAGCAACCTTCGGTACACACTCCGGTGTACCGCCCAAAGTACCGAAGCCTTCGGTACGAACCCAGTCATTGCGTACTGTCGGACCCCTCCGACATGCACACTCCGCTGCAACAGCTGCAGCAAGCAACACCGTACACCCTTCGGTGAACCACCTCCGAAGCCCCTCCGGAGGTACCCTTCGAACAGAGGGTAAAAGTCTGTTAATCACTCATCACAAAACACCGAAACCAACCCTTGGTTTCTCAATCTCCCCCTTGATGAGTGCATTGACAACCAAATCCAAGTTCAAGAAAATTTAAAATTTTCAGCACACAAGTGACCATAAAAACTCAGAAAAGAGCCAAAGCATGTCACTTGATAAAAGAATTTTTCTCCCCTTTTGTAAAAGAGTAAAAGCCCCTTTGGCAAATCTCCCCTTGATAAGAACTCCCCCTGAGTTAAGCAAATTTTCCTTCCCCTTTATGTCAAAAATCTCTCCCCTTTTCGAAATTATGCCTTCTTGCGGCAGAGAACATAGCAAATCTCTCCCCCTTTGGCAATGCAAGCATCAAGGAGCAGTCAAAAAATGCAAAGCTTCGAAATGAATAGAATTGCAAAGACATATAATGCAAAAATATGCCAACAGTAATACCAATGTTCATGTGCTCAGCTCAATTTAACATTCTGTGAAACAAGATGATGGCATGTGATTTTGTCATTTTGATATAAAAGCATCACCACTTAATCATAGCAGCTAGACATGTGAAGGCAAGGACTGTGCAAAGCTAACAATTTCTACCCTAGACAGACAAGTCTTGTTCAAAAAGGAGCTTTGAAAGCAAACTTGATGATTAATTAATTTTGTTGTTCTTTTCTTAATGCCAGGGGTTATTTGTTTGTCCACCTTATACTTTCCAATCAGGCCAAGCCTAGGCATGAAATCCATCTGAAGCTTAAGGCGGTGATTTTGGCATACACTACACTATCCCAGTTCAGACCAAAGTGCAATGGTAAGCAGTCTAGAATAGAGTAGTGCGACAAACAAACCCTCCTGGATCTTTTCATTTAAACCAGACAAATCATGGATTTTTGATTTTGATTCAGGTGAATTAAATATTTTGATGAATATCCATGAATAAAGAACACATTTTTCAAGTCGCAAATTTTAGCATCCAAGGAACAGTGTCTTGCTGTCAAGTAGATAAAAGATAGCTAAAAGCAGTCCTGCCTAAACAAGCTAGATACACGATTGTGCGGTGAGCAAGTTTTGATTTTAGAAAATAAAACATCATGCACAACCAATGTTCCAGATATATTTCATAGAGCTGAGCTGTCATGATTTCTTTGAATTAAAAGCAGGCATATAATAGCAAAAGATGTAAATGCAATTTCACACATAATGAGCATATGCAAGACAATTATAATCAGCTCCCCCTCACAAAATGCCGTAGGGATGACAAATACCAAGTTCCCCACGCAAGTAAGCAAATCGAGAAGCATCGAGGGGTTTTGTAAAAATATCGGCAAGCTGGTGTTGGGTATCAACATATTGAAGTTCAATATCACCCTTCTCATTGTGATCTCTGAGAAAGTGATACCGTACATCAATGTGTTTGGTTCTGGAGTGCTGAACCGGGTTGTTTGCAATACAAATAGCACTAGTGTTATCACAGAAAAGTGGAACACTCTTATAATCTAACCCGAAATCCCGCAAAGTGGAAACCATCCACAAAATCTGAGAGCAACAGCTAGCTGCAGCAACATATTCGGCCTCAGCCGTCGATTGTGCAACACTAGACTGTTTGCGGGAAGACCAGCAAACCAGAGAAGTACCCAGAAAATGACAAGTACCAGAGGTACTCTTCCTATCAATTCTACACCCAGCAAAGTCCGCATCAGAATAACCTCGAAGACATAAAGATGAAGATGCTGAATACCATATGCCAAATTCAAGGGTGTGTTTGAGATACCTTAGGATGCGCTTAACCGCTTGGCGGTGCGAAGCTCGTGGTGAAGCCTGAAAACGAGCGCACAGACACACTGCGAAGTGTATGTCCGGCCTCGTGGCAGTCAAGTAGAGGAGGGAGCCGATCATGCTCCGGAACTCCTTCTGATCTACGGCTTCTCCATCTTCGTCAGGGTCCAATGCTACAGATGTAGCCATTGGAGTGGCGAGGGGCTTCGCATCGGACATGTCAAACTTCTTGAGCAGGTCCTTGGTGTACTTTGTCTGGTGGACAAAAGTACCTTGTTTGCTTTGCTTGATTTGCAAACCAAGGAAGAAGGTGAGTTCACCCATCATCGACATTTCAAATTCCCTGCTCATGGTATCTGCAAACTCGGCAACCAAAGCATGAGAAGAGCCACCAAAGATGATATCATCCACATAAATCTGAACTAGGAGGAAATCTTTGCCATGCTTGAGAGTAAACAAAGTTTTATCAACAGAGCCCATCAAATACCCTCGCTCAAGCAGAAAACACTTAAGTCTATCATACCACGCCCGAGGGGCCTGCTTGAGTCCATAAAGAGCCTTATGAAGTTTAAGGACTTTATGTGGGTACTTGGGGTTTTCAAAACCAGGGGGTTGTTTTACATAAACATCTTCACCTATGAAACCATTAAGAAAAGCACTTTTGACATCCATTTGATAGAGTTTGAATCCCCGGGATGTCGCAAAGGCAAGCAAAATCCTAATGGCTTCAAGGCGAGCAACAGGTGCAAAAGTTTCAGTAAAATCAATCCCTTCTAGTTGAGAAAAACCCTGAGCTACAAGTCTAGCCTTATTTCTAACAATTGTCCCATCCTCCCCTTGTTTATTTTTGAAAATCCATTTTGTTCCAATGAAATGAACATTAGGTGGAGGATCAACTAAAGTCCAGACTTGGTTTCTCTCAAAATTTTCAAGTTCCTCATGCATGGCATTGATCCAACTAGAATCAGAAAGTGCATGACTAACATCTAAGGGCTCGAAAGAAGCAACAAAAGCAGCATTAGTGAAATGGGCATGAGAACGAGTTACCCTTTGATCAAGCTCACCAATGATCTGCTCGGGAGGGTGCATCCTTTGAACATGATGTGGAGCCTCGCGGCGGGATGCAGTCTCCCCCTCAACTTGTGCGTTGGAGTGGTCCAAGATGACCGATGTTGAGGTAGTCGCTTCGGGACCTCGTGCCGAAGTAGTTGAAGCGGGGTCAGCTTCGGGGGTTGACGTCGAGGGTAGTAGGGGTTCATCCTCGAATTCTCCGGGATCTTCGTCTTCGAATAAGGTATGTTCCATGTCGTGTTCATTTGCCTGTTCAAAAACAGAACTAACAGAGGGGGTTGATTCATCAAAAGTCACATCACATGACTCGATGACAGTGTTAGTTTCCAAGTTATAAACACGATAGGAATGACCATGAGTAGTATAACCCAAAAAGATCCCGTCAGAAGATCGCGACTCAAATTTATCCAAATTACCACGTTTTAGGATAAAGCAGCGACAGCCAAAAACTCGAAGATGAGTAACCTTGGGCTGTCTCCCAAAATGCAGCTCATAAGATGTCAAATTTAAAATTGAGCGCAAGAAAATTCGGTTTGAGATGTAACAAGCAGTGTTCATGGCCTCAGCCCAGAATTTTCTAGGAGTCCTATGCTCATCAAGCATCGTCCTAGCCATCTCAACCAAAGTGCGGTTTTTCCTCTCAACAACACCGTTCTGTTGAGGAACCCGCGGAGAAGAGAATTGATGTTCTATGCCATGCTCCATGCAAAAGTCAACAAAGAGACTATTTTTGAACTCAGTGCCATTATCGCTTCGAATGAATTTTAATGCACCAGGGAGTTCAGTGAAAAGTCTCAAAGACAAGCTCCGAAAGTGTGAAAACACTTCATCCTTGCTGGCAAGAAAGAAGACCCAAGAGTAGCGAGAGAAATCGTCGACAATAACTAGAACGTACCACTTGCCGCCTAAAGAACTAACCCGAGAAGGACCTACAGTGTCCATATGGAGAAGTTCTCCGGGCTGTTCAGTCATCACTGTGGTGACTGGCGAATGCGAAGCGGCAATCATTTTATCATGTCGACAAGGAGCGCAAACTAAATTCTTCTCAAACTTGAGCTTGGGCAATCCTCGGATCAGACCTAGGGCGCTCAGACGAGCGAGCAACTCAAAGCTCATATGCCCTAGTCTCCTATGCCACTTCCATAGCTCAGAAGTCGAATGTGCAACAAGACAATGAGAAGAACCAGATGACTCAGAAAAATCAGCTCCAAAAACTCTCCCAACTCTGAAGATCTTACACACCATAACGCCATCAGAATTGAGCACTTGCGAAGTATCGCGATGAAATCGCACTTCGAAGCCCTCATCAAGCAACTGAGATACAGACAGCAAATTGTATCCCAGATTTTCAACCAAAGCAACATCTTTGAGAGTGAAGTTCGAATTAATTCTTACCACACCTTTACCTTTCACTCTACTCCTTCGATTGTTTCCGAAGGTGATATGTTCCCTTTGCTTGGTTGTGGTGAGGCTGGAGAACCAAGCTGCATCTCCGGTCATGTGGCGCGAACAACCGGAGTCCATGATCCACGTGCCCTCCAAGCCTCGATCTGTCGCCTACACAAGATAAGAACGTCTCGATCGCTCAGTGCTGGGGTGAGTAAAATAATGGCGAGGCATCCAGCACTGAGTGACACGAGTAGTAGGGACAGTAAAAGCAGACGGTCTACGCACATAATAATCAGAATGATGCAAAGTGCGAGGTCTACCTACATGCTGTGAAAGAACAACATGTCGAGGTCTCCTACTCTGACGAGGTACAAATCTGCTAGCCCGAGGTCTACCACCATATGGAACATGGTGAAGACCTCGAGAAGCAAAACCTCTCCGAGAAGCACGAGGAGCCTCAAAAGCAGGACGATAGTAAAACTCAGACTCATGCATACCTAAAGATGGGTAATGCATGTCCTGGTACCTCATCGCCTGAGAGCGTCGCTCATCCTTGATGCGACGAAAACAGAACCCAACCAAATGACCCGCCCGCTGACAATAGGAACAATGAAAAACTCTCCTGGGGGCACTCTCATGGGTCACAGGAGCAATTCTCGCAGGCTCCTTGGGTTTCTTCTGTGTGGTTTTCTTTGGCGGGTTTTTCTTGGCAGGAGGTGTGGTTTTCTTAGGTGGATGGGTAGGCTTTCTGGCTGATGGGGCGTCTAACAGAGCTCTCTCTTTTTCTAGGGTGGTGGGAGAGGTAAAAACAGTTTTGTTTTCACTAACTGAAGGTATCCTCTCAAAACCCAAACCTAGAGCTACCCCTGCTCTGTCAGCACACATCTTGGTCTTGGCCAAGAGCAAGTCCATCCTACCCTTTCCCTCAGTGCATTTGTTAACCACGGAAAGAAGGTATTCATTTTCGAACATGAGGTTTTCAGGTCGCTCTCTAACAGTGCCTAGCTGGTCCTTAAGGGTAATGCATGTGTCACACACAGGCTGCACATCCTTAGAACTACCGGCCCTCTCCAATCTAGCCTCCAAATCATGAACATGCTTATCACGTAAATTAATGCTATCGCGTAATAAAGAGCAGTTCATGCAATCAATAATATCATGAGGTCTAGAATCCACCTCCAAAAGCTGCTTCTGTGCAGTCTCAAGCTCAGAAAGAGTTTGAGCATGAACAGAACGCAACTGAGCAAGCTCACTCATGACAACAGAACATGATTCACATTCAGCATCATCAAATTTAGACTTAAGCATGGCATATTCAGTAGAAATATTTTCTAGCCTAAGTCTAAGGTCTTTTCTTTCTCTAGCGGCTTGCACAAGTAATCTATCCTGACCAAGCACTACTTCATTCAGCTCATCTAATTTAATTAGAAGCTGGTCAGATGATAGGTTTACCTCAGATGAGTCAAGCTCATCGCCGCTGTGATCGCTGTCGGCCATGAAGCAAAGGCCGGTGAAGTCACGTCCCTTCTTGTCCTTCTTGTCCTCCTTCCTTGGGGACTCCTCCTCCTTAGAGCTCGACTCCTCAGTTGAGGATGTGTCGATGTCGCTGAGAGCAGCAACAAAAGCTCTGGAAGCGGCCTTGGCTACTTTCTTAGCCATCTTGCCGCGCTTGCCCTTCACAAAGGGCTTCCTCTCCTTTTTGTGGTATTTAGGGCGGTCACTCTCATCTCTCTTCTTGATTTTGGGGCAATTGGCCTTAATATGAGAGGTGTCGCCACATTCATAGCAACCACTAAAACCACTTCTCCTCTGATCCCGTCTCTCATGATGAAAGCGGGTGAACCTCCGGGCAATGAGAGCAAGCTCATCATCAGCTAGAGTATCCACCTGCTCCTTTGTGACGGAGACCAAGGAGGACAAAGCAAAACCATCTGCAAGAACACAAGTGCCTGATGTGCTTGGTTCTGCAGTGGTGCCACGGCTAGTGCTAGAAACCAATGCCAATGGCTATGGCAAAGAGCTTCTGTGCACAGCAAGAGATGCCTTGGCAATCTCTGTGGACTTCAGCTTGCTAAAGAGCTCATCACAGGTCAAAGTATCATAACCTATGGACTCCTCAATGCTGGATATCTTTACTTCCCATATGCTACGGTCAAGAGCATAGAGAAGCTTGATAGCCCTATCATGATCACTGTAAGCAAGCGTCCCGTTGGATCGCAAGTTACTCACTATCGCGTCAAAGCGAGAAAACATGGCATCTATCGATTCACCAGGTGCCTACACAAACAGCTGATACTGTTGATTGTAGGTGCTTTGGCGCCTGGCCTTAATCTGAGTAGAGCCCTCATGAAAGACAGTGAGTGTTGTCCAAATCTCCCTAGCAGTCCTAAGGTGCTGCACCCTATCGAACTCACTCCGGCTCAAACCGATGAACAGTATATTTCTTGCCTTGGAATTGGCATTATACTGATCCTTCTCTGTTTGAGAGGTGCGAGTCTCAGGGATGGAGTATTGTGAGTCCACAATCTCCCAAATTGCATTTCCTTGGCTTAACAAGTAAGCCTCCATGCGCACCTTCCAGTATGCGAAGTCTGTCCCATCGAACAGAGGAATTTTACTGCCTCTATCCATGTCGCCAACAGATCACAAAACCGGTTAAGGTCAACTGGTGATCTTAACCTACTCTGATACCAATTGTTGGACCGGAAACGGCGACCAGAGGGGGGTGAATGGGAGCTTTTAAAATTTCTGGCTAAAAACTAGCCTTCGGTTTCAGTTCTGTCTTCTGCGGAACAGGCTTCGAACACTACCTTCGAAGGTCTGGTTCGGAGGTACTTCGACACCTTCGAACACAGGCTTCGGAGTAGCAAAAGTTCGAAGCCAAGAAGACTCCGCTCCACTTACAACCCTCGAAAATCTACTCTGCTAAGTCAGTGCAGGCTCCGCACACAGGGTGCTTCGAGCAGGCTTCGCACTTCACCCTTCGCAAGAGTGGACAGCCCTCTGAGGACTTCGACCAAGTACTTGGCAGCAGCAACTGGTGCTGAGCTTCGTACACGAAGGTCTACGCGCACACAAACAGACTACACTAGGGGCTTCGACACAAGAAGCAAAAACGGGCAACAATCAGGGCTTCGCTAGTAAGCAGCGAGGTCACGCCTCCTGTTACACAGAGCGAATGCACACTGACAAAACACACCTCGCACGACAAACAACCTTCACCTCAACAGGCTTCGGTGCACTACTACAGGCGAAGTATGCAAAGCGAGCTCAAGCAAAAGCACAAGACACAGGGCTTCGCCGCTTGAACAAGGAACACAGAAAAATGAACTCTCTGGATGTATTACAATCGAAGTGTGGCTACAGGAGCTCAACAGTAAATGCTCAATGTGTTAAATGTTACCTACCGAGCCCCCATATTTATAGCCCACAGTTCACCCAAAGGAAATGACTACACTACCCCTAGGGTTTACATTCATTTTGTCTCTTCAGAACTAAGGGGTACAAAAGGTAGTCCACCTTTATTTTGGAGGCTTCTCTGTCAGCTTTGCAGAGGGGACAGTGTCAGCCTTTTACAGAACAGACAGTGTCAGCCTTTGCAGTCTTTGACTTTCTGGAATCCTCCCTTCGCACGCGAGGGTGCGGAAGCTTCGGCGAGAAGCCTTGAGCTTGGTGGCCTTCGCTTCGCCGAAGATGACCTTCGATACAGTGACAGTTTTGAGCCGAAGCCGTCAAAGCTCTTGGGCCTTCGCACCAACACCTCCGGAGTGGATCACCACGGCTTCGCAGCTTCACCCAGCTCGAACTCCGTCAGTCCGTGTACCGAAGCCATGCAGGCCGAAGCACCTCAAGTCAACCTTGCTCTGGAGCTAACCTTGCTCCGAAGCCTTCCACACTCCGAAGCCCCACCTTCGGAGTACCACCCTTCGAAGTCCCTCCTTCGTCCAAGGCCTCCGCATGAAGCATTCCATGAGCACTTCATCGCAGTGCCTCTCCCGAGCACACTCCTCGACGAGCCTCACCCGGACCATGCCTTCGATGCGCCTCGACTTCTGAGACCTTCGTCGGGTACCTTCGAATGTCTCCCTCCGGAGCACACTTCGAACCCTTGCCTCCACAGAGGACTTGTTCCACCAACTCCGAAGTCACTCCATTCGGAGTACCTTCGAAGTGCCTCGCCTCTGAGGACTTTGTCTCGGAGCACCTTCAGCTGGAGCCACGCTCCGCACTCTTTGCCTTCACCTGGCACGCCTCGACCTGAGGACCTACCCGGACCACCTTCGCAGCCACCGTGACGGAGCTCCCCGCTCCCCTGGCATCAAGCCTCCCGCTTGACCCAGGTTCACCTGGCTCGAACCTTGTCCGTCGCCTCCGAAGTCCCTGCGCACCACAGACAAACAGACAAGTGTATCCAGTACTCCGGAGACCTCTCCGGGTTAGCAACCTTCGGTACACACTCCGGTGTACCGCCCAAAGTACCGAAGCCTTCGGTACGAACCCAGTCATTGTGTACTGTCGGACCCCTCCGACATGCACACTCCACTGCAACAGCTGCAGCAAGCAACACCGTACACCCTTCGGTGAACCACCTCCGAAGCCCCTTCGGAGGTACCCTTCGAACAGAGGGTAAAAGTCTGTCAATCACTCATCACAAAACACCGAAACCAACCCTTGGTTTCTCACTCGCACACACACATTTGTACCCAAGAATCCAGAGGTAGGGCTGTGGAAATAAAATATTAAATCATCATCCTCGGCCAAACATCGCAGAAGGCCGAAGGTGACTTACAAGATGCTTTTGGACAAGCACCAGCGAAGGTCCGAAAGAAGAGGTATTCACCCACGGGCTCTGGGTCGGTCGAAACCCTCTAGGAGGGCGAATCTCATGAGTGTTGAGTTCGGACCTCAAGGTCCGAACACCCCTTCGGAGTGGGTACAGCCTCCGGCAGGGTTTGGACCTCAAGGTCCGAACACCCCTTCGGATTGGGTACAGCCTCTAGCAGGGTTCGGACCTCAGTGGCGGATCCCCCCTCCGGGTTGGTCCCAACCTCCGGCAGGGTTCGGACCTCATTACCGAACCCTCCCCCGGCTTTGCCCCTGTTTCTGGAAAGCTTCGAGCTTCAGTGGTCGAACCCACCTCCTCCGGAGGGTTTCCAGCCTCTGGGTGGACCTAGGCCTCAGTGGCCGAACCCACCTCCTCCGAGCGCGTTGCAGCCTCCGGATAGACTCGGCCTCCAGTGTCCGGGCCCGCCTCCGCCATGGGCTAATTTACCTCCGACTTGGCAGGACCCTTCGCTGGTCTGGTCCAATGTACCATCGACATGGTCGGGCTCCCAACTAGCCAACGGGTTCGACACTTAGTGGGCAAAGCCACTGGAGCCTCCGATGCCGCTGGCCTACTACTGGACGATGACTCCGGATTGGCCTCCACCACCGGAGAACTTCGTGCAATGTCCAGCTACTAACACTTACACTCCTTCTAGTGTCTCCGAGTGGCAGGTTCGGCGGTCGGCGTAGGGTAACAATATTGTTCACCACCTATCCGTAGTGCCTCAGAACCGGGCTCCGCGAGATGTCGCCGGAAGGGATGAACGTGGAGATGCCTCGGAAGTTATAGTCATCAGGGTTGGATCCCAGGAGGTCCCAATCCCGAAGGATGCCCCGATGGGACTGTGCGAAGACTCGGCCGAAGCTCGGTCTGACCGGCCTACTGTGGCTGGTCCAACCGTCCTTACGAAGGTTTTTGGCACAGACCGATCTGACCGGCCCGCTATGGCCGGTCCGACCAACTAGGAGCAGGAGACCTCTCATGGCAAACGCAAGATATACGAGGCCGATACAAGAAATCCCCTTCGGCCAAAAATGTTAGAAGCAAGACCGTGGCACTCGGCACCCATCCTCAGCCATCGTGGGCGCCCTCGGGGATGTCCAAGTCACAAAAGAGGAGGTTGCAGCGCTTGCGGGCATAGGAGATACGAGAAGAGAAGGCTGAGGAGGCATGGGACGCACTTTTTGAGGAAATCTGTCCTCGGCCCACCGTGAAGAAAGTCTGGAGACCCAGGCCGGTCATAGTCGATGACTCGACCCCCGTTGTTAGCTCCGACGAAGACGATTTGCTCGACGACGACTACACTCCTGTCTCCGAAGGGCCTGCTCCTCAAGCGATGGACGTCGGCGTCATCATGTTTCCTTTTGAGTTCGCTCCACTACAGGAGGAGGCCAGGGTCGCTCAGCTAGACCTCGGCCCACGGGACGTCGTATTCGAGAAGCCCGGAGACATGAACCGTCACCTGAGACCCCTCTACATAAGGGGGCACATCGACGGGAAGCCTATCTCGAGGATGCTTGTCAATGACGGCGCCACCGTGAATCTGATGCCATACTCCCTTCTAAGGAAGCTCGGCAAAGACGATGATGACCTGAAGAAGACCAATGTCACCCTCAACAGCTTCAACGGTGACACAACGGAAGCCAAGGGGGTACTGTCCCTGGAACTGACGGTGGGAAACAAGACGCTACCCATCGCTTTCTTCGTCGTCGACGTACAAGGCAATTATAATGTATTGCTTGGGCGTGACTGGATCCATGCAAATCAGTGTGTGCCATCCACCTTGCATCAGCACCTAATACAATGGGATGGTGACGAAGTCGAGATAGAGTACGCCGATACATCGACCCATGTTAGTTTGGCCGATGCGTCCGGCGATGCCGCCCATGATGAAATAGAGTGCTTGTCGGGACGGGACCTCTCGGATTACAACTTTGTCAGTGTATCAGAGGGGAGGTCCGTTCCTATTTCCGTGAAGCTGGCCGGTGTGGCTCGGTTGTGTCTAAGATAGGAGAATGTCTAGCGCTAATCTTGATTGGCTAAAATCTCGTGTGGAGAAATATCGGTCTTCTCAAGACTGTATCGCCGAAGCCATTGAAGATTTTAGCGAGGTAGAAAAATTAGGTCAAGGCGTCCTGTCGGCCGATCCTTTGGAACAAGTAGACATATGATACGGTAGTGTTCTGAGGCCGACGTTTGTAAATCAGAATCTGAATAATGATGTAAAGGTCGAAGTAATAAAATTACTTCGATCATATGTTGATTGCTTCACATGGGATTATAGCGAGATGCCCGGGCTAAGTCGAGAGCTTGTTGAGCATCAGCTCCCCATCAAACCTAGGTTTAGGCCTTATAAACAGCCGCCACGCCACTTCAATTCGGCCATCTATGACTGAGTTAAAGAGGAGGTTGAACATCTATTAGCAGCAGGTTTTATTAGGCCATGTAGGTACGCGGAATGGGTCGCTAACATCGTGCATGTCAAGAAGAAAGATAGTGTCAAGATCCGCATCTGCGTCGACTTCAGGGATTTGAGCAAGGCTACTCTAAAAGACGAATATCCCATGCCGATAGCCGACATGTTGATCAACGATGCCTTGGGACACAAGGTACTAAGTTCTCTTGACGGCAACGCTGGTTATAATCAAATCTTTATGGCCGAAGAAGACGTTTTTAGAACAGCTTTTCGCTGCCCGAGTTTTGTCGGCTTGTTTGAGTGGGTAGTAGTGATGTTTGGTTTAAAGAATGTTGTTGCCACATACCAACGTGCCATGAACTTAATCTTTCATGACTTGATAGGGGTTATGTTAGAAGTTTATATAGATGATGTTGTGGTCAAATTGGACACTATGGAAAACCACCTCGCCGATTTGAGAGTTGCTTTCGAAAGAATGTGTCAGTATGGCTTAAAAATGAACCCGCTCAAGTGTGCTTTTGGTGTGTCGGCGGGTAAGTTCTTGGGATTCATGATTCATGAAAGAGGCAATGAAATTGATCCTACGAGGCTTGAGAAAATTAGAGGATGTGTAGCGCCGACATGTAAGAAAGATGTGCGGAAATTGCTAGGCAAGGTTAATTATTTGTGACGCTTTATACTAACTTGTCTGGCAAAATTGATGCTTTCGTCCCAATACTCCGGCTAAAAAATGAAGCCGAGTTCACTTGGGGGGCAAGCTAGCAACGTGCGTTTGAGAAAATCAAAGAGTGTTTATCGACGCCGCCAGTGGTAAGGGCACCGAAGGCCGGGATTCTATTTTGGCTTTATATTGCTGCGGAGGAGAGTGTGATTGGAGCCGTGTTGACTCAAGACATCGAAGGTAGAGAGCACATCATCACCTTCTTGAGTCATTGACTTCTAGATGCCGAGACAAGGTACGTGGTTGTGGAGCGTTTGTGTTTATCCCTCTATTATGTGTGTACCAAATTATGTCACTATCTTCTCCCTAGCACATGTATTTTCACTTGCCAAACGAATGTCATAAAATACATGTTGCAAAAGCCGATTCTAAGTGGTAGAATCGGCAAGTGGGCGTATGCGTTAATCGAATATGATTTGGCTTATGAACCATTTAATGTTATGAAAAGCCAAGTCATTGCTAATTTTATAGTGGATCACCACGTAGATATCAATTGGGGCAATAAAGTCGCTTTAATTGAAGTGTTACCATGGAAACTTTACTTTGATGGTTCGGCTTGCAAAAGTGGCCAAGGTGTTGGAGTGGTACTCATTTCACCAAGTGGTATGCGCTTTGAAACCTCGGCCTGTTTGGAATTTCATTCAACTAATAATCAAGCCGAATACGAAGCCCTATTGTTAGGTCTTGAGTTGTTCAACTCCATGGGTGTGAAATATGTTCACACATATGGTGATTCTTTATTAGTCGTGCAACAAGTAGCCAAGCTTTCTCAATGTTTTAATGGTTTGTTAAATAGCTACTTGGATAAGTGTTTAGACTTGATTTCTACCTTTAATGATTTTGAGATTACTCATGTGTCTAGAGAAGCCAACTCACTTGCAAATGACTTGGCTCAACAAGCATCAGGCTATCAAATTAGGAGGGGAAATTATGCACACGGGAAAGGCCGATGTTTGAAGATGAGGTAGCACCCGACGGTACTACTGTCGGTCTGACCGACTTTGTAAGCACGGTCCGACCACCCTTGCATATCCGGTCTGACTGACCATGTCAAGATGGTTAGATTGAATTGTGCCAGACAACCGGCAACAGTTGGTTGAACCGGGCCAACATGGCCAGTCCGACCGACTGTTGCAGGAAGGTTTAGTGCTCGGGGGCAGGTCCAAATGATAAATCTTGAGGCCAGTTCTAGTGGGAATTTGGTCATTGCTCCTTTGGTTAGTGAGGACGATTATAGGGTCCCAATCGTCCAATATTTGAGAAATCCAAGCCAAAAGGTTGATCGGAAGTTTCGGCGATAGGCTTTCAAATTTGTTTTGCTCGACGATGTGTTGTATCGCCGAACTATTGATGGAGTGCTTTTGAAGTGTTTGGACCCCGATCAAGCTAGAGTTGCTGCAGGTGAAGTACATGAAGGGCTTTGCGGTTCTCATCAGTCAGCCCCGAAGATGAGTTGGATGCTCAAAAGGGCAGGTTTTTATTGGCCGACTATGATTGAAGACTATTTTAGATACTATAGAGGATGCGAAGCTTGTCAAAAGTTTGGAAATATTCAGCTAGTGCCTATGTCGGTGCTTAATCCTATTATCAAACCATGGTCGTTCCGAGGTTGGAGTTTACACTTCATCGGCCAAATTCATCCTCCATCTTCGAAAGGGCATCGGTTCGTGTTGATGGCAACATATTACTTCACCTAATGGACCGAGGCCGTGCCGCTCAAGAACATGACTCACAACGAGGTAATTGATTTCATCTTGAAACAAATTATACATAGATTCGGCATTCCCCAAACTCTCAAGAAAAAGATTGAAGAGTTTCCAAAAAGGTGGAATGAGGTACTTTCCGAAGCTCTATGGGCTAGTAGAGTTGCAAAGCATGGTGCCACTAAAGTCAGTCCATATGAGTTATTGTATGGACAAGAAGTTGTTCTACCGGTAGAGGTGGATCTTGGCTCACTTAGATTTCTTAAGCAAGATGGCTTATCGGTCAACGAATATGAGACACTTTTAAAAGATAATTTAGAAGAGGTGACCGATAAGAGGTTGAAGGCTCTAGAGGCAATAGAGAAAGATAAAAGAAGAGTAGCTAGGGCCTACAACAAGAAGGTCAAAGCGAAATCATTTCAAATCGATGATTTGGTGTGGAAGACAATTTTTCCATCAGGCACTAGGAGTTCAAAATTCGGTAAATGGTCATCTAGTTGGGAAGGACCTTTTAAGGTAGTCGTAATTGCTCCAGGTAATGCATATGTCCTAGAGTCTTTACAAGGAGAGTGATTTCGAAGGGCTTTGAATGGTAGATATTTGAAAAAGTACTTCCCAAGTGTGTGGCAAAACGCTTGAAGTGTTAAAAGGCCGATATTGCAAGTATCGCCCAAGGCCTATTGTGCTTTTAGCTCACTAAGTTTGCTAAAAGGCAGGGGGCATGTGTTTATAGAAAAAAATGGCATTAATGGCCAAACTAGGCAAATACTGAGAAATGGTATTTTTGACCGAAAATATGTCAAACCTGGCAAAGGCCGATCTGACCGACTATGGTAGGTCGGTCCAACCGGCCAGGTCCAGTCAGACCGGACACATGGGCTCGGTTAGACTGGCTAGGGTCCAGATTATGGATCCGAGTAGGATTCGAGGTATTTTCGCCCAAAACTTATCTCAACAGGGTTTTGGACGCATCTAACTCTATCTCTAGCTAGGGATAACTAGCCCACCCCCCTATAAATACTAGGGGCAAAGCCGATTCAAGGGCTCTCTCTCCAATCCACAAATCCAAAGCCCTAGCTTTGAATCGCATTTATTTTCTTTACTTTCTGTACCTTCGTGGGTTTGCTTGAAAGCCCTCCATCTGTTGTGTCTGTAATCACGGTAACCCTTGTTGGTTCGCTTGTGAACCTCTCGTTAATCCACGTAATGGATTGCTATCCTTTTTATCGGTTTTTATCGCCCTACTCGGCAATTCGGCCCTCCAGCCAAATTGTGTTTGATCTCTTATTGTTTTTGCAGATCAATTGCCTTCCTAAACACTTCTACAAAATTTGGAGCCGATCAGATCTCGTTTGCTAGGCCGTCCAAGGTCTAACAGATTGGAGCTGTTGTCGCCGGTCCGACCGGAGGTGAAAGGCCGGTCTGACCGGAGCCCTCCGTCAGGCTATTGTCGGCAATGGCAGGTCAGACAGAAGGTGCCCCGCCGGTCTGACCGGGACACTCCGTACTGCGCTGAAGCCCTTCGCCGAAGCCTCACGCGCCGAAGCCTGTGTACTTCGGAGCCTACCTCGTTGGTCCGACCAGGAGGGTTTCGCTGGTTCGACCGGAGATCTTCACACCGTGCCGGACCCTACTTCGCAGCTATCTTCGGGACGCGCCCGAAGTCCCTTCGCAACCTCCGGTCCGACCGAGGTTGTACCTCCGGTCTGACCGGGCTTGAGGCCGAAGGTGCCCTAGGGACCCTTCGGACCTGACTCCGCTATAACTCCGAATCGGCCTCCGAATTGGCCGATTCCAAGTATTTTGGTCATTTTGTTATTGTTTACATTGTTATTAATACTTTTCGGCAAATTGGATTAAAATATTAATTATTTATCTGATTGCCTAGCGACTCCAAATCCCTTGTCACTATCCAGGGTAGTCAGAATGCGACATCGGTATCGTTGTGATACTTTTGGACGTCGAACCGGCCCAAGTGCGGAGGCGCATTTCTGCATCAACACAATGTTTAGAAGGTTCGGCTTTACTGAGGCCAGTCCTCCAACTCCAATCGCTAGCATACTGTCGCGCCCCGATTTAATAAATCAGGACTTTTATTGAAATTCCATAGAAAATCAATAAAAACAAGACGTTCATCATGCGACCACGTACAATACGAGCAAATCATTCACGGTTCGTAGACCGTATTAGTACAAAAGTGAATAAATATGAAGAGAAACTAATAAATCAAAGGGGTCCTAGATGAACGCCTCCTTCCAGTCTCGCCTTGACTGGGTCGCTACTCCAGACCTTCATCCTCCTCGTAGTAGACGAGCTCTGATGGTGTAAGTCAACGGGGTGAGTACAGATGTACTCAGCAAGCCACCGAATGCAAATATAATGCAAGATAATAACAAGGGAGATAGTGGCTAATTTTGCGGAAGAAGCATAATTGTAAAGCATTAAATGTGATCAATTTATTAGTACTGAAATGTAAACATGTGTATGCATCATCATCTTTCTAACTCGAGGAGTACGTTTTACCTCCTCGCACAACAGTCCTTACATGCCATGAATAACTCAACCATTCAAACAATTGTAAACTAAATGCGAGTAGTCACACAACCCGCCCTTGACCGTGGGCTCGGCTTTTCGAAAAGATTTGAATTACTCTGATCAGAGATGTACCACTGTACCCACAAGGCACGCACTCATCACTTACACCAAAGTGTAACGAGATGACCCATTCCACGGGAACTCGTGCCAAAACCTTCCATATGGTCCCCTCCTACTCAACAGCACCCTCTTATGGGTTTCGTATCGTGTCTCGACATGTCGAGTTTCCACCATACCCCCCCTTGAGCCATCGTCGGTACAAGGCGCCCTGAGGGTTAGCCCCATGCCCCCTCCACTATGGTGCCGAGAGCCAGAGTGTTCCACACTTCCAGTTAGGACTTACCCATTAGACTTGTGGTTGGTACGGAAGTGCTTTGCAACAGATCTCGTGGACCGGTCCTTATAGTGCCCCGGGTGCGACCAACCAGTTTCCGAGCTTGCACCCGGAACCCACCATACTTATAACCTAGCCAACTCCAACAGAGTCCAGAGACGAGAATAACGGGGAAATTTCATATACAGAATCCAGCTATCTACGACTCATTCTTTTTATCCTATAGCAGTGGTGCCGGTACATTGGGCACTAGCTAATAATTTAGAGTAGAGTGATAAGGAGTTAAGGCTCAATAAGCATGGCTTGGGTTTGCACACAAGGTTGGGGATCTAATAAATATAAGTGTAAGGCTTGATATTGGACTAATGCAATATTTATCCTATGGGTTATAGCGATAATTTATTAAAACATGGGCTCAAAGATGATCAACTGTTTCCACAAGAGGGTCGATGACTTGCCTTGATCCGTGAATGGTGAAGGTGGAACCTCGGGATAAGACTCGGGATCTTCGACGACGTTGTAGTCTTCTCGATACGGAAAAGTAAACACAACATTCAATAAACAATCCAAAATCAAGCATACAAGCATACAAGTTGTCGTTGGATTTAAGTAAGGGAGATAGAGTCTTAAATTCTAGGGAATTGTTACTTAAATATTTAAGATTTGATTCCTAATGAGATTTCTGAATTTATGACTTGATGTAATTTATTTTTCCTAGGGGTTTTTATTTCCCCTTTTTAGAGATGAACTAAAAAGGTATAAATTAGCCTTGATGTTTTTATGGTATCAAAAATAGTGACTTTAAATTATTAAGTCTTCTGAAGTGTGTTATATAGCTTTAAGATAATTTCATAAAGTATGGATCTTTACTATATGAATTAATTAAATATCCTAAAATGGCTTTTGCAATATTAATTAATAGATTAAAGTGGGCAAAGTGAACATGCTATTTTTGTTGCATTAAAACAGTGGAATAAAGTCATTAAGTACTCTAAATTTATTATATAAGTTTTCATGATATTTTTGTAAAGTGTTGCATTTTTATTATATGAGTTAATCATTTACCTTAAAGGGCCTTGGAAATGTTATTGAATAAAATGAAATGGGCAAAATGAATCATTATATTTTTATTGGCTTATAAACAGTGTCATGGACTCAATATGTCCCCAGAAATTAATATATATATATATATATATATATTTAAGGGTTTTTCTGGATTATTTAAATGAAATATGATTTTAATCCTAAAGGGGACTTTTCTTTATTATTTAATAAGATCATTTTGTGCCAAATAAATATATTGTTTTTATTGTATGAAAGCATAGAGAATAAAAAGACAAATTTTCTAGAATTAAAATGGTGAAATTTGGAGTTAATTTGAGCAAGATATGAATTTTTGAAGTTTAAAGCTATTTTCTGAATTTTGTTTAAACCAGAAAACAGTCTCTGGTCCACGGTGAACTGGGTTCACCGTGAACCGTTGACTGCGCGCGTGGACCAGGCCGATCAGGACCGTTGGATCCAGATCCGATGGGCGGTCGCGGGGCGAGGCGCTTAAGTTACAGCGGATGGCCCAGATGGGTCCGTAGCGCTTTGACTGGACCAACGTCCAGGATTAAACCCCCTTGAGGGTTTAATCTGGAGCGCCCAGATCCGATCGGAGGGCTCTGAGCCCATCCGACACGGCACGGCTGAAGGGGAAAAAATACCCCCGTCTTCTCTAGCTCCGGCGACACGACGGCAGGGGATACCGGCGACGTCGTCGGCTAACCGGTCGGGTTAAGGTCAAAAATGGAAAGAGGAGGTTGTGAGGAGCTTAGGCGTACCGGCGGCGGTGGAAAAAGGGGACCGGCGACGACTGACGATGAGGAGAGGGCGGCGGGGTCCTTCGAGATCGACGGCGGCGGCGATATCCGGCGGTTTTCCGGCCTAACGGAGGCGATGCCGAGGTAGAGGAGGCGGAGGGGATCCCGGCGATGGAGATGGCGAGGGAGGCGGTGGCCCGGAGCGCCGGTGAGGGCTTGCCGGAGTGCGAGCAGAGGCACAACCCGAAAAATGAAGGCGGCGGCTCGGGATGGGGAGGACTCGAGTGGTTGCGGTGTGGGCGTGATGCGGTGGTCTTGGGGTTAAATAGTGCTCACCGGTGGCGAAGTTTGGAAGGTTAAACGGAGGTAACCCGAGGGCTTCCGAAATGGCGCCGGCGAGGTTTCCCTATACGCGGTTACTTGCCATCCGGGAGGGAAAACATGCGGAAAAGGTTGGAAAGGGACCGCCGGCGGGAGGGGAAGGCGATCCACGGCTCGATTTGGCGGATCCGGCCAGCCGACGGCGGATTTGGCAGGGGGGCGCCGTGTATGGAAGGGGAGGGATCCCCTTCCATTTGGAGAAGACGGAACTGACAGGTGGGGGCCACCTGTCAGCCGGCGGGCGTGAGAGAGGAGGGTCCGACAAGCGGGCCCGGCGTGGCAGCGGGAGAGAGGGGCGCATGAGAGGCTGGCGCGTGGACCCAGCGAAGCGCGTGGGAGAGGAGAGAGGGGGGGACGTGCCGACAGGTGGGTCCCGCCTGTCGGTGGGCGCGGCTGGACTGGGCCGGGCCGAAAGGCCTTAGAGGGGGAAAACAGGGCTGCGGCCCAATAGCTTTTAAAATTGTTTTTCTGATTAAAATAATTCCAGAAATTCATATATTTGCTTAAGGCTTGAAGCATTGTTGCTAAAATTTTGTAAAAATTCTCAAAAATATTTCTTGGCCTCTAGTTTATCCCATAAAATTTTCAAGTCCAAATTATGAATATTTATCTCTGTTTGGCTTTAATAGGGCTTTTTAGGAGTTTTCTTTAATAATAAAATTCAGAAATTCCTTTATTAATATATTTCTTTCATTTTATTTTATTTTAATTTTGGGGCTGTTACACATACCCCCGGTAAATCATATTTATAGCATAACATACGGTAGTACAGGCAAAACTATCACGTCTTCGGCCTCTACACCTATGGCCGAGACTAACCACTACACTTACAGTCAGGCTAACCCTGCTTATTATGCACGGCCTCCACCTATGCCCGCGTCATCTTTTCCCGTGCTGCCTGCGCCGCACGCTCCTACGCACTTGCATAGACCCGAACAAGTCATATACCCTGAGCCAGCACGAGAGGAGGAGCCCCGCGGTCGACATGCCAACATACCACCGCGTGTCGCGCCCCCACATGAGAGACGCGCATAGACAGGAGGCTTGGACGACATTGAGGAGCAGATCCGCGCGGTGTTTAGGGAGTGTACCGGCTTCGCACCTCGGGATCGGGCTAGGATTTAACGAAAGTCGTACCCTGATTACTTCGATTCCATACCCGACCGTAGAGCATGTTAGGCAATTCTTAGCACAATGTGAAAAAGCTAGTGGGTTGGATGCATTAAAACTTAGACTATTCTCTCTTTCGCTATCCGGCACCATTTTCATTTGGTTTTCGGCGCTACTACCGAACTCCATCCAAACGTGGGCCCAATTAGAATAGAGGTTCCATGACTATTTAAGGAGAGGCTAGATAACCAAAACTTTTTAGAAGTCAGCCAAGTCCTACAGCAGGCTCTGGTCCAGGAAGGCCGAACCAAGGATAAAAATTCATTAAAATGTTTAACAAACTTAGAGCTGAAGTTCACATCATGGAGCACTCCGACGAAGAAGAGTCGGGGGAAGAAGATGATTCAACTGATATGTATGCGGCCGAATGACCCTGGAATGCTAAGACCAAACCTATCACCTGTTCAGAGTTGTGGTCGTCTCCCACTAAGAGTTGGCACAACGAGGTTAAATACTCTTTTGATGTGACTAAGTGCGACAAAATATTTGACTTCCTCTTGAAGAACCAGCTTCTCAAGTTGCCCAAGGGTCAAATCATCCCGACCGCCGATGAACTAAATAAGTGCCCCTACTATAAGTGACATGATTCACATTCTCGTTATACTAATGATTGCAACGTTTTCTGTCGGTGGGTTCAATTGGCCATAGAAGAAGGACGATTGAAAATAGATTCTAGTCCGAAGATGAAGCTAGACAAAGACCCCTTCCCCGTGATCACCGTCGACCTCGACGAGAAGAAGGTGTTAATTCGGCCAGAACAGGCTGAGTCATCTAAAGAGAAAGCGGTTGTTATTGGAGAACCCCGCATGCGCACACTCATACCAAAGAACCCTAAAGTGGGAGTGTGGAAAAGGAACATCGACATGTATTATTTGGATAGGGCTCGCAAGAAGCCAAAGGTAACATACTAGATGTTGTTGAATAAACACTAGAAGAAGGCTGAGAAAACAGACACATGGCCAAAAATGCCAAGACAGCCGAAGGGGCCAAGGCAATCGAACCCTTCGAAGGGTGACTTCAGACCCCAATAGCCGAACCTCCTGAAGGGTGAGTTCGGACCCCAATGGCCGAACCATCCGAAGAATGAGTTCAGACCCCGATGGCTGAACCCACCTCCGCTCTAGGTGAACCCCCCGGTGGGAGAGCTCGGCCCGCAATGGCCGAACATACCTCCGGCCTAGTGGGACCTTTCGCTGATATGGTCCGAAGTACCTTTGATGTGGCTGAACCCCCTCTAAGCGATGGGCTCGGCTCTCAGTGGGCGAAGCTACTAGAACCTCCGATGCCTCTGCTGTACTACTGGACGGGGTCCCCGTGGGCTCCGAACTATGCTTCACCGCCGGAGTACCCTTCGCAGCATACTATTACCCCCTTTTTCCCTCGGAGTGCTATGATTGGCAGGGGCAGATGGATACGGTGAAGGGGAACATTTTCCACAGGCTATCCATGGTGCCTCTGAGCCGACTAACGTAGGACGAAGCCAAAGGGGATGGGAGCGAAGAGGCGAGGCAGAGGGAGTCCGAAGTTATCATAGTCAAGGTAGGGTCTCAGGAGGTCCCAATCCCGAAGGCCCCCTCGCCGAAGCACGACGGATGTAAGTCCCCTAGTCTGACCAAGTCCATCACCGGGCCCGGTCCGATCGGCCTAGCGAGGCCGGTCCAATTGAGAGGGTATAGGGAGAGGTTCTCACCAATCGCAAACATTATGAGGCCGACCCAGGTAATTCCCGTTCAGCCAAAAATCACAGGAACAAGTTGGTGGTGCCTCGTACTAAGCCACAACCATCTTGGGCACCTCCGGGCATGTCCAAATCACAGAAGAGGTACCTACAATGGTTGCGGTCACAAGAGATACGCGAGAAGAAGGCCGAGGATGAGCGAGATGCCATCTTCTAGGAAATACACCCTCGACCAGTCGTGAAGCAAGTAAGGAAGCCCAAGTCAGTTGAGGCGAACATTCTGGCTCTCATTCCAAGCGACGACAACGACTACACGCCCGTCTCCAAGGGGGCCACACCTCAGGCAATGGACATAAACGTCGTTATAATTCCCACTGAGTTCGCACTACCACGAGATGAGGCTGAGGTCACTTAGTTGAGCCTCAGCCCACGAGACACTGTTTTTGAGAAGCCCAAGGATACAGCTTGTGTCTTGAAGCCTCTCTACGTCAAGGGGCACATCGACGGAAAGCTGATCTCCAGGATGCTTGTTGATGGTGGCGCCACTGTCAACTTGATGTTGTACTCTCTCTTGAAGAAGCTTGGCAGGGGCGAAGAGGATCTAAAGAAGACCAACCTAATGCTCAACGGCTTTAACGGTGAAGCAAAGGGTGTGCTCTCTCTAGAGTTGACGGTGGGCAATAAGACGTTGTCGATGGCATTCTTCATCATCGATGTGCAAGGTAACTACAGTGTGCTACTTGGGCTTGATTGGATTCGCGCAAATTATTGTATTCCATCTACTTTGCACCAGTGCCTAATGCAGTGGGATGGCGATGATGTGGAGGTTGTCCCAGCTGATACTTCGGCCCAATTAGTATTGGCTGATGTATATATCGACGTTGTCCATGATAAGGTAGAGTGTCTATCAAGTAGAGATCTCTCGGATTACGACTTCGTTAGCGTGTCCGAAAGATGTTTTGTACCCGTGTCTATGAAGTCGGCTAGTGTAGCACGACTATTTCTAAACTAGTAGTCATGTCTAGTAAGGGTAATCTTGATTGAAGATTTTAACGAAATAGAAAAGTTAGGTCAAGGTTTTGTGTCGGTCGATCCTCTAGAAGAGGTCGATATAGGCAATGGTAGCATTCCAAGGACGACTTTTGTAAACAAAATTTTACACGCTAGCGAAAAGGGCGAAGTAATAAAGTTGCTTCGGTCGTATGTTGATTGTTTCGCATGGGAGTCTAACAAAAATACTTGTATGCACCAAAAACCCTAGGTTCCGAGGGGGAAATTCATTATAAAGGACAAATTTTAACGGAGGGGGGAGCTACAGTTGATGGGGAACTTGCTTTAGGAAAAATAGTGAGATGCTCGGACTAAGCCGTGAGCTCGTAGAGCATCGGTTGCCTATCAAACCCTGGTTTAGGCCTTATAAACAGCTCCCTCATAGCATTAATTCGGCCGTGTATGACCGAGTTAAAGAGGAGATAGAACAGTTACTCAAGGCTGAATTTATTAGGCCATCCAGGTATGCTGAATGGGTTGCTAACATTGTGCCTGTAGGGAAGAAAGGGAGCGACAAAATACGAGTTTGTATTGATTTTAGGGATCTGAACAAGGCCACTCCAAAGGACGAGTATCCCATCCCGATAGTCGACATGTTGATCAATGATGCTTCAGGACACAAGGTACTAAGTTTTCTTGATGACAATGCTGGTTATAATCAAATCTTAATGGCCGAAGATGACGTCTACAAGACAACCTTTTGATGCCCTGGTTTTGTTGGCTTATTCAAGTCGGTTGTTATGACTTTTGGTTTAAAGAATGTCGGCACTGCATATCAACGTGCTATGAACTTGATCTTTCATGACTTGCTTGGAGTTATGCTAGAGGTCTATATAGATGATGTTGTAGTTAATCAGATGCTATGGGAAACCATCTAGCTGATTTGAGAGTTGCTTTTGATAGAATGCATCAATATGGCTTGAAGATGAACCTACTCAAGTGTGCATTTGGCGTGTCGGTGAGCAAATTCTTAGGATTCATGATTCATGAAAGAGGTATTGATATTGATCCTAAGAGGCTTGATAAGATTAGGAACTTTGAAGCACCGACAAGCAAGAGAGATGTGCAAAAGTTGCTAGGCAAGATGAATTATTTGTGTCGCTGTTGGTGTAAAAGATTACGCTAATAGGTTCTCTAAGATTAAGAACTAACAAACAAAGAGTTTGTGAAGCGGACTATCTCAAGCCTCCGTAAAGGATAATAGCTCGAAGTAGCTCGAAGTTGTGTATTGAATATCTGAATATTCAATGGCTATTACAGGGTGAGAAAGGGGGTATTTATAGGTAAAAACTCTAAGGAAAAGACCTTTTTACCCCTCAATTACAACCGACATAGTGGAAACTATTCGGTTCCCCGAATAGGGCTAAAATGGGAAAATAGTTTCGAAGGAGGTAGATAAGGCAGGCGTCCCATCCTTCTGGCTGTTTCCCATTGCGGTATTGTATCTTCGAAGGGTATCTTCAAACCAGAGTTCAGACGAACCCTTCGACTTTAAACCTTCATCAATTCGGAGACAAGTCTTTGGCTTAGAACTTTACAAGTTGTCTTTGTCTCTTAATCTTGAAGGTCCTGGGGATGAAGTATTTTCCCCCAACAGTCGCTTTATATCTAACTTGTCTAGCAAGATCGATGCTTTTGTCCCCATACTCCAGCTAAAGAATGAGGCCGAATTAATTTGGGGGGCAAGTCAGCAAAGCGCTTTTGAGAAGATTAAAGATTGTTTGTCATCACCGCCCGTGGTAAGAGCACCAAAAGTCAGGATTCCATTTCGTCTATACATTGCTGCAGAAGATAGCGTGATAGGAGCCGTACTAACTCAAGAGGTGGAGGGAGAAGAGTACATCATCAAATTCTTGAGCCACCGCTTGCTAGATGACGAGATAAGGTACATGTCTATGGAGCGCTTGTGTTTATCACTTTATTATGTATGTACCAAATTATGCCACTATTTTCTCCCTAGCACATGTATTATTGCTTGTCAAACCGAAGTCATAAAATACATGTTACAAAAGCCGATTCTAAGAGGTAGAATCGGAAAGTGGGATTATTCTTTGATTGAATATGATTTGGCTTATGAACCTTTGAGATCTATGTAAGGCCAAATCGTCGCTAACTTTATAGTTGATCACCACGTAGACATCAATTGGGGTAGCAATATTGCTCTAATTGAAGTAGTGCCATGGAAACTTTATTTTGATGGTTTGGCTTGCAAAAGTGGTCAAGGAATTAGAGTGGTTATCATATCCCCTGATGGTATGCCCTTTGAGACCTCGGCCCGTTTAGAATTTCCTTCTACTAATAATCAAGCCGAGTATGAAGCTTTATTGCTAGGACTTGAATTGCTAGGTTTCATGGGTGTTAAACATATTCATGCATATGGTGCTTCTCTATTAGTTGTACAACAAGTAGCTAAAATTTCTCAATGTTTTAATGGTTTGCTAAATAGCTACTTGGATAAATGTTTATACATAATTGATACTTTTGATGACTTCAAAATTTCTCACGTGTCTAGAGAAGCCAATTCAATTGCAAATGATTTGGCTCAGCAAGCATCTGGCTATCAAGTTAGGCAAGGTAGATTTTTTGTACAAACAAGGCCGATGCTTGAACTCTCTATGTCAGCCGAAGCCAGAGACTTCAAACTGATGCACTGCCCATCGGACCCTCTGGACCGGACCCCTTCGCCCGTCGAAGGGTGTTGTGTTCCGGAGCCCCCATGCCAGAGACCATCTACTGAAGGGCTCTACGCACCGGGCTCCTCACGCCGAAGCCTTCCGAATGTCGGGGGCCTTCGCACGCCAGACCCCTCCATCGTAGGGCTTCAGTCTGATCGGCTCCGCACGACCGATCCGACCAACCTTCGATAGAAACAAGAAAGGCTCAAGGGGACTTGGATATTCACAAATTAGACACCACTTCGGGAAAAGAATTGGCGAACCCTCCGAAAATCCATAGGGATGATTGGAGAAGTCCAATCGTCCAGTATTTAAAAGATCCCAGTCAAAGGGTTGATCGGAAAGTTCGGCGATAGGCATTTAAATTTGTGTTGCTTGACAATGTGTTGTATCGCCGAATTCTAGATGCCAATCAATCTAGAGTGGTTATAGGATAAGTTCATGAGGGACTTTGTGGCACTCATCAGTCGGCCTAGAAAATGAGTTGCATGCTCAAAAGAGCAGGATTTTATTGGTCGACTATGACTGAGGATTGTTTTAAGTATTATAGAGGGTGTGAAGCATGTCAAAAGTTTTGTAATATTCAGTTGGCTCCTGCATCACTACTTAACCCTATTATCAAACCATAGTCGTTCCGAGGTTGGTGCTTGGACTTCATCAGCCAAATTCATCCTCCCTCTTCAAAGGGGCATCGGTTCGTGTTGATGGCTACAGATTACTTCACCAAGTGGACCAAGGTCGTGCCTCTCAAGAACATGACTCATAACGAGGTAACTGATTTCATCTTGAAGCACATCATACATAGATTCAGTATTCCCTAAACTCTCACTACGGATCAGGGTACTTCATTTATTGCTAAAGAAGTGAAAGACTTTGCCGAATTTTATGGAATTAAGTTGATAAACTCTTCACCATACTATGCTCAGGCCAATGGTCAGGCCGAGTCTAGTAATAAAACTGTATTTAAGCTCATTAAGAAGAAAATTGAAGAGTTCCCTAAAAGGTGGCATGAAGTGCTTTATGAAGCAGTATGGTCTTGTAGAGTTGCAAAGCATGGTGCTACCAAAGTTAGTCCATATGAGTTAGTATATGGTCAAGAAGTCGTTCTACCAATAGAGGTAGATCTTGGCTCATTAAGATTTCTTAAGCAAGATGGCTTATCGGTCGGTGAATATGAAACTCTTTTGAAGGATAATTTGGAAGAAGTGATCGATAAGAGGCTAAGGGCTCTAGAGGCTATAGAAAAAGATAAGAGGATAATAGTTAGAGCCTACAACAAAAGAGTCAAAGAAAAATTGTTTCAAGTCGGTGACTTGGTTTGGAAGACGATTTTGCCGTTAGGCACAAAAGCCCAAAATTTGGTAAATGGTCGCCCAGTTGGGAAGGTCCTTTTAAAGTAGTTGAGATGCTCTAGGCAATGCATATCTATTAGAGTCTCTACAAGGAGAGCGATTTCGAAGAGCCTTGAATGGTAGGTATTTGAAAAGGTATTTCCCAAGTGTGTGGAAAAGTGCTTGAAAGTGTCAAAAGGCCGATATAGAGTATATCGCCCTTGGCCCATTATGCTTTTAGCTTACTTAGTTTGCTAAAAGGTAGGGGGACATGTGTTGATAGCAAAAAATGGCATTAATGGTCTAAATTGTCAAAATATCAATTTTGGTAATTTTGGGCCGACAATATGCAATTCTTGGCACAGGCCGAAGCCCTGAAGTGCCGAAGGCCCATCCGCATGGGGCTTCGGTGTTCTTTTAGCGGCCTGCTTCGTAGGTTAGCTTCGGCCCGAAGGGCCCCTTCTATGGCCTGCTTCACCGAAGTTTCGGCCCAAAGAGCCTACTTTGGCGGGCCTGCCGAAGGCTCACTTCGGGTAGGTTTCGGATGTGAGTCTGATAAGGATTCAGGTTGTTTTTATCTCTAATGGAGTCTTATCTTGATTAGGCCGAATCTTATTAGATTAGAGTTATAGATAAGAAGACTAGCCCCTATAAATACAGCGGTGAGGCCGATTCATAGGACCCCTAACACATATCAATTCTTCAAACCCTAGTTTGAACCGTACCTTTATTACTTTCTGCATTAGCTCAGTAGACCTTTGTGGGTTTGCGCTGGAAGCCCTCCGTTGGCCATGCCATAATTGTGGTAAGCCTTGTTGTTCGCTTGTGAATCATCCGTTAATCTACGTAACAGATTGCTATCACCTTGTTGGCTCGCTTGTGAACCATCCATTAATCTACGTAACAGATTGCTACGCTTTGTTTTATCTGTTTCCTATGACTACACTTGGTAATTTGGTCTCTAAGCTGAATTGGTAGTTGATCTTTGTTTTGCTGTAGGATTCACGTTCGGAGCCCCATTCGCCAAAGGTTTCTGGAGCTAGGAAGCAGGTTTCGGAGGCTACCGGAGCACCCTTCGGTGAGTCTTCGCTTCGTCCGACCGTGCTGGATCTGTCACGCCGTTGTTGGTCTAGTCAAGTCTCGCACACCGAAGCTACTTCATATCGGAGGTGTTTTGCGCTGGAGTCATGCTAGAATGTTCCGCATCAGACTTCATTGTCCAGAACACTCCGCAGTAGGTCTCATCATGTCAGAGACTTCGCGCCGAACCCTGTCGTTCGGAGGCGATTTCACGTCGTGATCTGTTTAGATCCTGTCTTTAGTCAGATCGATTCGAACGCCGAAGGTTACCTTCGGTGCAAACTTCACATCAAACGCCGAAGGCCCCCTTCGGTGACCCTTCACATGGTATACTCAGTACCAATCAGGCTTCGTCCGGCCGATTGGGTTGTTTTATCTATATATTTCAGCTAATTGGATTATTTCTTTGCAATCTGATTACGTGACGACTCCAACCCTCCTTGCCACTATTAAGGGTAGTCGAAACGTGACGTCAGTATTGTGTTATGCTTAGGCTTATCCCTAGGTATCCACATACTTTTGGATCGTCGAACCGACCCAAGTGCGGGGCCATGTTTTCGTGTCAACAAAAACCTAAGCATTCCCTTCATTAAACTCTAAAGCACATCCTTGAAGATTCACTTGTTTCTAAGCATCATCCATGAAATATTTCTCTAAACATTTTTAATTTTTTATCACAGAATCTATGTATGATATCATAACACCATGTCAAGTTTCAGGGTTTTTCAACTTTTTTGAATTGTTTAAAATTAAAACACCAAGAATATGTGTGTTGTCGATGGAGTGCATTCATAGTGATATCTTAAATTTTCTTTACCTTTACTATGCAAGGCCTAACTTAGCTATCACAATAGAAGTATGATTTTTTCAAAATATTTTGTTGCTTATTTAATACACTTGCAGTTCAAAATTGGCATATTTCAATTTAAATTCATAAAGATATTTAATTAACTAAAAATAGCAAACTAGCCGTAAAAAAGCATTTTTTTGGCATAGTATAAGATACATTGGGTTTTCGTAGTACAAAAAGTTTTAAGTGCAAACAAAAATTTAAATATCGATTTGCTTCTAAACCTTACTCATTCCATCCTAAACTCCTAAACATTCTCCAAGATTCTTCAAATTCTAAACGTCATACATGAAAACTTTGCTGAAATATTATAAAGTTCTTATCATAGTAAATATGTATGATATAATAACACCATGTCAAGTATCATATTTTTAGGCTTCAATTTAATTTTCTTTAATTAAAAAACCTTGGTGCTCCATGTTGTCGATCGAGTGTCGTAACTTAGATTTTTTTAATATTTAGTTATATTTAGTTGTAAAATATTACAAATGGACTCATAAACATAAATGTGGTTTTATACATTTTTAGTAATTATTTCATGTACATGCAGTTCAAATTTGACCCACTTCGAATTAAATCACAGAAATACACTTAATTAATTAAAAATGGCAAACTCACTCAGAAAAATATGAAAATTTTCCATGGCTTAATATAGGTTCCATTATGAGTGTAAAAAAATTCAAGTTTCAAACATGTTTAAAATTTGAAATGGGCTCAAAATATATTTTCACATAAAATAATGAGCATTTTAACTTTGTCGAGTGTTTTTTAACAAAACACTCGGCAAACTAGGCTAATTTGCCGAGTGCCCGTTAGTGGCACTCGGCAAACCCTAATTTTTCCTTCTGTCGTTATAACGATGGCAAGAAAAATGGGGGCGCACTATTTTTCAGCATGTTTGTCGAGTGTAACAAGTTTACCGAGAGCCCGATAGAATGCACTCGGCAAAGCCTCGGGCACTCGGCAAACATGTTGTTTCCGGTAGTGCAATATAGTAAGTTACACATTAAATATATATATAATATATTATTAAATATACTACTAAATTAGTCATGTTATAATATATAACATGTCACCAATATAAATTCAACGACAATATTTATTAACCTTGTCTCTTTAAGGTATGTTCCAATCTAGCGCCCACCCCAATCATTTCACCCTGATTCGATCGATCCATTCCGCCGTTCAGGCCCATCTCATGCTCTATCATCGCACGCCAATTGGACACCGCCACTGTCTCTTATATTGATATTAGAAATAATCGTAAATAATCAATAATACCAAGAGTCATACACATTTTCTAATAGTATTAGAGTTACCGTCTATATAATTGTTAGTAAGTTTTTTATTGGTAATCAATTTTACTCGGGAAACTTTTATAATCTTTTATTTAAGAATTTTTTAGTGTTAATTCTGATACATGTTTGTTTCTAAGATACTAATATGTACCATAATGAATATTAAAATTGTGGTTACCTCAAGTACCATAAAATCACTTTTTACTATTACTTCCGTATGTATGTAGCCTGTCCTATAAATATTGAGATATAATGTTTGTTTTATGCATGTGTGGTAAAAAGTGTTGATAGAAGAGTAATGGAATCTGGAAATTTGTATTGTAATTGTTACTGTTCCTCATTATTGAATTTATGAGGTTGTGTATTTTCGAGCATTTTGTTGAGTATCACCGTAGAAATATTGTCATATAAACACTAAGCATGAACATAATAATTATATGTACGTGGTATTTTTCCGACATCTCTCTTCAGTGAAGTGAAGTGGAATTACAATCATTAAAAGCAGCTCCCCTTTGTTAGCACCACAACCCTCCACGTCATCATTTTTTGAAAAAAAAAACCTTCGGTTCTCTTGTAATTTGTTTTGGTCCTACCGTTTTGGCTGATGTGGCCGTCTCTGTGAGGCACCATGGCCGTCTCTGAGATTTTATACGCGAAGGAGACAAAAATTCGGAAATTCAGAGTGCGCTCTAAAAACAAAAAATGCAAGGTTATTTCCGCAAAATGACAGTCGCTGGGAGCCTAGCACCCGCATGCTTTGTTCCCCATTCCCCGTCTCCCATGCCCCTAACCCTAGCCGCTCCTCACCCCTACCAACGTGTTCTCATCTGCTGTTGCCGCCTCCTCCCAATCACTAACGTGGTTGCAGCACTCGCCAATCTCCTCCCTCCCGATCACTAACGTGGTTGCAGCACTCGCCAATCTCCTCTGCTTCGTCATCGTCTCCCCCGTTGGCGACCTCTGCCATGCCACCGCCATGCCACTGCCATTGGGGGTACCTGAACCTATTACGTGCGCTCTGGCTCGGACCCGCTAGGCCTCGACCCGACCACCCCTAGTGCCATCCACGGCAGCCTCTACGCGTCGCTGCGCACCAACCTAGCTAGCGGGCTGATGGGCTCCAGAGGCTTCGTGCTCGAGGGCAGGGTCTTCGTCGGTGATCTGCGCACATTCCCGGGGCACCGAGAGGTGCTTGCCTTCCTCCACGCCTTTGCGGAGGTGCTCGATGTCGCCGTACATGTCAGGCTCCATGCCGAGCTGCGACGCGTGCGACCCCTTGGCCTGGGGAGGGGTGGTTCATGGAGTGGCGCGACAACGCAGAGGTCTTCGACATCATCGTGGTCTGCAACGACCACTGCACTGTTCCCCTGGTGCCGAAGCTTCGAGGTGATATGGCAGTGTCACTACCATTCTTAGTTTCAGCCTTACCTCAGAACTGGAAATCCTATTGCTTTCAAATTATTACTAGCCAGGGAGGCGCCCGTTGGGCGCCCCATTAATAAGCCACATTCTTTTAGTAAATTCAGTATGAGTCTATTTGTATCATCTGTATCTTTAATAGATTCACCAGTAGCAGCCTTAAAATCATCTTGGAATTCATCTCTCAACTCAAATTGGTTCATAATGCCATATTCTAAACAGTAATAAAATTACACTCTAGCGCATGTATAAGGTTAAATCCCTTGAAAATTCAAACTACAGAACAAAATGTTCTACAACCATTTCTATCCAAAATAGTGTACATGATCTGTACTGCCGGTCATTAGTTTACCAAACAAGAGAATAAAAGCATGCATACAAGTGCCCACGGAAGGGTTGCAGTATGGCAAGTATGGCATTCAAGTGGTCATGGGATCAGGGTGAGCATTTCCAAGTTCATACTGGCAAAAGGCCTAATAAATACTTGGGTGCAACAAAATATACAAGTTTGTTTCGGACTTTACCGGTTTAAGAGGAGGTGCAAACCTCATATGTAAAAGGTCGTGTGATACTACATGTTTAGTATAGTAGTAAATCTTGTGCTTGCTATTGTATATGCTTTTGTTTATTTGATGGATGATCTTTCTCTCAAATTATTCTAACAACTTATAGCAGGATTGCTTGTCACTGTGTTCAGAAAATTTAGAATCTATAGTTCAGAAATTGTGAATGTGTTTCTCAAATATCGGTATATATTCTAAAAGGCACGTTAATGATATCCACTATGTTTGTCCATTATGGTGAGTGATACATCTACTCTGTGACATAGATTTATATGCATAGATTTTTTTATTCACTTATTTTAATCTAGTTTTAGGATAATATTTCCTGGTTAGCATTGACCTGTTTATTATGTTTGACCATTATAGTGAGTGACACCTCTACTGTACTCTGTTTAAATTTGTTCACTTCTTTTTGTCACAAGATAGTTCATCCAACCACCTTCAGTGGTTAGGCCATTGCAGTACCAGATGCTATTTTTTGTAAATCAGACCTTTCTATTATAAACACAAGGTCAGAATTGATGTAACAATGACAATTGTGACAAGTTCATGACTACTTCAAAATATGTACTACATTGAATAGCATGGAAGGACAACATGCAAATACCTGAGGTTCCTGCATTTCCAACCTGAACATTGCCAATCTCTGAATCACAATCAGGAGGCCGTGGTTCATCTAAAGCAATGTCACCATCCCCACTACAAGCAGAAGCTCTGTCAATAACATACAGCTCTGCAACAACTCTGATACAGGCATGTATTCCTCCCTTAACTTCGAGTTCATTAGCTCTATTTACAAGAGAAGCGCTTCCTATGACTTTTGGTTCCACAGCTCCATCATTACCAAGGGAAGCAGCCCATGTACTATCCATGCCACCGAATGTAAGTCCTAGGTCAGTTAGACACTTAGACCTTCGTTGACAAGAGAAACTCTATCTGTAAGTTCTGGACCACCATTAGGGAGAGCTCCTTCAGTAGCTTCAGGCACAGAAATTTCAGCTCTTGGTTCATTTGCTGCTTCACACATAAGATAAGCTCTCCCTGGAACTCTTGGATTGGTGACAGCTATGTTAGCAAGTGAAGCCCCCCTAAAACATTTGGTTCAGCGATAGTTCCATTCACAAGTGATGCTACCCAAGTAGTGACCAGCTCAACAACTGTTTCATTCACAGGAGTACAGGATAAATTGTCCCTCTAACTTCCTACCCACTAACAACTCCATTAGCAACAAAAGTTTCTTATCTAACTGCCGGTTCAGTAGTAGCAGCAGTGTAGCATCACTAAAACCACAAGCTCTCCTTGTAGCCTCTAGTCTAGTGACAACTTTTTTCATAGTATGTCCATCATCTATATTGCATCCTTCTTCTGCAATAGTCTATGGACACCAGAGAGAAGGCAAATTTGGCACGTCAGAAATCCATTTCCCTATTACATTCAGCATACTGAGGAGGGAAAGCTCACTGGCTGCCAACCTGAGAGGCCTTGGATATTATGTCATCGTGGAGGAAGGCGTGGTTCTAGCAGTTGCGGCAACTGTACACGCGCGGCCCCAGCAGCTCCACCATGAGCGCCGCCAGAATCTCGGGCAGGGTCGCACGGAAGAGGGAGGCACCAAGAGGCGGCAGATGTAGGGTGGGGGGTGGCGCCGGCAGCGGATAGATCTGAGGGTGGAGGCGTCACTGGTGTCGGCTCGAGAGACCACCGGCCGGTGGAGGGGGAGAAGAAGAAGAAGTAGCAGGCGACTGATCTAGGGGTGTTGCAGTTGCCGAAGCATGGAGGGATGGGGGCGGTGAGTGACCAGCGGGCATGCCGGCGTGAGGCGATGGTGAGCAACCCCTAGGAGGTAGCGGTGGCGCAGGAAGAACGACGCTGAGAACCGGGGTGAGAGGAGTGCGGGGCTAGGGTTAGGCGGAGTTGGGGCTTGCGGGATGGGGGTGACCGAATGCAGGGAGCTCACGGGCACGGGATCTCTCAGTGGCCCTAAACTTTTTTCGAAAAACACCCTGTGTTTTTTAGTTTTAGAGCGCGCTCCGATTTTTGCATTTTTCTCTTCTTCAACTATAAAATCTCAGGAAGAGGAGGCGTAGACGTAAAAAGCACAAGTGAGCGGACGGTACAGAGCAGGGCCTTTACGGAATTAGAGATAAACATGAGGTTCTTTTCGCAAAAATGGCAGCTCGGATAGGGGGGCACGCGTCGCTGGGCGATAGGCCAACAGGAGCTGGAGCCCGAAGAGGCCTCCAATTCTCCGAGGCTTTAAGGATAGTAATATATGAACGATTCCTCTTTGTTGCAGGAATCGAAAATTGGCGAGCAAATCATATGCACAACCACAACTATCGCACTCCCGAACCATTTTAAGATCAGGTACTAATGTACTGTCCCCTTTGCCTCCTTCCTGACGTTGTCAATTATTTTAGCATCTAACAGTGTTCCAGTTTAAATGGCATACTCTTCCTGAACCATGTTGTCATGTAGGTTGTTGTAAGATTAGGAGCAAGCGGAGTTGACATTGCTAGAGAGACCTCAAAGGTCGCTAAGGAAGTGCATATTGCATCTAGGTACACCCAAGATAGGCTAGGAAACGTTGATATCTCCCAAAATGTATGGGTCAACTTCTACTTTTGAACTATCTTTTTTAGGAAAATACTTTTGGAGTTTTGGCATTATAATACATAAATGAATGAGATAGACAGTTGATAGTTCTTTGATAATCAGTTAAGAACTTAATATTATAATACTCAAATATAGATTATGTTATACTAGCTTTCAGATTTTGGCAGGTTGGTAATTTATAAATCTATAACTGTATGATGATCAACCTATCAGTTAAGATTATAATCTTTAGACCTTGATATTGTTGTAATATTTTTGATAAAACATAAAGTTTGCAAGCCTCACATCTACCGAATGGCTTGTTGTGGTAATACATATATATTTTTAACTGGTACATGCAGTTGTCGAAATCCCCGAGGTTAGTTATAATTCTTAAAACTTATGTTTGACTTTTTGCTCACACTATTTGTATTTTTTGGTGAAAAATCAGTTAAGTTATGGCTATTCTTGTTGTAAATGATGTAGATAAAAGGTGACATTGATTCAGTAAATAACAAATAGCATAGATGGTCTTCTGATGCCACACATATCTTCTATTCATAGTGGCGGTGATAAATCTCGTAAATCTATACAATATTTACTTGACTTGTTTTCAGTACAATTTAGATTTCAGGAAAAAAAATACATGTCCATGTGTGTGTTCTGATGATTTTTTACAATGTTATTTGCTCTTACGGACTAGTTTTAATTTTGCACATGCTATTATGTTTGAAAACAATATTTAAACATTCTGATATCTGAACTAAATAATTCCTGCGGTACAAATCAAATGTGCAAAATCAAAGAGAAAACATGGTTTTGCTTCTTGCAAACATTGGTGCAAGGGCTGCTGGACCGGGATATCACTACGGGAGACGTCTTATTTGCCGAGTGCCTTTGGCACTCGACGAAGCCTTGTTTGCGCTCGGCAAACGCTTCGCCGAGTGTTACACTCGGCAAAAATATTCTCGGCGAACAACACTTCGCCGAGTGTTTTTTGTCGGGCACTCGGTGAACATGTGTTACCGAGTGTAAAAGTTGGCACTCGGCGAAAAAAAGAGATAAACGAAATGGTAAAACTTCACGGTCGGTTTGTCGAGTACCAAAAGAAAGCACTCGGCAAAGAAATTAGTGTAAAATAAAAAAAAATTGGGCGCGCCACGGGCGCGGGCGACAGTGCGGCGTGGGCAACGACGCGGGCAGGGCGTGAGACGCAGGGGCCGGGCGGCGCGCGGCGAGGCGGCGCGCGCTGGGGCGGGGGCCGAGCGGCGCGTGGCGAGGTGGCGCACGCCAGGGCGGGGTCCGGGCGGCGCGCGGCGAGGCGGGGCGACGGCGCGCGGCGAGGCGGGGCGACGGCGCGCGGCGAGGCAGGGCGACGGTGTGGCGACGGCGGCGACGGCGACGATGGTGATGGCGTGGCGGGGCGACGGTGCGCGGAGAGACGGCGCGCGGCGAGACGGCGGGAACGGCGACGGCGTGGCGGGGCGACGACGTGCGGCGTCGTGGAGGGGCGGCCCGCGGCGCCGGGCCAGGGCGGCACGCGGCGTGGCGACGGCGATGACGGCGATGGTGACGATGGAGGAGGAGGGAAGAAGAGGAGGAGGGAAGAGGGAGAATGAGGATGGAGGGTGGGTGGGAGTATTTAAAAAAATGTGAAATGTTTTTAAAAAAATTGGCACCAAGTTTGAAATTTTGCGAGATAGGAGTGCGGGAATGAATTTTTGGTGTTTGCCGAGTGTTGCACTCAGCAAACACCAAATCTTTGCCGAGTGCCTCAAATTTGGCACTCGGCAAAGAATTTTTTATTTTTAAAACTTTGATTAATTTGTTTTACATTCTTTTTCTCAATATATATTATAAAACTATAGTGCATAAGGACTAAAAATAAACTCAAAAATATAAATATAATTTTTTTGAATAATTTTGTTTATTATTTTATGCACTTTCAGCTCAACTTTGACATGTTTTAATTTAAATCCTAGAAATATAATTAAATAATTAAAAATAGCAAACTGAACTAAACAAATATAAAATTTTTATATGGAATAATATACGTAGTATTTTTATTTTTTAAAAAAATTTCAAGATCAAACAAAAATTTAATCATTAATTTGTTTTCAAATCTATCTCATTTATTCTCTAAACTCCAATTCCTCCTCTCAAAATATCCAATTTGTAAACACTATACATGATAACTTTATCGAAACATGTTTAAATTTTTATCACAGTATCTTCATATCATATCATAACACCATCTCAAATATAATATTTTTGAGAATTGTTTTGAAATTTTTAAAATTAAAAAACTATTAAAATCTACGTTGTCGATAGAGTGTCGCAACCTAGTTTTTTCAAACTTTATTTCAATTTAGTTCATAAGAACTCAAAATATAGTAATAAATATGAATATGATTTTTCTATAATTTTTGATTCATTATTTTAGGCACTTGTAGTTCAAATGTCACATATTTCAATTTAAATCCTAGAAACATACTTAATGAATTAAAAATAGCAAACCGAACTAAATAAATGTTGAATTTTTACATGAGATAATATATGTTGTATTTTTAGTTCACAAAAAATTTCAAGATCAAACAAAAATTTAATCATTAATTTGCTTTCAAATCTATCTCATTTCTTCTCTAAACTCCAATTCTTATTCTCAAAATATCTAATTTGTAAACACTATACATGATAACTTTATCGAAACTGAGAAACCAAGGGTTGGTTTCGGAGTCTGTGATGAGTGATTGACAGATTTTACCCTTTGATTCGAAGGGGTTCGGAGGTGGTTTCACCGAAGGGTTCGGTGGGTCTGTTTGCTGCAGCTGTTGCAGTGGAGTGTGCTTGTCGGAGGGGTCCGATAGTACACGATGACTGGGTCGTACCGAAGGTCTCGGTACTTTGGGCGGTACACCGGAGTGTGTGTCGAAGGTTGTTTACCCGGAGAGGTCTCCGGGGTACTGGATACCCTTGTCTGTCTGTCTGTGGTGCGCAGGTGACTTCGGAGGCGACGGACGGTTCGTAGCAAGTGAACCTGGGTCAAGAGGGAGGCTTGATGCCAGGGGAGCAGGGAGCTTCATCACGAAGGCTGCGAAGGGGTTGAGGTCGGACCTCGGGTCGAGGTGCGCCAGGAGAAGGCAGTAAGTGCGGAGTGTGGATCCAGGTGAAGGTACTCCGAGACGATGTCCTCGGAGGCGAGGCACTTCGAAGGGTACTCCGAATGGAGTGACTTCGGAGTATGGTGGACCAAGTCCTCAGCAATGAGGCAAGGCGTTTGAAGTGTGCTCCGGAGGGAGGCACTTGAAGGTATACCCGACGAAGGTCTCAGAATTCGAGGTGCATCGAAGTCATGGTCCGGGTGAGAATCATCGAGGAGTGTGCTCGAGGAGAGACACTGCGACGAAGTGCTCATGGAATGCTTCATGCGGAGGCCTTGGACGAAGGAGGGACTTCGAAGGGTGATACTTCGAAGGTGGGGCTTTAGAAGTGAGGCTGGCTTCGGAAGTGAGGCTGGCTCCGGAGTGAGGCTGACTTAAAGTACTTTGGCCATGCATGGCTTCGGTACACGGACTGACGGAGTTCGAGCTGAGAGAAGCTGCGAAGCCGTGGTGGTCCACTCCGAAGGTGTTGGTACGAAGGCCCAAGGGCTTTGACGGCTTCGGCTCAAAACCGTCACTGTATCGAAGGCTGACTTTGGTGAAGCGAAGGCCGTTAGGCTCAAGGCTTCTCACCGAAGCTACCGCACCCCTCGCGTGCGAAGGGGGGCTTCATAAGGGTCTAAAACTGCAAAGGCTGACAGCGTCTGCTCTGCAAAAGCTGGTGTTGTCCCCTCTGCGAAGCTGACAAAAGAAGCCTCCAAATAAAGTAGACTACCAGTTGTACCCCCCTGTTCTGATGAGACAAAACCGGTGTAAACCCTATGGGTAAAGTAGTCTATTCATAGGGCTAAATAGTGCCTATAAATAGTGGAGGCCAGCTAGGTCACATCAACACTTTGAGCAGTCATTTTTGAGCTCCTGTGCTAGCCGCCACACACGTTGTATTCAGTCTGTGAGTTATTTTTGTGTTCCCTGTTCAAGTAATGAAACTTTGATTCTGTTCTCATTTGTGCTTGAACTTGTATTCTGTGTTGCATTGCTTGCTTTGATTCCTTTGTACACCTTCTTCTTCCTGAGTGAAGTTGTGTTTTGAATCGTCTAGAGAAGTGTGTGTTTTTCAGTGTCTGTTCGCTTTGTGTAAATTGGAGGCTAGACCTCTCTGATTACTAGCGAAGCACTGCTTGACTTGAGTCGAAGCCCGTTTTCTTCCCGTGTCGAAGTCCTCGGTGAAGTCTGTTCAGTGTGCGTTTAGACCTTCGAAGTACGAAGCCCAGCACCAGTTGCTGTTGCTGAGTATTTGGTCGAAGTCTACAGAGGGAAGTCTGCTCTTGCGAAGGGTAAAGTGCGAAGCCTGTTCAAAGGCACCTAGTGCACTGAGCCTGCACTGACTTAGCAGAGCTGATCGAAGTCCTCAGAGGGAAGTACTCTCTTGCGAAGGGTGAAGTGCGAAGCCTGCTCAAGGCACCCTGTGTGCGGAGCCTGCACTGACTTAGCAGAGCTGAATTTTCGGGGTTGTGGGTGGAGCAAAGTCTTCTTGGCTTCGAACTTTTGCTCCTTGCGAAGCCTGTGTTCGGAGCTGTAAAATACCTCCGAACTAGAACTTCGAAGGGTGTGTTCGAAGCCTGTTCCGCAGAAGACAGAATTAAAACAGAAGGCTATTTTTAGTCTGAAATTTTAAAAGCTCTCATTCACCCCCCTCTGGTCGCCGTTTCCGGTCCAACAGAAACATTTTTAAATTTTTATCACAATATCTTCATATCATATCATAACACCATCTCAAGTATAATATTTTTGAGAATTGTTTTGAATTTTTTAGAATTAAAAAACTATTAAAGTCTACGTTGTCGATAGAGTGTCGCAATCTAGTTTTTTCTAAATTTATTTCAATTTAGTTCATAAGAACTCAAAATATAGTAAGAATATGAATATGATTTTTCTATAATTTTTGAATCATTATTTTAGGCACTTGTAGTTCAAATGTCACATATTTCAATTTAAATCCTAAAAATATATTTAATGAATTAAAAATAGCAAACTGAACTAAATAAATGTTGAATTTTTACATGAGATAATATATGTTGTATTGTGATTACAGAAAAAATTTCAAGCCAAAATGAAATTGCAAACAACATATTGACTTGAAACAAGATTTCACACAAAATAAAAAAATATGTTTGCTGAGTGTTTTTCAAAAAACACTCGGCAAACTCAAAAAAAAAATTTTGTCCGCTCAAAAATGCCATCGTGACGCCCGTTAGTCTCCAGCTTTGCCGAGTGTATTTTTTGTGGGCACTCGGCAAAGAATTGATTTGCCGAGTGTTTAAAGTTTGCCGAGTGTTTTTTAAATAACACTCGGCAAAGTATCATTTGTCGAGTGCCCAAGATATTGCACTCGGCAAAGGAGAGGACACTCAGAAAACTTTTAGTTTCCGGTAGTGTATCTTTTGGTAAAATATGTGCTCTTCATGTTTCAGTAAAAATAAAATATATGCTTTTCAAAGACTTTGTTGCACCTAATTTAGTTCATATTTAAAGTTTATCCTGCGTGTTGCTCCATTGAACTACCTATTATTGGAGGAAAATTTTGATGCACAACCGGTTTGGAAATTGATTTCTAGATTGTTTTTATGAATATTTGAAATATAAAGTAATACAAAGTGTTTCATTTTCTTTTTATTTGATTAATCATTTGAGTTAAAATAGATTGGTACATGAAAATCAATATGATATTAGAATCAGATTCCTCAAGTTTCAATCTTGACTAGCGATCAATAAAATAAAAACACACAGCTCACTTTTATTCCACGCCTAAATCTCGAGGCTTCTTGTTGAGAGTTTTAAAATATAAAGTTAATTGCCTTTTTTTATGTTAACTTAAGCTTTTTGAGTTAAATCGGCAGTGCATGCTATTACAGTGTATCAAATCATAGAAATTGCAGATTAGTGACACGGGTGGATATCTATTCAAGTAAGGTGTTGGCATATCAGACGTCAAACTAAAGCACCCAAGCTGCTGGTAATATTCATACTGATTTTCAAAAAGGTTTCATATGCGCTGAGGTATTCATATACTTAGAATATGAAATGATAGTCCGGTTCTATGTCATTTCCAACAATTTCATTATGTGTCACGCTTAAAGTCTTAAGTAGCTTATCTGTAGTATGTTAGCCATGCGGGTTTCTTGAATTTATGTTTTTTGTAATATTTTTTGTAGTTTTTGTAAAAAATATCAAAAGAGAGTTTTTTGTGATTCTAATTATATCCTTCTGTAAATTTTTTTATATATTTTGTCTTGTAATTAGAAATTTTAGAAAACAATATTGTTTTACTTTTTGTAATTAGAAATTTTACAAAACAAAATAATTTAAATAAACAAAAAAGTATAAAAAAAATTAATTACAAAGCTTGTGCTGTACAAAACAGACATAAAATGTTATTAAAGGGAAATGTTCCCTGTAAGTTACGCATGTCAATGTATTGCTCTCAACTAATATGAACCGGTGGAAATTCACACTTACTTTTGTACCACAATGTAACATAAGAAAATGTAAACTATATATCTTTACACTTTTCCTTGAGAGATCTGTTGCATCATCGCGGAGAAGGATAATTATATGATTTACAGATATCAAGCATAAGAGATATAGTGTTCCTCTTATGGTTGGTCGCTTGCAATTATATATTTTGCTCTGATACCTTGTTTTTCCTCTTTTTGCTTATTGTTTTTATTTCTTTAGATAGGAATTGGTCTCTTTGTACTGTAATAGCTAAGTGGTGTAAATGACATTCTTATTTTATACCGCAAGTATCTTTAAAATTGCGTTGTGCAGCACATAAGAAACCTTATTTTGTAAGAAATCAAAAATTTCTTATGTTTTACACTTTCAGTCAATATACAAACTAATGCTACTTTTATTATATTAATCAATAATTTGTGTACATTTAAATTAATAAGTTTTTTTGATAGATTTATTAATAGGTGCGCAGGTCCATCTAGTTATTTCTTGATAGACACACCGATCTGTCAATCTGTCATATGCTACGCTACGTCTGCATGACCCGTCACGGTTTGAGCTTTTATGGGGTGGGATTCGCGCGAGCTGCCGTATGTATCCAGGACGAACCACTCATGTCAGGGTGGGTTCCCGCTGGATGCTAGTGAAACGGACGATTCCTGGAAGAAGAATATCTCAATCTAGAACCGCTTTCTTTGCTGCGTCCTGGAGTAGAAAACATTTGAGGAATCCGCAGGTGATTCTGGCCGATTTTATTCGGATTCGGCATACGTTGTGCTGCATTTACTACGAACTTTCTGAATGTTCCTGTCATTTTCGATTTTTTTTTTCAATTCAGTGATCGTCAATGCGTGGTTTTATTAATTTCCTCGACAACCATCATTAATGTGTCTACTTGAAGCTAATGGACGGTGCGAATCATCAGTTTTAAAGTTTAACTGGGAATGATATAATTGGACGTCAAATCATAGTGAGGTGACATTGTGACAACATATCTGATGTTCATTAATGAATTCTTGTGAGCAACAACACTAGGATTATCTTGTGCGCTGTTGACAGCCTCCTCCATGCCCACTAATCTTAACAAATAATTGGTAGGCCTGGCTCCGAAAAGTATCAAGGGATGGGTTACTTTGCTATCATCTTTGTGCCGGTATGTGGCGTAGAATGAATCTTAGTCCTTATAGTACTTGCTCACTTTTCATGCAAAGGATACAATAATTTATATTGTCATTTTAATTAAGTAGTCATATAAATTAAAAACCATAACATTGTTTAAAATTTATTAATGCAGAGTGATATAATTATAAATTTGTACAACAATTTTCATAGAAGGAAGGCGGAGATGGTTAAAGAAATATATCTAGGTAGTAGGCCCTTGACTATGAAGTTTATAGTCACAGAGTTGGACAACACTGGGTTGATCCTTTTGCCAGGCTATGGTGGAGAATGGAGAAGATTGAAAGAAACAGGATAGAGATTGGAGATTGATTTCTTATTACTTGATTTTGCCCAAGAGACTTACATCTTAATATATAAAGCCTAATGACATATAGAAGAAAATATAAAAAGAGATAACATGAATATATCCTAACTTATTTAGCTAAGATAGATAACTGATTTAGGATAGCAAATCCCCTAACTTATGGGGAGGGTTGGCCTGTCGCATTGGACCTAGCTGAGTCCTTGGCCTGGGTCTAGCGTTGGTAGTGTTGGTTGGTGGGAATAGTGGAGCTACTCTAACCGGTAAATTCAAAATTTCCACCCTAAAACCCAAAATCCATGCGCGTGTGAGACCATAGATCGGTACCTTCTAGCACGAGACGTGCTAGGTGCAGTGGAAGAAGATGTCGGAGTAGCGCGTCAAGCCTATCCTCGTTTTGTTCATGTTGTCCTTTGCCGATCCGATCGATGAAGATGGTGTAGTCGTTCGTATGTAGATGTCCATGAGCGTCGTTATTGAAGCAACGCCTCCATGCAGTCCACACGTACAGGGATAGAGAACCTCCCATAGTGGCGTGCTAGCACCACACGTGAGAGACTGAGATCCTTGATCTCAACGATTGTAGGACCGAAAGTAGCGACCAGAGGGGGGTGAATGGGCGCCTAAAAATTCTTGCAAATCAATGACCTAATCACAACACCCAACGCACCTCGACAAACAAATAACAGTAGAAAGTAGATCACAGGAACTAAAGTTATCGAGCCTAAAAATAACCGGTGTCCTAGTTAAAATGATATCTAAAAATATTTAATGGCATAGGTAAAAATATCAATAATAATTCAGATTGCAGTCTAAAAATAAAATACTAATCTAATGAATAAAATACTAATCAACTGATTTACGTGCAATATATCAGTTTGTGTTTCTGAAAACAGGAATAAACATTCATTTAATACAACACAGCTCCTATCTTCATACTTTCACAGATTGAGTAATCAAAAATACTACTCAGAATTTAGATTCTATTCAACCAGCAACTCTGAGAAAGGGATTTCAGAACATATGCAATTTCATAATCCTGTTCAACACATTACACTTCAAAGACTCCTTGAATATGTGAAGCAAACTCACAAGATATGAACTCTTGATGATGAATAGTAACAATAAATTTCAACAAGGTTCAACATTCAGATTTGATTCAATTTGCACTTTTAAACTTCAGAGTAGATTTAAGTTCAGCACATCAATCTTCAATCAGTTTTCAGACTATCTCAGAATTGAAGTTAAAACAACTACAGATTTAATTTTCTGAACAGGAAATCTAGAATTAATCAGATCTGAATATGCATTGAAAACAATACTTCAAACTTAGTCACGCTTCTGAAAACTGTTTTAAATTTCAGTGCAAAACAATATATTTTCAATTGATATTCATGAGCAAGATTCCAACAATTTATCTGCAAAAACAGTAACTGAAAACTAGACAATGTAGTTTCTGTACCAAATCTGAAAATAGAAAATGTTTCTAACCCAAGGCTGATTATAGATTTCAATTTTGAGTTCAATCACAAGAGATCTGAAAGCTGTTAAAAACATCACCTCAGATTATCACTTTCAATTTAACAAATTTTCAGATTAGGAAAACATACAACAGCAAGACATTTAGCAATGATTTCAATACATTTTAGTTCTGAAAACAGAACTACAAGTCCACTTCAAACAGATTTTGAATTCACAGTAGTGGACTGAATTTGTGAAACTCACGGCCAGCAAATTCAAGGTAATCTGTATTCCCTGCTGAACCAAATTTGAAATTTCAGGCATGCTCTAAAGAGCAGTTTCAGTTTTGAAAGTAGATCAAGTCTATTTGCATTTCAGAACAGCTGCTGTTTTCAAATACTGAAACAACCTTGATGATGTACAGTAAAGTACTTGATCAACAAGGAATCAGACTTAGATGTTACTCAAAATTCAGACTTCTACAAATTTCAGAGACAAACTCCTGTTAACAAAATAAAACTAACACACCTCTAAAAGAAAAACAGTCCAGTTTTTGTTCAAATGTTAGTTCAGATTGATACACTACAGAGATATATGAAATTAAACAATGTAGCAAAAGATCAATCCGAACTTGTATACTCAAATGATTTGATACTGAACAATTTTCAAAAGCACTTTGTGCAGGAAAACAGAAATCAGACCAATTCTGGAAACTTCTGTCAGAACTGTAAACAGCTTTCAACAATAACAAAATATACTTATGCAGAAATAGACCTTGCTGAATATTATGAACTATTCAACAGAAAATTAAACTCAGAACTCAACCAACTGAAGTGAAGAACACCAAGTTTTAGTAACAACATAGATCAAACAGTACACAGTACTCTGGAATTGTTCTACACCCATAACAGATCACACAGTTCAGATTTCAGCACAAATAACTTTCTGAATTTTTCTAGCAAAAATGTTTGATCTACCTTCTACCAAGTAAACACTCAAGAAACACTTCAATGATCAGCCAAAAACCTGATGAACACTTGATGAAACATTTCATTAAACATGTGGGGAGCAAAACCAAATACTGTACCACTTTTCAGAATAAGTTTTCAGTACTGTGGTGCCTCCTTTGATCAGCAAAAGAAATGAGAAGAAATCACAGAAATCCTTTGCAACTTTCGAAAATGGATCACTCAATTCATGCATAACAAAAGATGTATAAACATGACTATCTACTTCTGCACTAGATTTACCAAAAAACGCAGCACAAAAACGAATTCAGTCTGAAAACTCACCTGCGCTGGAAACAGAGAAGATCTTGAACAGTGTTGCCGATAATCCTGTGCAGAAACCGAAAAATCACTGGAAATCACTATTCCCCGTCAAAAGCTCATTCAAACACTAGTTTTCTCATGAATTTTCATTGAAAAATTTCTCTAAAGTCCCAAATGATTCAACCAACTTGGGGGATAATATCATACCAACTCATGTTCTGCAAGCCCCCATTTTACACATAGACCCTTAGTAATTTTAAATTACCCTATAAAACCTAAAAGTAAAATTACAAATTGACTCTCCTTTTAATATAATTTCAGAGTAGAACCACTCTAAAAATTATACCAAAAGGTTACACTACAAAACTAAAATATTTAAACTAATACTAGACACCTATTTATTGAATTAACAAAACATTTAACGATTCGACGGTTTTCAGCAAAAACCGACAAAGCCTCTCAACCCTTCGACTCGTGACACCGCTTCGCGACTCCGAGTGCCAGCAAGCCACTACCGCTCTCAATCCCCTCGAGCCACCTGAATGCTTGTCCTGGCCTCCCTCTCGTGAACCCGGTCGACACGCCGTCGCAGTCAACCGTCCGTCCAAGTCTCGCTCCGTCTCTTCGTGCACTCTTGAGATCTTCTCCAACTTTGCCCGGCCTCCCTGATCCTCCGGCATCAAGCTCCCCGCTCGACCCTCGATCACCCGCCGTCGACAGTCGGTCAGCATCTCCACCCTACACAAACAAGACAAGCCAAAACAAGAACGCGACGCACCGCTGAAACCCTCGGTAGCCAAACCTCCATTTCACATCAAAACCCTCGATGCACTCAAACCACTCTCAACCACTCATACGCTCATCCTTGTCAATCACTCATCATCCAGACCAAAACCACCCTTGGTTTCTCAATCTCCCCCTTGATGAGTGCATTGACAACCCCAAAGCAAAGACATGATGAGGATTGCAAGTTACGCGCACAAGTGACCATCAAAACTCATAAAAGAGCAAAACATGTCACTTGGTAAAATACCTTATGCAAGGCAAAGCAAAAGCGCAAAAGCATCTCGATGCAACATGCAAAGCAAAATATTTCAACATGAAAGCCAACTCCCCCTTAACTTAGCAATCCAAAAGCCTCCAAAAGCATCATGTAGACCATTTCTCCCCCTTTGACAATGCATGCATCAAGGAGATAAAAAGATGCAAAAAGGGGAAAGAGGGTAAAGCAGAGATGTGAGCTTCTAAAATATGAGCATCTGCAATTACAGTACAAACAAGCATTCACCTTAAATATTTTCTCAAAGTACTGAAAGACATCCTCATCTGTATACCATCTAAACAAAAGGCATGAGCAAGCATTTTCAGATTTTAACAAATAAAAACATCACCACTCAGACTAGTATACTAGACATGTCAAGGCATGAGATGCAAAATCTAAACAAGCACACACTCGATAAGCGTATCCCACTTCAAGGTGCTTCAGCAAACATGATAAGCAATGAATTTCAAATTTTTCATTTTTTGTGCCAGTGATTATTTGCATGTCAACCTTATGCTAACCGACCATGCTAAGCCTAGGTTGAAACCATCAAAAGCTTAAAGCAATGGTCTCGGCAAACACTACAACATCCCGGTTCTTACCAAAGTGCTATGGTAAGCAGTCCAGAACAAAATAGTGCGACAAAGCAAACCCACCTGGATCTTTTCAATTTTAGCACACAATAGCATGAATATCAACCATTTTCATTTTCATTTTCATTCATTTTCATTTTCTTCCATTTTTGATGAAATCAAGTTGCGTATTAGCATCCAAGTAAAAAGAACCTAGCTATCAGGTGTGTAAAAGATAGGAAATGCGCTCAACCCATTCATGCTATTTTCTAGACTAAGTAGTGACCATTTTCATTTTTTCACAAATAAAAGCCATGCTCATGTCAATTCTTAGATGAAATCATACCAAGTACATTCAACAGTATTAAAGACAATACTACAAAGGCATAACGAAGCATGTACTTGTAAAAGCAATTAATCATATGACAGAAGCTCATGCAATGCTACACAGCTCCCCCTCAAAACATGCTAGTATCTCTCGGATGCTCGGTGAGAGGGTGAGATAAGAATTGTTTTGGAATGCAGCAGTGCAAAACTCGAGATCCAGGCAAAGTAGTAGACTGACCATGCACAGGAGATAAACCATGATAAAAAGTGTGTGGTCTAGCAATAAAGCGCGAACCTGGAAATCGATGAGGTCTCCCAACCTGTCGAGCATCAAAGCCTCGTACACGTGATCTACCACCATATGAAGCATGGTGTACACCACGAGGGGCAAAATCACACTCAAAACCATGTGGGGCCTCAAAACCAGGATAAGAGAGGAAATCATACTCATGCAAATCAAGTGAAGAATAATCATGAAAGTCCAAAGCATGAGCATGACGTTCATCTTTCATGCGTCGATAGAAAAAACCAATCAAATGCCCTACACGATGACAATAAGCGCAATGAAAAACTTTCTTGGGTGTAGGTTTATAGGTTTCTGGCGCGAACCTCACAGTTTTCCTAGGTTTTTGCTTGGAGTCTGTCTTAAGTGGTGAAATGATTATCTTTTTGGGTTGGGTAGGATTTTTGGATTTTTGAGGTGTGTCTAACTGGGCTCTCTCTTTCTCAAGGGTGGTAGGTAGAGTGAACACAATTTGGCTTGGGGTATTAGAGGAAGTTCTCTCATAACCTAACCCAAGAGCTAACACTGCCCTGTTAGCGCACATTTTTGTTTTATCCAAAAGCAAATCCATTTTCCCTTTCCCTTCAGTGCATTTGTCTACCATGGAAATCAGATAATCATTCTCACACTTAAGTTTTTCTACTTGCTCTCTAGCAAAGATGAGTTGGTCCTTAAGGGTGATGAAGGTGGGACACACCAGCTGCACATCCTTAGAACACTCAGCACTCTCCAATCTAGCCTTCAGCTCATCGATATGCTTATCTCTCAGACTAATGTTTTCAATCAGTAAAGTACAGTTTTAGCATTCATCGATGACACAAGGACTAGACTCCACCACCAAAAGTTGCTTCTGAACATTTTCAAGTTTTTCAATGTTTTGAGCATGTATCAGACGCAACTGAACAAGTTCATCCATAACGATAAGACAAGACTCACATTCAGCAATTTCAGACTCAGACTTCAACAAAGCAAGTTCAGTAGAAAGTGATTCAATTTTAAGCTTTAGTTCCTTTCGTTCTTTAGCAGCAAGTTTAAGCAGTCTATCTTGTGAAATAATCGCATCATGTAATTCATCGTTTTGAATAAGTAATTGGTCATGTGATAGACTAACCTCAGATGAGTCAGGCTCATCGCTGTTGTACTTGTCATTGGTCACGAAGCAAAGCCCGTTGAAGTCTTTCGTCTTTTCTTTCTTTTCTTCACTCTTGTAAAATTCTTCTTCATCAGAGCTTGGCTCTTCACTCAAGGTGTTGTCGATGTCGCTGAGTACAACCACGAAAGCTCTAGCCATCCTTTTTGCCACTTTTCCTCTTTTGCCTGTGAAGAAGGATTTTTTGTCTCTTTTCTGGTGTTTGAGTTCATGTTCATCCTTTGAGTTCAGTTTTGGGCAATTTGCTTTAATATGATCAAGATCACCACACTCAAAACACCCTCGAAAGCCTCCTCTTCTTTGATCTCTTCTATCATTGTAGAACCTAGTGAACTTTTTGACTATAAGAGCAAGCTCTTCATCGTCCAATGTGTCCACTTGTTCTTTTGTGATGGAGACCAATGAAGACAAGGAAAAACCCTCAGATAAAGCGCAAACTCCAGACACACTATCTCTAGATGAGGTGCCACTGCTAGGGCTAGAACACAAAGCAATCGAAGGCAACAAAGATTTTTCAGCTCCCGGTCGAGACGCCTTGGCAATCTCAGTGGATTTAAGCTTACTAAAGAGTTCGTCGCAAGTCAACGTGTCAAATTTGCCGACTCTTCAATACTGGAGATCTTCACCTCCCATATGCTACGATCAAGAGCATAGAGAAGTTTGATCGCCCTATCGTGGTTAGAGTAAGCCAAAGTCCCAATGGCACGCAAATTACTGACAATCCCATCAAAACGTGCAAACATGGCATCTACCGATTCGCCAGGGCCTTGCATGAACATTTGGTATTCTTGATTATATGTGCTCTTCCTCCTAGCCTTAATCTGGGTAGTGCCCTCATAAAAAGTACTCAAGGTCGTCCAGATTTCTCGTGCAGTCCGAAGGTGCTGGACCTTGTCAAACTCATTGAGACTCAGATTGATAAAAAGAATGTTTCTAGCCTTGCTATTACATTCATATTGTGCCTTCTCAGTCTCTGAGGTACGAGTGTTAGGAATCACATACTGGGATGCAATAATGTCCCATATCGCACTTCCTTGGCTAAGCAAATAAGCTTCCATGCGCACCTTCCAATAAACATAATCTCTACCATCAAACATCAGAATCTTTGTGTTTCTTTTCATGTCTCCAAAACAAGGATCACAAACCGGTTAAGGTCAACTGGTGATCTAACCGGCTCTGATACCAATTGTGAGATCGGAATGGTGACTAGAGGGGGGTGAATAGGCGCCTCGACTAATTTTCTTGAATTAGATGGCCTTCTCGAAAACACCAACGCACCTCCAAAAACTCAGTTTCAAGTTTTAAATCAATCAATACAAAATTTGAGCTCCATTAGATTGAAAAACACAATTCAGCTTAGTTCTAAGATTGTTTAATCGACAAATATCAAAACACTCACACAAGAGTTCAAATCAAATTTGTAATAGAGAATCAGCTTGTAACAATTGAATTTCAAATGAAATCTCAACACTTCTGAAACACTCTGGACGATGAATAGTAACAGTAAATTTCAAAAAGGTTCAGAATCCAGGTTTTGATTCAATTTGCAGAATTCAACTTCCGAGCAAATTTAATTCTAGCACATCAACCTTCAAGCAGTTTTCAGATTATATCAGATTTGCAGTTAAAACAGAGACAAATTTAATCAACTAAGAATACCCAACACAAGAGATATAAATTTGATCAGATATGATTTAGCATTGAAAACAGCATTCAAATCTTAATCACAATACTGAAACTGAATTGAATTCCATCACAAACAGTAAATTCACAGTAAATAAAATTCAGTACAGTACCAGTCATGTATTTTCATAGAACCTCTGAGTGGAAGTTTAAAGATGTTCTCAAGGACTGAATCTAGTCTGAGAACAGGTTTCAATTTCCGAAGAACAATCTTTAGCAACTAAATACAGTCCAAACAGATTTATGAAACAAACAATTCTAGTATTTTCTGCATTTCAGAGCAAACACTACTGTATTTTCATGGGACATAGAACTATAGTTAAGAAATGAATTCAGAAGTTGAATCTGATCAGAAGCAATAAAACTTTCCCTGAAAACAGACACCAGAATATCACTGTCAATCTGTCAGATTACAAGTTTAGCCAAACTGACAATAGAAAGGCTTTTAGCAAGAGTTTCAAAACTTTTCAGGCCTGAAAACAGAACTTCAGATTCACTTCTAACAGAATTTGATTTCAGAGCAGTGCTAGAATTCTGGTTTGGAAATGGATTTCAGAACAAGTGTAGTTTTCAGAATCCTTCAAACAACAAAACATGCCTCTGAAACACATCACCTAATTCAGAACACAAGACAGGAAACTGTTCAACATATTTGAATTGTTACTTTTGGAGTTCTAAAGACCAAGCAACAATTTCAGCACAAGAGACTAGACTTGAGGAAACTCTGTGGGATCGGAATGGCGACTAGAGGGGTGGTGAATAGGCGCCTCAACAATTTCTCGCGAATATGATGGCCTACTCAAAACACCCCAACGCACCTCTACAAAATCCAAAATTCAAGTCTGAATCAATCAGTTCAAATCAGAGCAAAAACGTGTTTCAAAAACTCAGTTCAGACTAAATCGGAATTTCAAATGTCGAACTAGCACTGTCGGACTTTGAAGTATCGACTGCCTCAGAACTTTGGAGTTTGAAACTCCGACTTGGTAAGTTTGTCGTTGATGTTCCAACGAAAATCAGAGTATTTATAAAACAAATTTCAGCAAATTCACAATTGGGTTCAAATCAGATTTTGGTTTCAGATTGCAATATTCAGAATTCAATTTCAAAACTTTTGACAAAAACTGGAAGATGAATAGTATCACAAATTCAATTTAGTTCAGTTCAGTTTTCAGGGTTCAACATCAAAACAGATTTCAAATCTGAATTTAACTATAGCACTTAGACTACAGATTCACTACCAATGATCTGGACAAATCAGAACAGCAAACAAATTTCTGAACTTGTCACTCCGAATCAATTTCAGATTTGAATAGTAATGAATTCAAGTTTTAGCTTAATCACGAAAGCTGAAACAAATTCAAGGAAAATGAATCATATTACTTGCTGGACTCAGAGTTTTCAAAAGCTGAACACCAATTTCAGAACTCCTGTAGTTCACTTGACATGACAACACTGTAGCATATTTGACACATTTCAGTGACTACTGTTTCAGAACAACCAAAATCACTTCACAGGATATAACTCAAGGGTTTTGATTATAAATGTTAATCAAAACAAAATCTGATCCTCAACTCAATTTCTGGAAACAATCAGGACTGTATGAATAATAAAGCAGTACCCAACAGATTCAAATTGATTTTCACTATGTATCAAACAGCACACAAAATTGACAGGGTCTGAATTTATATGTTAGTATTAACAAAACTTTGCACAACCAGATTGCAAAAATTCATACAGCAGTCAATCATCTGTAGAACTGATCCAGAATATTTTTGTAGACAGAACAGAATACAAATCTGGATATGCTTGAAACTTTCATGAAGGTAAACAATGCATATTTGATTCAGAATTGATTTAGAGAGAGTTAATTCAGAGAAACAAACATCCAAAGGTGTAGGACACTAATTCAGACTAAACTAGACCATCCACTACTCTCAAACAGATTACTCTAAAAGGTTTCAGGGCAGATTAGTTGAACAGAGGTAAATTGACCAAATACCCTTGAACCAGATTATTGACCAATAGTTCAAAAACTGATCTCATAACCTGAGTATTAATTCACATAGAACAAAAGTATTCATCTCATACTTACACACATGAACAGACCAATCAAACCAGTTCTAAGATGGAGTAGAAAACTTTTCAGCATGAGCAAAAGTATGTGGACAGATTGAGCTAACACAGATTAGACTAAAACAGATGCATGTTTGGTTTACCACTTTATCAACCAGGTTTGCTCAAGTTTTATCCATCCGTAATCAGTCTTTCATACATACATGCAGCAGGACTAAACCACAGGGTACATGAAGAACTGAAATCACATACATCTAGAGTCTAGCTCATGAAAATCAAGTGAAGATTAAACAGATTCAAGAATCAAAGCTATTCAGTATATACATCAATCACAACCAGAAGAAATCACACTAGAAAACATCTCAGATCATCAAGAAATCACAGAGAAAAATGATGAAGAACTCACCTGAACATATGCTGAAATCAGGCGCTTCTTGATGATGAACAGCAATATCAGCACGTCCTATTGCCGAACCGACAAAACTTCCAAACGCTGTTCACAATCATGTATACATCGCAGGAGAAAGAATTCTGTTTTTGGAATGGAATTTGCTGGAAAATTTTTTTGATTCGATGCAAACAGAACAAAGAACGGAACTACTTTGCATGAACTCAAAAACAGAAATAGAATAAAAGCTAATCCTCAATTTCTGCAAACATGGTTATGAAATACCTTTGACTCCCTTCAACCAAGATATCACTCTATAAACATCCCCAAAGATCAGCAAAGATATTGATGAATGCTTGAAGAAACATTTCATCAAACATGTGGGGAGCAAAAACAAAAACTGAACCGCTCTTCCAGAATAAGTTTTCGGAACTGTGGTGCCTACTTTGATCAGAAAAAGAAATACGAAGAAATCACAAAAATCCTTTTCAACTTTCAAAAATAGATCATTCAATTCATGCACAACAAAAGTTACTTGGACATCTAGATCAAGTTCTGCACTAGATTTTCCAGAAAACGCGGTACAAAATCAATCACAGGCACAAAAGTACTCTGCGCTGGAGAACTTACAAAACACAAGGGCTGCACTGTAGTTGATCCCAAAAATGCTGAAAATCCTATTCACCGTCCAAAGCTGATGCAAACTCAAGTTTTCTCCTCTCTTTTCATTGCAAAATTTGTCCCTCAAGCTCACTAATGGTTCAGCCAACATGGGGGGATAATATCCTACCAACTCCAATTCTAGAAGCCCCCATTTGACACATAGACCCTTAGTAATTTCAGAATTAGCAATTCTGAAAATTACCCTATAAAACCTAAAAGAAAAATTACAATTAGACTCTCCTTTTAATACATTTTCAGAGTAAAACCACTCTAAAAAATATACCAAAAGGTTACACTACAAAACTAAAAATTTAAACTAAAACTAGACACCTATTTATTGAATTAACAAAAACATTAAACAAACTGTGAGTTACGAATCTTATGATTCAGGAGAAGATGTCTTTCGCCCGCCCTCCCCCTTCGCTCCCGTCGTCTCCCGCCTGGCGTGCCGATGGTGTCCTCTACGGCTAACCGGTCAGTTCGCCGTCTCCGCCCTGCCTCCCTCCTCCCCGCATGGCTGGTCCTAACCTGCAGCTCCCAGAGCTGGCCGGGGACCCGGATCTTGCGGCTTTGGTTGCTTCTTGGGATTTCTCCCCTGGTCTCGCTTTTCAATGTCGCACCTGTGCGCTGCTCAATTCCTCCGTTCACCACCCGTCTTCCTCCCCTTGTGGTTCTTTCTTCTTGCTTGCGGTCTTTCGGAGGTTCACCTTCCGCCTTTCGGAATCTTCGGTCAGTCTTGCCCTGCACGCCTGCCTCGGCGGCGTTCCGGCGGGCTTTCACGTGGAGTTCTTGTGTGACAGGCATTTCAAGTTCTCGGTTGCGTCCAAGGCCGTCGGTTTCTCGGTCCTAAAGATTCGGCGTTTCATCTCTTCCCATTTCGACGTCTACTTTCACCTCTGGCGCGACGGTGGAGCCAACTGGCGCCGTGATCACCTCAAGTGGGAGCGTGAAGAACGTTCTAGTTGGTCGACGGTCAGCAGCCGACGTCGACGGTTGCACCCGAGATCCTCTAGGTCGGTCAAGAGGGTCTCGTTCAACGATGTGGTCTCGGTTCTTGCTCCCCGGCGGGGAGCGTCTCCTAGTCTGGCTTCTCAGGTCTCTACTCATCCCGCTGTCAAAATTGGCTCCATTCTGTGCCCAGTCCCGCCCCCTCCGCCGCGGCGGACGCTGCTCCCTGCCAGGGTTCCCCTCAGTTCCCAGCCCTCGCGTCAGAAGGGCGACAACTCCTTTCCTGCTCGTTCCCCCAGAGCCATCTTTCTCGCTAACTGCTCTCGTCCTTCTGTTTTGGGTGCCTTTCGCCCATCCCTTTCGGCTGTTGTCCCGGTCACCCCTCCGCCGTTTGGCAATGATGCCTGTTCTTCTGGTACTGTTCCCCTCAAGCAAATCTTCGGTAGGATCAAAGGTGATCTTCGGGCTGCTTGGTCTAGCAAAAGTCCCCCATTGTGTAGCGCGGGAATCCCTCATTGGCCGTCTTGCATTAATGGCGCTGTGTCAGATGCCGGTTTTCTTTCTACCCCCGCTGTGGTAGATTAGAGTTTTCATTCTACCCTCTGCCACTTTCCCCCCCTTTCTCTCTCCCCCGTTGGGGCCCCGGTTGCCCTTTCTGCCTCTTGTAGGGGTAACCTTGCCTTTTCTTCGATCAGTTGCACGTCTTCTCAAGCCTCGGAAGTTGGATCGCCTCCCCTCCTTTCCTTCGCCGATCGCTTCGCCTCCGTCAGTCCTTCTCAACCACCCCTGGCTAGCCTGCCATTCGCCACACCCCGTGCTCTTGCAACCATGGCTAACTTCCCTGTCAACCCGCTCCCCTTCCTTCCCCTAGACACCCCCATCGATGATGCTGGGGGGCGCTTCGCCGGCAGCGGGCGCTCATTTCGGTCTCAGGTGACTACATCAAGTTGAATGAAGACCTCGTCATTGTGGAGAGTGACGATGTCATTGAGGTCGAGGAGCGCTCTGCCCTCCTGGTGGCTGTGCGCCATCATCTTCCGCACGTACTCCAGCTTCAGATCCTCCGCTGCAGTCTCTACCCGCTCGGAGTGGGTATCATCAGAGTGGGGAACGTCTTCGACCGTGATTTCTTGGTCAGTTCCAGCCCTTACTTCATTGAAGGCCACCTGGTCAGGTTCGTCCGCCATGACAACGGAATCAACTTCCGCCAGTCCCCCTTTGCTCGCACTGATTGGGTTATGTTTTTAGGGTATCCGTTGGATTTTAAGCATTTGCACTTTCTGCAACAAGCTTGTGCTACCTTCGGCAAGTTGGTGTTCTGGCACAAAGATGACCCAAGCCTCGCTAGAGTTCTCCTCAAGGTGCTGTTTGATGACCCCTTGGAAATCCCTCGCAGCATAACCCTCAAGTTCGGTCGCAGTTTGGACGGGGTTGGACGGTCGTGGACCTTCCCGGTTTTCCTCCTTCAGTCTGAGATGGCTGACTTCGCCCGTGGGGATGAGGACCCGCTGCCACCAGACAATGGCAACCCGCACCCTTTTGAAGGCAATATCATACAAGGTGAGGCTGCTTGGATCCAACAATGGGCAGACCAGCAACACTTCGGCCCTCACGCCCAACAATGGCATGAACAGCCGGCCCCTCCTGTCCAACTCCAACCAGACCCTGCTCAACATAGTGATCGCACCGGTGTTTCCAGAATTTCAAGTGAGGAGGATTTGGGTAGCCCCTCTCCTGTTCGGGCTCCTCCACCCTCCCCGGTTGTTGTGCCATCGCCTGGGGCAGTTCAGTCTACTTTTCTTGGTCAGCCTGAGCCGGCACCTGTTCTGCTCCCTTCGGAAGCGGATTCAGCCGTCGGGAACAAAGCTATCATTGTTTACACCCACCGCACCCGTCGGGAGATTGCCAAGAACACCATGGACCCTTCTTCCTCTAAGGTGAAGCTTACTCCCTCGTCTACTCAAGGCTTACGTCGAAGTCTGCGCATTAAGAAAAGGATGCAGGGTTTCAAACGGGCCACGGCTGCTTCCGGCTCGACCGATCTGCCTACCATCCAGACGTACATTGATTTATCAAGGTCTGCCTCACCCTGCCCACCCATCAGCTTAAAATCATTAGTTCATACCGCCTCCAATATCTGTGGGATCAACATGAACAATGACGCTCTGTCCTCTCTGCTCCTTAGTGATGGTTCGGATGATGGCCCCGATCTGATGATGGTCGGCGTCGGTGATCCCAGTTCTTCCCAGCCGCTTGATGGTTGACTCTGACTCGACGATGATGTTGGTGCTGGCTCCGGCGTTCTCTCCAGGACCGGCCTTTTTGGACAACTGGCGTCTGCTATCTATGTTTCAACTATGTTTGTATGTGTTATCTAGTTTGGACAATCTATTTTGCCACCAATGGCTTGCTCGTATGGCTTGCTACGTTCTGTGGAAAGCGTTTGCTTACACTTCTGTGCGGCTTGGTGCCCTATGGGCACGCGTTGGGCCTAGCTGTCTTTTCATTAGTATCAATGTCTAGCAAATCGAACTGGCTCATTCTGAACTGGAACATCCGTGGGCTCAATGCCGATGCTAAATGTCTGGTTGTTAAACACCTGCTTCTTCAGTCCAACTACTCCATCTTTTGCATCCAAGAAACAAAGATCGGTTCCTTCGACCATTCTTCCATTCGACGCTTTGCACCAAAACGGTTCGATCAATTCGCTTTTAGCCCAGCTGCTGGTTCCTCTGGTGGGCTCTTTGTGGGCTGGATGGGCTCTCGTTTTTCCGGGACTGTGGTCTCTTCCTCCCGTTTCCAGATAACAATCAGTTTCACCTCAGTCATCAATGGCAACAACTGGCAACTTACTTCGGTTTACGGTCCCTGTCGTGTCCAGGGAAAATTGGAATTCATTAATTGGCTCCTTAGTTTGGATATTACACCCCATCTCAACTGGATCTTTATGGGGGACTTCAACCTGTATCACTTCCCCTCCAATAGAAACAAACCTGGAGCCAATTTAACTGATATGAGCAACTTCAACCTAGTCATCAACTCTCTGGGCCTTCATGAGGTGCCTCTGTCCGGTCGTCAGTTCACCTGGAGCAACATGCAACAGTCTCCCACTTTGGAACAACTCGACTGGTGCTTAACCTATGCAAACTGGTTGTCTGATTACCTTGGAACTTTCTTTACTGCTCTCCCGCACACTACCTCAGACCATGTGCCTTGCCAGATTGGGATCTCTTCAAACATCCCTCCGAACCAAGTCTTCAAGTTTGAGGACTATTGGACTGGCCTTCCCGGTTTTTTTTGACCTAGTTCAATCTCGTTGGAGCTACTCTCAAATTTAAAATCTGGTTCAACGCATCGCTTTCAAGCTCTGCTCTCTTCGAAAGGCTCTTCTTCCCTGGCGTAACAGAGGGGGGGCTTTCAACACTTGGATTAAGCACTCGTCAGTTGTGATCCAAGCCATCGACCATTTGGAAGAACTCAAGCAGATTACTCTTCCCGAAGGCAATTTGCGGCGTCTGCTCAAAAAGCACATCGTTGGGCTTCTCCGCATCTAGAACTGCTATTGGAAGCAGCGTTTTACGGTGCGGTGGACTCAATTGGGTGATGAAAACACCAAGTTTTTCCACAGTATGGCCTCGAATCGGCATCAACGTAATCTGATACAGTCTATCCTCAACTCCGATGGCGAGCTCGTCTCTTCATTGGAAGACAAGGCTGAGGCTTTTTTGGAGTTCTTCTTAAGTAAAATGGGGTTTTCCTCCGAACCAGTCATGCACTTCGACCTGGAGAACCTGGTTCCTAAGTTTGGTGGCCTTGATCACCTAGCCGAACCAATCAGCCCTATTGAGCTCGACAAAGTCATCAACTCCCTCCCGGCCAACAAGGCACCTGGTCTAGACGGTTTCAACAACAATTTCTACAAAGCTTGCTGGCACATCATTCGTCAAGACTTTTATGATCTCGCCAAATGCTTCTCCACAAAGCCCTCCTGCCTTCGGCCAATCAATGGGTCATTCATCACCCTTCTCCCTAAGGGCAATAACCCCTCCACAGTCCGAGACTTCAGGCCGATCTCGTTACTCAACACCAGCGTCAAATTATTAACAAAAGTCTTGGCCAACAGGTTACAACCCATTATCACTAGAATCATTCACAATAATCAGTATGGTTTTATTAAAGGCAGATCTATTCAAGATTGCGTAGCCTGGGTTCTTCAGTTTACACACATCTGCAAGCACTCTAAGGCCAAGACTGCTATTCTTAAGCTTGACTTCGAGAAGGCCTTCGACACAATTGAGCACTCGGTTATTCTTCAGCTGCTCGCTTGCTTTGGTTTCCCGGACATCTGGACTTCTTGGATTCGGACTATCTTCGACTCGGGCTTCTCTGCTATCCTCATCAATGGTATAGCAGGGAAATTTTTTCACTGCAAGAGGGGAGTTCGTCAAGGGGACCCTCTATCCCCCCTCCTCTTTGTCATTGCCGCTGAGCTCCTGCAATTCATCATCAACAAAGCTGCCTCCCTGGGCGTTCTCGCGGCTCCAGCTTGCCACAACCCCGGTGATGACTTCCTAGTGATTCAATACGCGGATGACACCATCATCTTCCTCCAGGCTTCCCAGTTGAACCTTTTCAAACTCAAAGGCCTCATCAACAGCTTCTCTGCCTCCACTGGCCTGAAAGTGAACTTTGACAAATCCAGCTTAATTCCTCTCAACTTGGACCCGGATGAAGCCCAGTTGCTTGCTGCTGGCTTTGGCTGCAAACTGGAATCTCTCCCTTTCCCCTACCTAGGCCTTCCCTTAGGCATCCTGCGCCCCTCCTACAAGGACTTCTCTGTTCTTCTTGAGCAAATGGATCGTCGGCTGGCCTCTTCTGCCGCTTGGCTCTCTCTGGCTGGCAGGCTTCAACTCGTCAACTCGGTCTTATCTTCCCTTCCAACATACTCCATGTGCACCTACAAGATCCCTGCCAAAGTACTTCGCCAGCTTGATCAATCCCGGCGCCATTGCCTTTGGAGAGGTTTGAACCCCAATAAGGTGCACAGTCTCGCCCGCTGGGAGGTCATCTGGAAGCCCAAGAGTCAGGGAGGTCTTGGGGTGATCAGTCTGCATTGTCAGAATAATGCCCTGTTGCTTAAACAGCTACACAAATTCTATTCTAGAAGGGATGTGCCGTGGGTTCAACTCACCTGGTCTTCCTTTTACAACGGCAACAAGCCTCGACACCTCACTTCTCCCAAGGGTTCTCGCTGGTGGAAGGATATACTGAAGCTTTCTGACTTATTCCGAGCGGTTGCCAAGCCTTCTGTCGGGGATGGGTGGTCCATCGCCTTCTGGTCTGATTCTTGGCTTTCCTCCTCACTGGCTTCCTCCTTCCCTCGATTGTTTTCCTTCGCCATAGACAAGGAAATCTCCTTGCTTTCCTTTCTCTCTGCTCCGTCGCTCCCTCGCCTTTTTCACCTGCCCCTTTCCTCGGAGGCGGAGGTCGAGCTGCTCCAACTTTCCCACTTGGTCAACAACTATCAGTTTCACGCTGGTCTTGACTCCTGGTCCTTCATCTGGGGCTCCTCTCGCTACTCTTCCCGATCCTTTTATCATCACCACTTCAATCTTACCCGTCCTCACCCCCTTTTCTCACTCCTTTGGAAATCTTCTTGCAGCAACAAGATCAAAGTCTTCTTCTGGCTTTTGCTAATTGACCGGCTCAACACTAGAAACATTCTTCGCAGGAAAGGTCTTGTCATTTCTGGCATGACCCACGACTGTGTCCTCTGCTCTGATTCTCAAGAGGAAACCTCTTCTCACCTCTTCTTCGGATGCAACTTCAGTATGTCCTGTTGGAGCTCTCTACAGATTTCCTGGACACTTCCGGCTCATCACCTGGACCTGGTTCATATAAACACTAAGGCTCTTAGTTTGCCTTTCGCCCTGCAGATTGTCATGATTGGTTGCTGGTCCATTTGGTTGCTCAGGAATAATATTATCTTCCGCAACTCCCAGTGTTCGCTGCAAAACTGGAAGAAGATCTTCTCCGCTCAGCTCTCTTTGCAGACCTCTCGTTTCTCCGTCAAGCAGCGTCAACAGATAGTGCCGTGGCTCTCTTCTCTAGGCCTCCGGGCTTCCCCCTAGACCCTCCATGTATCTCTCCCCTCCTACCTGTGCTTCTAATCTGTTCCCCCTTCCTTTAGTTTGTAATGGTACTTTTTATTATTAATGGAATGATCAGGGTAGGAGCCTCTCCTACCGATTAAGTCAAAAAAAAAACATTAAACGTTTCGACGGTTTTCAGCAAAAACCGACAAAGCCTCTCAGCCCTTCGACTCGTGAAACCGCTTCGCGACTCCGAGCGCCAGCAAGCCACTTCCGCTCTCGATCCCCTCGAGCCGCCTGAATGCTTGTCCTGGCCTCCCTCTCGTGAACCCGGTCGACACGCCATCGCAGTCAACCGTCCGTCCAAGTCTCGCTCTATCTCTTCATGCACTCTTGAGATCTTCTCCAACTTCGCCCGGCCTCCCTGATCCTCCGGCATCAAGCTCCCCACTCGACCCTCAATCACCCGCCGTTGACAGTCGGTCAGCATCTCCACCTTGCACAAACAAGACAAGCCAAAACAAGAACACGACACACTATCGAACACCTGGGCAGCCAAACCTCCATTTCACATCGAAACCCTCGATGCACTCAACCAACCTCAACCACTCAACCGCTTAGACGCTCATCCTTGTCAATCACTCATCATCCAGACCAAAACCACGCTTGGTTTCTCAAACTCAGACTTCAAAACAGTTTCAAATACTAAATATAAACTGACTGAATTCAAATCAAGCACTAAAACTTAGTGACATAGGATCTTGACACAACCTTGAAAACAAGTCTTTTAAAAGAGTTAAAAATGCTGATCTCAGGAGCTAAACACCCATCCTATCAAGCAGAATTGTTCAGATCTTAACCACACATAAATAGTCAATCACATATACTTCTTAAGCTGTTTAGCATCAATAGAAAAGATAATATGCAGTGAATATATCTACCCTCAAATCTCTTCAACCGAAACAGTAAACAGGAGTAAGGTAAGAGAAGTAGATTGATGACTAAAACTAGCTAATATCACAGAGAAAACCTACTAGGCAATATTCACAGTCACAAATCAAAGAAACATATTTGAAGCAGAACTGAAACAAACAACCTGATGAACTGTGCTCAAACAGATTCGGTGCCTAAATCATGGTATTCATATGAAAACTAAACGGATTCAAGGATCAAACATATTTACCATAGAGCACAAACATTTCTAGATGTAATCTCACGAGAAATCAATCAAGATCATCAGAAATTTCCAAAGAAAATTGAAAGAGAACTCACTGATTCAGACGATGGAAGCAGGAAACCTTACCCGGAACAGTATTTTCGACAAAGCTGTAGCGGATCCGGAAAACCATCAGCCGATCACTGTTCCTTGTCAAAATTTCTTCAAAATGAATTTCTCTCTTGATTTCTGATTGGAAATAGCTGTGCAAAAAGGTTGTGTTCGGCTGAACAAAACCAGTCGATAATATCCCAACAACTCACATGTTCTAGAAGCTACTTTTTACACATAGCCCCTTGGTAATTTCAGATTTGCACATTATGAAATTACCCTATAAGTCCTAAAAGAAAATTACAATTTGACTCTCCTTTTAATATATTTTCAAAGTAGAACCACTCTAAAAATTATACCAAAAGGATACACTATAAAACTGAAATATTTAAACTAACACTAGACTCCTATTTATTGAATTAACAAAAACATTTAAAGTTTCAATGGTTTTCAACAAAAACCAACAAAGCCTCTCCTAATCATCGATGACCGTCGTCAGTCCGCGAACCCGACCGCCAGCAAGTCTCTCCCGCTCTCGATCCCTCGAGTCGCCTTGTCACTTGAACTGGCTTCCCTTTCACTGACTCGATCGACGTTTCGTCTTGATCAATCTTCAACTCTCGTCATGTTCGACCTCCATGCATACATCAGAGTCCACTCTCGACTTTGACTAACACCCTCGACCATCTGGCATTAGACTCCCCATCTAACCCTGATCCCGTGCCATCGACAGTTGACGAGTAACTCAAGCCTGCACACACGAGTCAAACACAGACACACACACTGTTGGGGGAAATTACTCCATTTCCAGGATTTAAAGGTTAATACTCCAGAAGTTGAGAAGAGCTCCGAAGCTAGGGAGCAGTCGTTCGGGGGTAGAGGCGCCAAGCCGAAGGGTGCAGTGATGTGAAGCCATGATGACCCCTCCGAACGGAAGGCAAAGGCTCCGAAGCCGAAGGACGAGAGTGATAAGACGTGTGGCTTATCTATCTACCTTATAGTGTTTTTCCTTCTATAGCCTTGTCCCTGGTACCGAATAGTTTCCACTATGTCGGTTGTAAATTAGGGGTAATTGGGTCTTTTCCTTATGCATTTCTACCTATAAATACCCCCCTTTGTACCCTGTAAAAGGGACTCCTCCGATAAATTATTCAATACACACGTTCGGACTGTTCGAGCTATTATCCTACCCGGAGGTTCGAGGCAGCCCTAAAGCACAAACTCTTTGTTTGTTCGTTCATGATCTCAGAGAACCTGTTGGTGCAACTTTTGCGCCAACAGTTGGCGCCGTCCGTGGGGAACCAAGTTCTAAAAGCTTGTTCTCTACTGCTGACTGCACTTCGAAGAGCACTTGCGGAGGGAGCCTCGGAGTCTCAAGATTCCGTGCACCCTTCAGTTAACGGCTTCTTAGTGCAGCCCGAAGGCCTTCACTCGACTTCCCGAGTCGTTCGAAGTCCTCCGTCTCCAAGACCTCTTTGTGGCTAGCTATGCCTCCGAAGCGAAGTCAGGCTTCGGGTCCTCTCCGAAGGTCCCCTCGGACCACAGGAGCCGGACCCTCGGCTACTCCGGCGATTCCCGCCGAGACTGCTGGGCGTCGAGTACCCTGGGGCCCTCGAGCTTCTCCTACGGTGCTTCAGACCGATTACGTCAGCTCCCGAGACCCGGAGGTGCCCTCCGATGAAGACGAAGACCTTCCTGAAACCGAGGCTACGCAACTAGCCAGACTTCAGGAGGAAGTATCCAGGTGGAGGCAAGAGGCCACCGATCGCCTCCGCACTCAAGCTTCCACCGAAACTCCAGAAGGGCCTCAAGACGGTGGTACCCACAATCTCCCAGAAGCTATCCAAGTCTCGGAGGAGGCCGAGAATGCATCCTTCGATGACGAGTCTCCATTACATTCGGATTTACAAAGAGTGCCTTTCGACCCTAGATTCAAGGCCTCGAAATTGCACAAGTACTCCGGGGGGTCGGACCCCGGAGAGTTCGCCCGCTCATATGCCCTGGCAATAGAAGCGAGCGGAGGGGTGCGAAGCACTATGGCAAAATGCTTCCCCCTCGCCCTCGAAGGCATGGCGCTTCGATGGTTCTGGTCCCTGAAGCCAGGATCGATCAGTTCCTGGGAGCAGCTGAAAAAGAAATTTGTGAGCAACTTCCAAGGCACCTTCGTAGCCCCGATGTCCACAGGAAGTTTGTTCCAGGTGAAGCAGCAGGTGGGAGAAACACTTCGGGAGTACTTCACGCGCTTCGCCCACACCAAATCGCAGATCAAGGGCCTATCTACCTCTTCGGTAGTCGACGCCGCCCGCGAAGGGGTGCTAAACCCCGACCTCCTCAGTAAACTACATCGGAAGCCGGTGGCCTCTGTAGCGTAGCTAATGGCATACTTCGAACAATATGCCAAAGCGGAGGAAGGCTATCTTCGGCGAGCTGAAGCACCATCGCCCACCCTCCGGGAAGTAAAGATGGAGACCGGAGCCTCCATTCCCCTGCAGCCTCCTCAAGACAACCGCTTCAATGAGCACAAGCGGGGAAAGAAGCATTTTCGTTCGGAGGTGCTAAACATTGCACCTTCTGCTCCGAAGGCACCTGCCAATTTCCAGCAGGTGAAGAATTTCAAGGCTGGGCCGCCGAAGCCTCAAGAAAGGGTGTCTGGCAGGCGCCAGAGTTTTTTCTGTTTTGTGCAAGGCGACAATAGGAGCCATGACACGAAGGATTGCAAGGCAGTGTTGGCCCTTCGAGGCGACTACCTTGAACGAAGTACCGAGCGGGGTACTTCGGATCGAGCCCCACCATCGGCACGGTCGGAGCCTGTACAAGCTGTGGCCCGAGCCGGTGCCCTTGAAACCCCCATGCGGCTGCCGGTGGCCAACATTATGCCACCACCAAAGCAGGAAGACCCGCAGGACTGCGGCAAGAGAGTGGTCCTACCCATCTCCGGAGGGGGGACCCTCAGAAGCATGTCCAAGAGGCAGCGGCGCGAGTACGACCGCGAGGTCGGGCACATTGGGACCTCGAGTTCCGCCGAAGGGATGCTAGAGTGGTCCCACGTACCCATCTCATTTACCGCCAGTGATGCTGCGGGGGTGAAGTTCCCCCATGCTGACCCATTGGTCATTTCTGCTGATATAGCAGGAGTGGAGGTCCGAAGGATCCTGGTAGATGGTGGGAGCTCCGCAGACATACTCTTTGTACAGGCCTTCGATCAGATGTGCATACCTCGGAAGCATCTACTTCCAGCAGCCCGGCCGCTTCAAGGGTTCTCAGGACCGCCTCTCGATGCCCTCAGCCAGATAGGCCTCGAGGTTGCCTTCGGAGAGGGGCCTCTCGCAAGGGTAGAAGAGGTGATCTTCGACGTTATCGATGCTCCATATGCTTACAATGCAATCTTCGGCCGAGGGATGTTGAACTAGTTCGGGGTTATAGCGCACCATAATTACCTTTGTCTCAAAATCCCCACGCAAGGTGGAGTGCTTACTATTTCAGGAGACCAAGCTGTAGCCCGGAGGACAGAGTATGGCCATGGGCAGCCGTTGGACCCCCGGCAAGTGCATAATGTGGCGGAAAGCATCGAAGAAGTGCGGGTGACCTCGAACCCTTCGAAGGGGTCCTCGCTCAAGCCAAGCCCAGAGGGTGATATCGAAATAAGAATAATTTCAAAAGATGGCAAAGAGTATCCAGTGCAGTTCGGCAGAGGGCTATCCCCGGGGATAGCTACTTCATTAGAAGAAGTCGTCAGGCGAAATCTGGACATCTTTGCTTGGACCGATGAAGACATCACCGGGGTCGATCGAAGCATCATCGAGCATAGTCTGCTCGTCAACCCGAAGGCCAAGCCAGTGCGCCAGGGGCTCCGCAAGCTGTCAGCAGAAAGAGCAAGCCTCGCTAAAGCAGAAGTAAAAAAATTATTAAAAGCTGGCATTATCAGGGAAGTAGCCCATACCGAGTGGTTGGCTAACCCTGTTTTTGTAAGAAAGAAGGATTCGAACAAATGGCGCATGTGTATTGACTTCACTTCATTAAATAAAGCATGCCCGCGAGACCCCTACCCGATGCCCCGAATAGATCAGCTGGTAGATTCCACAACCGGCTCCGAATTGCTAAGTTTCCTCGACGCTTATTCCGGATATCATCAAGTATGGCTGAAACGCGAAGACGAAGCCAAGACAAGCTTTATAACCCCTTCCGGAGTATTTTGTTATGTAAGAATGCCTTTTGGTTTGTGGAATGCCGGAGCCACCTTTTCTCGTTTAATAGCTAAGGCTCTAGGTCATCAGATAGGCCGGAATGTCGAGGCCTATATGGATGATATTGTAATAAAAAGTGCTCAAAAGCACCAGCATAGCCTAGACCTAGCTGAAACATTTGAGAGCCTCCGAGCATGTGGAGTACGCCTCAATCCGGAAAAATGTATATTCGGGGCACAAGCAGGAAAGCTGCTAGGGTACTTAGTTTCGAGCAGGGGAATCGAAGCTAACCCAACACAGATAAGCGCACTACAACGGATGGCTCCACTAGAGAATTTGAAGCATGTTCAGAAGCTAGCAGGAAGGCTCGCAACTCTTAGCAGGTTCTTGGCCAGGTCAGCAGAGCGAAGCCTCCCAATTTTCAAAGCACTAAAGGGGTCCGAAAGCTTTCAGTGGACACCGGAGTGCCAGAAGAGCTTCGATGATATAAAGGCATACCTCGGAAGATTATCAATTTTGACTGTTCCACTTCTAGAAGAAACACTGCTCCTTTATCTTGCAGCAACAAGTTCAGCAGTGAGCGCGGTATTGGTCCGGGAAGTCGAGCTTAAGGAAAAGCTAGTCCAGAACCCAGTTTATTTTGTGTCGGAGGCATTATCCGGAGCTAAAGTCAGATACTCCGAACTCGAGAAGTTTGCTTATGCCCTAGTAATGGCCTCGCGAAAGCTAAGGCATTATTTCTTGGCGCATAACCTGATCGTCCCTACATCGTATCCTCTTGGAGATATGCTCCGAAACAAAGATTCTACGGGCAGGATTGGAAAATGGGCGGTCGAGGTAGCACCCTTCGGAATATCCTTCACGGCAAGAACAACTATTAAATCTCAAATTATAGCCGATTTTATAGCAGAGTGGACTCCATCTGCTATTTGGGCCCCGGAAGAATCCTCCGAAGGTTTTTGGACAATATTTTCCGACGGAGCTTATCAAGCATCCGGTGCCGGAGCAGTGGACGTCATCATATCACCATCGGGGCAGAAGGCCATGTATTCTGCAAGGCTCAACTTCAGAACCACTAATAACATCGCCGAGTATGAAGGAATCTTGCTAGGCCTCCGAAAGGCTAAAGCGCTCGGAGCTGCAAGAATAGTGATTAAGACAGACTCCCAAGTCATTGCAGGGCATGTTGATAAAAGTTTTCAAGCAAAGAATCCACATCTAGCACAATACCTTGAAGAAATCCGCAAGGCCGAAGCAGCATTCAGAGGATTTACAGTTCGAAATATCCCTCGGGCAGAGAATCAACTTGCAGATATTCTTGCAAAGGCTGCAGCAGGGGCGGTGGACCTCCCGGAGGGTGCTTTCTACGAAGAACTAGCGCAATCAGTGGCTGTTCAAATACACTCTTCGAAGGTACTGTGCATTCCAATTACAGATTGGCGGGCTCCGATTATGAGCATGTTGCAAAGTAGCATGGACCCTCCCGAAAGTCCAGAAGCCCGAAGGTTGCAAGCAAGAGCTCGAAATTACAAGCTTATTGATGGAATGTTATACAAAGCTGGAGTGTGTTCACCTCTACTTCGATGCATCTCATAGCCCGAAGGTCAAGACATACTTCGAGACATCCACGAAGGCTTGTGCGGAGGTCATTTAGCCCCTCGTGCACTAGCGGGCAAGACGCTTCGGCAAGGGTTTTATTGGCCAACTATAGTAAGAGATGCGGAGGAACTGGTTCGAACATGCCAAGGCTGCCAGTGGATGGGCAGACGGAGCCATCGCCCGCCAGCTCAGCTTCAAGTTATTGCCCCAGTATGGCCAATGGCTAGATGGGGCATGGACCTCATAGGCCCTTTCCCAATGGCAAAAGGCGGCTTGAAATTTGCGGTAGTAGTAATCGAGTATTTTTCAAAATGGGTTGAAGCGGAGCCATTAACGGCTATCACCTCGAGGAATGTGCAAAAATTTTTCTGGCAGAACATTATATGCAGGTTCGAAGTTCCAAGAGAGTTGACGGTGGATAATGGAACCCAGTTCGAAGCTGACACCTTCCAAACATTTTGTGAAGAACTGGGCATTAAGCTGTGCTTCACGGCGGTGCGACATCCACAGTCCAACGGAGCCGTTGAGCGAGCCAACGGGAACATCCTCTCCGGGCTGAATCGCCGAATCGTTGGATTGGCCAAGGGGCTGTGGGTCGAAGAGCTCCCTAAAATCTTGTGGTCCATTCGAACCACTCAAACCAGGTCCACAGGTTTCACCCCATTTAGATTGCTGTTCGGAGATGAGGCCATGACTCCTACGGAGCTCAGAGGTGGATCGCTTCGCGTAGTTCAAACTGGGGGCGAAGATGACAGGAGCACTTCGCTGGATTTGTCAGAAAAAACAAGGCTTCGAGCTGTCGCCAACCTGACTAAGTACCAGGACCACACCAAGACATGGTATGACCCAAAGATAAAGCTAAATGAGTTAAAGCCTGGTCATCTAGTGTTGCGAAGTGTAATAGCTCCGGGGAAGCTAGGAAACAAATGGGAAGGACCATATGTTATCTTACGCTCAGGACGTCCCGGATCGTTTAAATTAGCTAATTTAGAAGGGGAAGAGTTGAAGCATGCATGGCATGCGGAGCACCTTAAGCGTTATTTTGCTTAGGGGCCCCTTGTAATCACTTGTAAAACTTTCCTTTCTATGAATAAAGATAAGCGTCGAATTTTGTTTGCTCTTCGAATATCCCTTACTCCTGATGGACGCATCGGGAGGATGGAGATGCTTGTAGAGCCAAGCATTTTCCCCAAGACCCAGGCAGCCGCCTTCGAACCATTGGTTCAGAGGCTCCGTTGCCACCCTACGGATTCCAGGCTCCGGCTTGTTAGGATCCGTAGAAGAGTCTAAGGACTTTAAAAAGAAACAGACTTTCGTCCTCCGGGTACGAAGTATCTGTAAAAGAGCCGAAGGTGGCCACACTGCGGATTTCATGCTCCGGCTTTGTCAAAATCCGTAACCAAAGTACAAATGATAAGTGTAAATTCGAAGCATTCGGTTGTTCGGAGCATTATTGTGCCTGGCGAACCCTTTTCTATAGTAAAAGCTCCACCACCCACAAGGGGGGTCGGAGGATAGGAGTCACACAACATACTCTCGAAGCATTTCACATTAAATCATTATACTTTTACATCAAGAAAAGTTTTGATCCAAGCCTAGAAAGAATCGAAGACCCTGTGGGCCTCTAGAGCTACCCCGTTCTTCGGAGCTCGAAGCTGTCGGCTTGGCCCTCTTCGTTCGAGCGCTTCTCTTTTTCTTGGAGGCTCGTAGTTTCTTTCGTTCTTCTTGAAGCTCCTCCCATGTCAAGAGCCTTTCAGAGTCGGCCTCTGCAGGGTCTTCGGGCCGGTACTCCGAGTCGGACCAGTCCGTAGGTTTGGGAGACGAGGATACCTCCGCTTTCTCCTCCTCTTTAATATAAGATAAGACATCTTGGCAAATTTCAAGGGTCATCTCCCCTCCGTCTCCACGAGGAATAGAGAAGCGAGAGCGACGGTAAGGCCTTAAGCCCTCAAGGTTTGCCCACTCCTATCGGAGCTCTTCTGTAATTTCCAATAGTTCGAGGTCAGGGCTCGAAAGACATGGCAAAACCTAAAAAAGAACAGAACACCCAAGACAAGTTTCTTGTTTATAACTTTTCCATTAATAAAAAGGGCTTTACAAAGACTTCGTATACATAATAACCCTAATAAGCTAGACCCGCGGGTCGGTTGGAGGAGCAGGAATGGCAGGGGCTGGCAAAGCAGGAAGTGGTGGCTTTGTTTGCGCCTGCTTCTACCGGCGAGCTTCGTCTATCCAAGCTTTAGCTGCGACCTTGTGGTCCGTCTTCCAGGTTGGCCAGAAGGCTTCCCAGGCCAAGGCTACCTCCGAAGATGGCCGCAGCAAGTCGTCGGATGCGAAGCTTCCAGGGGTTGAACCCCCGACTGGGCCGAGGGGAATTTGAAGAGACTCGAGGTGACGAAGAACCCCGATGCCGGCGCACTGCCCGGAGATCTCTCCGTATCGAATGCCGGAGTTCATCATCAGCGATGAAGCCACTTGGATCCTCGTCAACTTCTGGTCGAGGGGCTCGAGGGTTGCGGCAGAAGACGAAGGGCACATAGTGCCAAAGTACTCCAAGGTACCCTGAAGGGCCTCCAAGGTACGTTCCGCCATGGCGGAGTTCTTCTTCTCCGCTGTTTCCAGCCCTGCAGCAGTCGCAGACACTTCGGCCACCTGGAGCATTAAAGAGCTCTTCTGGGCCATTGCCTGGTTGAAGGCCCCCTGGAGCTCCACCAACTGAGCATTCGAAGAAGCAGCCGCTTGGCGGAGCCTTTCAACTTCCGCCCGAAGAACGAGGCACTCAGCTTCGACCTCTTGGGCAGAAGAGCGAAGCGCGTCGCGGTCTTGTTGCGCTATCCGGAGGGCTTCGTCAGAAGCAGCCCTAGCCCTCCGTTCTTCTAGGTTTTCTCCCTCCAGCCTGAGAAATCTCTCGCGAGAGTCGTTAAGGGCCGTCTGGAGGGTGGTAACCTTCCTTTGAAGTCGATTAACCTCGACCTCATTGGAAGTCGCCGCCGCTCTAGCAAGGACGAATTGCTGCAAAAAAGAACAAGTAAGTACCGAAGTATTTATGATCACTAATGCGAAGCAGCTATGGTGTTTTTTCCATACCTAAAGGGCAGCCCTTTCGAGGGCTGAGTTGAGTGCCGGAGCCCTAGCCTCACTCAAGACAGAGACCAAGTCCGAGTTGGCGATATCCTGGCTTCTCTCTCCCAGGGGCTCCATGAGTCTTCGGAGGCCCTCCTGACGCTGCAAGAATGGAGCCAGCAGAGGAAGCCAAGACAAGGCTTGAAGGTCATCTACTGCGGCCTCATCCTCCGAACTACCGACGGAGGTTGCGGCATGGCCAGAAAGAAGGCCAAGGATAGATATACCCTTGCCTCTCCCCGGCATGAAAGAAGGCAAGGAGGGCGAGGCAGGAATATCCCGGGCATCAGCAGCTATACCTTCGACTAGAGCCGCTGCAGCAGGGGCAACCTCAACAGCCGGAGCCACCACCGAAGGGGCGACCTCCGTCGCTAAGTCCGTCCTGACGGGCGCATCCTCCGCTCCGACAGGCGCATCCTCCGCGCCGACAGACGCACTCCCCGCCATCAAGCTTGGAGCGTCCGAAGGGGCAGGGGGATCCACTCGAGCAGTGGCCTCCGAAGATGCAGGAGCTTCGGGCACCGCTGGAGCATCGATACCCTTAGAGGTACCTATTTTATTAACAAAGATAGTAAGCATACTTCCAGAAATGGTTTGCAGGTATTGGTCAAAAAGGGAGCTTCTGGGAGTACCTCCGGGATCCTCGTGGGGTAGGATCGCTGGATCCTCCAGGACCTCGTACATCTGAAGGATGTCGGCGAAGTCATCTCCCGAGGCCTTTTCCTCCGCATTTCCTGCCGAAGCCGCGATTTCCACCGCAACCACCTCTCGTGTAGGCGAGTTAGGAGTAGCAGACCCCGACTCCACTTGTACGACGATGGGCGCAGGGGGAACCGTCGGGGTTACGCTTACTACCTCCCTAACGGATGTGCCCGGGGGGACCTCCCCTAGGTCTTCGTCGTCATCCAGGAGATAGGCTTCGAAGGCCGCCGCTGTCTGAGCGTCAGAGTCCTCTACCTCTTCGGAGGCTGAGCTCTGAGCGCCCGGCGATGAAGCAGACGAGGCAGGCGTCAACTGCGAAGGGGGCTTCGCTACTTTCTTCTTCTTGGGCGGCTGCTTGCTGGTTTTCTTGGATGGTTCGGTAGTGACTTTCCTTTTGCGAGCAGCCGCTCCGGTCGGGGCGAAGTCAGGAAGAGGGGGGGCTCCATCCCGAGAGCTCTCCACACTCTGTTGGATCGCTCCCAGTATCCCACCAGCTCTAGCCTTTTTTGCTTCTCGGTCACCGAAGGGGCTCCGAGAACTCGTTCGGTGGCCCGAACTATGTCCTCCGGAGCCAATGCCAGAGGAGCCGCTGAAAGAAAAGGGTATGAAATTATGAATATAATTGTTTCCTTCATCTAATATGATGCTGCAGGGAATAGTCTTACCTAAGTTTCGGAGATCCCCCTCCGAGGCCTGTTGAAACACGATCGGCCAGCCAGCTCCGAGGGGAGGGATCCGAAGGGCGATAAACTCTTCGGCTAGATCGCACATACTCATGCGGCGAGCCACCGAAGTGAGCAGCCCTAGCCTCGTCGAGAGCAGGCTAGGGTTCGGGGAGATTTCCGCCTCCTTCCGGAACCAAATCTCCTGGAGAGGACCTGCGAGGGGGGAGTCCTCTCCGACTTCGACATAAAACCACCGAAGTATCCAATTGGTGTACCACCTGTCATTAATGGCTTTTGCAGGGAAATGAAGGGCATGCTCCCTCCGCAGCTAGAAATTGACGCTGCCGAAGGCTATGGTCACCTTGGAATCCCCAGGCCCGTCCTGTGGCTTTGGTTGGCATATGGCTTCGTGGGTGGCGGCGAAGATTTCGGAGCGTCCCTCGCATCCCTCCACCCGGAGTGCCCACTCGAAGACGGTTAGGCGTGCGATGGCGTTGGGAGACAGTTGAGGTAAGGTTATGTGGAACAGGTCTAGTACCTCCGCCAAGAAGTCCACGGCTGGAAGCCCCAAGCCCACTTCGAAGAACGCCTCGAAGACCACCACCTCCCCGTTTCACGGCCTTGGGGTTGATTCTGGCCCGAGGACCCGAGTCCTCAATCCAGTGCCCAGCTTCCCATCCACGGCTTCTTCAATGGATTCGGCGGTGCTCACGGATTGGCCGATGAGAAATCTTTGAGCGATCTTCTTCTTGGAAGGCGGACGGAGCTCCCTAGGATTCTTGGGCCAAGCGCCGCTCGAAGTCCCCGCCATGGCCGCCACTGTCGAGGCCGCCCATGCCTGTCTCTGCGCTAAGGTGCTGGCTGCTGCCGGAGTGGTGTGGCTAGTTCTCGCCATTTCGCTCGGATGCTCAAGAGGTTGAAGAAATTGGAGAAAGGAATCACGAAGTGCTGGATGCGGTAAAAAGTCATGGTTAAATCCTTGCTCTCCCTTTTATAACCGCTCGTCTAGCGCTACTCTTCGATTGCTTTCACACTGTAGGTCCGGCTTCTATCACTGACAGGTAGGTCCAGCAACTGGAACGGCTAGCAACCTCCGTAAAAATCGACCGTTACTTTTGACAGAATGTAACGGTTACTTGAGACGTAACGGCTATAACCAAATGACTCTTCACGACGTTTGCACTCCGAAACCGTTCTCTTTCCAAGTGCATGCTCCCGTCGCGTAGGAGCCCGAAGGGAGAGGCTTGACGTTTTGGGTTCGAAGTCCTCTGTTTAGTTGTAACATGTCCGAATTCCCTTTAAGTCTCAGAAAATAGAAATGTTCCTTCCGTATACTGCCTTCTTTCTAAACAGGTTAACTGCAGAGAGGCATATTCGAGGGGCTACTGTTGGGGGAAATTACTCCATTTCCAGGACTTAAAGGTTAATACTCCAGAAGTTGAGAAGAGCTCCGAAGCTAGGGAGCAGTCGTTCGGGGGTAGAGGCGCCAAGCCGAAGGGTGCAGTGATGTGAAGCCATGATGACCCCTCCGAACGGAAGGCAAAGGCTCCGAAGCCGAAGGACGAGAGTGATAATACGTGTGGCTTATCTATCTACCTTATAGTGTTTTGCCTTCTATAGCCTTGTCCCTGGTACCGAATAGTTTCCACTATGTCGGTTGTAAATTAGGGGTAATTGGGTCTTTTCCTTATGCGTTTCTACCTATAAATACCCCCCTTTGTACCCTGTAAAAGGGACTCCTCCGATAAATTATTCAATACACACGTTCGGACTGTTCGAGCTAGTATCCTACCCGGAGGTTCGAGGCAGCCCTAAAGCACAAACTCTTTGTTTGTTCGTTCTTGATCTCAAAGAACCTATTGGTGCAACTTTTGCGCCAACACACACCATATCCAAAGCACCTAGACACAAACCCATGCTTTCACCCTGTCAATCACTCATCATTACCTTGTAGTTGTTGACGACTTTTCTTGATTTTTGTGGGTTTTCTTTTTGGAGTCTAAGGATGAGGTTTTTCAGTTTGTTCATGACCTGATCCTGACGCTGAAGAATGAGAACAATGGTCAGATGCAAGAAATTCACTTTGACAACGGTTCTGAGTTCAAGAATTCTCAGTTCATCAGTTTCTGTAGTGATCAGGGTCTTGAGCACCAGTTTTCTGCACCTTACACTTCCCCACAGAATGACGTTATGGAACGAAAGAACCACACACTAGTCAAGATGGCTAGGACAATGCTCGATGAGAATAGGACTCCTAGGTGCTTTTGGGCTGAAGCTATGAACAGAACTTGCTATCTTGCCAACCGCATTTTTCTTAGAGCTTACTTAGGTAAGACATGATTGTAAGTGAGCCACTTGCAAGCGTTTGGTTGTAAGTGCTTTGTGCTCAAGAAGGGAGGGCATTTGGACATGTTTGAGTCTCGTTGCTGGGACGGAGTATTTCTTGGTTATGCTTTACATTCTCGAGGCTTCCGTATTTGAAACCTCGACTCCAAGCAGCTTGTTGAGATGTGTGAGGTTTCTTTTGATGAGTCCACACCTTCCCTTACTCGTTATTTTAAGATTTCTGGTGATGATGAGCTTGTAGAGTCCATCTTCGAGGAAAATGATGACACTCCCGCTATTGATGAGGCTGGGCCTTCTACACAGCCTGTAGACCCCACACCTTGTGAGACATCGACTGAGGATGAGGGTGGATGTCACGCCCTGATTTTACAAAAACGGGACTTTATTGAATTTCCAAGGAAAAGCAATAAATATAAGATGTTCATAACATGACCTCGTACATACGACAAACAAAGTATAGCTCGCTGGAAATTTTATTACACAAAATTAATAATAAAAAGAAGAATCATGGCGATGAACATCTTGCTCCATGACTCGCTTCCTTGACTAGGACAGCTACTCCAGACTTCTATCTCCATGGAACTCATCGTCTAAAATATTTAGTCAATGGGTACGAGTACAAAGGTACTCAACAAGCCACCGAGAATGCAACAGTAATGCAGGGTGATAACAAAGGGTGAATAGTGGTTTTAAAGTGTGGAAAAGTGCTTTTGTATTTTGCAGCATTTAATGTAGTCAAGTTTAATTATACCGAATGATAAACATGAGCAATGCAACATCATCTAACTCGAGGAGTACGGTCATCCCTCCTCGCTCAACAGTCCTTACATGCCAATCATCATGCAACACTCATAATATTAAACTAACTGTGAGATGTCACGCAACCCGCCCTTGATCGTGGGCTCGACTTTTCAAAAAGATTTAAACTCTGATCATAGGTGTACTACTGTACCCACAAGACACTCATCCTTGCACACCGAAGTGTGTTTAGATGACCCAAGTCACAAAAACTCGTGACAAAACCTTTAGCATGAGACGCTCCAATTCGATAACACCCGCTCTAGGTTTCACCGGCATGCCGACGCACTGGACCAACGTCGCACCCCTTTTCTGCCTCATTGGTACAAGTCACCCGCATGTGCTACTTGACCCATCTCCAAGTGGTGACTCGAGTTGGAACGCCCCATACCTCATTTTAGGACTTACCCATTAGACTTATGGTTAGTATGGAAGTGCTTTGCAACAGATCCCACATACCGGTCCTTATAGTGCCCCGGGCACGACAAACTGTAGGACCGAAAGTAGCGACCAGAGGGGGGTGAATGGGCGCCTAAAAAATTATTTCGAATCAATGGCCTTCTCACAACACCCAACGCACCTCGACAAACAAACAACATAAGGAAAAACAGATTACAGGAACTAAAAATAAACTAGCCTAAAAACGACCGGTGTCCTAATCAAAAAGACACCAACAAAGTGTTTAAAGTTAGATAAACAAGGCAATCATCTCACAGGCATTCCAATCAGAACATGTATTACCATCAACAGTACACAACCATTTGATCTTAAAAAATGTGGATGAACAGAGAGCACTCACAGATGTCTCAAAATGTGCTAAGGGAACAAATATAAATCAATGAACATGCATTGAACATTCTGAATAAAAACTTGTTGTAAGTTAAATTTTCTCAGAATAAAACGTGTAGTCTGATTAATCACATAATATTCAACAGGTTTGAAGGATCTTCTTCCTCAAAAAGTGTTTCACTCATATCATGATCACTTGCAAATTCAAAGTTAGTGCTAACACATGGAGATGTTTCATCAAAAGTTACATCACAAGATTCAACCAATGTGTTAGTTTCAAGATTGAAAACACGATAAGAGTGACCATGTAAAGAATAGCCCAAAAAGATCACATTAGATGCGCGTGATTCAATTTTTTCCAGATTACCTCGCTTTAGGATGAAGCAACGGCATCCAAACACTCTGAAGTGAGTGACCTTGGGCTTCCTCCCAAAGCGAAGTTCATAAGAAGTCAAATTCAGCAAAGAGCGCAAAAAGTTCCTGTTGGAGATGTAGCATGATATACTCATGGCTTCAACCCAAAATTTCCTAGGAGTCTTGTGTTCATTCAGCATCGTCCTAGCCATATCCACAAGTGTGCGATTTTTCCACTCAACCACACCATTTTGTTGAGGGACTCTCAGTGCAGAAAACTAATGTTCAATCCCATGTTCAAGGCAAAATTCTACAAAAGAGCTATTTTTGAACTCGGTGCCATTGTCACTTTGAATAGCTTTCATTGCACCAGGGAGTTCATTGAATAGCCTCAGTGCTAAGCTCTAAAAGTGTATGAACACTTCATCCTTGCTTACGAGAAAGAAAGCCCAAGAGTAACGAGAATAGTCGTCAACCACAACAAGTACGTACTATTTGCCACCTAAAGAGCTAACCCAGGATGGACCAACTGTATCCATATGAAGAAGCTCACCGGGTCACTCAGTCATCACCATGTTTATGGGGTAATGCGAGGCAGCAACCATTTTTCCAAGACGACATGGAGCACAAATGAGGTTCTTCTCAAAAGCAGATCAAAGCTCATGTGCCCTAGTCTCCTATGCCATATCCAAAGCTCAGAAGACAGTTCAGCTAAAATACAATGAGAAGATCCAAAAGACTCAGTGAAATTAGCTCCAAAAATTCTCCCTACTCTTAAGATTTTGCAAATGAAAACACCAGACGAATCAAGCACATAAGAAGCATCACGACTGAAATGAACCTCAAAGCCCTCATCAAGTAATTGTGAGACAGAAAGCAAATTGTATCCTAAGTCCTCAACCAAAGCAATATTTGTGAGAGTGAAATTTTCATTAATTTTGATCATACCTTTGCCCTTCACTCTGCTTTTGCGATTGTTTCCAAATGTGATGCTTTCTCGATGCCTGGCTGAGGTGAAGCTGGAGAACCATGAAGACTTTCCGGTCATGTGATGTGAACACCTGGAATCAATGATCCACTTGTCCTATAGACTCCCATGACTCCCCTAAGTAGAGACGAGAGATCTCTAGTACTCAGCGCTGGGTTTAGAGATAAGATGCCTAGGTATCCAGCACTGAACTACCCGAGAAGTAGGTAAAGCAAGAGACTATGTGGGATGAGAATCATACTGAACATGAGGTCTCCTTACAAATTGCTAAGGTCTCCTAAAATAATTTGGACCAAAATGCCTACGTGGTCTATCATCATATGAAGTATGATATACACCACGATGGGCATAGACACTCATATAATTGTATGGAGCCTCATAATCAGTATAAGTATTATAACCATAGTCATGCATATCAAATGAAGGATAATTGAGGAACATAGTGAGGTGTGTCACTAGTGTTCAAGGTAGTGATGAGTGATTGACAGGGTGAATTCATGAGTTGTGTCTGGATGTTCTGGTTTTGGTGTGTGTGTTTGTGTTTGTCTCATGTGTGCAGGCTTGAGTTACTCGTCAACTATCGATGGCACGGGATCAGGGTTAGATGGGGAGTCTAATGCTAGATTGTCGAGGGTGTCAGTCGAAGTCGAGAGTGGACTCTGATGTACGCATGGAGGTCGAACGGGACATTGAGTTGAAGATTGATCGAGACGAAGCGTCGATCGAGTCAGCGAAAGGGAAGCCAGTTCATGTGACAAGGTTGCTCGAGGGATCGAGAGCGGGAGAGACTTGCTGGCGGTCGAGTTCGTGGACTAACGACGGGCGTCGGCGATCAGGAGAGGCTTTGCCGGTTTTTGCTGAAAACCGTCAAAACTTTAAATGTTTTTACTAATTCAATAAAATTATGTCATGTATTAGTTTAATTTTTTAGTTTCATAGTTTGGTCTTTTTAGTGCATTTTTGGAATGTCTCTATTCTGAAAATATACTAAAAAGGGGTCTTTTGTAATTTTTCCTTTTAGTTCTAATAGGGTATTTTCAGAATTGTATTTTCAGTTTTCTAGGGGGCAAAGTGTAAAACTGGGTATTCTAGAACCTTGGGCTGGTGGGATATTTTATCCTCTGTCCCATGGCCGAACAGATTGAGCACGCAATGAAAATTTTCTCAGTTGATTCCATCAAAAACCAGAAAAATTCTTAGCGCTGGAATTTTGGATGAGCAACAGTGTTCGGGCAAGGATTTTCGGAAGCGATACAGTGTTATCGGCAGTGCTGTTCATCATACAGCAGCTCCTATGTTCAAGCGTTTGATCATGTGAGTTCTTCATCTGTTTTCTCTGAAAATTTTGTGATGATTTGATTGGGGTGTTTTCTGTGAGTATTCATTGAGGAATATGTATTTTCTGTGTTGATCATGATGGATCCGTGAATTTAGTTAGCTTTCTTGAGAATACCATGTTTTAGGTTTTGTGTTGAATGTTTTCAGTTCATCTGATCCATGAGGTTAGTTCTGGTTCTAAATGATTCTGTGATTTGTGTATGTGAAGAAGGCCTAAAAGGTTGATCTGAAATTCTTGTCCAGTTTAATTTTCAAACTACTGTTATTACTTTACTTATATGAACAGTTTGAGTTCTGATATGAGATTCTGTGTGCTGCTCTGATTACTGTGGTTAATTGCTTGTTGGATTGATTCAGTTGTTTGGAGTGTTCATTAGGTTTGTTTACTTGAAAGGTTCTTCATCTTCAGATTATAATAGGAACCTCTAGCTGATCTATTTGTATCCATGTGTGTTTGCTTTGTTCAGTTTTCAACTATCTGAAATATCTGTTTTCATCTAGTACCTAAGTGTCTAATCTGTTTAGTTATAAAGTTTATCATATATGAAGTTGATCCTGAGGATTAGTTGCAGTAGATGAGGTTGGTTTAGATACTTGCTACTTTATATGAAAGTTGTTCTGAATGGGTACAATCTGAAACTGTTTTGATTCTTTCTCACACTATTCATTTTCAAGACTATTTCAGTTTATTAACCTTTGTGTTCTGGTTAGTCAAGCTGAGTTGATTATGTACAAAGGGTGCTGAACTCTGAAAGTTTAAACCATTCTCATGTTCTTGTTGTTCTGTGCTAAGAGATATATTGTTGCTTGTCATTTGTTGTTTCAACTGCTTCTAGTCTTCAGATTACTCAAGTGTAATCAGATCTGTTTTGACTTGTTGAATTGAGCAAACTTTTGTTACAAGAAATTCAGTCCTGTTATCACTGATTCAAATCATAAACCTGCATTCTGAGTGTTTCTGATAAAGCAACAAAACTGTTTCTGTTCTGCTGTGAGTTGTTTTTGTCAATACCATGGTCAGATTGCAATTCATTCTATACACAGTTCTGTGATCAAATTTTGAATGCAAATTTCAATGCTGTCTCATATTGATTCAAATTCAGATGCTCTATATTTAGTATTCCCAGGTTGGTATTTCAGTGTATGTTGTAACTTAAAGTTGAGCTATTCTGAAACTGAATTGAGGATTATTGTGCTGAAATTAAATCTAAATTGAAATTAAATCTGGGTTACCATTTGCATGATGAGTACTGAACTTGTTGTGTGAACTGAAACACAAAAGTTATCTCAGCATTTTCAATCAAAACACTTGAGAAATATTCTGTGAGATAATTTTCTTGACCTAAAACAGTACATTGCAATTGGTTTTCAGTTCTTCTACAGTGTTGTCGGCACTCACTTTTCAAATCTATAGTTCTGATTTTCAGCAAGTAAATCTATCTAGTTCAAGTACTGAAAATTGTGTTGAGATTCAAAGTGTTCTGAATTTGTTGGATGAGCTGTTTGAAATATCAGTTTTTGAATATAAATTGAAATTCTGAATCTCCGAGCATCTGTTGAGTTCTGAATTCTGTCGACTGATCAATTACCAATAGGCTCCTGTCGACAAACCAATTGTCGATCTAGGAAGTCTGTTTCAGAGTTTCATCTACCGACAATTTCAGATCGATTGTTCAAGTGACGATTTAGACAAAATATTTATTTGGAGTTATTGTGTGTTCTGAATGTATAATGTGATCTTCAAATTGAATCTGTGATTTTTTTGGAGGAGCGTTGGGTGATTTTATTAGGCCATCACATTCGCAAGAAAGTGTCGAGGCGCCTATTCACCCCCCTCTAGTCGCCATTCCGATCTCACAATAATCATGGAAATGTAAAGCATGAGCACGACATTCATCTTTCATGCGTCTATAGAAAAAACCAATCAAATAACCTACACGATGACCATAAGCGCAATGAAAAACTTTCTTGGGTGTAGGTTTATAGGTTTCTGGTACAAACCTCACAGTTTTTCTAGGTTTTTGCTTGGAGTCTGTCTTGAGTGGTGGAATGATTGTCTTTTTAGGTTGGGTAGGATTTTTGGCTTTTTGTGGTGTGTCTAACTGGGCTCTCTCTTTCTCAAGGGTAGTAGGTGGAGTGAACACAGTCTGGCTTGGGGTATTAGATGAAGTTCTCTCATAGCCTAACCCAAGAGCTGACCCTGCCCTATCAGCGCACATTTTTGTTTTATCCAAAAGCAAATCCATTTTGCCTTTCCCTTCAGTGCATTTGTCTACCATGGAAAGCAGATAATCATTCTCACACTTAAGTTTTTCTACTTGCTCTCTAGCAAAGCTGAGTTGGTCCTTAAGGGTGATGCAGGTGGGACACGCCGGCTGCACATCCTTAGAACACTCAGCACTCTCCAATGTAGCCTTAAGCTCATTAATATGCTTATCTCTTAGACTAATGCTTTCAATCAGTAAATGGCAATTTAAGCATTCATTGATGGAACAAGGACTAGACTCCACCACTAAGAGTTGCTTCTGAATATTTTCAAGTTTTTCAATGTTTTGAGTATGAATCAGATGCAACTGAGCAAGTTCATCCATAACGACAAGACATGACTCACATTCTGCAATTTTAGATTTAAACTTCAACAAAGCAAGTTTAGTAGAAAGTGATTCAATTTTAAGCTTTTGTTCCTTTCGTTCTTTAGCAGCAAGTTTAAGCAGTCTATCTTGTGAAATAATTGCATCATTTAATTCATCGTTTTGAACAAGTAATTGGTCAAGCGATAGACTAACCTCAGATGAGTCTAGCTCATCGCCGCTGTGCTTGCCATTGGCCATGAAGCAGAGGCCGTTGAAGTCCTTCATCTTTTCTTTCTTTTCTTCATTCTTGCCTGGTTCATCTTCGTCAGAACTTGGTTCTTCCTCGAGGTGTTGTCGATGTTACTGAGTGCTGCCACGAAAGCTCTAGCCATCCTTTTCGCCACTTTTCCTCTTTTGCCTTTGTAAAACGATTTTTTATCTCTTTTCTGATATTTGTGTTCATGTTCATTTTTGGCTTTCAGATTTGGGCAATTGGCTTTAATGTGATTAAGATCACCACACTCAAAACACCCTCGAGGGCCTCCTCTCCTCTGATCTCTTCTATCATTGTAGAACCTAGTGAACTTTTTGACTATAAGAGCAAGCTCTTCATCGTCCAATGTGTCCATTTGTTCCTTTGTGATAAAGACCAAAGAAGATAAGGAAAAACCCCTAGATAAAGCACAAACACCAGACACACCACCTCCAGATGAGGTGCCACTGCCGGAACTAGAAACTAGTGCCATGGATTGTGGCAAAGAGTTCTCAATCCCAGAACGAGATGCCTTGGCAATCTTGGTGGACTTAAGCTTACTGAAGAGTTCATCACATGTCAAAGTATGAAAACTCACAGACTCTTCAATGCTTGAGATCTTTACTTCCCATATGCTACGATCCAAAGCATAGAGAAGTTTGATCGCCCTATCGTGATCAGAGTAAGCTAGCGTCCCAATGGAGCGCAAGTTGCTAACAATTCCATCAAAGCGTGCAAACATGGCATCTACATATTCGCCAGGGCCTTGCACGAACATTTGGTATTCTTGATTATAAGTGCTCTGCCTCCTAGCCTTAATCTGCGAAGTGCGCTCATAAAAAGTACTCAAGGTCATCCAGATTTCTCGTGCAGTTCTAAGGTGTTGGACCCTATCAAACTCGTTCCGACTCAGACTAATAAAAAGAATGTTTCTAGCCTTGCTATTACATTCATAATGTGACTTCTCAGTCTCTAAGGTACAAGTTTCAGGAATCACATATTGGGATGCAACAATGTCCCAAATTGCACTTCCTTGGCTAAGCAAATAAGCCTCCATGCCCACCTTCCAATAAGCATAATCTCGACCATCACACATCGGAATCTTAGTGTTCTTATCCATGTTGCCACAAGGATCACAAACCGGTTAAGGTCAACTGGTGATCTAACCGGCTCTGATACCAATTGTGGGATTAGAATGGTGACTAGAGGGGGGTGAATAGGCGCCTCGACAAATTCTCGCGAATGTGATGGCCTAATCATAACACCCAACGCTCCTCCAAAACATCACAGAATCAATTTGAAGATCACAGTATACATTCAAAACACAAAACAACTCCAAATAATTTTTTTGTCTAAATCGTCACTTGAACAGTCGATCTGAACTTGTCAGAGTTTGAGTCTTCCAAATACAACCTCTATTTCAGCACATGAAATGCCAACAACACGTTGTCGATCGATGGAACTCCGACAGGGTTCAGATAATTATAAAACAGACAAAAACTAAATTAAGTTCAACTTTGATACCAATTAGAGTTTACTCAAAAAAGATATGAAGATTTCTCTTGATTCAATAGCAATCAAATGAAAACAATCTAAAAGTTTTCAGAAAACATAATACTTCAGTTTGTGTTTCTGAAAACAGGAATAAACATTCATTTAATACAGCACAGCTCCTATCTTCATACTTTCATAGATTGAGTAATCAAAAATGCTACTCAGAATTCACATTCTATTCAACCAGCAACTCTGAGAAAGGGATTTCAGAACATATGCAATTTCATAATCCTGTTCAACACATTACACTTCAAAGACTCCTTGAATATGTGAAGCAAACTCACAAGATATGAACTCTTGATGATGAATAGTAACAATAAATTTCAACAAGGATCAGCATTCAGATTTGATTCAATTTGCACTTTTAAACTTCAGAGTAGATTTAAGTTCATAACATCAATCTTCAATCAGTTTTCAGACTATCTCAGAATTGAAGTTAAAACAACTACAGATTTAATTTTCTGAACAGGAAATCTAGAATTAATCAGATCTGAATATGCACTGAAAACAATACTTCAAACTTAGTCATGCTTCTGAAAACTGTTTTAAATTTCAGTGCAAAACAGTATATTTTCAATTGATATTCATGAGCAAGATTCCAACAATTTATTTGCAAAAACAGTAACTGAAAACTAGACATTGTAGTTTCTGTACCAAATTTGAAAACAGAAAATATTTCTAACTCAAGGCTGATTACAAATTTCAATTTTGAGTTCAATCACAAGAGATATGAAAGCTGTTAGAAACATCACCTCAGATTATCACTTTCAATTTGACAAATTTTTAGATTAGGCAAACTTACAACAGGAAGACATTTAGCAATAATTTCAATACATTTCAGTTCTAAAAACAGAACTACAAGTCCACTTCAAACAGATTTTGAATTCACAGTAGTGGACTGAATTTGTGAAACTCACAGCCAGCAAATTCAAGGTAATCTGTATTCCCTGCTGAACCAAATTTGAAATTTCAGGAAGGCTCTAAAGAGCAGTTTCAGTTTTGAAAGTAGATCAAGTCTATTTGCATTTCAGAACAGCTACTGTTTTCAAATACTGAAACAACCTTGATGATGTACAGTAAAGTACTTGATCAACAAGGAATCAGACTTAGATGTTACTCAAAATTCAGCTCAAATCAGAATTCAGACTTCAACAAATTTCAGAGACAAACTCCTGTTAAAAAAATAAAACTAACACACCTCTAAAAGAAAAACAGTCTAGTTTTTGTTCAAATGTTAGTTCAGATTGATACACTACAGAAATATCTGAAATTAAACAATGTAGCAAAAGATCAATCCAAACTTGTATACTGAAATGATTTGATACTGAACAATTTTCAAAGCACTTTGTGCAGGAAAACAGAAATCAGACCAATTCTAGAAACTTCTGTCAGAACTGTAAGCAGCTTTCTGCAATAACAAAATATACTTATGCAGAAATAGACCTTGCTGAATATTATGAACTATTCACCAGAAAATTAAACTCAGAACTCTGCCAACTGAAGTGAAGAACACCAAGTTTTAGTAACAACATAGATCAAACAGTACACAGTACTCTGGAATTGTTCTACACCCATATCAGATCACACAGTTCAGATTTCAGCACAAATAACTTTCTGAATTTTTCTAGCAAAAATGTTTGATCTACCTTCTACCAAGTAAACACTCAAGAAACACTTCAATGATCAGCCAAAAACCTGATGAACACTTGATGAAACATTTCATCAAACATGTGGGGAGCAAAACCAAATACTGTACCACTTTTCAGAATAAGTTTTCAGTACTGTGGTGCCTCCTTTGATCAGCAAAAGAAATAAGAAGAAATCACAGAAATCCTTTGCAACTTTCGAAAATGGATCATTTAATTCATGCACAACAAAAGATGTATAAACATCACTATCTACTCCTGCACTAGATTCACCAGAAAACGCAGCACAAAAACGAATTTAGTCTGAAAACTCACCTGCGCTGGAAACAGAGAAGATCTTGAACAGTGTTGCTGATAATCCTGTGCAGAAATCGAAAAATTGCTGGAAATCACTATTCCCCGTCAAAAGCTCCTTCAAACACTAGTTTTCTCATCAATTTTCATTGAAAAAATTCTCTAAAGTCCCAAATGATTCAGCCAACTTAGGGGGATAATATCCTACCAACTCATGTTCTAGAAGCCCCCATTTTACACAGACCCTTAGTAATTTTAGAATTAACAATTCTGAAAATTACTCTATAAAACCTAAAAGTAAAATTACAAATTGACTCTCCTTTTAATATAATTTTAGAGTAGAACCACTCTAAAAATTATACCAAAAGGTTACACTACAAAACTGAAATATTTAAACTAATACTAGACACCTATTTATTGAATTAACAAAACATTTAACGATTCGACGGTTTTCAGCAAAAACCGACAAAGCCTCTCAACCCTTCGACTCGTGACACCGCTTCGCGACTCTGAGCGCCAGCAAGCCACTTCCGCTCTCGATCCCCTCGAGCCGCCTGAATGCTTGTCCTGGCCTCCCTCTCGTGAACCCGATCGACACGCCGTAGCAGTCAGCCGTCCGTCCAAGTATCGCTCCATCTCTTCATGCACTCCTGAGATATTCTCCAACTTCGCCCGGCCTCCCTGATCCTCTAGCATAAAGCTCCCCGCTCGACCCTCGATCACCCGCCGTCGACAGTCGGTCAGCATCTCCACCTTGCACAAACAAGACAAGCCAAAACAAGCACATGACGCACCACCGAAACCCTCGGCGGCCATGTACGAGGTGCCAAAGGAATAGAGCCATGTGGCGGCGTACGATGCAGGGAGGCGCTCGGCGCGGGAAAACCATGAGAAGGTGAGGGGCATGGGACTGCGCGAGGTGTCGGAGGTGGGATCACTTGCGATGAGCTCGAGGCACGAGCCAATGCATAGCACAGGAGTTCTTCAGCCAGACACACAATAATCTTTCCTCGATCCTTGTGCACTTGCAATATTTTTCCGTTGAATATCTTATGTTTGATTCAATAACTTCAAGTACTTTTTCTTTAGATTGCACTATGAATGTTCATTGATATTTCTATGTGCTCCAAGTGCATGTCAAGTGTTTGTTGAATCATCTGTGAGCACATTTTGTTTACTACATTTATTTTATCTAATTAAAAGCATTAAACATTGTGCTTTCTTATACTTGATTAAATACCTGTGAATTGTGGATGTTTTCCATGTGCTTGATGAAATATCGGTGTTTTGTCGAAATACTTAGTGATATGTTATCCGATCATTGAGTAGTCTTTAATCTGCTTTATACGAGTGTTTTTTCAATCGGGACATCGGTTAGTTTTTTAAGGCTAGATTATTTTTAGTGCTTGTGATCTCTCAGACTGTCGCATCATATCATATCTGACAAGAGAGTGATAGCACTAGTTTTGTCTAGGTTTTCACTGTGAAATTTTATTTTCTTCCACTTGTTCCTTTAGAGGTGTATTGGGTGTTTAGAAAATGCCATCAATTCAAAAAAATTGTTGAGGCGCCTATTCATCTCCCCTCTAGTCGCATGTTTCGGTCCCACAATTGGTATCAGAGCCAGTTAGATCACCAATTGACCTTAACCGGTTTTGTGATCCGTAGGTGACATGGATATACACAACAAACTTCCCTTGTTCGATGGAAAAGATTTTGCATACTAGATGGTGCGCATGGAGGCTTATCTTCAAAGCCAAGGAAGTGCAATTTGGGAAATTGTTGAGTCCCAATATATGATTCCTAATACTCGTACCACTGAGGCTGAGTAATAATAGTATGATTCTAACTGTAAAGATAGGAACATACCATTCACAAGTTTAAGTTGGAACGAGTTTGATAGGATCCAGCACCTGTGTACTACAACGGAGATTTGGACTACTCTTGCGGTGTTTCATGAGGACTCTACTCAGATTAAGGCTAAGCGCCGAAGCACATATAACCAGGAATATCAATTGTTTGTGTAAGGGATTGGTGAATATATTGATGCCTTGTTTTCTAGATTTGATAGCATTGTGAGCAATTTGCGTTCTCCTGGAACTTTGGCTTATTCTAATCATGATCATGCTATCAAGCTTCTCTATGCCCTTGACCGTGACATATGGGAGGTTAAAATATCTAGCATTGAGGAATACACAAGTTACGACATGTTAACTTATGATGAAATCTTTAGCAAGCTGAAGTCCACTGAGATTGCTAAGACATCTCGTCAAGGATTGGAAACTCTTTGCCACCATCCATGGTACTAGTTTTCGGTTCTAGCATTGGCACCTCATTTGGAGGTATTATGTCTGGTTCTTCTGGCACATGTGTCTTTGCAAGTGGTTTTGCCTTGTCCTCTCTGATCTCTATCACAAAAGACCAAGTGGACACCTTGGACGATGAGGAGCTTGCTCTCATTGTTGAGAAGTTTACCCGGTTCTATAATGATAGATGAGATCATAGGAGAGGAGGCTCTATTGGATGTTTTGTGTGCGGTGATGTTTCTCATATTAAAGCTAACTACTCTAAACTTAAAAGAAAGATGAGAATGACCACAGACACCAGAAGAGGGACAATAAGCCCTTCTTCAAGAAGAACTGTGACAAGTTGGCTAAGAGAGCAGCCAAGGCAGCATCCAGAGCATTCATCGCTGCATTGAGCGATATTAACATTTCTTTCAGTGAAGAGCCAAGATGTGACGAGGATGAACCATAGAAGAATGAGGAGAAGAAGGAGAAGGACTTCACCAGCCTCTACTTCATGGCTGACAACATCAACACCAGTGACAATGAGCCAAACACAACAGAGGTAACACTATCCTATAACCAGCTTTTAGTTAAAGTTGATGAATAGAGATTGCTTTGAAGGATTCTCGTGACTTGAAAGAACTTAAACTAAGGAATGAATATGTCTCAACTATATATGCCATGCATAAGTCTAAATTAAATGATGTTGAATGTGAGTCATGTTTGGTTGTCAAGAGTGAGCTTGCCGAGCTATGCTCTGTGCACGCTCAAACTATTAATAAGCTTGAGATTGCACAAAAAGAGCTCACCGTGGTGGAGTCTAGACCCTCGTCTTTATATGCTTGTTCAAATTGTCCTTTGCTTATTAAGAGTATTGAGTTAAGGGACAAGCATGTTAAGGAACTGGAGTCTATATTGGAGAGTGCTAAGAGTTCTAAGGATGTGCAACCTGAATGTCCCACCTGCACTATCCTCAAGGACAAACTGAGCTTTGCTAGAGGACAAGTCGAGAAAATCATAACTGAGAATGATTACCTTCTTTCTGTGGTTAACAAGTGTACTAAGGGAAAGGGTAGGATGGATTTTCTCTTAGCCAAGACCAAGATGTATGCTGACAAGGCTGGGTTAGCTCTAGGGTTGAGTTTTGAGAGAACCACACCAAATAGTAAGGGCAAAATAGTGTTCACTCCACCTACTACCCTTGAGGAAGAAAGAACCAAGTTAGAGATCCCACAAAAACCCAAGAACCCCATCCAACCTCCAAGAAAAAAGTACAACCTATACCAAAGAGAGCTTCTAAGCCAAAACCAAGAGAGCCTGTGAGGACAATGCACATGCGCCATTTTCCGGAGGCCTTTTTCTTAACGAAGACCGGGTTGGCTAAACCACTCCGTATGAGGCAGTTCTCTAATGATCCCAACTTTCAACAATTTTTCCACTTCTGCTTTAGCAAGGTTCGCCCTCTCTGTTGACAATTTGAAGAGCCCCTGGCGAACAGGTCAAACCCTTGGGTTGATGAGTAGGCTGTGCTCGATGATACTTCGGTCAACTCCAGGATTATCTTCATCGGACCAGGGAAAGACATCCAAATTTTCTCTATCTACTTCTTCTAACGAAGTAGAAATTTCCGGAGGCAATTCCTTTCCAAACTGGATGGGATAGTCTTTGTCGTCCTTGACAATGATCTTCGTTACAATTTCACCTTTGGGGATTTGCCTAGGGGAGGATATCTTCGAGAATTCACTTGACACAGGGATATCCTCCGAATGGTCATGCACATTATTTATTTGTCTAGGATCAAGAGGTGGACCATGGCCGTATTCTACCCTTCGTGTAGCAGCTTCGTCGCCGAAGACCATAAGCACTCCTCCTTGCGTGGGCATCTTCAGGCATAGATAATTATGACGCGCCACGACTCCGAATTGATTTAACATGCCCCTTTCGAAGATGACACTATAGGCATAGGGGGCATAAACTACGTTGAAAATAACCTCCTCCATTCTAGCCAGGAGCCCTCTCTGAAGGCAACCTCGAGGCCTATTTGACCGAGGGCATCGAGAGGAGTTCCTGCGAAGCCTTTAAGCGGATGAGCTGCTGGGAGGAGATGTTTCCGCGGGATACATAGCTAGTCGAAGGCCTGAACAAAGATAATATCCGCATGAGGAGATTTTATACCCGCTGCATTGGCTGCGGAGAAAGATATAGGCACGTGAGCCCACTCGGGCGTTTCAGCAGCCGACAAGGAGGTCCCAATATGCCCTACTTCATGAACATATTCCTTCCTTTGCCTTTTTGACATGCTGCCCAGGGTTTCTCCTCCAGAGATGGGAAGATCCACTCTTTTTCTGTGGTCTTGTGTATCTTCTTGCTTCGAAGGTGGCATAACACTGACCACCGAAGGCTGCCTTGGGGCTTCGAAGCTGTCTACAAGTCCGACGGTCTATACCGGCTCTAGACGTGCCTCAGGAGGGGCTCGGTTAGTAGTGCCTCGACTAGAGCTCCTTTCGAGGTACTCGCTCCTCAGGGCTAGTATAGACTTACATGCATCGGTAGCATGGCTTCAGTTCTCACCGCGGACACAGCAAAAGAAGGCTTGGCCTTTGCCAGCCGGCTTGCCTGGCACCCTCCAGCCATTGACATTTCTTCCTAGAGCTTATGGATTCTTAGGGGCAGAATTTCGACGAAGAGGGGGCAATGTTCAAGACTTCGGAACGAGGATGCTTTTGCCCTCTTCCGCTATCATTGCGATTATTCTCGGAGAGGGAGACTTGTGAAGAACTTGGGGGCTTCGGCTCAATATTTACTTCTTGAAGGAAAGCCGATGAAGGCGAAGTGGTGCTTCAAAGCCATCCTTCTTCAGACCTAGCATACTCTTCAAAATAGGCCATCAGTTGTGCTATTGAAGATAAATGCTTCCGATGAAGTTTGTTGAGGATGCCCGTATTTGTAACACCTTCGCGCGCCGCATCAACGACGGATGATGTGGACATCCTCTTTATCTGAGACTTCGTATGAGCGAAGCGCTTGAAAAATTTCCGCAAAGTTTCTCCAGGTTGCTACTTCACCTGAAAAAGACTCCTGGTGGACATAGGGGGCACGAAGGTCCCTTGGAAGTTATTTACGAACTTCTTTCTCAACTGCTCCCAAGATTTAATGGATCCTGGTTTCAAAGAGCAGAACCAACATAGAGCGACTCCTTCGAGCACAAGGAGGAAGCATTTTGCCATTGTATCTTGAACCCCTCCGCTAGCTTCGATTAGTAAAGCATACGAGCAGGAAAATTCTCCTGGATCTTCCTCTCCGGAGTACTTACAAAGCTTCGAAGTCCTGAATTTGGGATCGAAGCGCACCTTCTGTAGGTCTGGATGTAACGGAGATTTATCATCAAAAGAAGCATTCTTAGTGCTTCTTAGAATATAAGAGGCATCAAGATAAAAGGCAAGATCATCATTTTGAGGAACCTTCGAGATGATGGGGTTAGCATGAGGACGAAGCTTGTCCATGGCATCCTACCTCCACCTCATCACTTCAGCCTGAAGACGGGCCATCTGGGTCGCTACGTTGTTAGGACGATCTTCATTTCTTCCGAAGGGGACCTCTGGGTCTTGAGAACTAAACAAGTCAGTTTGGAGCACAGTCGGAGCTACAGGAGAGGCTCTGTCAGTTCGAAGCATGGACGGAGTCCCAAGAGGGGCTTCATATGTTTGAGGAAGAGTATTTGTTTCAGGAGTCTTAGGTTGGGGGACCACGGAAGGTCCTCCGACCTCGTAGGTGTTCGAAGATCTCAACCCAGAGGTCCGAGAAGACCTCTGAATGGGACTAGTGCCTAGGCTCCGCTTAGGAGGCATGGATCTAGAAAAGGATTGGTAGAGAACGAAGTTTTTGTACTAGGTTCTCCATGGACGGCGCCAACTGTTGGCATAAAAGATTACGCTAACTGGTTTTAGGAAACTAAGTGTCTGACAAACGAAGTTTTTGTTTAAGTAAACTATTCCAAGCCTCCAAGATGGATAATAGCTTGACATAGTTCGAAGTGTTTATTGAATATCTCAGTATTCGATACCCTTTAGAGAGTGAGGAGGGGTATTTATAGACCGAATACATGGAAAAAGACTGCTTTATCTTTTAATTACAACCGACTAAGAAGATCTTGTTTAATATTCTTCATAGGGGTAAAAGAGTAAAAGACTAGTCTAATTAGTGAGAATATAAATCTTATGTCCTTGCTGGCAACCCCCCTTCGGGTGAAGAGGCTTCGGGAGGCTTCGTTGTGCTGAAGCTTTGACGGAGTTCTCCGCTGTTTAAGGCTTCGAACCGACAGAGCCTTATTGCTTTTAGGGTCCTCGGAGATCGAAGTTCCTGACTTCGTTTCTTTTTCTTGTGCCGACATGAAAATGTCCTTGGATTTTGGAGGATGAAATATTTCCCCCCAACACTTACTATACCATGATAAAGCCAAGATGTATTGTTTTGTAATCTGATTTAGTGTTTGAATGGCATGATCTTTGGTTGTTCAGCAATTGAAGTTTTACTACATAATACTTGGTGATCAACATGAAATGAAATGGCAGGAAGTCAAGAATGATAAACAAAAAACTAACCATTGAAACATTAGTCCTCTTGTCCACATCTTTCCATTAACTGTGCCCAGTGCATGGTATACTGTAGGTCAATGGCCACAATATGAAACCAAAAAAGAGAGCAAAGCAGATTTTATAATTGGCTAATAATTTGTAAATAAATGTTTTGATGAGTAATTTGAACCAACAAGTGCAATAATTAAGGTACTATGAACAAGACTATTGCCTTGGTAAAGAAACATAGAAATAGTGACTGTATCACACAAACATTTCTAATTTTTTTTCACTGACAAATATAAACTATAATTCATTGTCCATTCTTGCTGGTCTCCATTGTAACTTTCTTCACCTGCAATGGGGCATGAGGTTAGATGAATAACACAAGTTGAAGATATTACATAATTGTAGTTTTAATCTTTGGAAAAAATCTTACATGTGAACGGGGCCAAAGTATAGTATAGCCAATAGCATCTACTAGTGTACGAATATCAAAAATAGGTCTAGGTATAAGCTCATCTCCTTTATTTCTAACATCGACGTTTTCAAGACCTTCAACATATACCCCAACGTATCCCATTTCAAGCATGCTTCCTCCAATCTCTCGTTTGCAATCAATTGTCACCAACCGTGCTTTGGCCACAATTCTTCCTTTGTTTCTTAGGGAAATAAGATAGATTGGAGAACGGCTCTACCATTTTGCAAAAAATAGAGCTAAGAGTTTTGTACATTTAAATAATTTAATTACAAAAGAAACAAGCATAATAGAAGCATATCGAATCAGATTGGTTCAAACTGGGGGCTTTAACTCTTCGAGTCCTCTAGAATAAACAAAACTTATATTAATCAAAATAGATCAACAATAAAACAAGTTCAGCCAATATAGATTAACATTGCAATGTTAGTGTACACATACCATGCTTGTAAATATGGGATCTTGGGAAAAATTTGTGGTTGCGTTTACATTATTACCTTCATGAACAGAACTGTGAATTTGTGCCTCCTGTAGTAAACAAGAGCCAAACAAGGAACATAAGTCAGAACTTATAAGCATGTTCAAATGTTGGAAATTAAATTACATAATTACTATGAGATATAGTTTGCATGATGTACTGCATACCGTTGCAACTATATAGCCAATAGGTAAAGACGTATGTTCTTCGGTGGATGTGTCGTGCTACAAAGTATAATCAAGCATATTACATAATACATTAGTAAAAACTTTAATATTATTGATGTAGCTGAGTACATGAGACATAAAGTAGGTTATCTATTACCTGCACTTCATTTGTGGGAGAGTGCACATTACCAATTGAGTGCGTAGGGCTGTGATCAGTATGAGTTTCTGGTTCTATAGGTTCATCCTTGGAAAAAAACAAGTAAGAGAGGGCGGGGTTACTTCTAATCATTGTTATCATTGAGAAAAAAATATGTAGTTACCATTCTGAAAAAGAAACAGATGCTTACTTCATCATCGTGTAGATTGGCTACCATTCCCTTGATGAATTCCTCTTTAGGAAACTTTTTTAACATGAAACCAAGCCAATGCTTCATGAAACCACCCATGCATTGCATCTTATTCTCCATTTCATTTACTTTATCTTGGTACCTTCTTTCTTCCGCAGTTTGAGTGACAAAAGTTAGACCTTAGGACACTCGAACTTCACTCCTATACTTATCATCATAGTACCCTCGTGCTTTTTACTCCTTAGCAACTATCCCATTGAACACCTCATTAAAATCTTGAGCTGAAAGATTACCATTGTTGATTTGTTGCCTTTTTTCTAATTCCTCATATGATGTATTCTATAGAAATAAAAATAGTGCAAGGTCACAAAATGGTAAACAAAAATTTAGATCAAACATAAATTCTTAGCATCAGAAAATGTGCCTATTGTAGCAATTGCATTAGCTACAGCACATGTTTGTATGTGTATATGGTGTGTAGAATGAACCTCGAAGGGTTCTCTCAGAAGGAGAAAAGATTTATACTGGTTCGGACCTCCCCGAAGGGATAATAGCCCTACGTCCATTTTGTGGTGGATTTGGCATAGTATGCCTCAGTTGAAATAATGGATCTGAAGGATCTCATGGCCCTGGAGGAGCTGGCGCTATTACAAGGGCTTGGCCCTGCTTTTATAGGCACGCAGGCCAAAGGAAAAGACCTAAATGCCCTTTACAAGTCATAGGCTTTATAGGGGCAAGAAGGGAAAAAGGCTAGTCTACTATACAAAGTGCTTTACAGCTTTACAGACGTGTCAGATAAACGTCACTTCTTGACCAGGTAAACAACATACTAAGGGCAGAGGGACCCCGGTATGGCTTCTACACTATAGCGAAGTACAGATATTCTTCTGGTTCGAAGTAGCGGCCGGAGCTCTTCGGGCGAAGGTTGCGAAGAAAGCTTCGAAGGACACTCCGAAGTGGACTTTGAAGTATGCTCTGAACTGAACTCCGAACTGTTCTTTTGGAGGCTTAGCTTCGAATTGGCTGAAGAGGGTCTAGAAACCGGCTCTGGGGAGCTCTGAAAGGAGCTCGGAGGTTAACTCCGAAGATAGTCCAGAGGCTAACTCCGAAGAGAACTCCGAAGAGAGCTTGAAGACTTGACTTCTTGCAGACTTCAAAGGGGGCCTGGGGGCTTCGATCTGGAAGGCTCTAGAAGGAATCCGGAAGTCTTGATCCAGAGGGCTCCGAAAGGCAGTCCGAAAGCTTGGAAGTAACTTCGGCAGGAATGAACCTCCTTCGATAGTGTCAGGCTCTGGGCCGAAGTCCAACGGAGGCTGACGTCATTTGGCCCCTGTTTAAGGGAAAACTTATTCCCCCAACAGTAGCCCCTTGCCCACAGCCCTTCGGAACAAAGGGGTGCGTGCACCTCTGGGCAAATGACAGCAAAATATGCAACTTCAGAGAAGACACGCCTTCAGATATTGGACCGAAGGGGGCTTTGACTTGCGTAGGAAATAATTACCTGCCTCGATTGTCAGAACGACCTCGGGGAGATCAACTGACTCCGCAACGGCTATAAAACTGACCGTTACAGTGCCCCAGTTCGCTTCAAATTCAGTCGAGGCCCACCCGTCAGTGGCTTCGTCATGGGAACCATTGAGATTCTTACCGCCTATAAAAAGGGGTTTACCGCACACGGCTTTGACACACCTCTCATTTGCTTTATTCTCAACGCCTTGCATCCTTCGCTCTCTTCTCTCCATCTTTAGCTTTGCGCGGAGCCAGCTTTGCAAGCTTTAGCGCCCTTCACGCCGAAGCCCCACAAAATGCCGAAGAAGGGTTCTTCAAAGAAGGCTTTGGCCCTGGGTTCGAGTTCAAACTCTGCCCTGGCGCAGGCAGCAGCTGCAGCGGCGGTGAAGCCTGCAGCAAGGCAGTTGGGGCCGAGGGACCTTCGGTCGCCATCAGATAATTTTGAGCAAACTTTGGAGATGAGGGCTTCGATTTCAACGGAGGAGTCTGTCCGAAAGGCTTGCGCGGGGAAGATATCGCCGAAGATCCAGCTTCGGGTGCCGGAGAAGTCGGAGGCCATACCGAGGCCTCGGGCTGACGAAGTAGTACTCTTCAAGGCTTTCTTCGAGGCCGGCCTCAGATTGCCAGCTGTAGGAATGCTGAGCGAAGTCTTGAAGGCCTACAACTTCAAGCTTCCTCAATTGTCGCCAAACGCTGTGGCGAGGCTAGCGGTCTTCGAATGGGCTATGAGGGCCAAAGGCTGCGAGGGGCGCGTCGATGTCTTCATAGCCCTTCATGACGCCAACTGCCAGCTGAAGCCGAGGGAGGGATCAGACCGCGTCAAGAGGGCCTTGGCCTTTGGAAGCGCCAATTTTCAACTTCGGAGGGAGTACCAGGACGCCTTCCCAGCGAGGGCCGCCAACAGCAAGTGGTACTCGAGGTTGGACCAAGAGTGGTTATATGCCTCAGTTGGCGCGAACTCTCCTCTTCGGAGTACCAATGCACTCATCTCCTACCAACGCGAAGGCATGGTGAAGATGAGCCCCGACACCCTTCGCTCGAGGATCCTGCTCCTATAGAGGGTAGCTTCGAAGATGAGCATGAGGGACCTCGCGGAGGAGTTCATCACCCTTCGACTCAGCCCCCTCGCGCGCTCTTGGCCGGAGGGCCTCTTTCAACCTTCGGGCTCGGAGGACCTAAGCGATGTGTCGACAAAACGCCTTGGTAAGACTTCGAAGTATTTTCACTTTCATACTTCATAAAATAACTTTGCTCTGACTTAGAATCTTGATGAAGCCGCTCTTGAAGTAAGGACTCCGGAGGAGGCCATCATGGCGGCGGAGCGCATTGTTGGAGCCCCGACACCTGAGGAGCAGGCTCAACGGCTCGCTCTGGTGGGGACTTGGGAGCACTGGAATAGAGTGTGGACCTAGCTCGGCGTCGAGGGGGTCCAAGCTCTGCCAGACTTCTCCAACCCTGCACCCTCGGCAAGCGGCTCCAAGAGGAAGAGGGTGGACGACGACGAACCCGAAGCCTCGAGGGCTCGTTCGGAGCTCCCAACGAATGAAGCCCCTACTGTGGAGGAGGCAACGGTCGCGAACCCTAGGACCAGAGCGGAGCCAGCAGGGGCTCTGGCATCTGCTACCGAGGTGGTTGCGAGGGCCGTGATGGCGATGACTTCAGGTGCGGGGGTTGAGGCTCCAACTTCACAGCAAAGGGATTGTGGAGCACACATCAACCCCTCCACCTTCGAAGAAATCTCCGACAAAAGTAAACACTTTAAACATACTTCTATTTTCATACATGGATATTGACTTGTACTTTTTGCAGATGTCAATGCTGGTGCGAGGTCCACCGCACTGAAGCCGACGGAGGCCTCCGGCAACAGCAGCAGTAGTGTAGGACCAAAAGTAGCGACCAGAGGGGGGGGGGGGTGAATGGTCGCCTAAAGATTTCTTGCTAAACTATGTTCTACTCCCAACACCTAAACGAACTCAACCAGACAAATAATATTAGCAAAGCAAATTATTGGAACTAAAGTTGTCTAGCCTAAAAATGATCGGTCTCTTATTTGAAATGATATTAAAGATAAACTAAAATAAAAATACTGCGGTAAATAAAAACACCTAGATAAATCACGAAATATTTATATTTCAGTCTAGAAATACACTACTAATCAAATGAATAAAGCATGGATCATTCAAAAATTAATTTTGAAATAAGCCTAAAATATTTCACGTGAAAATTAGAATAAAAAATAGGGAAAATTACTCACATGCCATTAAAATTTTCAAACTTTGCCTATATGCCATTGTCAGTGACTGTGGCGGCCCCCATTTGTCAGTGATACATCAATGGCATATTGGCAAACCGTAAAAATTATAATGGCACAGAAAAAATTAACCCAAAAAAATATTACTACGGCCAATAAATTTTTCTTTTCTTTTATATGAGCAGATTAAATAGATATATTTAAATAAATAATACGAGATAACTAATAAGCAGATTAAAGAATAATATCTAGCAGATAAAGAAAATATTTACGAAAATACTAAAAACAATTTTACTGCTAATTAAAAAATAGATCAATATTTATTTAATTAACTAGCAAAAAAATAGCAGATTAAAAAACTACTTACCTGCATCACCATCGCCGCGCGCCTTGCTGCCATGTGGCTATCGCCGCGCGCCTTGCCACTGACCGCCACGCGCCTGTGCTGCTGCAGCTGTCACGAAAAACAATTCACGCCTGCCACTTTTTTCCTGCTGCCGTGCGCCTTGTAATCTCCCTCCATGCATGCGTGGGTCCCACTGCTTGGGCTGCCGCCGCCCGCTCCAGCCAGGCTGCTGTGCCTGCTGAGCTGTGAAACACAACTATGGTTTCCTCGCGCCGCTTCGATCTGAGCAAGTGCAGGGTGCATGCAATTGTTGTGGGACCCGCACACGTGGATGAGACCTGGCCGCCGTGTGCTTGCGCTGACGCTCTGATGCCATGTTGCGTCTGTGTTCCTCGGCTGCAATGTTGCTGAGTCCTTGCGTGTCACGCCATGACCAAATCGCCGTGGAGAAGGAACAACACTGGCAGCCCTGACGCGGCCGCGAGTTTGAAAAAGCACGATGGTGGAGAAAAATGTTTTAGATCAAAACGAGTTGCCGGAAAAAATCAAATGTGGACCGTAGATTAATCTATTAAAAATCAGTCATCCTATCCCTAGGGGGGTAGGGGCCTATTTATAGGCGACTCCTAATACATGAAAAGACTAATTTACCCCTAGGGTAAATTAACACTGACTCTAAAATAAATTCCGAAATTCCTAAAATACCCTTGGAAAAATCAAGTGACACAAATAAAAATATTCTGGACTTAGAAACTAAATATTAATATCCTAAAAACAAAATAATCATAGGTTGTCAGTTTTGCTCCGAAACTGACAAAGTGTCCACCGTCTTCGCACCATGTATCCGGATTGGGCCGACCCAACCCCGTAGCTTCCTTAGCCCGACAATCGCTCGCCGCCCGTGTACCTAAGTCAAACCCAGTCAACAGACCAGTGGATCCTCTACCGCTCCTAGCCCATGAACCCTAATTGGGCCAGCCCGACTCTGCGGATCCTCTGCCCCGGTTGTCGCTCGCTGCCCGTGTACCTGAGTCACACGCGCCTCAAACACGACAGGTCTTCATATCTCTTCCTTTGACTTCCGTTGACAATCACTCATCACATCTAGAGTATCAAACCCATGTTCTTCAACATGGTTTCTCAATCTCCCCCTTGATGAGTGCATTGTCAACACCCTCTTCAGCACATCTTCAGAACCTGCAAAACATGTGGAGACAGGAAAACAAAGACAAAAGAAAAATAAAAGAAAGAAAATAAAAGTTTAACCCTAATGACCAAAAGCCAAACAGAAGCAAGAAAATGGTCATTATGGTTAACCAAAAATAAAGACTCAAAAACAAGTGAAATCTCAGAATTACCAACAAGGAACTCCTCCTGAAATAAATCCCAGAGAAAGATAAAAAAATGTTCCCTAAATTCCAAAATTTCTCCCCCTTGTTGACAATTGGACTCATCAAGTGAGACTAAATGCACTCTAAAAAGAGACATAGACACAAACTCCAACTGAAATGCAGCTCCCCCTCAAAATATGCCATGAATGCAAATGTAGTGTAGGTGGAGTGTAAAAAGCATGCTTCTTAAATATGATTAACTGCAATTACAACAACTAACAGGTATAGCAAAAGATATACTGTCTAAGATACATGACATGATCAGTGCAACAGATGATATCTAAAGAGAGTCATTCGCACGCATTTTTCGATTTTTGCAAACAAAAGCATCACCACATTTTCTAGTTGACAAGCAAGGTAAAACATGAGATGCAAAAACTAACTGATATCTACCAAGATAAGCATTGTCCAAATCAAAGTGCTTCAGCAAACTTGTCAACTTTTTTAATTTTTTCAGACTTTTTCTTTTTCCTTTTTATTTTTTTTTCATTTCTGCTAGGGGTTATTTGCATGTCAAACCTTATGCTAACCGACCAAGTCAAGCCTAGGCCAGAACTGGACCATTAGAAGCTTAAGACATTGGTCTTGGCATACATTACACCGTCCTAGTTCATACCAAAGTGCTATGATAAGCAGTCCAAAACAATGCAATGCGACAAAACAAACCCACCTGGATCTTTTCTAATAATCATAAAAATACATAAATTTTTCATTTTTATGAATTTTTTATCATTTTTTATAACGCATTTTTCATATTTAAAGCGTATAGATGTCCAAGTTGCATATCTGCATCTAAGTAAGGATCTAGCTACAAGGCATGTAAAAGATAGCGAAAGCATTCAGCCTACACATGCTAGTTACCAGAAGCAATGGTGATCATTTTTCAATTTTAAAGCATAAAAGCCATGCATATGACAAGTATCAGATATATCATGTGAACTGAAACAGAACATGATCATCGACAAGTAATCAAAAGCATATACTAGCTAGAGAAAGTAAAGCAGATTAATCATATAACAGAAGCAAGTTCAAAATGTGATTGATGATTATGCATGATATGAACGCACACAAAAAGACTCAATAAAAATAAAGAAGAAAGAAAAAACTGACTCAAAGTATCCTAAAAAGGATACACAACTCCCAAATCCCCTCGCAAGCGCTCAAAAGTAGACTGATCTAGGGGTTTGGTAAAAATATCAGCCAATTGCTGATAGGTGTCAACATGAATAAGATCAATGGCCCCTTTCTCATATTGATCCCTCACAAAGTGAAAGCGCACATCAATATGTTTGGTTTTTGAATGAAGACATGAGTTTTTCCCTACACTAATTGCACTAGTGCTATCACAAAACAAAGGAACTCTCGAAGGGAAGAACAACCCAAAATCCCGCAAAGTAGAAATCATCCAAACCAACTGAGAACAGCAGCTAGCAGCAACTACATACTCGGCCTCAGTAGTAGAAAGCGCAACTCCAGATTGTTTTCTAGAAGACCAAGAAACAGGTGAAGAACCAAGAAGCTGGCAAGTACCGGAAGTCGACTTGCGATCAAGCCGACACCCACCAAAATCAGCGCTGGAAAAACCAGCTAAATCCAGAGAAGATGATGCTGAATAGTAAAGACCTAAATCCAGAGCATAAGTAAGATACCTGAAAATACGCTTCATAGCCTTCCGGTGAGATGCATGTGGCGAAGACTGAAAACGCGCACACACACCCACGACAAACTGAATGTCCGGTCTCATCGTAGTCAAGTATAGCAGCGATCCTATCATCCCTCGATACTCTCTCTCGTTTACCTTGACGCTGTTCTCGTCCTTGTCCATACCTCCAAATGTACCCATTGGGGTCATCTATGGCTTCAGCTCTCCACCAAAATCAAATTTCTTTAGCATGTCCCGTGTGTACTTACCCTGGTGGATGAAAATGCCGTCCTTGGCCTGCTTGATCTGGAGCCCTAAAAAGTACTTGAGTTCTCCCATGAGACTCATCTCAAACTCGCTATGCATCTGCTCAGAAAACTTGGACACAAGCTCATTAGTAGAACCACCAAAAATAATATCATCCACGTAAATCTGAGCAACCAATAAGTTTGCGCCATCTCTAAGCAAGAAAAGAGTCTTGTCCACAGAACCCATCACAAAACCTTTCTACAACAAGAACTGCTTCAGGCGATCATACCAAGCCTTAGGGGCCTGCTTCAGACCATATAAAGCCTTCTGCAGCTTGTAAACATGTCGTGGAAATTTAGGGTTCTCAAAACCGGGGGTTGCTTAACATAGACCTCCTCCTCTATATACCCATTTAGAAACGCACTCTTGACATCCATTTGGTAAAGCTTAAACCTTTAGAAGCAGTAAAGGCCAGAAGAATACGAATGGACTCAAGACGAGCAACATGGGCAAAAGTCTCTTCAAAATCAATACCTTCTTTTTAGTAGAAACCCTCTGCCACTAATCGAGCTTTGTTGCGCACCACAACACCATATTCTCCTTGTTTTTTCTTAAACACCCACTTGGTGCCTATGGTGTTGCATCCAGGTGGCAGCTCAACTAGTGTCCAAACCCGATTGCGAACAAAGTTTTCAAGCTCTTCTTGCATGGCATTTATCCAATTTGAATCAGACAAAGCATGAGAAATGTCTCTAGGCTCAAATGAAGCAACAAAAGCAGACTCAGCAAACATAGCAAGAGAACCAACTGAAGACCGTAAGGATCTCTCCATAAGATCATCGATGATGAGCTCTCAAGGGTGATCACGCTGAACTGCTCAGGATCCTAGGTGATCTGAAGTCACCTCACCAGAGTCAGCAATTGGCTCCTCTGGACTCGGTTGAGAAGTCATCTCACCAGAGTCAACACCTGGCACCTCTGGACTCGGCTGAGGAGGCTCGATCGAAGTAGAAGGAGTAATTAGAGGTCCGTCCTCATCCTCAGTCGAAGTTTCAGAAGGTGTGGGGTCTGCAGGTGGTGCAGAGGGCACACCCTCATCATCAGCAGGAGTATGATCATCTTCCTTGAAGATGGACTCTCCAAGCTCATCATCTCCAGAAAGTTCAAAAGAAGGAGTCGGCGAGGGCAAAGACTCATCAAAAGAAACCTCACAAGTCTCGACAAGCATTTGAGAGTCTAGGTTCCAAACACGAAAGCCTCGTGAATGCAAAGCATAACCAAGAAAAACTCCATCCCAGCAGCGAGACTCAAACTTGTCCAAATGCCCTCCCTTCTTAAGCACAAAGCACTTGCATCCAAAAGCTCGCAAGTGGCTCACCTTGGGCTGTCTACCAAACCACAACTCATATGACGTCTTACCTAAGTAAGCTCTAAGGAAAGTGCGATTGGCAAGATAGCAAGCTGTGTTCATTGCTTCAGCCCAAAAGCGCCTAGGAGTCCTATGCTCATCAAGCATCGTCTTGGCCATCTCGACAAGCGTGCGGTTCTTTCGTTCCACAACGCCGTTCTGTGGGGGAGTGTAAGGAGCAGAGAACTGATGATCAAGACCTTGATCAATACAGAAACTAATGAACTGAGAGTTCTTAAACTCAGAGCCGTTGTCCGAACGAATTGCTCGCATCAGACCATTGTTCTCGTTCTTCAGCTTTAGAATCAGGTCATGAGCATACTGAAAAGTCTCATCCTTAGACTCTAGAAAGTAAACCCATGAGAAACGAGAAAAATCATCAACTATCACAAGGGCGTACCACTTCCCACTGACTGAGCGTACTCGAGCTGGACCTACTGTATCCATGTGCAACAGCTCTCTCGAGTACGAAGTCATCACCTGAGTCACAGGTGAGTGAGGAGCGGCAACCATTTTCCCATGACGACAGGGATGACACACTAGATCCTTCTCCATCTTAAGCTTAGGAAATCCTCGGATAAGATCCATAGAACTCAATCTGACAAGCAGATCAAAACTCAAATGGCCTGACCTTCTATGCCACTTCCATAGCTCAGAGGAGGATCCGACCATCAGACATCGAGAAGGGCCAGAAGAACTAGAGAAATCAATACGAAAAACCTTACCAAAAGGTAAGATCCGGCAAACTAAAGATCCTCTAGAGTCGACAACAGAAGACATGCCCTTCTTAAAGCGCACTTCTAAACCATCCTCAAGAAGTTGCGAAACAGAAATTAGATTAAAGTTCAAATTTCCAACTAAAGCAACATTCTTCAAAGAGAAATAATCAGAAATATGAATCGACCCGATACCTTGTACCTTCCCTTGACCACTATTCCCGAAAGTGATGTATTCCTTGGAGCTCGGGGGAGTGAGGCTGGCGAACCATCTGTGGTGTCCCGTCATATGGCGAGAACATCCTGAATCCATGATCCATACGTCCTCCAGTCCTCAATACTGCAAGATCAATGGTCATGAGTGGGAGAAAATGGTCGACCACCAGGTCTAGCAAAAGTACTAAACCAGTGTCGAGCCATCTGCTCGTAAGTAGGAAAGCAGAAGGAATCAAATGAGTATGGACTAAAACACGGCTCAAAGCGCGGTCCTCTGTTCTGCCTAAAATCACGGTCACGAGGTCCAAAATCGTATCCATAACGATCTGGAACTCTACCAGAACGGAAACCACCCTCCGGAGCATGATCATAAAAACCATCTCCTCTACCACCACCTACACGACATGGCCTAGCCTCTAGCCTCTCTCTACGTCGAGGAACTCTCTGTCTACCACCCTGCTGGTAGAACTGCTCAAGCCCACCTCGAGCTCTCTCTGCTCGCTCAACCCGCTTCCTCCTGAAGCAAAACTCCTCAAGATGCCCGTCTCCCTGACAAAACTCACAGTGATAGGTAGGCTTCTTGGGATGTGGTTGAGGTTTGGGATTCTTAGACTAGACTTGGTGGTGTTGGGTGTAGCATCTTTGGTGTGAGAGGGTCCAGGTAAGGAATCAAGAGAAGTGTGGAAAAGTTTAGGCTTTGGAACCCAGATTTGCTTCTTAGGTGGAGCTTTAGGTTGTTCTTGGAACACTCCATCCTTGGGCTGACTATACCTAAAGGACTCAGTGGAGTGAGTCTTAGGATATCTCTGTTCGGGAGTCATCTTACTCCACTCCACTGCTCAGCTAATAGCATTCTCAAAATCAGCCTTGGTATAGGTGTAACCTACCCCAAACCCATCCTGTCTCTTGAACTACTGGATCATCATGCCGAGTTGTGGCTCTCTGGCACTAATCCAACTCAGGATCTGACGGAGGTAAAAGTTCTCATTCTGAACATCAGCTAGCCCCTCTCTCAAAGAAGCTAACACCTCCACCTGAGACAAGCAGATCACACACTCTCTATCAACATCGACAGACTTCTCTGCTTTTAGCTTGATCAACTCCATTCTCATGGACAAATAGTTCTCACAAATAGTGGGTGGAACTATCAAGGTCTCAATCTCTAGCTTAGTCTACTCCAACTTAGCTCTCACTCCAACTAACTCGCTCAACTGCTCATCACTCTTGGCTCTTAGCTCAGTTATACTAGCTAAATGAGATGGGCAGTCTACACAAGGTACGATGACATTGGCATGAGCATTTTTCAGCTCCTGCTGAGTGCTCTCAAGCTTAGTGGCCAAGGCATCTCTCTCATCTACTCTCTCTGTGTACCTGGACTTAAGAGTTGTCAGGTCACACAACAACACCTCACAGTTAGGGCACTCACCACTATCACCCAAGCAAGGGGAAGAAGACAGACTCTCAATCTTGCTATTCGCCATGGCAAGCTCACTCTCAAGCTCATCTATCCTCTTCTTAGCCCCTCTAAGCAGTTTCTCCTAATACTTCAACTCCTGACGATTCTGTTCTAATAAATTAACAACTTCTTGTTCATAGGAAGATACCTTCTCATCATCGTCGTCGTCGGAGTCATCGGAGGAGTCCTTTTCTTTCTTCTCCCTAAGAGCCATTGAGCAGAAGCTCTTGTGGGGTCTTCGGCTGTGACGTGAGCAACTCTTCAGCTTGTCCCCGAAGACCATGAAACAGAGGCCCGCCGGATTGTCCTTGTCCTTCCCCTTCCTGATCATGGTCTCTTCATCACTTGAACTTGAAGATGAGGAGGAAGACGAGGATCTCTTGGAGTAGCTTTTCTCCATCTCGGTGAAGAAAGCCTTGTCTCGCTTCTTGTTCTCACGCCTGTAGTCCTTCAACGCCTTTCGAAAGAATCTCGTCTTGGGCTTGCCCTTCGTGGAGTTGTCGTACTTGTCGGAGTTGTAGGAGTTGCCGCTGGTTCCCTTCTTGTAATTCTTTCGCTTGGGGCAGTCGGCAATTAAATGACCTGTATCACCACACTCAAAGCATCCGGATTTGGTGCCGTGTCTCTTAAACATTTGCTTATCATAGACACGTCGCACCCGGTTGTTAAACAAGCATAGATCATCATCTCCTAGTGAATCAAGTTGTTACTCGGAGATAGACATCAAGGAAAAGGCAGTACAACTCATGGCATTAGGATCAGCAGACGATGTCGCAAGCGCCAGAGTCTTTGAGCCAGAACCAGTGAGATTTGATCTCAACTAGATATCGACCTCTGAGGCCTTGAGCTTACTAAAAAGTTCTGTGACAGTCAAGGTATCATAAGATGCGCTCTCAACAATAGAAGAAACCTTGATCTCCCAGATCTTAGGGTCCAAGGTATGGAGTACCTTGAGCGCATGATCATGATCCGAGACCTTGTTGACGCGAAGCTTGTTAATGATCGACTGAAAATGACCAAACCAACCCTCAACAGTCTCACCCGGCTTCTGTGAGAAATTTTCATACTCACGTCGGTAGGTCTGGTAGAGCCTAGACTTGACCTGAGCTGTCCCCTCATGGTGTGCCTGGAGGGTAGCACAGATCTCTCGAGCAGTGGTGAGATGGCTAACACACTCAAACTCACTAGGACCTAGACCAGAAAATAAAATGTTCACTGCTTTACTATTATTTTGATGTTGGGTAACTACATCTGCAGCAGTATCCACAACAATAGGCACTATGGTGAAAGTAGGATGAACACAAATCTCCCATATGTCCGAGCTCTGGCTCATAAGGTATGCTTGCATGCGAGCCTTCCAATAAGTGTAGCCAAAAGCTTCTAGGGATGAGATTTTGCCAGAAGACGTCATGGTCACTACCTAGGTTTAGAATCGGTTAAGATATGAGAAAACCCTAACCTTGCTCTGATACCACTTGTAGGACCGAAAGTAGCGAACAGGGGGGTGAATGGGCGCCTAAAAATTTCTTGCTAAACTATGTTCTAATCCCAACACCCAAACGAACTCAACCAGACAAATAATATTAGCAAAGCAAATTATTGGAACTAAAGCTGTCTAGCCTAAAAATGACAGGTGTCTTATTTGAAATGATATTAAAGATAAACTAAAATAAAAATACTGTGGTAAATAAAAACACCTAGATAAATCACAAATATTTATATTTCAGTATAGAAATAAACTACTAATCAAATGAATAAAGCATGGATCATTCAAAAATTAATTTTGAAATAAGCCTAAAATATTTCACGTGAAAATTAGAATAAAAAATATTACAACGACCAATAAATTTTTCTTTTCTTTTTATATGAGCAGATTAAACAAATATATTTAAATACATAATAGGAGATAACTAATAAGCAGATTAAAGAATAATATCTAGTAGATAAAGAAAATATTTACGAAAATACTAAAAACAATTTTACTACTAATTAAAAAATAGATCAATATTTATTTAATTAACTAGCTAAAAAATCGCAGATTAAAAAACTACTTACCTGCATCGCCGTCGCCGCACGCCTTGCCGCCGTGTGGCCGTCGCCACGCGCCTTGCCGCTGACCGCCGCGTGCCTGTGCTGCTGCAGCTGTCACGAAAAAATTCACGCCTGCCACTTTTTTTCCTGCTGCCGTGCGCCTTGTAATCTCCCGCCGTGTATGCGTGGGTCCCACTGCTTGGGGTTACCGCCGCCCGCTGCATCCAGGCTGCCACTCTGCTGAGTTGTGAAACGCAGCTACGGCTGCCTCACGCTGCTTTGATCTGAGCAAGTGCAGTGCACATGCAATTGCTGTGGGACCCACGCACATGGATGAGACCTAGCCGCTGTGTGCCTGCGCTGACGCTCTGATGCCGTGCTGCGTCTGTGTTCCTCGGCTGCAATGTTGCTGAGTCCTCGCGTGTCACGCCGTGACCAAATCGCCGTGGAGAAGGAACAACACTGGCAGCCCTGACGTGACCGCGCGTTTGAAAAAGCACAACGGGGGAGAAAAATGTTTCAGATCAAAACGAGTAGCCGGAAAAAAATCAAATGTGGACTGTAGATTGATCTATTAAAAAAACAGTCATCCTATCCCCAGGGGGTAGGGGCCTATTTATAGGCGACTCCTAATACATGAAAAGACTAATTTACCCCTAGGGTAAATTAACACTGACTCTAAAATAAATTCTGAAATTCCTAAAATACCCTTGGAAAAATCAACTGACAAAAATAAAAATATTCTGGAATTAAAACTAAATATTAATATCCTAAATCAAAATAATCATAGGTTGTCAGTTTTGCGCCGAAACTGACAAAGCGTCCACCGTCTTTGCACCGGGTACCCGGATTGGGCCGACCCGACCTCGCAGCTTCCTTAGCCCGGCAATTGCTCGCCGCCCGTGTACCTGAGTCAAACCCAGTCAACAGACCATTGGATCCTCTGCCGCTCCTAGCCCATGTACCCGGATTGGGCCAGCCCGACTCCGCGGCTCCTCTGCCCCGCTGTCACTCGCTGCCCGTGTACCTGAGTCACACGCGCCTCAAACATGGCAGGTCTTCATGTCTCTTCCTTTTACTTCCGTTGACAATCACTCATCACATCTGGAGTATCAAACCCATGTTCTTCAACATGGTTTCTCAAGCAGCAGTTTGGAGTCTGACAACACTTCATCTATAGAAGACGGAGGCGACAACCGCGGTGAAGGGAACCTTCAAGATGGAGCCGACGAGCACATCAAGGTGGTTGACCGGAGCTCGGCTCCACTGGAGCCTGCACCAGAGGTTGAGGTGGAGGAGATAGTCTGGCCTCTACAGCCGAATGGGGCCGTGACTAAGGCGACCATTCATGATTTTCATGAATGCCGCGTTGCTGCAGGGTCAGGGGCTTGGTTGCTCAACTCAGCTGCTCGAGTCCCTTCGACCTCTTTACAAATGCAAACGAAGCCCTCATCCAGGTGAGTGAAGTCATATACAGCCTTCGAGTCATACTTGTTCTTCAATCAACACTTATGATTTTATTGAATTCTTTCAGGCCTTCGCACTGAACGCCGCAGTAGTATTCTCTGCGGACAAGCGAATGGGTCGCATGGCGGAGGAGAGGGATGCCCTCCGACGTGAAATCTCGGTGGAAGCCAAGAAGCAAAGGCGGGCCGAAGCCTTAGCAGAGACGGCGAGGGCCGAGGCCAACAAGGCGAGGGATGTCTTGGTCTCAGAGACCGACAAGCTCTGGGCAGAGCTTCGAGCTTTGGAGGATGCCAGAGCAGAGTTGGCAACGGAGAACTTAAAGCTTCACCAAGACGGCCACTACCTGCAGGACTTCATTGTTCATAACATTGACAAAGCCACTTCGAGCTTGACCGAGGTCCTTGAGAAAATATGGACCGAGTGCCGGGTTCAGACTTCGGCCTTTAGGACCCAATCGGAGATCGTGTCGAGTTCCTGAAGATGGTAGCTGTGACGGTGGAGGTGTCCTTGAAGGGCTTCGCCTTGATGGCCGACCGAGTGGAGGGTCAAGGGGTGCTGTAGATGCTTCATGACTCAGGGTGCAACCACCTCGAAGCAGCGATCTCGGTGACTCCGGTGGCCTTCAGAGGCCAGCACCTGGTGACGCCACCGCCAGGCATCCGCGGAGCCTGGCGCCGTCTTCAAGAGCCTTGGAACGCTGAAGGCTGCGAAGCAGTCCTTGAACTCTAAAAGGCCATCCGCCTTCGCCGAGCTAGGGCATTGGCCACGCCAGCTCATCCTTCGACGTCGGCGCCTCCGCCTCCGAAGGTGTAGATCTCCTTAGGCTCCTTGTAATTCTTAGCTGTAGGCTTGTAAAAACTTATCAGTTTATTAATATAAATGCGGGGGTACTTTATACCTGCCCAGACTCAGCCTTCGAATGTTGACCTCGAAGTACTTGAGGACTCTGAAGAACTTCGTTAGTTATTGGTGGTCCTCGAGGTAGCTAGGTCCGAAGGCCCCCCTCGGTTCAAACTTCCGAGGGGTCCTAACGGCGAAGCCATTTCCGAAGTAGCCTAGGAGCTGCTGGCTACCGTGAAGACGGAGCCCCTTCGGAGTTCTTCCTCCTCGCCAGACTTAAGCTGTTTCGAGGTAGACTTAAGTGGTGAGGGGGTACAACCTTCTGGTACGACCTTGACAGATGGTGAAGCATTAGACTTCTCTGCCTTCGATACGGCACCGCCTGCCTCGCATACTTGGACAAACCTGCAAGGTGAAAAACGAGGTCTACGTGCTTCGGGGCATGGACGAATCAGACGTGGGAGAGCAGGCTTTGACGAGGCTTCATCCAGCCGAGGGGGCCCTGGCCAGAAGAAGAGCATGCGAGGGTTGGGGCCTCGAGCTCGCTTTTTCTTAGGCTTAGATACAGACTACTCATAATTTTGTTTTCGAAGTGTATTTGTAACATACTTCTCAATTATCATTCAATGAATGAGATTTGTTGTATTCGCATGCTTCGTCTGCATGCTTCGCATAATTTGATTGTTTCGAACATTTTAGCTTGTCATGCTCGTACTACGCATTACATTCGCACACTTCACATACATACTTCATCCCCCCTTGCGCATGGCAGCTAGAGACTTAGTCGTTGCTGGTGCGGGTAAAAAATGCAAAGGGTTGCGCCTTTTTGGCAGCTTCAGACGCTTATATTGTGTCGAGCGAAGGCCTCTTCCGGGCTTCGAACGCATTAATTTGGAGCGAAGCAAGGCTTCAGCGTAGCCAAATTAAGCGAAGCATGCTTCGGCATGCTTGGATTTGGATATTGTGCGTGAGCGAGGCTCCGAAACACACTTAAATTTTAGGCGAAGCATGACTTCGAGATGCTTAATTTTTGGATTAGATCACGTCACGCGAAGCGAGGCCTCGGTGCGTGTTCAGATAGCGAAGCAAGGCTTCTTGAACTTGATCCTGTAGTGAATGAAAAGGATATTTGGTGTGGATTCACCAAACCTGTGATGGGTTGAGCCACCTTCGACCCGAGGATGCCTCAGACCGGAGCCTGGAATCCCAGACTTGCCTAGCCGTCGCTCGGAAGTCTCAAAGCCCACTGCTATGGGCCCGGAGGCGCTGTGTAGCCTTCGGAGGGGTGCTTCAGATTTTAATGTCTTCGAAGTCGTGCTTTGGTCCTTAACAATACAAAGCTGGAAACCTTAGTTCTTAAAAGAACGAGGCTGTTGGCTTCGGGTCTTAAGAAGGACACAACAAAGCTTCAGTTTTTAAATGAAAAGGAAGCAAGGCTTCGACTTTAAAATGCGAAGCAAGGCTTCGGCTTCAAACACGAAGGGAGGCTTCGACTTTTAACAAGATGAAGCAAAAGTTTGCTTTAAAGGCGAAGCAAGGCTTCGATTTAAGGCGAAGCAGGGCTTCGATTTCTTATTAAAGTAATTGCAAATTTGTACATCGAAGTGATGCTTCGGACAGTGTACATACCTCGTAAAGTGGGTGAAAAGCTTGCCTCGTAGCCCCTGAGGATTCGAAGGCCTTTGGCACGCGAAGGAGAGCCCCTTGCTAGAGGGTGAACTTCGAAGTGCGAAGGATGGTGGAAGGTGAAGAAGGCCTTCGAACTACACCCAAAGCCCCTTGCTGGAGGGTGCATGAAGCAAGAAAGCTTCGAAGCTCCCCCCTCAAGCGCACTTCGAAATGCAGGCAATGGCAGAGAACTTAGCTTCTAGGACTAAGATCCCCACGGCCGGAACCAACTGTTGTAGCAATTGCGTTAGCTACAGCACAGGTTTTGTATGTGTATATGGTGTGTAGAATGAACCTCGAAGGGTTCTCTCAGAAGGAGAAAATATTTATACTGGTTCAGACCTCCCCAAAGGGATAATAGCCCTACGTCCAGTTTGTGGTGGATTTGACATAGTATGCCTCAATTGAAATAATGGATCTGAAGGATCTCATGGCCCTAGAGGAGCTGGCGCTATTACAAGGGCTTGGCCCTGCTGTTATAGGCACGCAGGCCAAAGGAAAATACCTAAATGCCCTTTACAAGTCATAGGCTTTATAGGGGCAAGAAGGGAAAAAAGGCTAGTCTACTATACAAAGTGCTTTATAGCTTTACAGATGTGTTAGATAAACGTCACTTCTTGACAGCTAAACCATATACTAGGGGCAGAGGGACCCCAAATATGGCTTCTACACTATAGCGAAGTACAGATATTCTTCTGGTTCGAAGTAGCGGCCGGAGCTCTTCGGGCGAAGGCTGCGAAGAAATCTTCGAAGGACACTCTGAAGTGGACTTCAAAGTATGCTCCAAACTGAACTCCGAACTGGGCTTTCGGAGGCTTAGCTTTGAATTAGCTAAAGAGGGTCCGGAAACCGGCTATGGGGAGCTCCAAAAGGAGCTCGGAGGTTAACTCCGAAGATAGCCTGGAGGCTAACTCCGAAGAGAACTCCGAAGAGAGCTTGAAGACTTAGCTTCTGGCAGACTTCAAAGGGGGGTGTAGAGGCTGCGATCTGGAAGGCTCCGGAAGGAATCCATAAGTCTTGATCTGGAGGGCTCCGAAAGGAAGTATGAAGGCTTGGAAGTAACTTCGACAGGATGGAACCTGCTTCGACAGTGTCAGGCTCCGGGCAGAAGGCCAACGGAGGCTGACATCATTTGGCCCCTGTTTAAGGGAAAACTTATTCCCCCAACAGTGCCATTAGTGCATCAACTTTGTGGGTAGTGTATGTGCCATTCTTTTTCTTGTGAGTAGCCTCCCATAATTCAAGCCTATTAATCTTCCTTTTGTGGTTAACTTCCTGCACAATAGAGAAAATTGAGGCTCATTGCAGATCTAAATTAGATTATTGTGAATACAATAAGTAACTTGGGATGAATATATCTCACCATCTCTTTTTTCTACCAGATGTTTGTGTATTTTTTGGTTCAAGTGTCCATTTGTTTAACAATCAAACTAGCACTAGAGAAAAACAATTGATGCATCTGAGACATCAAATTCTAATCTACTATTACTATCCATCAATCTACAAATTTAACAGTCACACAAAAAGTAAACAAACAACACAAGAATAACAAGACACATGCCAAGTACCAACTAAACCTATTATGTCAAACAATTGATTGAGTACAAGTTTGAAAGCCTAATGTTGGCGTAAAAGATTACGCTAACAGGTTCTCTAAGATTAAGAACTAACAAACAATGAGTTTGTGAGATGAACTAACTCAAGCCTCTGAATAGGATAATAGCTCGAAGTAGTTCGAAGTTGTGTATTGAATATCTAAGTATTTGATGCCTATTACACGGTGAGAAGGGGGTATTTATAGGTAAAAACTCTAAGGAAAAGACCTTTTTACCCCTCAATTACAACCGACATAGTGGAAACTATTCGGTACCCCGAATAGGGCTAAAATAGTAAAATCTATTCAAAGAGGATAGATAAGGCAGATGTCTCATCAGTCTTGCTTTTTCCCACTGTAGAGACGGAGCCCTCGGAGGATACCTTCGAACTAGGATTCGAAGTACCCTTTGGCTCAGAAACTTCATCAACTTGGAGACGAACCTCTGTTTCATTGTCGATGAATTGTCTTTGTCTTTTGATCTTAAAAGCCCTGTGGATGAAGTATTTCCCCCCAATAGTAGCCCCTCGAATACGCTTCTCCAATTTAACCTGTGTAGCAGGAGAGTAGTATACGTAAGAAATATTTTCATTTCAGGGACTTAGAAAAATTTGAATGTATTACAGCTATTCGAAGTGTCTTCGACATCGAAGTACGTCCGATGGAAGCATCGTGAAGAGCCGTTATCCTTCAAGTAGCCGTTAGGCTCCCAAAAAAAGTAACAAAACTTTACTGCAGGTTCACACCTTTTTTACCTTTTGGTCCCACCTGTTAGCGATATAAGCTGAGCCTACAATGTGAACGCATGTTCAAAATGCAGCAACTAGCAGAAAGGATATAAAAGGAGGAGCCAGAGTTAATCGGAATTGTTTACAGAGCTTTACTTCTAAACTTCCTTTAATCAACCTCCCAACTTTACCCAACCTCCTGAGCAACCAACCAATGGCGAGGACTAGCGCAATGGTGCCGGCCGCGGCGGGAACTCTAGCACATAAAGGCAAGCATGGGCGGCATCAGCAGCGGTGGCCATGGAGGGAGCTCCGGGGAGTTCTTGTCCAAAGAACCCTCGGGAGCTCCACCCACCTTCCAAGAAGCCATTGCCGCAGAGCTTCATCCTTAGGCAATCGGCGAGTACAACGGACTCCATCGAGGAAGCGGTGAATGAGAAGCTGGGCCTCATCATGAGGACTCGAGTCTGTGGAATAGAGATGACCCCGACTCCATGGAGCAGAGAAGTGGTGGTCTTCGAGGCCTTCTTCAAAGCCGGACTGGGACTTCTTGCAATCAACTTCATGGCAGAGGTATTAGACATGTTCCACATTACCTTGCCTCAGTTGTCCCCCAATGCCATAGCAAGATTGGCCATCTTTGAATGGGCCCTTCGGGAAGAAGGGTGTGAAGGGAGATCAGAGGTCTTTGCCGCTACTCATGAAGCCTCCTACCAACCAAAGCCACAATACGGACCTAGAGACACCAAGGTGTTAACGACATTTGGAAGTGTTAACTTCCAACTTCAGAAGGAGTACGTGCAGCATTTCCCAGCGAAGGCCATCAACGATCAGTGGTACACCAACTGGATCCTCCGGTAGTTCTACGTCGAAGTCATAGAGGATTCCAGCCTCTTAGGGTCTCTTCAAGAAATCTAGTACCGGAAGGAAGCTGAGGTTACTCTGAACCCAAGCTTTCTTTCAACGCGGCTTGGGTTACTTTCTTCGGTAGCCAGCCGTATGATCATGCGGGATCTGGTGGAGGAATTCATCGCCCTCCGGATCCCTCCTCTCGGAGCTGATTGGCTGATTGCATTTCAAAATGCTTCGGAGGGGGAGCTTCGAAGCCTAGGTAAGTCTTCGCATTTCCTGCATTAACACATTAGAAACCAGATAACATACTTAATGGAATGCTACCTTTTTCCAGCGGCTCCTTTGGCGCTAGCTCCGGAACAGATCACAAGAGCCATTGAACGGGTGCTCGGAGAAGCAACGAAGGGTGGAGTTGGTGGGAAGCTGGGAGTGCTTCAATAGGGTGTGGAGTGCTCTTGGGATGGAGCCTCCTCTCCTGCCAGACTTCGACTCAACGGGAGTGGCCCCGTGGAAAAGGAAGACCACCGCTGAGCCCTCAAAAAGGGTCGCCAAGACCCCCGTTAAGAAGGGGAAGAAGACAGCGAAGCCTCCTCCTCAAGCATCTCCGATATCTTCGCCTTCCTCTCTGGACATTTAGAGCTCCTCTTCGTAGGGCTCAGAAGAAAAGGATTCCAACGTCTAGATGGGGAAGGACGTTGAAGACTATCTTCTGCAGGATAGCAAGGACGAGTCTCCAGCCGTAGCCAGAGACCCCCCTCAGGAAACTATGGTAGCTGATGCAAGACACTTCTCCGAGCCTGCCATAGCCGGCTCAGAACTTGGGTTAGCAATTCCTAACTCACCCGTGGACGGAGTGGTAGTGCCGGAGGTTGGGACATCAACAGCAACTGAACCGGAGCAAACTTTGGTGGATGACCTCGAAGAATATCTTCAGATGTACGAAGTTTTGGAGGACCCCAAAATTCTCCCCCCAAGGCCTGGACGAAGGTATACCTCGAAGCTTTTTCCTTTGAAATTCCTGCAACGATTACCATACAACAAATATTCAATGATTACCTTAGCTTTTGTAGGTGCGTTGAGAAGTGGCATGGCTCCGACCACCGGTGAAGCTTCAGCTTCACTCGGAGTTGAGGCTCCGGCTAGTGAAGTGGCTCCGATGATCGGAGCTGTCTCGAGCGAAGTAATTCTGACCGAGGGGGCAACGATTGAAGGAGGATCTACTCCAGCCAAAGTACCAACTCCAACTTTTGTGCTAGGGAGGGGTAAAAGTATGACGAGCTTCGCCCCCCTCCCTACTTTGACAGCGACGCCCTCCTCCAACGACCCTTCGGTGAGCAACTCGGAGGAGGAGGCTGCGGTAGATGACTGTCGGGCCCTGTCCTGGCTTCCTCTGTTGGCTCTATTCTTGGAGCAACAGACAGGGCTTCGAACGCTCTTAGAACCCTTAACAGATAAAGGCCAAGAGGTCGCGAGCTCCGAACTGGTCTCCGTATTGAGCGAAGCTAGAGCACCGGAGCTTGATTTTGCCCTCGAAAGGGTTGCCGTTCAGGTATGCAACATACAACAAGTGTATTTAATTAATGAAATTACTTTGTACTCACTTTGCTTTTTTGCAGCAATTCGTCCTTGCTAGAGCGGCAACGACTTCCAATGAGGTCGAAGCTAATCGGCTCAAGAGGAAGGTTACCACCCTCCAGTCCGCCCTCAAAGGCTCCGAAGACAAAACACTACAACTGGAGGAGGATCTCCTCGAGGAGCGGAGGGCTAGGGCTATCACCGACGAAGCACTCTAGGCCAAGCAACAGAACAACACTGCACACAAGGCTTCGGTCCAAGACATCAAAGCCGAGCTTGTGGTGCTTAGGGCAGAGGTTGAGAAGCTTCGGCAAGCAGCAGTAGATTCCAACGCACAACTTGTGGAGTGCTTTGTTATCAAGAATAGCCGAAGTTTCTGCTTCTGCTTCTGAGCTGGAGGCGGTGGAGACGAAGCACACCGCCATCGCTGAACAGACCATGGACACCCTCCAGGGTACCCTGGAATATTTTGGCACGATGTGCCCTTTGTCTTCAGCTGCGGCGAGCGAGCCCCTCGAGCGGAAGCTGAAGATGATCCAAGTGGCAATGAAGTTGATGAAGGGCTCTGGGATTCGCTACGGAGAGATCTCTGGGCAGGTAGCCGGAATTGGAGTCCTTCGTCATGTTGATGCCCTTGGGATTTCTGTTGCTCTGGTAGGGGGTTCAACGCATGTCAGCTTCGCCGATGAAGACTTGCTACGTCCTTCTCTGGATGTAGCTGCAGCAAAAAGCTTGGATCGATGAGGCTCGCTGGCAGAAGTAAGCTCAGACGAAGCCTCCAGCTCTGACTGCACCGGCTCTAACCTCGCCTGCTCCGCCAGCTGACCCACAGGTTTATCTTTATAGGGAGCTTAAGCATGTACAAGAAATCTTGTAAAGCCCTTTATATTAATGAATGAAACATTTATAAACGAGGAGTCTTTGCTTGGATGTTTATTATTAGGTTTTGCTATGCACTTCAGAACTCGACATCAAAGTACTGGAACCTAGCGAAGGGCTCCGCCAAAAGTGGGTTGTCCTCGAAGGCTTATGGCCCTACCAATGCTCACACTTCTCTATTCCTTGGGGAGATCAAGGGGAAATAGAACCCGAAGTCCATCGTGAAGTCTTAGCTTATATTAAGGAAGAGGATAAAGAAATAGCATCTTCATCCTCCAAATACGTAGATTGGTATGACTCGGAGTACCAAGCCGAATACCCGGTGAAGGCTAGCTCTGAAAGACTTCTTTCCTGGGCTGAACTTCAAGAGGAGCAGAAAAAACTGTGAGCTTCGAAGAAGAAAAGCACTCGGACCAAGAGGAAAGTTTTGAAGACTCCGGGTTCCGAAGACCAAGGTGGTCTTAGAAATAGCTCTAGAGGTTTGAGGGGTCTCCGTTTTTATCTAGGATTAGACCAAAATTTCTCTTGATGTAATACAATATTATTATCCAATTAATATGATTTGTTTTGGAAGCATATCTTGACTGTTCCTTACTCCCCTGCCCCTCCTTGTGGGTGGGGGACCGTACGCATTGTGATAGGGTCCGTTGAAACTTTCGGCACTCCAGCGTATACTTGAAACTTTCGGACCCCTTTAGAGCTTTAAAAATTGGAAGGCTTCGTTCGGCTGATCTGGCCAGGAATCTACTAAGGGCTGCGAGCCGTCCTGCCAGCTTCTGGACCTGCTTCATATTTTCTAGTGGAGCAATTCTTTGCAATGCGCTTATCTGCGTCGGGCTAGCTTCGATTCCTCTACTCGAAACTAAGTACCCTAGTAGTTTTCCTACTTGCACCCCAGATATACATTTTTCAGGGATGAGGTGAACTCCACATGCTCGGAGGCTCTCAAAGGTTTCAACTTAGTCTAGGCTATGATGGTGCTTTATAGCACTCTTTATTACAATGTCATCCATATAGGCTTCGACATTTCGGCCTATCTGGTGACCTAGAGCCTTAGCTATAAGACGTGAGAAGGTGGCTCCGGCATTTCGTAAGCCAAAAGGCATTCAAACATAACAAAATACTCCGGAGGGAGTTATAAAACTCATCTTGGCTTCGTCTTCGCGCTTTAGCCAGACCTAATGATAACCAGAGTATGCATCCAGGAAGCTTAACAACTCGGAGCCAGCCGTAGAATCTACAAGCTGGTCTGTTTGGGGCATAGGGTAGGGGTCTCGTGGGCATGATTTATTCAATGATTTGAAATCAATGCACATGCGCCACTTACCGAAGCCTTTTTTCTGGACAAAAACGGGGTTAGCCAACCACTCCGTGTGGGCTATTTCCCTGATAATTCCGACCCTCAGCAATTTTTCCATCTCTACCTTGGCGAGGTCTGCCCTTTCTGCTGATAACTTACGGAGCCCCTGGCGCACTGGCCTAGCCTTCGGGTTGACAAGCAAACTGTGCTCGATGATGCTCCGGTCAACTCCGGTGATATCTTCGTCAGTCTAGGCGAAGATATCTAAGTTTTGTTTAACTACTTCCTCCAGCGAAGTAGCTATTTCCAAAGGTAGCCCCTTGCCAAATTGTAGTGTGTACTCCTTGCCATCTTTCAGGATCATCTTCGTGATCACATCATCTTCCGGGCTTGGCTTTAGGGAAGGGCCCTTCGAGGAGCTTGAGGACTCCGAAGCCTCCTCCGTGTGCTCCGACACACTATTCACCTGCCGAGGGTCTAGAGGTGGACCATGGTTTTACTCTACTCTTCGGGAGCTTGGTCTCCTGAAATAGTGAGGACTCCACCTTGCGTGGGCATTTTGAGACACAAATAGTTATGATGTGCTATAGCTCTGAACTAGTTCAACATTCCCCTCACGAAGATTGCATTATAGGCATATGGGGCATCGAAGACATGGAAGATAACCTCCTCAACCCTGGCTAGGGGCCCCTCTCCGAAGGCAACCTCGAGACCTATTTGGCTGAGGGCATCGAGAGGAGGACCTACGAAGACTTGGAGTGGGCGAGCTGCCGGAAGTAGGTGTCTTCATGGAATGCACATCTGGTCGAAGGCCTAGACGAAGAGTATATCTGTGGAGCTCCTGCTGTCCACTAGTATCCTTCGGACTTCAACCCCTACTATATCGGTTGAAATAACAAGGGGTCAACATGGGGGAATTTCACCCTCATAGCATCATTGGCAGTAAAAGAAATAGGTACATGAGACCACTCGGGCATTTCTGCCACCGAACTCGAGGTCCCTATGTGCCCTACTTTGCGGACATATTCTCTTCGCTACCGTTTTGACATGTTACCGAGGGTCCCCCCTCTGGAGATGGGCAGGACAACTCGCTTGCTGCGATCTTGGGGATCCTCCTGCTTCGGTGGTGGCATAATGTTGGCCACCGGGATTTGCATCGGTGCTTCGGGGTTGCCGGCTCGAGCCACGGCTTGCATAGGCTCCGAATGCACTGCTGGAGGGGCTCGGTCCGAAGTACCTCGCCCCGAGCTTCGTCCTAAGTACTCACCCCGAAGGGTCAATACGAACTTGCAATCTTTCGTGTCATGGCTCCTATTTTCGCCCTGCACACAACCGAAGAAGCTTTGGCACCTGCTAGCCACTCTCTCTTGGGGCTTCGAGGTACCAGCCTTGTTAGCTTGCGCCTGTTGAAAATTGACAGGCATCTTTGGGGCAGAGGGTGCTATATTTAACACCTCAGAGCGGAAGTGTTTCTTCCCCGCCTATGATCATTGAAGCGATTATCAAGGGGCCTTATGGAGAAGATGGGACTTCAGGCTCCGTCTTCACTTCTCGAAGGGCTGGTGCAAGTGTTGCGGTTCTTCGGAGGCAGCCTTCCTCTACCTTGGCATACTGTTCGAAGTATGCCATCAGCTGTTCTACAGACGACACCGGCTTCCGATGAAGTTTGCTGAGGAGAAATGGGTTTAACACCCCTTCACGTGCCGTATCAACTACCGAAGCGTGTACAATACTCCCGAAGCATCTCCCCTGCTCGTTGCTTCACCTAGAACAGATTTCCGGTCGACATTAGGGCAACAAACATACCCTAGAAGTTACTTACGAACTTCCTCTTCAGTTGCTCCCATGACGGGATTGATCCTGGCTTTAGAGACCAGAACCATCGGAGAGCCACACCTTCCAGTGCAAGGGGGAAACACTTTGCCATAGTGTTACACACCCATCCGCTGACTTCTATAGCCAAGGCATACGAACGAGAGAACTCTCTGGGGTCGGACCCACCGGAGTATTTGTGCAGCTTCGAGGCCTTGAACCTAGGGTCGAAGGGGACTTTCTGTAGGTCCAGATGTAACGGAGACTCGTCATCGAAGGATGCATTCTCGGTTTCCTCCGGTACTTGAAGAGCTTCGGGATGGTTACCAGGACCGTCGTCTTGAGGCACCTCCGGAGCATGAGTGAAGTCTTGAGAGCGAAGTCGATCAGCAGCCTCTTGCCTCCACCTTGCTACATCCTCCTGAAGTCATGCTACCTAGGTAGCCGCATCCTCAGGAAGGTCTTCATCTCCTTCGGAGGGGATCTCCAGGTCTCGAGAACTGGCGTAATCAGTTTGGAGCACCGAGGGACGTGCTCGGGTACTTATGGGTGTTCGAGGTCTGGGGACCCCGTCTGGGGTTGGTGGAATGACTGAGGGTCCTGCACCGTTGGTCTGAGGGGACCTTCGGGGAGGATCGGTGGCTAGACTCTGCTTGGGAGGCATGGCTAACGAAGTTAAGGTCCGAAGACCGAAGACTTCGACTGGTTTGGGAAAGCGAGGAAAGGCCTTCGAGCTGCACTAGGAAGCCCCTTACTGAAGGGTGCGTAGAATCCCGAGACTCTGAAGCTCCCTCCGCAAGTGCTTTTCGAAGTGCAGTCAGCAGCGGAGAACTAGCTTTTAGAACTAAGCTCCTAATAGACGGTTGTTGGAACAATTGTGTTAGTTCCAGCAGGTTTTCCTGTGGTGGTGTATGATGTGGATAATGAACCTCGATGGGTTCCCTCAGAGGGAGAAGGGGTTTATACTGGTTCGGGCCTCCCCTAGGGGATAATAGCCCTACGTCCAGTTTATGGTGGATTGGGCATGGTATGCCTTAGTGTGGAGAAGAGAACTACAGGGTCTCATGGCCCCCTGGCGTGTGTCCCCTGCTACAAGGGCTTGGCCCTGCTTTTATAGGCACGCAGGCCAGAGGAAAAGACTGGGATGCCCCCCTATGAGCCCTTGGCTCATAGGGGCAGAGAGGGGAAAAAGGAGCTAGCTACGGTACAAAAGGTGCCAGGCAACTTTACAGCTTTACTGACATGTCAGGCTGCGCCAGGCTTTGACCAGCTAAAAGGTATGCCGAAGGCAGAGGCTGGGGAAAAGGCTCCGGAGTGCACCCCAGAGGGGAGCTTCGAAGTGTGCTCCGGAGGGCGGCCTCCGAACTGGACTCTGGAGGGCGGCCTCAGGACTGGACTCCGGAGGGTGGCCTCCGGGCTTGGCTCTCGGAGGGTGGCCTCCGGACTGGACTCCCGGAGGGTGGCCTCCGGACTTGGCTCCCGGAGGGTGGCCTCCGGGCTTGGCTCTCGGAGGGTGGCCTCCGGACTGGACTCCCGGAGGGTGGCCTCCGGACTTGGCTCCCGGAGGGTGGCCTCCGGACTTGGCTCCCGGAGGGTGGCCTCCGGGCTTGGCTCTCGGAGGGTGGCCTCCGGACTGGACTCCCGGAGGGTGGCCTCCGGACTTGGCTCCCGGAGGGTGGCCTCCGGACTGGACTCCCGGAGGGTGGCCTCCGGACTTGGCTCCCGGAGGGTGGCCTCCGGGATTGGCTTTCGGAGGGTGGCCTCCGGCGCCCTGCGCCAGGGCCCGGATTGGGGGCTCCGGAGCTACGGGCCCCGAAAGGCACATTGGGACCTGCAAACAATACTTAGGGAGAAAGCAGGCTCCGACAGTACCTGGCTCTGGGCCGAAGGCTGTCGGAGGCTGACGTCATTTGGCCCCTGTTTAAGGGAAGTATATTTCCCCAACAGTAGCCCCTCGCGTGTAGGCCTTCGGGACGAAGGGGTGCACGCGCCCTTAGGACAAATGACCTGAAAACATGACTTCAGAGGAAACATACCTTCGGAGCCTGGACCGAAGGTGACCTCGATACCTGGGGGTAATAAATGCCCGCGCTTGCCGCCAGAACGGCCTCGGGGAGGCCGAACGACTTTGCAACGGTCAAAAAAGTTACCGTTACCTTGCTTGGGCTCGATTCGCTTTCGCCGGAGGCCCATCTGGCGGTGGGCTCGGCCCATGACAGTTGGAATTCTTACCGCGCCTATAAATAGAGACTTACCGCGTGCATCTCCGGCACACTTTCATTCACTTCTTCCTTACCGCCTTACCACCTTCGCTCTCCTCTTCCTCCTAGCCTCGCAGAGCGACCTTCGCTAGCTTCTAGCCCTTCGCCATCCTGTAGTCCTTCGTGCCGAAGTCTGATCAGAATGCCGAAGAAGGCAGTGGCGAAGCCCCTGGTTCTGGGCTCGAGCTCAGGCTCCGCCCAAGTGCAGGCGGCGGCAGCAGCGGCCGCGGCAGCGAAGCCCGCAGCTAGGCGACTGGGGCCGAGGGACCTTCGGACGCCCTCCGACAGGTTCGAGCAGACCCTGGAGATGAGGGCTTCGATCTCTACAGAGGAGTCGGTCCGGAGAGCCTGCGAGGGGAAGATTGCAGCAAAAATCTAATTGAGGGTTCCAGAGAAGTCGGAGGCCGTACCGAAGCCTCAAGCTGACGAAGTGGTGGTGTTTGAAGCCTTCTTCGAGGCCGGCCTTGGACTGCCCGCAGTGGGGATGCTGAGCGAAGTCCTCAAGGCCTACAACCTCGAGCTCCCTCAGCTTTCGCCCAACGCAGTGGCGAGGCTAGCTGTCTTTGAGTGGGCCATGAGGGCCGAAGGCTGCGAGGGCCGCGCGGATGTCTTCGTCGCCCTTCACGACGCCAACTGCCAGCCGAAGCCCAGGGAGGGGACGGACCGCGTCAAGAGGGCGCTGGCCTTCGGCAGCGCCAACTTCCAGCTCCGGAAGGAGTTCCAGGACGCCTTCCCTGCGAGGGCTGTAAACAACAAGTGGTATTCGAGATGGGATCAAGAGTGGTTCTACGCCTCTGTCGGTGCGAGCTCTCCCCTTCGGAGTACCAACGCCCACATCCTGTACCGGCGCGAAGGGGTGGTGAAGACCAGCGAAGGCCTCCTTCAATCGAGGATCTCGCTGCTCCGAAGGGTGGCGGCGAAGATGAGCATGAGGGACCTCGCGGAGGAGTTCATCACCCTTCGGCTCAGCCCCCTCGCGCGCTCTTGGCCGGAGGGTCTCTTCCAGGCTTCGGATCGAGGTGAACTCAGCGAGCTGGCCTTCGACCGCTTCTGTAAGGCTTCGCGCTCTTCTTGCTTTTAATACTTCAAATACTTTGCTCCTAATTCAACCTTTTCGTGCAGCCGACCTTGACATGAGGACCCCGGAGGAGGCCATCGCGGCGGCGGACCGAGTCGTCGGGACTCCGACCCCCGAGGAGCAGAACCAGCGCCTTGCCCTGGTGGGGTCCTGGGAGCGCTGGAACAGAGTGTGGACCGCGCTTGGCCTCGGAGGGCTCCCCGCTCTGCCGGACTTCGCCCACCTGGCTACCTCGTCGGCCGGAGCCAAGAGGAAGAGGGGGGACGAGGACGAAGCGGACGCCTCGGGGGAGGCTGCGGCGAAGCCCGCAGCTACTCCGACTCCCAAGAAGGCCGCGAAGCCCCTGGCGGCGAGGACTTCGGAGGCGGAGGCCGACGCGCGCACTCCTGCTGCCAAGGAGGCCACGGATGCCCCGGCGGAACCAACTTCGGGCGCGGAGGTGGATGCGCCAGCTTCGCAGCGAGGGACCTGGAGGACGCACTTAGCCCCCGGTTCCTTCCAAGAAATCTCTGATGATGGTAAACCCTTTTTCTTTTTGCATGCTTCTCTTCAATATGCAGGTTTTGACTTGGCTCCCTGCAGAGGACGAGGACGATGCGAGGCCCGTTAAGACGAAGCCGACAAGCGAGGGTGGATCGAAGTCTGCTGAGGCGAAGCCCACGGAAGCTTCGAGTAGCAGCGGCAGCAGCAGCGGCAGCGGCAGCGACTCGGAGTCCGAGAGTACTTCGTCCGACGATGAAGGCAGCGGCGGCCGCGAAGTCCCTCGAGGCGAAGAAGAGGTGGACGTGGTGGGCCTGAGCCCTGCCTCGCCGGAGCCCGCGGAGACCACCGTGGCGGTGATTCACCCCTTCAAGCCGAGGGGGGGCGTGACGGCGGCGGCGATCCTCGGCTTCCGCGAGGCCTGCGCTTCTGCGGAGGAGGGGGACTTGGTGGCCCAGCTTAGCCACCGAGATCCCACGGAGCTCTTCGTTAGCTCGAACGAAGTCCTCATGCGGGTGAGCGGAGCCCCTTGCAGCTTCGAACTATACTTTGTCCCTTGGTTAATGCTTAAGGTTTCTTGAATTCCTGCAGGCCTTCGCACTGAACGCGGCAGCTTCGACCGCTGCTGACCGGCGGATGGAGCGTCTCGCGGAAGAGAAGGAGGCCCTTCGCCTCGAGGTCTTGGAGGAAGCCGAGAAGCGGAGGCGGGCCGAGGCTTCGGCTGCTGAGGCGAAGGAAGCCTTGGCCTCGGAGACGGCTCGGCTCCGCGCGGAGCTCCAAGCTTCGAAGGACGCCGAGGCCCGTCAGGCGAAGGAGAACGAGGAGCTCCGCCAGCGGGCTCAGGATCTTGAGAGCTTCGTTGTGGCTAATCTTGGCGAGGCCACCCAGAGCCTGACCGAGGTCCTTGAGAAGATAGGGACCGAGTGCCGGACTCCGGATTTTGGCGATCAGGACCCGATTGGGGACCGCGCCGACTTCTTGAAGAATGCAGCTTCGGTGGCGGACGAAGCGTTGAAGGGCTTCGCTCTTATGGCCGGTCGCGTCGCGGGCCAAGGGGTGTTGCATCTGCTCCATGCCGCGGGGTGTGACCACCTTCGGGCTGCGACCTCCGTGACCCCAGTGGCCTTCGAGGGTCCGCACTTGGTGACGCCTCCGGGCGAAGTCCGCGGAGCCTGGCGGCGGCTGCAGGAACCTTGGAAGGAGCAAGGCTGCGAGGCAGTCCTTGACCTTATGAGGGCCCTTCGACAACGCCGGTTCAAGGGGCCCGCCGACTCGGACAAGCCTCCGACCTCGACGCCTCCGCCTCCGAAGGTGTAGATCTCCTTAGGCTTCCTTGTAATACCTAGCTGTAGGCTTGTAAAGACTTATCAGTTTATTAATATGAATGCGGGGGTTTTTTATACCTGCCCAGGCTCAGCCTTCGAGCGTAGACCTCGAAGTCCTCGAGGACTCTGAAGGGCTTCGACAACTGTGGGCGATTCTTGAAGTAGCTAGGTCCGAAGGCCCCCCTCGGTTTAAGCTTCCGAGGGGGCCTAGGGGCGAAGCCATCTCCGAAATAGCTCAGGATTTGCTAGCCGCTGTGAAGGTGGAGCCCCTTCAGAGCCCTTTACCTTTACCTTCGCGAGCGGCCTTAGCGAGCGACGAAGCCCTAGACTTTTCTGCCTTCGACACGGCCCCGCCTGCTTCGCGAACTTGGAGCAACCTGCAAAGCGGAAGTCGAAGCCTGTGGGCTTCGGAGCCTGGACGGGCCGGTCGAGGGAGAGCGGGCTCCGACGAGGCAACATCCAGCCGAGGGGGCCCCCGCCGAAGGAGAGGCAAGCGAGGGTTGGGGCCTCGCACTCGGTTCTTCTTAGGCTTAGACACGGATTACTCGTAGTTTTGTGTTCGAAGTACATTTGTAACATACTTCTCAATTGTCCTTTAATGAACGGAGTTTATTATACCTGCATACTTTGTTTATATGTTTCGCATTGTTTGGCTTCGAACGCTTAGCTTGTCACGCTCGTACTGCGCGTTACACTCGCACACCTCGCATACATTCTTCCCCCCTTTTGCTCGTGGCAGTTAGGGACTTAACCGTTGCTGGTGCGGGCAAAAAATAAACATGCGAAGGGGTGCGACTTTTCGGCGGCTTCGGATATTTGGTTTTGTGCCGAGCGAAGGCCTCTTACGGGCTCCGAACGCATCAATTTGGTGCGAAGCAAGGCTTCCGCATACCCAATTTGAGCGAAGCACGCTTCGGCATGCCGGGATTTGGATGCTGTGCGTGAGCGGGGCTCTGAAACGCACTTAGATTATGGCGAAGTATGACTTCGAGACGCTTAGGCGTATAGTATATGAGCACGCGAAGCCAGGCTTCGAAGCGTGTTTACATAATGAAGCAAGGCTTCAGAACTTGGTCCTGTAATGAGAAGGATATTTGGTGTGGATTCACCGAACCTGTGATAGTGTGAGCCACCTTCGACTCCGAGCCACCTTCGACTCTGGGTCACCTTCGACCCTGGGTCACCTTCGACCCTGGGATGCTTCGGGTGCGGAACCCGGAATCCCTGGGATGCTTCGGGCGCGGAGCCCGGAATCCCCGGACGCGTCGGGCCAGTGGCCCGGAGTCCTTTTAGCCCACTGCTACGGGCCCGGGGGCACTGTGTAGCCTTCGGAGGGGTACTCCGGATTTTATAAAGCGAAGCAAGGCTTTGGTTTTAAATAAGGCGAAGCGTGGCTTCGGGTTTAAATAAGGCGAAGCATGGCTTCGGTTTTTGAACAAGGCGAAGCATGGCTTCGGGTTTAAATAAAGCGAAGCATGGCTTCGGTTTTAAAGTAAGATAGAGCGAAAAATTGTACTCAAGGGCGAAGCGGGGCTTTGGCTTTAAGGCGAAGCAAGACTTCGAGCTTATGTTTAATGTAACTACAGATTGGTGCATCGGAGTAAGGCTTCGGGCAGTACTTACCTTGTAGCTCTCGGGGCTTCGATGACCTTTGAAAACGTGGAGCGGAGCCCCTTGCCGGAGAGTGGGCTCCGGTATGCGAAGGATGGAGGGAGGCGAAGGTGGCCTTCGATTTGCCCCCGAAGCCCCTTGCCGGAGGGTGCGCGAAGCGAGAAAGCCTCGATGCTCCCTCCTCGGGCGCACTTCGGGTTGCAGGCAGTGGTAGAGAACTTAGCTTCTAGGACTAAGCTCCCCACGGACGGCGCCAACTGTTGGAACAATTGCGTTAGTTCCAGCAGGTTTTCCTGTGGTGGTGTATGATGTGGATAATGAACCTCGATGGGTTCCCTCAGAGGGAGAAGGGGTTTATACTGGTTCGGGCCTCCCCTAGGGGATAATAGCCCTACGTCCAGTTTATGGTGGATTGGGCATGGTATGCCTTACTGTGGAGAAGAGAACTACAGGGTCTCATGGCCCCCTGGCGTGTGTCCCCTGCTACAAGGGCTTGGCCCTGCTTTTATAGGCACGCAGGCCAGAGGAAAAGACTGGGATGCCCCCCTATGAGCCCTTGGCTCATAGGGGCAGAGAGGGGAAAAAGGAGCTAGCTACGGTACAAAAGGTGCCAGGCAACTTTACAGCTTTACTGACATGTCAGGCTGCGCCAGGCTTTGACCAGCTAAAAGGTATGCCGAAGGCAGAGGCTGGGGAAAAGGCTCCGGAGTGCACCCCAGAGGGGAGCTTCGAAGCGTGCTCCGGAGGGCGGCCTCCGAACTGGACTCTGGAGGGCGGCCTCAGGACTGGACTCCGGAGGGTGGCCTCCGGGCTTGGCTCTCGGAGGGTGGCCTCCGGACTGGACTCCCGGAGGGTGGTCCGGACTTGGCTCCCGGAGGGTGGCCTCCGGGCTTGGCTCTCGGAGGGTGGCCTCCGGAATGGACTCCCGGAGGGTGGCCTCCGGACTTGGCTCCCGGAGGGTGGCCTCCGGACTTGGCTCCCGGAGGGTGGCCTCCGGACTTGGCTCCTGGAGGGTGGCCTCCGGGCTTGGCTCTCGGAGGGTGGCTTCCGGACTGGACTCCCGGAGGGTGGCCTCCGGACTGGACTCCCGGAGGGTGGCCTCCGGACTTGGCTCCCGGAGGGTGGCCTCCGGACTGGACTCCCGGAGGGTGGCCTCCGGACTTGGCTCCCGGAGGGTGGCCTCCGGGATTGGCTTTCGGAGGGTGGCCTCCGGCGCCCTGCGCCAGGGCCCGGATTGGGGGCTCCGGAGCTACGGGCCCCGAAAGGCACATTGGGACCTGCAAACAATACTTAGGGAGAAAGCAGGCTCCGACAGTACCTGGCTCTGGGCCGAAGGCTGTCGGAGGCTGACGTCATTTGGCCCCTGTTTAAGGGAAGTATATTTCCCCAACAACGGTGCCAACTGTTGGCGTAAAAGATTACGCTAACAGGTTCTCTAAGATTAAGAACTAACAAACAATGAGTTTGTGAGATGAACTATCTCAAGCCTCCGAATAGGATAATAGCTCGAAGTAGTTCGAAGTTGTGTATTGAATATCTGAGAATTCGATGCCTATTACAGGGTGAGAAGGGGGGTATTTATAGGTAAAAACTCTAAGGAAAAGACCTTTTTACCCCTGAATTACAACCGACATAGTGGAAACTATTCGGTACCCCGAATAGTGCTAAAATAGTAAAATGTATTCAAAGAGGATAGATAAGGTAGACATCTCGTCAGTCCTACTATTTCCCACTGTCGAGACGGAGCCCTCGGAGGATACCTTCAAACTAGGATTCGAAGTACCCTTTGGCTCGGAAACTTCATCATCTTGGAGACGAACCTCTGTTTCAATGTTGATGAATTGTCTTTGTCATTTGATCTTAAAATCCCTGGGGATGAAGTATTTCCCCCAACACCTAACAATAGACAAAATTGCAGTATTGCACACTGCACTGTATATGATTACAATATTTAAATCTACACAAGTAGGCAGCAGCCGGTGTACATTGCAAAAAATGAAAAGAACATAGAGAAGAAGAAAAGAAGGGACCTAGCTTGTGTAGCCTCTATATTCATGAGAGGATGCAAGTGTCCACTAGCATGCTCAAGCCATCCTAGCGGTGCAGAGAGATGGTGAGTTCTAGGTGCACAAGAGCGACTACGCGCGATGGGAGGCAGGGGCACGCAACAGCGTGATGGGAGGCGGCGGCGCGATGGGAGGCGGCGGCGGGATGGGGGCGATGGCGGGATGGGAGGCGGTGACTGTCGATGGAGAGACGGTGGTCGACGGTGGGATGGGAGGTGACGACACGTAGCCTTTCGACGGTGCATGATGGGAGGCTGCAGCGGCCGATAGAGAAGCAGTCGTAGGCGGCGGCGTGCACGGGCGGTGCTGCGGCGACTGCAACACAAACTGAATTTGAGAATATTGTCGATTTGGGTTGTGGGTGTATATGGTAGCTGAAGATATGTCTGTTTACATGATCTGACCAGATAATAAAACATAAATGTGTTGGTAGCTCAATGGCTTGCCCATATGCCTCTAATGCTACTGACCAGAGTTTGAATCCTAGGAGGCTCAACTTTTTATATTTTTAATTTAGTGCCCACAACTTATTTGCATATTTTTTTAGCATGTACATGTATAATATAACTTATTTCTTCATCCTTCAAAATGATTCCGAAAAATATTTTTTCCATGCACATCTCTAATTAATATCTTGCCAACGGTTATATAAAAACAATATGTTATGTATGGTACGTAGTTGTATTTTTTACCATATCAAATATATTATTTCTTCATCATTCACAATGCATGATTACAATTTTTTTTTTCAATTCTCTTGTTCCAAATAAGTGTCATTTATGTTTTGAATCAAATTTCATCTTTACGTGTCTATTGATGGTTATTTCATACGGTTTATGACTTATCTACATGTTATTCACGGTTATAAGCATGTAAAACTTTGTATCGATTTGATATATTTTTATGATCTATTTATAAAGCATCTTTACCTAGCTATAAACAATTGGTTGATACGCTTTAAAATGTGTCAAGAGGATAATGACACTTTAAAGCGTGTCTATGTCTGTGCATTTTTTATTGATGGTTATTTGATATGATTTACGACTAATCTACATGCTATTCGATGTTGACAACGTGTTAAACTTTGTATCAATTCGCTACGCTTTTCTAATCAAGTTAGAAAGCATCTATACCTAGCTATAAACAAATGTTTGATACACTTTACAATGTCTCTGTGGGATAATGACGCTTTAAATCGTGTCATTTTGAGACGACTTCAATAGCGTGTCAAAAAATGTCTTCATATGATTAATAACACTATAAGTGTGTCTAATATTGTAACAATCTGACATGTTTTCAAAATCGTGTAAAAAAATCTTTATACGTGGACGTAGCAATGCTTTTACATGGCGTTACTACTACAACGTAGCTACACGGGGGTTTTCTAGTAGTGGCACGTCAAGTGTTTGTTGAATCATCTGTGAGCACATTTTATTTACTGCATTTATTTTGTCTAATTAAATGCGTTAAACATTGCACTTTCTTATACTTTATTAAATACCTATGAATTGTGGATGTTTCCCATGTGCTTGATGAAATATCGATGTTCTGTCAAAATACTTAGTGATATGTCATCTGATCATTGAGTAGTATTTAATCTACTGTGTGTGCTTTTTACAGGTGTCTTTTTAATCTAGACATCAGTTGGTTTTTGAAGGCTAGATTATTTTTAGTGCTTGTGATCTCTTAGACTATCGCATCATATCATATCTGACAAGAGAGAGTGATAGCACTAGCTTATTCTAGGTTTTCATTGTGAAATATTATTTGCTTCCACTTGTTCCTTTAGAGGTGCATTAGGTGTTTAGAAAATGCTATCAATTCTAAAGAATTTGTTGAGGTGTCTATTCACCCCCCTCTAGTCGCCTGTTTTGGTCCTACAGCAGTGAATTCTTCCAGGATGACCATCAGAAGCTACTCATTAGAGCATGTACGTAGGCCTGTCTCGGAAGAGCTAGAGATGCCCGGCAAACATACTTGGTGATCCTTCCTCCAAAAAGACACGATCAGAGCACTAAAGTCCCACATGACTGATCAGAGCAATGCCAGCCACTGTGTTCCGAGCACCATGTCATAGACAACCAGAGGAAGAGTGCAGAAATCAACCTACAACACCTCGTGGCTGATCTAAAATGGGTTGTCATGGTACATGCTAGGGAAAGATATACACTCACCATTTGCCACCATGACCAGCATCTTTTCGTGCAAATGGAGGCGAAGGTTGGTCCAACCAGCTGCGTCAATAGAAATGAAGTTGTGGGTGGAGCCGGAGTCGAGGAGGGCTAATAGGGAGATGCCACCCAATTGTAGAGGAGCTTGCATTGTCTCACTTGTACGAACACCGATGATGGGATGCAGGGAAATCTGCGGATCAACCTCATGTTGCTCGCCCAACTAAGGGATGTTATTGACACTATCGAAGGTAAGGTCAAGGAGGAAGATGGATTGATATATCTGATTGTGGGCGCTTCTGAACTATTCATTGCAATTGAAACAAATGCCGAGGTGACAACACTCCTCCATCTTCAACTAGAACAACCATTTGACTAGACAACCCTCCACCATGACCGATGTTGTCATATAGGTCGGTTGTGGTGGTGCTAGTAGGGCCAAGCACTAGTCGTAGAGCTCCAGCTTGGTGGCAAAACTCATGGTGAAGGCGAGGGACTACGAGTTGTGAATTTTGACATGGAGGTTGAGCGAGAGTTACAGTCTGGGCATGAATATCTAGAAGCGTTGCTAATCGGTGAGGACGCTGGCATGTGGGAGCAGTGCCTCGAACTGGTCTCTTGGTACTTGATGATGGAACTAGTGCACTTGTAGGCCTCAATTCGCAAAGGGGGTTGGAGCGGAGGGGTGGACCGAACCGAAGGTGCAAGAGTTCGGTGTAACAACGGCAAGATGGTGTACCCTCATCCTATAGGACTTGGATATACCACATCTGCGTCCCATCCTCCAAATTATATGATGCCATCCAGATTTTCTCTTTCTCTGCAATGCGTTGCTGATGAAAATAGGATTCACAATGATTAAGGAAAGCGAGGGGATCCGACTTGCTGTCATATTTAGGGAAATGCATCTTTTGGAATCACGGCGTCCGATCATTGTGATGTTCCCTTGTGGTCAGCGCCATCGTGCTCGAGGCATTTGAGTACGATTGGTGGGCCTCCAGTGTGCGGATGGTGGAGGTGTTCCCTACGACAGTGGTCTATAGAGCCTTGATCAACTCGACAAGTTGTTGGACGAGGGCCACGAGATCCATCGGGTTGAACGTCATTATGCCAGATGAATCTATCGGTGACACCGAAAGAGGCGACGCGGCAAAAGTGGTTGCAGATCGCCTGTAAGCTGATACCAAGTTGTCAAGGGTATTGGCACCTAGTGTAGCATGCCCTCGATTGTGTAGTTCATAGTCGTAGAGTTGGTCAACGTGGGGTTGATCTCCTTACCGAGCTATGGTGGAGAACGTGGAAGATTGAGAGAACAAGGTAGAGATTAGAGATTGATTTTTTATTGCTTGATTCTGCCCAAGGTTTACATTTTAATATAGAGCCTAATAACATATAAAAGAAAATAGTAAAGAGAAATATGCTGAATATATCCTAACTTATTTACTGAGGAAGATAGGCTGGCCTGCTGCATCGGACCTCGCTGCATCCCTGGTCTGTCTCCGATGCTGGTAGTGCTACCCCATACGACAATATCAATATAAATTCCCTAATTATAATTATAACTAAAATATGGTTAATTAAAAGTACTAGTTTATTCTTACAAATCAACTGACAAAATTGAATTGACTGGTATCATATATGCGTTTTAAATGTGCTCACAAAATATCAAATATGTATATCATAAATATCACTGCTTTATAGCACGCAAAAAAAAAACTCTACCACAAAACTGCGAAAAACTCTACCACAAAACTGCGAACTTCATAATTCTTATATCAATAGTTAGTAAGGCAACGAATCATTCATACTTCAGATCTGTAGCTATCCTGTAACCATAAGTTCGTGTACCTCAAACTACAAATTGTCTCTTCTTAGACATGGACCGGCCAAAATAGGATTATGCATGCAACTTGCAAGTAAGCTAGGATGGTCATGCCACCACTTTAGTTACTACCTAAGGTCGAGCCCCACCACAGTTGCAACACATTCCATTAGATTATGGAAGCGAAATTATCAACGTACGGGAATCATTACCTACTGGAGTAGTAGGTTAATCCTGCATCATATCAGAAAACATGTACATATCATATTTAATTCACAAGTTACATTAATTGCAATCAAGTGTCAACATGTATTCCACCCTCATGAATTCGCCTCATTTTGACACCGCGGCTCATCTCGCCCTTGGAGGCTTGGACCAGTACGTAGACACCGCTTATTAGCTTAGGATTTACGAGCGATACGGTGTGCGTCAGTGCGTGTGTGGTCAAATGACAAAATCGATTGTTGGTGAGATCGGCAGCCAGCATGCATGCACCCGTGCACGGTGGTTGACGTCCACTCCACCGTCGGCCGCCGCGTTTCGTTGTTGCTGGATTGTTCATTACCTAAAAGGGATTATTAGTGACGGGTTATAAGGGACAATAGTGATGGATATCGCACCCGTCACCCTTATTACTTCAATAATAACGTATTATTAGTGACGAGTATAAATGAATAGATGTTACTAAAAGTCACATTTAGTGACGGGTATAAATCTATACCCATCACTAAAGGTGACCTTTAGGGACACCTATACATCTACGTGAATCACTCACTACGGGAACGTGCATGTTTGTCGAGTGCCTAGGGCACTCGGCGAAGCCTCTTTTGCACTCGGCAAAGGCTTCGCCGAGTGCCACACTCGGCGAACCCCACTCGGTACACGCCTTATCGGCGACGAGTGTGTTCGCCGAGTGCTTTTTATCGGACACTCGGCGAAGTATTTGCCGAGTGCAATGTGGCACTTCGCCGAGTGTCACGGTGGCACTCGGCAAACACACACGTCTGACGGCTGGGGTGGCCGTTAACGGGCATTCGCCGAGTGCCCCACGTGGCACTCAGCGAAGGGGGTTTGCCGAGTGCCACGTGGGCACTCGGCGAAGGTGGTCGGGGCACGGGGGGCAGGGGGTTCGCCGAGTGCCCCACGTGGCACTCGGCGAAGGGGGTTTGTCGAGTGCCACGTGGGCACTTGGCGAAGGTTGTCCGGGCACGTGGGCACTCGGGTGGCATGGGCTTTGCCGAGTGCCAAAGCCTCCCCAGAATGCACAAAAACGTGCCACGTGGCACGTTTCTGTGCTATTTAGGTGGCTTTGCTGAGTGTAGCACTCGACAATTTTTTTATTTTTTTCATTTATTTAATGCATATTTCATCCAAAAATCACATTAAATCACAAAATTCATCACAAATTCACATTTAGTCACAAAATTCATTCCAAAATTCACATTCAATCACAAATATTCACATTCAATCACTACATGAATCACAAATTCACTCACATCACAAAAATCACATTCACATCACAAAAATCACATTCACATCACAAAATTCACGATCACATCACAAAATTCACGATCACATCGCAAATTCACGTTCACATCACAAATTCAAGTTCAAATTGACATCACAAGTTCAAGTTAATTAACAAGTTCACAATGGCAACTCACACCACGCCTCACAAGGTAGCATTACCCCTATGCCCAGTGTGTGGAGATGGCTGCGTGTTTGATCCTGCTGCCGATGAATGAAACTAAAAAAAGAAAAATAGTTAGCACAATTGTATATAACAAAAACGACAAAAACAATATTAGAAACTCACATTGCCACTCTGTGGAGTCCGTGGAGATTGTTGAGGTTGAGGAAGTCCAGGTAGGCCCATATGACCTAAAAAAGATCCACCCATCTACGCAAACCACTGTTGCATCTGGGTATGCATCTCGGCCTGCACCTGAGCCTGCATCTCAGCCTGTAGCCGAGCTTCCATTTGGGTCTGCCACTTGGTCCTTTGTGATATTTCTTCATTTAGTTGGGCCTACAAAACATTAATTCACAGTCATTAACGTTCCAAAACAAACAAATTGAAGTGTTCGATGATTGATGAAAATGAACTAACCTGTAGATCAGCAATCAGACCCATAGATGTGTCTCGGCGAGGGCGTATACCCGGACCGGAGGTCGAGCTTTGAGCTCTCACCTCAGATAGAGAGGGGGTACTACGGGTATCAATGGCGTCGTCGCCCATCAAATATCGCCCATGTCTCTTGCCTCCTCCAACCCTCATGACCACCTCGCCATCGATGTCATGTGCAACTGGGTCATAATCAGGACCATGCACTTCCCTTGCCATCTTTGAATAGTCCTGGAGGCATTGATATGCGTTCCGATTAGTGTACGACTCAACAGGGTCATTTGGATTGTAAGTATTGCCTTCAACCGCCCTCCCTATGTGAGCCAGAGCATATGCCATGACTTGGGAGCATTCCTGACCCGCATTGGACGTTGACTGAAACAAGAAGATAGTTAGAGTTATATTGTGCAATTAAGAGAAAAAAATAAACATGTAACTACATACCCATCTCACCCTGAACTGGTCAAGGTTCAGCGAGCCTTGATGGTGTGCTGCCCCCGGCATGAGTAGGCGTCTCTGGCGGCATGCATCGTGACTGTTCTGCCACTCGGCAGAACACCACCTATCAACAATTTGGCCCCAACATTCAAGATGAGCGGCACACCATTGTGGAGGGACCTATTTGATGCAAGTGAAGTTGTTAATGACATAATATTAAGTATTAGAAGATACATGAGAATACACTTACCATCATGTATTCCTCTCGTGTCAGAAAGGTGGTCCAGGCATCCTTTTTATTCTTCCTCTCTCGGCGGTGTTGAGCGTATAAGTCGATAACAGCTTGAATGCACGCCTCATAATGCATGTCGGTGACAAGCTTCTTGGCGACTCTATTAATAATAGCGGTAGCCTGATCTGCATACCCCTCATCACATCTGTTGGGGGAAAATATCTCATCTTCAGGGTTATTGCCAAAGCAGCATGAAGACAGCCGACCAGTTCGAAGATTGTCCGAAGTCCATCTTCGAAGGTGTATGGAACCTGGTTCGAAGCCCAAAGGCAGGCATTGGTTCGAAGTATGTCTTCGAACCAAAGTCCTTCAGGATCTTTTCTGCCAGCTAAGATGGAAGACTTATCTTCTATCCTATTAGATTAGTCTTTTACCATTTTAGCTCTATTAAGGAAACCGAATAGTTTCCTTAATGTCGGTTGTAATAGAGGGGTAAATAGGTCTTTTCCTTAATGTTTAGGCCTATAAATACCCCCCATTTTACCCTGTAATGAGGACCGATTACAAGTGAATCAATACACACTTTCGAACTATTCTAAGTTATTATCCTTTCGGAGGCTTAGAACAGTTTGCTTCGCAAACACTTCGTTTGTTAGTTTCTTTTCTACAGAAACCTGTTAGCGTAATCTTTTACGCCAACAACATCTATAAAAATCCTACATATAGATGTAAAGAGAACGTTATGTAATCCACATGTCAATAGTATTGACATATATATTAAGAAAATAAACTTACCCAGAGCTCAGCCCTGACTCGATCGGCTAGGTGGGTAAATTGTCTCCCTTCTCGGTCAGGGGCGTCCGGCGCACTTTCATAGTGCCTCCATGAGTACACCGGCTCCATCCTCCCATCAAAAGATACCAAACCAGGGAACTTTTCCTTGATAAGAAGCACGAGGATGCCGTTTACGTGGCATGAGCACTCACGACCTGCTCGTTCAACCATAATCCAGTTCCTACCCCGATATCATTAAAAAGTATTAGTATATATTAAAAACTAAACTAACGAAATGAATACATTATAGACTTTCTATAGCAACTTACTTATTTCCATCGGGTCGAATGAGCACATGATCAGCAACTGCCACTGGTCGCCTCGGGAGTGACGAAGGACCACACAACCACACTGTAGCTGCTTCTGTAGCCTGCTCCTCTCCCTCTGCCCCCACCTCCTCCCCACCCTCTGCCCCCACCTCCTCCCCACCCTCTGCCCCCACCTCCTCCTCCTCCTCCACCCTAGCCTGCTCCTCCTCCTCCTCATCCGACACGTAATCAACATCGCGACGGGATGCCGGTATCTGGCTGGTAGTTTCACTCGAGGGCGCGGGTGCCTTTCCTCTCACTGATGACTTCTTTGTTCTCCTACCTCGAGGTCTAGATGAGGACCCGACCTCATCTTGAGAGCGAGTGGATTTACCGCCTTTTCCTACTACTGCACTTATTAATTTCTTTAAACCCCCACCATATTTCAATCACCTTCTACAAAAAAGAGTAAATCACTTTAGATAAACCGTGAAATGTGTTATAAACACATTTAATCAAAAATTAAACATATTTCTCATACAGCTGCTAGAAATAGTCATCACCGTTTGGATTTGCTGGATCATATGAATCGTCATCACTATCACGTGATATGATATAATCGTCCAATTGATCAGGAGGTGGAATGTTGTCATCACTTTGATTGCTTGAGTGCAATCTCTCTAGCAGTTCTAAGTCTCTTCCATTATGAATCTCGTCTCCTTCGTCGGCATCGGCACCACTTTCGTTATCTACTTCCATCGTCTCCATCAAGTCAATAACAAACATGGCTGATAGTCCATCTTCTTGAAAGAACTCTCCGTCATATGTGTTCGGGTCTATGTTATAGTCTTCGTTGTTGGGAACAGGCAATTTACCGTGTGGTGACACCTTATACACAACATCCCAACCTTTAAGACGTGCGATGGTTTTGCACGGGTAAGAGATATAGTAAACTTGTGTTGCCTGTTGAGCCACGATATAAACATCTTCACTCGGCAAGGTGGTATCTTGACGAATTTCTATTAAGCCAAGTTCGGGAGTCTGTCTCACTACTTTGGGATTGAACCAGTGGCATTTAAATATAACGAGATTAAGAGGTTTGCTCCCATAAAAACTCAATTCGTATATTTCTTCGAGTCGTCCATAGTAGTCAACCCCGTCTGTGCCCGGAGTAAAAACTCTGGAATTTGTGGTTCTTTGGTTTGGTCGGCTCTGTTCAAGGCTTATTGTGTGGAAACGATAGCCGTTTACGTCGTAAGCTTTGAATGTCATGACCTTGTAGGCACAACCATTCGCAACTTGCCTCAACTCGAAACTCATTGTCGTGTCGGTTCTTCCCTATAGGTTTAAACGCGATGAACATGTATATTAGTCGCATATAAGATATAATTGAAAGATAGAACTAACTAAAAGTTAATTTGAGAAATACCTTAGTTTTGAACCAAGAAATAAAATCAGGATTGCCATTTCCCACACCATACTTAAGAAGGGCAGTTGATTCCTCAATGTTAGCCTCCCTCGAACCATGCCAAAATCGTCGATGAAATTCCTCAATGTACGGTTCCACTTCGGAAAGGTTTGTCAGGACATACAACATAATCAAACGCTACTCTTCATGCTGCAAGGTCTTGTTAGCAGCACCACTTGCACTTCCTAGTTGGCCCCTAAAGATGCTGAGATTTGATTCTTCTTCTGGAAGATTGTAACGGGAAGGTGGATTATGCACGCTAGGAAGATTGTCCGCATAATATCTAGTTGTGAAGTTTGACACCTCCTCCAAAACATATGCCTCAGCTATGGATGCTTCAATTTTGCATTTGTTCTTACATTTATTCCGAAGAATCTTTTGAAATCCCTCAATTGAATTGCACCAACGGCTCTGGACCGAACCTCCCATCCGGGCCTCATATGGAAGGTGCAAGATCATATGTTGCATCGGATTGAAAAAACCGGACGGAAAGATCTTTTCTAGCTTGCATAATAACACGAGCGCTAGTGTCTCCATGTATGCTACCACGGTGTGAGACAACTATTTAGCACAAAGTTGCCGAAAAAATTGCTCAATTCAGCTAGAACTCGCCAGACATCCTCGGGGACATAGCCACGAATCATGACCGGGAGCAGCCGCTCAATCCAAATGTGATAGTTATGAATTTTGAGTCCGTTTATTCGCAGAGTAGTTAGATTAACTCCCCTCTTCAGATTAGCTGCATAGCCATCAGGAAACATCAAGGTTTGAAACCACTCAAGTACTTCCCTCCTTTGTCCCCTTGTTAGAACAGAATCAGACTTTGGCTTCGTCCAGGATTTCCCGCTTCTAGGAGGTATCATGTCGAGCATAGGTCTGTTGTATATAGCCGCTTGATCCACTCGTGCCTTGACGTTGTCTTTCGTCTTCTCAGGAATATCCATGATTGTGCCGAAAATGGCCTCGACAACATTTTTCTCAGTGTGCAACACATCAATGTTGTGCGTAAGGGGAAGATCATCGAAATAAGGAAGATTCCATAAACATGGCTTGTGAGTCCATGCATGATGCTCACCATATCCGATAAAACCAGCTCCTTGTGTATTAATTTGCAAAGACTCTAATTGAGCACGAACATCGGCTCCGGTCATTTTAATTGGTGCTGAGCCTTTAACAGACACATCTTTTGTAAAATTCTTCTTATCCTTCCTGAATGGATGGTTTCGAGGAAGGAATTGTCAGTGCTTGTCAAACGAGGAATATTTTCCACCCTTAGCCAGCCAAATGAACTTCAGAGTCGACCAACAAATCGGGCATGCGAACTTCCCATGCACGCACCAGCCGCAAAATATCGAATATGTTGGTAGGTCATGTAGAGAGTACATATACCAGACATGCATTCTGAAGTTTGTCTTTGTAGATTGGTCATATGTCAACACACCGTCTTCCCATGCATTGACCAAATCATCAATCAAAGGCTCCATATACACACTCATATTTTTCCGCGGGTATTCAAGCCCTGGAATTATCAAGGACAAGAAAATATTCTGTCGTTGAAAGATGACGCCAGGAGGAAGGTTGAGGGGAATAACAAACATTGGCCAACAACTGTATGCGGCAGCCGTCATACCATATGGATTGAACCCATTTGTTGCTATAGTAATTCATACATTACGTGGCTCTAAAGCTTTCTCGGGATGGAGCTGATCAAATTTTTTCCACGCTTCTCCATCTGATGGATGACCTAGCTTGTCTGGCTTGTAACGAATCCCATTTTTATGCCATGTCATCTGTTTAGTATATTCCTCGATCATGTACAGCCGTTGGATCCTCGGTACAAAGGGAAGGTACCGAAGGATCTTCATGGGAATTGAGAGTTGTTTCTTCGCACCATCATCGGAGTCTACCTCAAGATACCTAGAGGATTTGCATTCCACGCAGCAGGTTGCGTCTGCGTATTGTTTCCTGAATAAAATGCATCCGTTTGACAAGCATGTATTTGCTCATAAGGCATCTTAAGTGCACGGAGGACTTTCTTAGACTCGTACATGCTCTTTGGAAGATTGTGACCTTCTAGAAGAAGGCTACCAACAACCGTCAGCATAACATCGAAGCATTCTCGACTCAAGCTAAACTGTGATTTGATGGTCATTAGCTGTGTGATGGCATCCAGTTGAGAAACCTTAGTGTGACCATGAAGAGGTTGCTTTGACGTGGACAACATGTCATAAAACGCTTTTGCCGTTGGCTCCGGCACTTCCTCTTCACGTGCTTTGTCAAAATGTGCATCTTCAAAGTCATCTAGCATAAATCCAACCCCTCCCTCATCATCGTCCATGCGATGTCGCAACACCTCGTCTCTAGGACGTTGGGACTCACTATGATACGTCCAACGGGTATAATTTGGCATAAACCCATATTTGCATAGGTGTTTACCCATGGCATCCTTTGTTTGTCGACGCTTATTCTCGCACCGACTACATGGACACTAGGTCTTGTCACGTACATTCTGTCTACCAAACGCCGTCTCTAAGAATACTTCAGTGTTCTTGATCCAATCCATGGTCACCTTGGCCTGACTAGGGCGACCCGTGTACATCCACTCACGATGATCCATCTTGTACTAAACTAGGAAACAACACCCGTGTTTAGGGGTTAGATAGGTAAGATAGGTCCTAATCCCACTAGAGAATGCGTAGATTGAGCTCGTTTTCACGCTCTGTTCCGATCCAACCCAAAATTTCGGTAGCACCTCCCCGCTGCTCTCCAAACGCATGTCTGGGCAACATGCCAAGAGGATGTGCGTTCAGAGAAAAATGGGGAGGTGCTGCCGAAACCATGAGTCGAATCAGAACGGGGCATGAAAACGAGCTCAATCAATGCATCCTCCAGCTGTCCAAACTTGGACAATTCGAAACAGTTACGGCCACAAATATGCAAAGACATGCATATTCCAAACCGTAACTCTTCCGAACGGGAGATGCCTAGGTTACGCGACAATAACAAGAAAAATTAAAATAGGACGACATGATGGCCGTCACCCACATACACATATCATGACGTGATGGCCGACATCCACATACACATATATATATCACGACACGATGGCCGACATCCACATACACAAGATATTAATCAACATAATCATTAAAACATAAAAAGTATTACAACGATTATATTAAAATTTCTAAAACATGTATATTAGAACAACATGGTATTAACATGGCATTTAACATGACATTCTTAATAATTAAACATGTGATTACATATGTGATTTAACATTACATTAAATATGTCATTAATTTCAACAAATGTATAAACTAACATGTATATATATAGACACACACACATATATATATATATGAAATTTCAACAAATGAATAAACTAACATTTGATTAAATATATTTATTTAAATTTTGAAGTCCATGTAAATATATAGACACACACATATATATATATATATATATATATGAAATTTCAACAAATGTATAAACTAACATGTGATTAAATTTATGGCATGTCAATAAGTGAACATATGATCAAATATACACAAATATAGCATCACCACAAAATTTTAACAAATTTCAAACAAAAATTTAAAAACCTAAATTTGACATGTCAAAAATACCGGAGGAGCTAGGGGTCAGGGGCGGAGGGGGCGGCGGAGAGGGTGGCCAGAGCGAGGGGGCCGACGGTTGGAGGAGGAGGCGTCGGGGGCACCGGCGGACGGAGTAGGAGGGGCCGGGGGCAGGAGCACAAGAGGTGGCCGGCGGCGGTGGCGCAGGCCGGCGGGGGCGCCGGTGGCCCAGCGGCGGGGTGCGGGGGAGGGCGGCGACGGGGGCGCAGAGGTGGGCGGCCGGCGGCAGGGGCGCAGCGGGGTGGCCGGCGGAGGGGGAGCACGGGTGCGGGGGAGTCGACGGCGGGGGAGCAGGCGGCGGGGGAGCGGGGGGCAGATCTGGGCGCAATAAGTGCGCCCAGATCTACGGGGCCTTTTTTTGTCCGTTAGCCAAGGTTTGCCGAGTGCCAAATTGGGAGGCACTTGGCAAACGCTATTTTTTTTAAAAAAAAACACTTTGCCGAGTGCCATGTATAATTGCACTCGGCAAAGATTTTTTTATTTTTTTTAAAAAAACTAAAATAGAAAAAAGACAGTAAAAATCCCATAATTTGGCATTATATAATATACTGTTATTTTTACTCCTAGAAATTTTCTTAGTTCAAATAAACAAATTTAATGCACTTGTAGTTCAAATTTGTGATCTTTTAATTAATTTCTATAAAGAAGTTCAATTAACTAAAAATAGCAAGATAGTAATAAAAAATCCCAAATTTGGACATGGTATAAGATACATTGGGTTTTAGTAGTACAAAAAGTTTTAAGTTCAAACAAAGATTTGAATATCGATTTGCTTCTAAACCTAGCTCATTCCATCCCTAAACACATTTACCTTCTCGTGGATTCTCCAGTTTCCAAACGTCGTACATGAAAACTTTGTCGAAACATTATGAAATTTTTATCATAGTATATATGTATGATATAATGACACCATGTCAAGTATCATATTTTTTAGCCATCAATTTAATTTTCTAGAATTAAAAAACCATTAAGCTCCATGTTGCCGCCCAAGCGTCGTAAATTAGATTTTAAATATTTGCAAATATTTAGTTGTAAAAGATTACAAATGGAATCATGAACATAAATATGATTTTTCTACAATTTTTGAGTCATTATTTCATGTACATCCAGTTGAAATTTGACCCACTTCGAAGTAAATCCTAGAAACATGATTAATTTATTAAAAATAGCAAACTCACTCAGAAAAATATGAAACTTTTCTATGGCTTAACATAGGTTGCATTATGAGTGTAAAAAAAATTCAAGTTCAAAACATGTTTACAACGTGTCATGGGCTCAAATCATGTTTTCACATGAAATAATGAGTATAGCACTTTGCCGAGTGTTTTTATTTGTGGAACTCAGCAAAGGTTAGGGTTTGCCGAGTGTCCGTTAGTGGCACTCGGCAAATGCACCTTTTCACCCCTACCATCATAACGGCGACAGAAAAAAAATGGGCGGGGGATTTTTCAGGGTTTTTGCCGAGTGGCTACGGCGTGGCACTGGGCAAACTATGCCTTTGCCGAGTGCAACAATCTTTGCCAAGTGCATTCCATCGGGCACTCAGAAAACTCCCAATCTTTGCCGAGTGCATTCCATCGGGCACTCGGCAAACATTGTTGCACTCGGCAAACAATCGTTTTCCGGTATTGACTAAACCTTTAATGATGCACATTCATTTATACCCGTTATTAAAGGTGGACCATTAGTGATATATATAGATGTTTACACGTCACTAAAGGATATTTTTTTTCATTTCAGATCTGTTCTATATGGCTTTGTTTAATTTTTTCAGATCAAATGAGGTGATGATTAGATCCGAGGTGATCGCCGAGGGTGCTATTTATGTCGTTTTTATCATTGTTCCGATGTGTACATCTTAGTCGTGAGTAAATATTCAAATAATTGTGATTTGAATGATTATTTATAGCATGGAGATCATGATTGGTGATACAACAAAACTCAAACAACACATAAATTTAACAAGATTTCAAATGAAAAAGCTGCCAATTTGAATCTGAGCACAAGCACATGATTTCTTCTTGAACTTGTTGCTCTTGGGATAGAATTGGTACCAGGCGGTGCCAAGCGAGATCAAGGTCATCGGTTTCTATGGCCTCACAAGGGACACGTTGGCCCTCTCAGGATGTCATTGCTGAAGTACCCATCCTCGTTAAGCACGGACACGATGAGCTCCTCGGCGACGTTGTTGACGAGGAAGTTGGACTCATCGCCCCATGCGGGGATCTGACTCTTCTTAGAAACCATTGCGTTGCTTGCTCAGCTATAGTAGATTCACAAAGGGGTGGCTGGAGTCATTGACATGCACCATCGGGAGCACCATGCCCCCTCCACACGCGGATGCAGCTTAATATCAAGGAGCTCATGGTTAGATCGAGCATGTTGGGGAAAATACTTCATCCTCATGATCCTCCAAGATTCCAAGATAAATGCAAGTGTTAATCTCGGAGCCCAAGACTTGCCTCCGGATTGAAGGGCTCGAAGCCGAAGGGCCCGTCCAGGCTTCGGTCCAAAGAGACCTTCCGAAAGTCTTCCCCTCCGGAGTGGAAAACAACCAGAAGGATGGGACGTCTACCTTATCAACATCCTCCGAGCATGTTTTACCATATTAACCCTATAAAGGATACCGAAATAGTATCCACTATATCGGTTGTAATTGAGGGGTAAAAAGGTCTTTTATCTAGAGAGTTTTACCTATAAATACCCCCTTCTCGCCCTGTAAGAGGCATCAAATACTCAGATATTCAATACACACTTCGAACTATCTCAAGCTATTGTCCATTTCGGAGGCTTAGAATAGTTTATTCAAACAAACACTTCGTTTGTCAGACACTTAATTTCCTAAACCCATTAGTGTAATTTTTTATGCCAACAGTTGGCACCGTCCGTGGGGAACCTAGTACAAAAACTTCGTTCTCTACCAATCCTTTCCTAGAGCCATGCCTCCTAAACGGAGCCTAGGCACTAGTCCCCTCTGGAGATCTTCTCGGACCTCTAGGTTGAAATCTTCGAACACTGTAGAGGTTGGAGGACCTTCCGTGGCCCCCCACCTCAGACTCATGAAATAAATACTCTTCCTCGAGCATACGAAGCCCCTCTTAGGACTCCGTCCATGCTTCGAACCGACAAAGCCTCTCCTACAGCTCCGACTATACTCGAACTGACTTGTTCAGTTCTCAAGACCCGGAGGTCCCCTCCGGAAGAAATGAAGACCATCCTGACGACGTGGCAACCCAGATGGCCCATCTTCAGGCTGAAGTGATGATGTGGAGGCAAGAAGCTGTGGACAGGCTTCATCCTCAAGCTAGCCCCATCATCCCGGAAGTGCCTCAAGATGATGATATTGCCTATCATCCTGAAACCTCTAGATTCTAAGAAGCACTGAGAATGTTTCTTTTGATGATGAATCTCCGTTACATCTAGACTTGCAGAAGGTGCACTTCGACCCTAAGTTCAGAACTTTGAAGCTTTGTAAGTACTCTAGAGAGGAAAATCTCGGAGAATTTTCCCGTTCGTATGCTTTAGTAATCGAGGCTAGCAGAGGGGTTAGAGATACAATGGAAAAATGCTTCCCCATTGCGCTCGAAAGAGTCGCTCTGTGTTGGTTCTGGTCTTTGAAACTAGGATCAATTAAATCTTGGGAGCAGCTGAGAAAGAAGTTTGTAAATAACTTCCAAGGGACCTTCATGAACTATGTCCACCGGAAGCCTTTTCTAGGTGAAGCAGCAACTTGGAGAAACTTTGCAGCAATATTTCAAGCGTTTCGCTCATACGAAGTCTCAGATAAAGGGGTTGTCCACATCGTCCATCGTTGATGCGGTGTGTGAATGTGTTACAAATGTAGGCCTCCTCAACAAACTTAATCGGAAGCATATATCTTCAATAGCTCAACCGATGACCTATTTTGAAGAATATGCTAGGTCTGAAGAAGGATGGCTTCGAAGAACTAGTTTGCCTTCGTCGACTTTCCTCCAAGAAGTCAAGGTTGAACCAAAGCCCCCTGTTCTGATGTCTTGAACATTGCTTCCTCTTCATCTAAATTCCCCCCTAAGAATCCGCAAGCATCGGGAAACAAGGTCAGCGGCTGGAGGCCGCTAGGGAAGCTGGCTGGCAAAGCCCAAGCCTTCTTCTGTTGTGTCCAGGGTGAGAACCGAAGCCATGCTATCGATGCATGTAAGTCTATATTGGCTCTGAAGAGCGAGTACCTCAAAAGGAGCTTTGGTCGAGGCACTACTGACTGAGCTCCTCCCGAGGCACGTCTAGAGCCGGTTAAGAGTGTTGGACATGTAGACAGCTTCGAAGCCCAAATACAACCTTCAGTGGCAAGTGTTATGCCACCCCCGAAGAAAGAAGATACACAAGACCACGGAAAAAGAGTGGTTCTTCCTATCTCCGGTGGAGAAACCCTAGGCAGCATGTCAAAAAGGCAAAGGAGAGAGTATGTTCGTGAAGTAGGCCATATTGGGACCTCCTCGTCGGCTGCTGAAATGCCTGAGTGTCCCACGTACGTATATCATTCTCCTCAGCCAATGCAGCGAGTATGAAATTCCCTCATGAGGATCCTCTTGTTATCACTGCTGATATTGCAAGAACGGAAGTTCGGAGAGTACTGGTTGATGGCGGAAGCTCCGCGGATATCATCTTCATTCAGGCCTTCGACCAGCTATGTATCCTGAAGAAACATCTCCTTCTAGTAGCTCGTCCACTTCAAGGCTTCGCAGGACCCCCTCTCGATGCCCTCGGCCAAATATGCCTCGAGGTTGCCTTCAGAGAAGGGCTCTTGGCTAGAACAGAATAAGTGATTTTCGACGTAGTCGATGCCCCCTATGCCATAATGTCATCTTCGGAAGGAGCATGTTAAATCAATTCGGAGCTGTGGCACATCATAATTATCTATGCCTGAATATGCCCACGCAAGGAGGAGTGTTTACGGTCTTCGGTGACCAAGCTGCAGCATGAAGGGCAGAGTACGGCCATGGTCCACCTCTTGACCCTCGATAGATAAATAATGTGCAAGACCACTTGGAGGATATTCTTGTGTCAAGTGAATTCTCGAAGATATCCTCCCCTAAGCCAAGCCCTGAAGGAGAAATTGTGATGAAAATCATTGTAAAGGACGACAAAGATTATCCTATCCAGTTTGGCAAAGAATTGCCTCTAGAAATCGCTACTTCGCTAGAAGAAGTAGTTAGCGAAAATTTGGATGTCTTTGCCTCGTCCGATGAAGACATTCCTGGAGTTGACCGAAGTATTATTGAGCATAGCCTACTCGTCAACCCAAGAGTTTGACATGTTCGCCAGGGGCTCCGCAAATTGTCAATAGAGAGGGCGAGCCTCACTAAAGCAGAAATGGAAAAATTGTTGAAGGCCGGGATCATTAGAGAAGTGGCTCATACGGAGTGGTTAGCCAACACAGTCTTCGTCAAGAAAAAGGCCTCCAACATGTGGCGCATGTGGATTGACTTCACATCCTTGAATAAAGCATGCCCACGTGACCCCTACCCCATGCCTCGCATTGATCAATTAGTTGACTCCACTGCTGGCTCAGAGCTCTTGAGTTTCCTCGACGTGTACTCTGGATATCATTAAATATGGTTAAAACACGAAGACGAAGCCAAGACAAGCCTTGTAACTCCCCTCGAGAGTCTTTTGCTATGTAAGAATGCCCTTCGGCTTAAAAAATGTCGGTGTAACCATTTCAAGATTAATTGCTAAAGCTCTAGGTCACCAAATAGGTCGTAATATCGAAGCCTGTAAGGATGACATTGTAATAAATAGTTCTTTAAAGAACCAACATAGTCTAGACATAGCAGAAATGTTTGAGAGCCTCCGAGCCTGTGGAGTTCGCCTCAATCCCAGAAAATGCATCTTCGGGGCTCAAGCTGGGAAATTGTTAGTGTATTTAGTTTCGAGCAGGGGATCGAAGATAGCCCAACTCAAATATAGCCCAACTCAAATAAGTGCACTGTAGAGAATGGCTCCACCTGAAAATTTGAAGCAAGTTCAGAAGCTTGCCAGACGCCTCGCAACCCTTAGCAGATTTCTAGCAAGGTCCGCAGAGCTGAGCCTCCCAATATTCAAAACCTTGAAAGGGTTCGAAGAGTTTGCATCGACAACAGAATGCCATAAGAGTTTTGATGATATTAAACATTATCTCAGCAACCTTGCAACACTCACTGTGCCCATTGCAGACGAAACCCTTCTCCTTTATTTTGCAGCTACGCGCTCCGCTGTCAGTGCAGTCCTTGTTTTAGAAAGAAATTTCAATGGGAAGTTCGTACAAAATCTAGTATATTTTGTATCAGAAGCCTTATCTGGAGCAAAAACCAGATACTCCGAGTTGGAAAAATTCACTTATGCTCTAGTGATGGTTTCGAGGAAATTACGACATTATTTTTTAGAATAATGTAATTGTACGAACTTCTTATCCTCTGGGAGATATGCCCCAAAGCAAAGATTCTACAGGGCTAGTTGGAAAATGGGCCGTTGAACTAGCACCCTTCGGCATATCCTTTGTAGCAAGAACAACAATCAAGTCACATGTGGTGGCTGATTTTGTAGCAGAATGGAATCCATCTGCAGTATGGGCTCCAGAAGAATCATGTGAAGGAATATGGACCGTGTACTCCAATGGAGCTTTTCAAGCATCCGAAGTAGGGGTCGGAGAGGTGATAATTTCACCTTCAGGACAGAAAGCAATGTACTCTGCAAGCCTCAACTTTAAGTCCACCAATAATATTGCGGAGTATGAAGGAATTTTGCTAGGTCTTCGCAAGGCACGTGCCTTTGGTGCTACAAGAGTTGTTATAAAAACATATTCTCAAATTATAGTAGGGCACGTCAATAAAAGTTTCCAAGTTCGGTATCCGCAACTTGCTAAATATTTAGAAGAAATCCGCAAGATTGAAGCTATATTTTAAGGGATTTCTGTTCAAAGCATCGCAAGAGCCAACAATGCACAAGTCGATATCTTAGCAAAAGCTGCAGTCGGAACCGTAGATATTCCGGAAAGGGCTTTTTATGAAGAAATTGCCTCCCCTTCGGTGCCCCAACTCCCTCCTGCGGAGGTCCTATGCATACCGAACACCGATTGATGGAGTTCAATTATTGTATTATTGCAAGGTGAATCTAATTTGCTCAAAGGCCCGAAGCTATCAAGATTGCAGCTGAGAATCCGAAATTATCATATTATAAATGGTGTTCTGTACAAGGCCAGAGTATGTTCTCCCCGACTCCGATGTATTCCTCAAGCCGAAGGCCAAGATATACTCCGAGAAATTCATGAAGACCTTTGTGGTAGCCATCTTGCCCCTCGATCCTTAGCAGGAAAAACACTGTGCCAGGGGCTTTATTGGCCTACAATAATAGCTGATGTGGAGGCTTTAGTCCGCACTTTCCAAGGTTGTCAATGGATGGGAAGACAGAGTCATCATCCACCAACACCTCTTCAAATTATTGCTCCGGTGTGGCCAATGGCCCAGCGGGGTATGGATCTCATTTGCCCCTTCCCAATGGCAAAAGGAAGTTTAAAATTTGCAGTGGTAGCAATTGAATATTTTTCTATGTGGGTTGAAGCAGAACCCCTCACAGCTATAACTTCGAAGAATGTACATAAATTTTTCTAGCAAAACATTACCTGTAGGTTCGGAGTACCTAGATAGCTGACAATCGACAATGACACTCAATTTGATGCCGAACCTTTCAGAAAGTTCTATGAAGGTCTTGGCATTGAAATGTGTTTTACAGCTGTCCGTCATCCTTAATCTAACGGAGCCATCGAGCGACCTAATGGTAGTATTTTAGCAGGCCTGAATCGAAGAATAGTAGGACTGGCGAAGGGGCTATGGAACGAAGAACCCCCGAAGATTTTGTGGTCCATTCGGACCACTCAAGCAAGGTCCACAGGCTTTACCCCTTTCAAGTTACTATTCAGAGATGAAGCCATGATGCCGATGGAGCTTAAGGGAGGATCCCTTCACACCATTGAACCTGAAACAGAAAATGAAAGAATGGCTTCACTGGACCTAATTGAAGAAACAAGGCTTCGATCTGTTGCTAACCTAACGAAGTATCGACATCACACAAAGACTTAATATGATTCGAAAATTAAACTTAATGAACTTAAACCGGGTCATTTAGTACTGCGAAGCATTGTCACTCCGGGGACATTGGGAAATAAATGGGAAGGACCATATATCGTTCTTCATTCAGGACGCCCCAGATCTTTTAAGTTAGCTAATTTAGCTAAGTTACCATTTTTGGACTCCGGACCAATAAGGTCGAAGTCATTTTTAGGGTCCCTAGTGACCATCTATTCGAATTTTGGACTACAAGTCTTTAATTCCTCTTTAATAGGGCCTCCGAGCCACCAAAAATAAAATTATTGAAATTGTACTCTTAACTAGCCTCGTAATCGTTGTGCGTAACCACATGCGATCAAAATTCGAAGGGGCTTACCCCCAAAGAGGGGCTCGGAGATGACGAGACAATTTCGAAGCATTCTAGTTTATAATACTCAACAGATTGTACTACATTAGGAAATTTTTTTATATAAACCTAATAGAAACGGAGACCTCTTCGACCTCTAGAGCTACCTCCGGGACCAGTTCGGTCTTCGGAGCCTGGAGTTCTCAAAACTTTTCTTTTGGTTCAATTACCCTTCTTCTTCGAAGCACCCCGCTTTTTATGCTCTTCTTAAAGTTCGGCCCAGGTTAGAAGCCGTTTGGAGATAGCCTCCGTTGGGTCTTCAACTTGATACTCCGAGTCGGACCAATCTACATATTCCTAAGACGAAGATACTACTACTTTATCCTCTTCTTTAATATAAGAAAAGACTTCGCTACGAACATCAGGTGCTATTTCTCCATGTTCCCCTCGAGGAACAGAAAATCGTGAGCGCCTATAAGGCCTTAAGCTTTCGAGAATAGCCTATTGTTGGCGAAGCCCTTCATCAAGCTCTAATACTTCGAGATCAGGATCCGAAGCATGTGGGAAAACCTAAAAAAACATCCAAGCAAAGACTTTTCATTCACTGAAATAAAAGAACATTACAAAGTCTTTTGTACATAATAAAGCGCCCATAAGCTAGACCTTTTGGTCTAGAGGCAGAGCGGTTGGTGGAGGTGGAGCCGGAGGCCTCGTCTGATCTTGTCTCTGCCGATGGGCTTCATCGATCCACGCCTTGTCCGCAGCTTCGTTGTCTGCTTTCCAGGTCGCCCGGAAGGCTTCCCAAGCTGAAGCCACGTCCAATGATGGTCGGAGCAAGGCTTCATCAGCGAAGCTTGCCGGCATCGAACCCTTCACCAGAGCAATAGAGACCCGACGGCTTCGAGGTGACGAAGGACTCCAATCCTGGCTACTTTCCCGAAGATTTCTCCATAGCGAGTGCGAGAGCCTTTCATCATCTTGGCCTCCGCTTGGATCATCTTGAGCTTTCGGTCGAGAGGCTCATCAGCCGCAGCTGAAGAAGACGGGCACACTGTTCCGAAATATTCCACGACACCCCAAAGAGGGTCCATGGTTTGATCAGCTGCTTCACCGTACCTCGTCTCGGCCCTTGTCTTCTCGGTAGCGACGGCGGAGAGTTCAACTGTCTTTGACATTAAATAATTCTTCTAAGACAGCGCTTGCTGAAGCGCCCCTCAGAGCTGCACGAGTTCAGCCCCGGAAGACGCCTCCGCTGCTCGAAGCTTGTCAACTTAAGCCATCGGCACCATATGCTCCGCTTGGAGCTCCTTTATCGAAGAAGCCAGGCTGGCATGAGCTTGCTGCTCCGTTCGGAGCGATTCCTCCGCTATGGCCTTCTTCCTTTGCTCTTCAAGGAGTTCTTCCTCTAGTCATAGCGACTTGTCTTTGGAGCCCTTAAGGGCCCTTTGGAGCACTGTAACCTTCCTTTTGAGTCGGTTAGTCTCGAGCTCGTTGGAAGTCACCGCCGCTCTAGCAAGAATAAATTGCTGCAAAAAGAAAAGTAAGTATGATGTAATTTTAATGAATTAAATGTACACTATGTTTCTTGCATACCTTGAGGGTTGCCCTTTCGAGGGCTAGGTCTATCTCCGATCCACTGGCCTCACTCAACATGGAGACCAGCTTAGAGTTTCCAACCTCTTGGCTCTTTTCAGCTAACGGCTGCAAGAGAGACCAGAGCCTTGTCCACTGCTCCAAGAATAGAGCCAATAGCAGGAGCCAAGACAAGGCTCTCTGATCATCATCGACAGGGTCTTCTTCCGAAGCATCCACTGAAGGGTCATTTGTTGATGGTGTCATCATCAAGGAAGGGAGAGACCTAGGCCATGTTTTTCCTTTACCTCTCCCCAGTGCAGGAGCCACCAGGGCCACTTCTTCCATCGGAGTGGATCCCTCTACAAGAGCGACCCCCGGCTGAAACATCTCCAATAGAAGTAACCACCGTAGCTGGAGCTACCTTTCCTGCCGGAGCCTCGTCCCCAGCAAGAACCGAGGCTCCGTCATGGGCCACAGCCATATTGCTCCCCGAAGCATCTACAAACATAAGGTATTCATCAATTATCTAAAAGATATTGCCAATACAATGAAATTATTTCAGGTATATCAAGAAGTAAAGGTCAAAGGCTTACCTCTGTCTAGATTTTGAGGGAGGATTACGGGGTCCCCAAGAAATTCGTACATTCTGAGGTATTCCTCGATGTCCTCCCCCGATGTTTGGGCCAGAGTAGTAGACGTCGAGGCCCGTACCTCTGTCACCACTACTCCGATCACTGGTGAACCGGGACCTTCCGGCCCCGTTCCTTGAACCCTCACTGGTTCAACGCGGATCACCACCTCCTCTTCGGTCGTCGGCGTGGCTTCGACTTCCACCCGAGGTGGATCCTCAGTCTCACCTCGAGAATCCCCTTCGCCACCTTCCAGTAGTAGAGTTTCAAGTTCCCTTCCCATCCGAGCCTCCGAGGTCTCCTCCTCTTCAAACTCCTCCGAAAAGGAGCTCCGAATCTCGAGCGAAGATGGAGACGACGAAGGTGAAGGGAGTTTAGCTTTCCTTGCTGCCTTCTTCACTAGAGTCCTCATAGCCTTAGAGGTCCCAGCAGTAGCTTTTCTCTTTCAAGAGACAAGGTGTACTGGGTCGAAGCTTGGAAGCGAAGGAGCTTCAATTCTGAGCGTGCTCCACACTCGGTTGGAGCGTTCCCAGCTCCCAACCAGCTCGATCCTCTGCTACTTCTCTACTACAGTAGGGGCCCTGAGTACCCTCTCCGCGGCCCGAGCTATCTGCTTTGGAGCCAGCACCAACAGAGCTGCTGAAATAAGGTAACAATCTGTTAAGAAAACTATAGATACTCTATATGGCTAATATGAATGTAGGAAATATTGAAGTATTACCTAGAGCTCGAAGCTCCCCCTCCGAAGCGCTCTTGAAAATAATAGGACAATTTTCCCCGAGCGGAGGTATTCAGAGGGTGATGAACTCCTCCGCCAAGTCTCGCATACTCATGCGCTTGCCCACTGAACACAACAACCCAAGTCACGCTGAGAGCAGACTTGAGTTCGGAGTCACCTATGCCTCCCTCCTGTACCATATCTCTTGTAGGGGCCCCACCAGGCTAGAGGCTTCTCCAACCTTGGCATAGAACCATCGGAGTATCCAATCGAAATACTACCGGTCGTTGATCGCATTTGCCAAAAAATTCTTCAGGTGCCCCTTCTGGAGCTGAAAATTGACGCTTCCGAAGGCTACTAGTAGCTTGGAGTCTCCAGGCCCGTTGTGTGGTTTGGGTTAGCACGAAGCTTCGTGGGTTGCCACGAACACTTCTGACCTTCCTTCGCACCCTTCGGCTCGGAGGGCCCACTCGAATATTGACAGCCTAGCTATGGCATTTGGAGACAGCTACAGTAGGGTGACATGGAACATCTCTAGAACTTCTATCAAGAAATCAATCGAAGGAAGTCCAAGTCATGCTTCAAAGAAAGCTTTGAAGACAACTACTTTTATGCTCCTCGGCGCTGGTATCACTTCTTCTCTAGGGATCCGAGTCCTCATTCCTGGTCCTAGCTTGCCGCTTACTGCTTCTTCGATGGACTCCACCGTGTTGTTTGATCGCCCAAGAAAAAATGTCTGCTTCAATGGCTTCTTTGATGGCGGGCGGAGTTCTCACGAATCCTTGGGCCAGGAGGTCCCTGGAGCTCCTGCCATTGTTGCCACCACAGATGCGGCCCAAGCTTGCCATTGTGCCAAGGTCGCCACTGTCATCGGCACTTTTGCACTGGTTCTCGTCATTGATGGAACGTTCAAGAGTTTCGGTGAGGAAGGGTGAAGATGAAAGTGTGGAAATGTTGAAGCACAGAAGCTCTATAAAAACTTTTCACCGCTGATCGCTTTCCTCTTTTATAACCGCTCCATTCTCGTTCGGCGCGATTTGTGCATGTTTTCACATTTGCAGATCCAACCCGCGTCAATGACAGGTGGGGCCAAAAGGTGAAGTAATGTGAACCCGCAGTTAAACTTTTTCGGCTGTTGCTTTCTCGAAAGGTCTAACGGCTATTTGAGGGGTAACGGTACAAAAGTAACGGCTCTTTGCAATGCATTGCTGTCATAACAGTTCATTTTCTTTCGGAGCTATCATACGGAGGTTCAAGTTTGAAGCTTGGATTTGATACACCTCTGATGCCAAAGATGCTTCGAACGGTTATAATACGTTGAATTTTTCGAAGTTCCTGAGCATGAAAATATTTCTTGCGTATTGTTTGGGGAATAAGTTTTCCCTTGAACAGGGGCCAAATGACGTCAGCCTCAGACAGCCTTTGGCTCGGAGCCCAACACTGTCGAAGCCTGTTCCTTTCTAAAGAAGCTATTTCCATGTCCCAAGGTTCACTTCGAAGACCTCTGGAGTGAGGCCTCCAGACCCCTTCGGAGCCCTCCGGAGCGAAGCCGTCAAGTTCCCTTAAAGTTTGCTAGAAGCTAAGTCTCAGGCTAACTTCGAAGTTAGCCTCCGAGCCTTGTTCGGAGTTAGCCTTCGAGCCTTGTTTGGAGTTAACCTTCGAGCTCTGTTCGGAGTTAACCATCGAGCTCCCTTCGGAGCCCCTCAGAGCCAGTCTCCGGACCCTGTCCAGCCAATTCAAAGCTAAGTCTCTGAGAACCCAGTTCGGAGTTCAGTTCGGAGTATGCTTCGAAGCCCACTTCATAGTGTACTTCGAAGCCTCCCTTGTGACCTTCGCCTGAAGAGCTCCAACCCCTACTCTGAATCCAGAAGATATTTGTACCTTACTAAAGTGTAGAAGCCATACCAGGGGCCCCTCTACCCCTAGTATGTCGTTCAGCTGGTCAAGAGGTGATGTTTATCTGACACGTCTATAAAGCTATAAAGCACTTTGTACAGTAGCTAGCTCCTTTTCCCTATTTGCCCCTATGAGCCTAGGACTTATAGAGGGCATTTTGGTCTCTTCCTTTGGCCTGCGTGCCTATAAAAGTAGGGCCAAGCCCTTGTAACAGGTTAGCTTCTCCAAGGGCCATGAAACCCTGGAACTCACACCACTACACCGAGGCATACTATGCCAAATCCACCACTAACTGGACGTAGGGCTATTATCCCCTAGGGGTGGTCCGAACTAGTATAAATCCTTTCTCCTTCTGAGAGAACCCTTCGAGGTTCATTTTACACACCATCTACACACATACAAAACTTGTGCTGTAGCTAACACAATTGCTACAACAGTTGGTGCCATCCGTGGTGACCTTAGTCCTAAAAGCTAAGTTCTCTGCCACTGTCTGCAATTCGAGGTGCACTTGAGGGGGGAGCTTCAAAGCTTTCTTGCTTCGCGCACCCTCCGACAAGGGGCTTCGGGTGCAGTTCGAAGGCTTTCTTCGCCTTCCTCCATCCTTCGCGTTTCGGAGCTCACCCTCCAGCAAGGGGCTCCACTTCATATGTCGAAGGCCATCAAAGCCCCAGGGGCTACGAGGTATGTACACTAACGAAGCATCTCTTCGATGTACCAATCTGCAATTACAATAATATAAAATCGAAGCCCTGCTTTGCCTTAAAGTCGAAGCCCTACTTCGCCTTAAATCCGAAGCCCTGCTTCGCCTTTAAAGCAAACTTTTGCCCCATCTTATTGAAAGATTGAAGCCTCGCTTCGTGTTTTAAAACCGAAGCTATGCTTCGTGTTTTGAAATCGAAGCCTCGTTTCCTTTTAAAGAAGCAAAGCCTTGGTTCATCTTATCAAAAACCCGAAGCTTTGCTTCGCCTTATTTAAAACTCGAAGCCTTGCTTCGCTTTACAAAATCCAGAGCATCCCTTCGAAGGCTACACAGCGCCTCCGCGCCCGTAGCAGTGGGCTTTGAGACTTTCCGGCGACGGCTCAGCAAGTCCGGGATTCCAGGCTCTAGCCTGATGCATCCCCGGGTCGAAGGTGGCCTAGAGTCATAGGTGACCCAGAGTCGAAGGTGGCTCAACCTATCGCAGGTTCGGTGAATCCACACCAAATATCCTTTTCATTCACTACAGGATCAAGCTCAAGAAGCCTTGCTTCGCTATCTGAACACACACTGAGGCCTCGCTTCGCGTGACGTGATCTAATCTAAAAATTAAGCATCTCGAAGTCATGCTTCGCTTAAAATCTAAGTGCGTTTCGGAGCCTCGCTCACGCACAGCATCAAATTCCAAGCATGCCGAAGCATGCTTCTCTTAATTTGGCTACGCTGAAGCCTTGCTTCGCTCCAAATTAACGCGTTCAAAGCCCAAAAGAGGCCTTCACGCGATGTAATATAAGCATCCAAAGCCGCCAAAAAGGCACACCCCTTCGCATTTTTAATTGCCCGCACCAGCAATGACTAAGTCCCTAGCTGCCACGAGCAAGGGGGGAAGTATGTATGCGAAGTGTGCGAATGTAATGCGCAGTACGAGCGTGACAAGCTAAAATGTTTGAAGCCGTCAAACTATGCGAAGCATGCAGACGAAGTATGCAAATACAACAAATCTCATTCATTGAATGATAATTGAGAAGTATGTTACAAATACACTTCGAAAACAAATTATGAGTAGTCTGTATCTAAGCCTAAGAAAAAGCGAGCTCGAGGCCCCTGCCCTCGCTTGCCCTTCTTTCGGCCAGGGCCCCCTCGGCTGGATGAAGCCTCGTCGGAGCTTGCTCTCCCACGGTCAGTTCATCCATGTCCCGAAGCCCGCAGACCTCATCTTCCATTTTGCAGGTCGCTACAAGTCTGCGAGGCAGGCGGTGCCATGTCGAAGGCAGAGAAGTCTAAGGCTTCATCGCCTACCAAAGCCGTTGGCGAAGGATGTACCCCCTCACTATGAGAGTCTATTGCAAAGCAGCTTAAGTCTGACAAGGATGAAGAACTCCGAAGGGACTCCATCTTCACGATAGCCAGTAGATCCTAGGCTACTTCGGGGATGGCTTCGCCATTATGCCCCCTCAGAAGTTTAAACCGAGGGGGGCCTTCGGATCTAGTTACCTCGAGGACCACCCATAATTGGCGAAGCTCTTCAGAGTCCTCAAGTACTTCTAAGTAAACATTTGGAGACTGAGCCTGGGCAGGTATAAAGCACCCCCGCATTTATATTAATAAACTGATAAGTTTTTACAAGCCTACAGCTAATAATTACAAGGAGCCTAAGGAGATCTACACCTTCGAAGGCGGAGGTGCCGGCATCGAACGCTGAGCTGGCGAGGCATGCGCCCTGGCTCGGTGAAGGCAGATGGCCTTCTGGAGTTCGAGGACTGCTTCACAGCCTTGGGCCTTCCAAGGCTCCTGAAGTCACTACCAGGCTCCGCGGACGCCGGCCGGAGGCGTCACCAAGTGTTGGCCTCCGAAGGCCACAGGGGTCGCCGAGGTCGCTGCTTCAAGGTGGTTGCACCCCGCGTCATGAAGCATTTGCAACACCCCTTGACCCGCCACTCGGCCGGCCATCAAGGCGAAGCCCTTCAAAGATTGCTCCGCCGTCGCAGCCACGGTCTTCAAAAATGCAACACGGTCCCCAAGTGAATCCTAGCTGTCGAAGTCTGGAGCCTGACACTCGGTCCCTATTTGTTCTACGACCTCGGTCAGGCTCAGGGTGGCTTCTTCGATGTTGCCAACGACAAAGTTTTCATGGCAGTGAGCTCCTTGGCAAAGCTCGGAGTTCTCCTTCGCCAGCTGGGCTCTAGCATCCTTCGTAGCTTGAAGCTCCGCTCGGAGCCTGTCGGTCTCCGAGGCCAAGGCTTCCCTAGCCTTGTCGGCCTCGGCCCTCGCCGCCTCGGCTGAAGCTTTGGCCCACCTTCGCTTCTCGGCTTCCACCGAGACTTCGCGTCGGAGGGCGTCCTTCTCCTCCACCAAGCGTTTCATCCGCCTATTCGTAGAAGTTGATGTCGCTGCATTCAGTGCGAAGGCCTGAAAGAATTCAAGAAAATCATAAGTGTTGATTGAAGACCAAAGTACAACTCGAAGGCTGCATAGGACTTCGCTCACCTGGATGAGGGCTTCATTCACATTGGCGAAAAGGTTCGTGGGGTTTGAGTGGCTGAGTTGAGCCACCAAGCCTCCTGCCTCCGCAGCTGCGTAGCCCTCGCAGAAGTCGTGGATGGCCGCCTCCATCACGGCCCCCTTCGGTAGCAGAGGCCGGACAATTTCCTCCATCTCAACCTCCTGTGCAGGCTTCGGTAGAGTTGGTCTTCGATCCACCACCTCGACTTCCTCATCATCTCGTGGTCCCCTTCGTCGCGACCGTTGCCTCCGTCTTCTTCAGACGAGGAACTGTCAGACTCCGAACTGCTGCTACTACTTCTGCTGCTGCTAGAGACCTCCGTTGGCTTCAGAGCGGTGGGCCTCGCACCGGCATCATCTTCTGCAAAAAAGTTCAAGTCAAAATCCACATATAAAAGAGAACTATATTTAAAGTGTTTACCTTCGTCGGAGATTTCTTCGAAGGTAGAGGGGTCAATGTGTGCCCCCCAATCCTTCTGCTGTGAAGCTGGCGCTTCGACCTCCGCGCCCGAAGCCGTCACCATCGGGGTCTTCACTACCACCTCGGTAGCTGTTGCCAGAGCCCTTATTGGCTCCGCTTCTGTTTGAGGGTTCACGGCCATTGCCTCTTCCGGAGTAGAGGCTTCGGTCGCGATGACCTCCGGCCGAGCCCTCGAAGCTTCGGGCTCATCGTTGTCCCCCCTTTTCCTCTTGGAGCCGGTTGTCAAAGGTACAAGGTGGGAGAAGTCTGGCAGAGCATGGACCTCCTTGAAGCCAAGCAGGGTCCACACCATGTTCCAGTGCTCCTAGGTCCCCACCAAAGTAAGCCGTTGGGCTTGCTCTTTAGGTGTCGGGGCCCCGACAACACGCTCCGCCACCGCGATGGCCTCCTCCGGAGTCCTCACTACAAGAGTGGCTTCAACAAGATTCCAAGTCAGAGTAAAGTTTTTGGAGAAGTATGAAAGTGGAAAGGCTTCGAAGTCTTACCGAGGCATTCTATTGCCACTTCATTTAGGCCCCCTCGGCCCGAAGGTTGGAAGAGCCCCTTCGGCCAAGAGCGCGAAAGGGGGCTGAGCTGGAGGGTGATGAACTCCTTCGTGAGGTCCCTCATGCTCATCTTCGCGGCCACCCTCCGAAGGAGCGAGATCCTCGTGCGAAGGGTGTCGGGGCTCGTCTTCACCACCCCTTCATGCCGATAAAAGATAAGAGCATTGGTACTCCGAAGGGGAGAGTTCGCACCGACGGAGGCGTAGAACCACTCTTGATCCCACCTCGAGTACCATTTGCTGTTGGCGGCCCTCGCTGGGAAGGCATCTTGGTACTCCTTCCGAAGCTGGAAGTTGGCGCTTCCGAAGGCCAAAGCCCTCTTAATGTGGTCTGCACCCTCCCTCGGCTTCGGTTGGCAGTTAGCATCATGAAGAGCAACGAAGACGTCGGCGCGACCCTCGCAACCTTCAGCCCTCATGGCCCACTCAAACACGGCAAGCCTCGCCACGGCATTGGGTGAAAGTTGAGGAAGCTCGAGGTTGTAAGCCTTCAGGACTTCGCTCAACATCCCCACTGCTGGCAGTCTGAGGCCGGCTTCGAAGAAGGCCTCGAACAACACCACCTCGTCAGCCCGAGGCCTCGGTATAGCCTCCGACTTCTCCGGAACTCGAAGCTGGATCTTCGATGCGATCTTCCCTACGCAGGCCCTCCAGACAGACTCCTTTGTCGAGATCGAGGCCCTCATCTCCAAAGTCTGCTCGAACTCATTGGATGGTGACCGAAGATCCTTCGGCCCCAACCGCCTCGGTGCAGGCTTCACTACCGCTGCTGCTGCCTGCGCTTGGGAGGAGCTCAAGCTTGAGCCCAAGGCCAAAGCCTTCGAAGCAACCTTCTTTGGCATTTTGTGGAGCTTCAGCGCGAAGGGCGCTAAAGCTTGTGAGGTGGGCTTCGCGCGAAGCTAAGGAGGAGAAGAGAGCGAAGGATGCAAGGCGCTAAGAAGAAAGCAAATGAGAGGTGTGTCGAAGCCATGCACGGTAAACCCCTATTTATAGACGGTAAGAATCCCGACGGTTCGCGTGCCAAAGCCACTAACAGGTGGGCCTCCAGCGAAGCTGATGCGACCAGGCGCACTGTAACACTCAGTTTTATAACCGTTGCGAAGTCAATTGATCTCCCCGAGGTCATTCTGACAGTTGACGCAGGCAATTATTACCTGCGCATTTTGAAGCCGCCTTCGGCCCAAGCTCTGAAGGCCTGTTTTCTCTGAAGTTGCAATTTTTACTATCATTTGTCCCAAGGGCGCACGCACCCCTTCATCCGGAAGGCCTGCAAGCGAGGGGCTACTGTTGGGGGAATAAGTTTTCCCTTGAACAGGGGCCAAATGACGTCAGCCTCCGACAGCCTTTGGCTCGGAGCCCAGCACTGTCAAAGCCTATTCCTTTCTGAAGAAGCTATTTCCATGTCCCAAGGTTCACTTCGAAGCCCTCTGGAGCGAGGCCTCCAAACCCCTTCGCAGCCCTCCGGAGCGAAGCCCTCAAGATCCCTTAAAGTTTGCTAGAAGCTAAGTCTCAGGCTAACTTCGAAGTTAGCCTCTGAGCCTATTCGGAGTTAGCCTTCGAGCCTTGTTCGGAGTTAACCTTTGAGCTCTGTTCGGAGTTAACCTTCGAGCTCCCTTCGGAGCCCCTTAGAGCCAGTCTCCGGACCTTGTCCAGCCAATTCAAAGCTAAGTCTCCGAGAACCCAGTTCAGAGTTTAGTTCGGAGTATGCTTCGAAGCCCACTCCGAAGTGTACTTCGAAGCCTCCCTCGCGGCCTTCGCCTGAAGAGCTCCGGCCTCTACTCCGAATCCAGAAGATATTTGTACCTTGCTAAAGTGTAGAAGCCATACCAGGGGCCCCTCTGCCCCTAGTATGTCGTTCAGCTGATCAAGAGGTGATGTTTATCCGACACGTCTGTAAAGCTGTAAAGCACTTTGTACAGTAGCTAGCTCCTTTTCCCTTTTTGCCCCTATGAGCCTAGGACTTATAGAGGGCATTTTGGTCTCTTCCTTTGGCCTGCGTGCCTATAAAAGCAGGGCCAAGCCCTTGTAACAGGTTAGCTTCTCCAAGGGCCATGAAACCCTAGAACTCACACCACTACACCGAGGCATACTATGCCAAATCCACCACTAACTGGACGTAGGGCTATTATCCCCTAGGGGAGGTCCGAACCAGTATAAATCCTTTCTCCTTCTGAGAGAACCCTTCGAGGTTCATTTTACACACCATATACACACATACAAAACATGTGTTGTAGCTAACACAACTGCTACAACACGTATATTGCTCTCCTTGCTATACTGGCTATTTAGAGAAGCGTATTAGATGGGCTACTGTTGGGGGAAAATACTTCATCCTCACGATCCTCCAAGATTCCAAGATAAATGCAAGTCTTAATCTCGGATCCCAAGACTTGTCTCCGAATTGAAGTGCTCGAAGCCAAAGGGTCCGTCCAGGCTTTGGTCCAAAGAGACCTTCCGAAAGGCTTCACTTCTGGAGTGGAAAACAACCAGAAGGATGGGACGTCTACCTTATCAACATCCTCCGAGCATGTTTTACCATATTAACCCTATATGGGATACCAAAATAGTATCCACTATGTTAGTTGTAATTGAGGGGTAAAAAGGTCTTTTCTCTAGAGAGTTTTACCTATAAATACCCCCCTTCTCGCCCTGTAAGAGGCATCGAATACTCAGATATTAAATACACACTTCGAACTATCTCAAGCTATTATCTATTTCGGAGGCTTGGAATAGTTTATTCAAACAAACATTTCATTTGTCAAACACTTAATTTCCTAAACCTGTTAGCGTAATCTTTTACGCCAATAGAGCACGAGATGACATCGGTCGTCGTCAAGTAGATTTTGTAGTGACACCATCCACCGTTGATATATAGAGCTTGAGATGACAATGGTAAAGATAAAGTCAAGAGAGCAAGGGAGGAAAATGTAGAATGGTTGAGAGTGGAGACTGAAGAGAAGGGATACGGCTTTATAATAGTGCATGTATGTATTTAGGCTAGTGTTCTTTGGCCCGTCCAAATTTTCAAAAAATTTCATATGTGTTGATCTTTAATGACGGGTCTAGTTATCTACACGTCACTAAAGATAGGTCTTTAGTGATCCTAAACCCTAAATCTAAAGATAGGTCTTTAGTGATGAATCTAGATATTCACGCGTCACAAAAGGTATGTCTTTAGTGATGGGTCTCACATGTGTCACTAAAGTTAGGGCATCAGTGACGGGTCTAAATGTTACCTATCACTAAAGATCACTTTAGAATTTGACAATTTATTAGTGATGGATATTGTTGAGACCTGTCACTAAAGATAGGTTAGTGACGGTTATAAATATACTCGTCACTAAAGGAATATTAGTGATATGTATCTTTTATCCATCACTAATGTTACGTCGCTAAAGATCATTTGCGTGGTAGTGGATTTTCCTCGCGAACTGCCAGGATTCCATGCGCGTCGAAGAGGCAATCGGTTGAGAGACAAAGTGGCTGGGGGCAACCGACCATGTACGTCTCCCTAGGCTAGCTAGCCGATTGATCGATCTCTAGAGAGGTAGCTAATTAATTTTGGAGAAGAGAACAAAATATATTATGATGTACGCCTGTGTGCGTGACGACGTAAGGAACAATTTGTTTAAATTAATAGCACTTCTTGGTTCTTAAGGAGGTACTACAAGCTGTTAAGCTAGGTAGAAGCAGATATCAACTAATTTTAACTATTAATTTCATAGGAGCAAGATTAGAACAACGACATCTCCCACTGGCCAAATCCTACCGGCCAAAGAGAGCACACTGTCGTCCTAACATCGGCGAGCCACCGCCACGCCAGCGGTGACACCCCGGCCGCCCCGCCGTCCGCATTGGCACCCCTATGTTGCCTCGTCACCCCATATCCTTGTCGCCCCGCCCCTCGTAGATCTCACTGATCCTTGTAGGTCCCATCAGTTGTCACCGCCATGCTGATGGACTGAAATTAGCACTTAGAGATCTTGGGCAGAAGGAACAAGTTAGCTCTGCCGCCCATGAGAGCGAAGCTGAAGGCAAGGACAAATGTTATCCGTCACTAATATTATGGTTATATTAAAAAATAATTATTTTTAGGCTGCATCCTAAATAGGTCATCTTTAGTGATGACAATACTTTACGCAACCCGTCACTATTGTGACCTCGCCAATGTCACCTATCACTAATGTTATGGTCATATTAAAAAAATATTTATTTTTAGGCTGCATCTTGAATCAAATCTAGGATTTGGCAGCCAATTTTTTAAATTGCAAACAACATATAATTCATCACATAACACATAATTCATCATAGAATACTACTGAGAAACCAAGTGGAGTTTCACTGTTGTTTTATGTTAGCGATGAGTGATTGATAAGTTTGCCTGATTTAATGGTTTGGATATGTGATTGGCTGGTTGTGTTCACTGAAGGGTTCAGTGAGCATTTTGCGTGGAGATTCGTGTTTTGCTTGTCTCATTGTGGGCAGGGTTGAGATTCGAGTCAACTGTCAATGGCGGATGATCAGGGTCAAATAGGGAGCTTGATGCTAGATGATCAAGGAGGCCGGGTGAAGTTGAGGAAGATCTTAGGCGTACACGTGGAGATGGAGCAAGACATGGACGGACGGATGATCAAGACAACGTGTTGACCAAGTCAGCTAAAGGAAGGCTAGTGCAAGTGACGAGGCGGCTTGAGGGATCGAGAACAGGAGAGACTTGTTGACGGTCGAGTTCGTGCATTGGTGACATGTGTCGAAGATCTAGAGGGCTTTGTTGGTTTCGGCTCAAAACCATCGGATTGTGATCGAAGCGTCCAGAAGTGAAGTCATAGTCGCTACGAAAGCTTCGAATCGGGACAAGCTAGTTTTAGATAGGATTTTATTTTTTGTTTGCCTTGTGAGCCTTCGAGTCTTTAAAAAACTCTAGGGGTATTTGTGTCTTTTTCTGTTTTTGAGTTGCCTATAAAATATCACCTAGTCCTAGCGTTTTTATCAACTCATTCAACAAAAGAAAAACGGAAGAAAAATGTGAATTCACTTTTAATCCTTTCTTCCTTTTACTGTTCAAGCCATCAATTTATTCCTGTAGCACCGCCGCCTCCGGCGATTTCCTTCCTGGAGCTTTTGCTTTTTTTGCTAATGTGATTTCTTTGCAGCAGGGACTAAATTCCTTGTTTTATTCATTCTTCACTTGGTCTGGGCACAGCATCAAGTTTCATGTAGCCATTGGACAGCACGTGGATCTGCTATTGCTGCTACTGCGCACAAGTTTAGCACCTAGAAGCTACAGCCTGCAGAATCAATTTTTTGAGCAGCACTACACACCGATCGGCTCCAGTTTCAGTTGTCTGAGAGCTTGTCTCCCCTGGTTCGATCAGGTTTTCTCCCAGCGAGGCACGCGAGTTCAATCGGATCCAGACCGAATCCCACAAATTTCGAAGCCGCTGTTCACTGTTTTGGAGTAAGGTAAGAACAAGAATAAATTTATTTTCTCTCCTGTTTTACATGTATTTTATTAATTGAATAGAATTAATTACTCTACTAAACCTTTGATAAGTATTCTACATTATTAGTAGTTGATTAGTAGCGGTGTACTCTGAATTTTTATTATATGCTTAATGAAATATTTGTGTTCTATCAAAATGTTTATTGATATGTCAACATATCTTTGAATAGTTTTTAATCTATCTTGTGTGCTTTATGCGCGTGTCTTCTCTATCAAGACATCAGCTGATTTTTGAAAGCTAGATTATTTTCCGTGTTTATGATCTTTTAGATGTTCGTATAATATCATATCTGACAAGAGAGTGACGACAGTGGCTTTATCTGGGTTTACACTGTGAAAATTTATTTACTTCTGCTTGTTTCTTTAGAGGTGTGTTGGTTGTTTAGAAAAGACTATCAATTCAAAAGAATTCGTTGATGCGCCTATTTACTCCCCTCTAGTCGTCTGTTTCGGTTCTACAATTGGTATCAGAGCAGGTTAAGATCACTAGTTGACCTTAACCGATTTTGTGATGTATTGGCGACATGAACATAGTCAGTAAAATTCCTCTATTCGATGGAACAGATTTTGTATATTAGAAGGTGCGCATGGAGGCTTATCTAAAAAACCAGGAAGTGTAATTTGGGAGATTGTGGAATCACAATACTCCATCCCTGAGACTCACACTACTCAAGCTGAGAAAGATCAGTATACTACTAACTACAAAGCTAGAAATATATTGTTCATCAGTTTTAGTCGAAATGAATTCAATAGGATGCAGCACCATTAGACTGATAGGAAGATTTGGTCCACTCTAACTATTTTTCATGAGGACACATCTCAGATCAAGGTCAGGCACCAAAGAACTTACAATCAACAATACCAAATGTTTGTGCAGAGCCCTGATGAATTTATTGATGCCATGTTTTCCCGTTTTGATGCCATCATGAGTAATCTTCATTCTACGGGTGTGCTCTCTTACTCTGATCATGAGACGACTATTGATGAGGACATTGCCGGCTCGAATATGACCATGCTTACGCTTTACAATAAACAACCCAAGGTGCATACATTCTATATTAGATTTTCATTTTATTTATTTAAAGCTTGGATGCTACACCATAAAATGTGTTGCTTGTCAATTACAGAAATACTTACATAAATCAAGCGACACATTGAGAATACATCAAGGAAATGGATCATCATGGAAGTTGATTGGGGAAGAAGTCAAGGTCATCCGAAAATAATATATAAATTTTGGACGTCACTTTTGTGCTAAGAGGAAGTGAAGATAAAGTTCTACACGTTTTCAATTTGAACTCGGACTACAGAAATAACACCAGATTAAAACATGCATAATTTTTACATGGAAACTCCGATTTAGATGATGTTTGACTTTTTGGAAAGCTTGAGACGTCATGTTTCCAACGGATCTAACAACACCTCTAGATTCTATCTGAGGAGATCGCAATAACCAAATCAATGCTTGTTTGTTTTTCAGTCCGAACCATTTTAGGAAACTTTAGATTTAGATTTTTGGCCTGCCTTTGTTGTTGTCCGAATTCCCCTTACTCATCCCCGATTTACTCTTGGCCGAACCACTCTTGTAATTTGAGTTTTATTTAGATCAAAGTTTATCCTCGCTACTTTGTCGTGTAATTTCGTGATCGTCTACTTCGTCGGACACACGTTACAGAACTCCACTAGTACTTGTTCATCTTGTTCTTGCTAGTTCTCGATTGCTTGTAAGAATTACCCTCGTGGTTGGGATGGTCGTGCCTCCGTCGTGTTGCGACCACCTCTGGATTTGGTGTAACGATGGCTAAGGCGCAACGTCCTTGGACGGTTGTAGTTGGATCGCCAACGTCTCTCTAGTTAAATCGACTTATCCTCAACACACCGAAAGATCGGGACTCCTTTCTCCCTCATCAGCTATCAATCTTCTCTATGCGGTATCGTCCACTTACCACGCTTTCTGGGATGAGATTGATGTCGGTCACTGCATCGATCTCTCCCTTGTCGCGCCATTCTAGAATGAACCGATGTTGGCCGCATCGTGTTACTTTTGGTCTGACGCTCTTAATGCTTTTCTCTTTGGCCATGGACCAATGATCCCCACCTTTCTTGACATTTACTTCTTAACTTGCCTCGACATCGGTTCATCGGTCCACCCCTTCTCCCTTTGTTTCCAACCGTCAGACGATCTTGGTACCGACTCGGCCGATAACTGGCGCTGATACATCAGGCGGCACAACAAGAAAGTTGGCCTGGTAGGCACTCACGAACATATTGCTTTCCTCACCCTTTGGCTAGAGGAATTTGTCTTCTACATTGCAGCCCTGGCCCCACCCCTTCAATTCCAATACTTGGCCGAACGGCTTACCGCCCATGCACGGATCCCCTTGGGTTGTTATCTTCTTAGGGCCCCTACCGTCTCCTCCACCTGTTATCGGTTGAATTATTGGTTGGCAACTTCATCGGCCGATGTCAGGGTCCCTAGTGGTTTCTTCAGCTTTGGCTGAATGCCTATACTGTTGATGCCACCAGAGGGGCCCCTTCTTCCCAGTCACTCTTTCACACCAACTTTCTGGAGTTGGCCGCTCCTACTTTTCGTTGGTGTCATTCCTTGGGCAAAGCGGTCTCGTATCGTCCTCCCGTTTCTATCTCCACTATGGCTTTGGCCGCATCTTTCAAATGATTGTATCTCGGTTTCTCTAGTCGGGTCGTCTGGTTCCCCTTTAGCTTCTACTCAGAGTATGCACTTCCTGACCGACTGGTTTTGCCCAATGTATCCCGGGACAAAGAGTCCTTTCGTATCTTCTCCGCAGCCACCTTTCCTTGCTTGCTCCTGGTCAATTTTATCGTTGACCGTTCCCGGCGATGTTCTTATGAGTATTATCACATGTCGGTGTTCTTAACATAGTTGGGCTTCGGCCAGCTCCCTCCTCACCTCTTCTTTGTCGGATGGATTCAGGCCCACGGGAGGGTCATGAGCGCTTTGGAATGGGATCGCCTCTCCCATATTCCAATGGGATACCCTATGGAAGAGTCGCTACATGGACGACTTGTCAGGCGACATCTTCCGCCTTCCGCGAGTGGTGAGGCGAGTTGAAACTTCACATCTTCAACCGATACTCGTTGGTATACCGAGAACGGCTTCATCTGACTAGCGCCGAGGCGGATCCTAACGTGAGTATTCCGACATTCTCTTTTTCCTTTTGTTGCTTCTATTTTTCTCATCTGATCGGGACTTGTCTTCTGTAGGATGTTGATGAGGACGCCCACTCCATGAGCTTCAGCGGCTGGCCGATACGATATGGAACCGTATCGGCCACCACGAACCTTGGCATCGATGCCCCCACTCCTATGGTATGGGTGAACGGGAGGCGGTCCTAGTCGGCTCATGCTCCAGGGAAGGGTGTTCTTTAGAGGTGAAGCCACTGAGGGTCCACCATACGCTGATCAAAGATATTGTAGTATATCCCCTAGTAATCTGAGACATCATGAATACATATATCACCGATTCCTCATACCTTGCACTGTTGCCCGTTGAGTCTTCTATGTTATGTTCTTCTCACTTTTGGTGATTTTGTCTTAGGGCGATGCCTTCACATCGGCCATATCAAGGCGATGCCATAGGCATCGACTGAACGTGATTCGTCCGAGCACTTAGAATATTCTTCCTTAGTCTCTTCTCTCGGTTTCCTTTGCCTTGAAGTCTTCTTGTTGTGTTTAGGGGATAAAGGTGATGCCTTTGCATCGGCTATCTCAAGGAGACACCAAAGGCATCAGCTGTGAACCTTATTCGAACGATTAGAAAATATTTCTTTAGTCTCATCGCTCGGCCTCTTTTTCTTTGATGTGGTTCTGAAACATGCTCTTGAGACCTATGATCATATTATTAGCATCGCGTTCCTCATATTGTTTCTAAAACTTAGAGGACATGCAGGCAAGCATCAGACAGTTGGCATCCACAGAATCACTAGCATGCTTCTCATAAGCATGCTTGTTTGTTGTAGAAGCATCCTCTCCTGATTCATCGGGGTGAGGTTGCTCTAGAACATAATCCTTTTTCTCTTGTTTAAGAACGATTATCAAATTTCAATACCAATCGATAAAGTTTGTTTCGGATAATTTCTCACATTCAAGAATAGATCGCAAATTAAAAATTGGAGTGATCATAATAGAAGAAGTAGTTGGTGTTATGATATACAAAAGATTAAATGTAAGGTTCAACACTGTAAGACCGAAAAGGTCAACCAGAGGGGGGTGAATGGGAGCTTTTAAAATTTCAGGCTAACAATAGCCTTCTGTTTTAAGTACAGTCTCCTACGTAACAGACTTCGAACACACCCTTTGGTGGACTGGTTCGAAGGTATTTTACAGCTCCGAACTCAGGCTTCGCAAAGAGCAAAAGTCTAAAGTCAAGAAGAGTCCGCTTACACTCACAAAACCCCAAAACACAACTTTGCAAGGAAAGTTCAGGCTCCGCACACAAGGTGCCTTCGAGCAGGCTTCGCACTTCACCCTTCGCAGGAATGGTTTTCCCTATGAAGACTTGGACGAGATACTCAGCACTAGCAACTAGTACTAGGCTTCGTTTTCCAAAGGCATAAAAGCAGACTAAACTGACTTCGCCGAGGAAAGAAAACAGGCCTCGAGCACCACTCTACTCGGTGCTTCACTAGTAATCAGAGAGGACTTGCTTCCAATTTATACAGTGAAAACACACACTGAAGACACTTCACAACAATAGCATGAATGGAATGCAAACACACTTCGCTAGAGAAGAAATGGAGCCAAAAACTCAGACTAGAACAAAACAAAGTGTAACACAAAGAATTCAACACATGCTGTGCAAAACATGGATACAAGTTCAAGCAACATACGAAGAACATAATGAAAATTTCATTGTATGAACAGGGAACACAAAACTCACAAGTACAGAGAACCCTTCATGATTGCTGGCCAAAGCTACAAGAAAACAAAAGGTTCTACAAGAGTGCACAGTGTTACCCTACCCCTAGCATGCCTCTACTTTTATAGGCCTATTCTGACTTGCGAATAGACTACAATGCCCCTAGGGTTTACAACGTTTTTGTCTCGGCCAGACATAGGGGTATAGATGGTAGACTACTTTATTTGGAGGCTTCTTTTGTTAGCTTTGCAGAGGAGACAACATCAGCTTTTGTAGAGCAGACATGATTAGCCTTTGCACAGTTGGAATCTTCTAAAGCCCCCTTCACACACGAAGTGTGCAGTATCTTCGGTGACAAGCTTTGAACCCATAGGCCTTCGCTTCACCGAATACAGTCTTCGATACAGTGACGGTTTTGAGCTGAAGCCGTCAAAGCTCTTGAGCCTTCACACTATCATCTCCGGAGTGGACCACCATGGCTTCATAGCTACTCCAAGCTTGAACTCCGTCAGTCTGTGTACCGTAGCCATGCATGGACGAAGTACCTCAAGTAAGCCACACTCTGAAGCCCCACCTTCGGAGTACCTTCGCCACCTTCCGAAATCCCTCGTCCAAGGCCTCTGCATGAAGCATATCCATAAGTATCCCTTCGCAGTGTCTCAACCCCGAGCATACTCCACGAAGACCCTTTTCCGGACCATGCCTTTGATGCACCTTGACTTTCGAGACCTTCGTCAGGTGTCCCTTCGAGTGCCTCCATTCAGAGCACACTTCGAATGCCCTGTCTCAATGCTGAGGACTTTGACCACCATACTCCGAAGTCACTCCTTCCGAAGCACCCTTCGAAGTGCCTTGCCTCCGAGGACTTTGCCTCGAGGTACCTTAAGCCAGAGCCACCCCCCCGCACTTTGTACCTTCGTTTGGCGCACCTTGACCCAAGGACTGACCTCGACCCCACGCAGCCTTGGTGGCCGAGATCCATGCTCTCCTGGCATCAAGCCTCCCGCTTGACCCAGGTTCACTTGCTGCGAGCCGTCCTTGCGTCCGAAGTCACCTACACACCCCGACAAACAGACAAGTGTTTCCAGTACCCCGGAGACCTCTCTGGTGAGCAACCTTTGGTACACACTCCAGTGTACCGCCCAAAGTACCGAGCCCTTCGGTACCACCATGTCATTGTGCTCTGTCGGACCCCTCCGATAGACACACTACGTTGTACATCTGCACCTAGTAAACACCGAACCCTTCAGTAAACACCTCCGAACCCCTTCGGAGGGCCCCCAAGGCACATCTCAACTTGGTTCTTCAATCTCCCCCTTGATAAGTGCATTGACAACCAAATTCAAGTTCAAGAAATTTTGAAAGTTTTCAGCACACAAGTGACCATAAAAACTCAGAAAAGAGCCAAATTATGTCACTTGATAAATGAATATCTATCAACTTGACTCATGAAAAACTATTTTGCACAAATTCCCTTTTGGTAGCAAAAATTTTCTCCCCCTTTGTTGAGATTCATCACTTGTTCTCCCCCTTAGGTAGGCAACCGAGCACTTTCTCCCCCTATGGCAATGCAAGAATCAGGGAGCAATCAAAAATGCCAGGTTTGTAGGACCGAAAGTAGCGACCAGAGGGGGGTGAATGGGCGCCTAACAAATTCTTTCGAATCAATGGCCTGCTCCCAACACCCAACGCACCTCAATAGACTTACCAGGGAAAAGTAAACAGATCAACAAAGCCTAATGTATCTAGCCTATAAACGACCGGTGTCCTAGACAAAGAAACACCAACACAGTGCTTAAAGGCAGATTAATAAGGCATTTAACATGGGCAGTTCAAGTTTCACAGAAATAGATCATCACGGAGTTTTAACAGGTGTGCACGTAAAAAGAGAAATCTCACTGTTCAAGATTTGTCTCCTGTTCGGTACTTGACGAAGCCTGTTCGAGGTGATCGTGCAAAGCCTGAAGTTGTCGAATCCCGTGCAGTATAGTTCAGCAAAGTGTGTAGCTGCCGAAGCCTTCTTCGCAAATTATAGTACCGAAGCTAAAAAAACAAACTCCGAAACACAGCCTTCGGAACCTTCGAAGCCTGCTGAGCTGCAGACTCCGAAGTAACACACTTCGAAATGGGCCAACACTTCGAACCGGAGACCACAAGAAAAAACGAAAGTCACTTAACAAAGGTTCAAAGTCCCTGGCGTCAGAGATTTCCTACTAACGCAAGGCTCCAGAGAAAAACTTGCGGAGCACCTTCGCTCGCCAGGCTTCACAGCCTCTATCTTGAGCAGACTTCGTTAAAAAGCAACCGAATCTTGCGTGAGAGCTTCGAACGAAACGACGAACAAAGCAAGAAAGGATTCGCACGGAGATCAAAAACTTAACTTCTAGCTTCTAGGCTAGACCGCAGAAACTGCAGCAACAAAATGCATTCAGGCCAAGTAGTACTTCTGGTGGGACCCACACCAGGAAGCTGTCGGAGATGACAACTCAAGCCTGTTGCTAGTTCTTGGGAGCTACAGGCTATTTCCTAGCCAAGGTTTGGCAACATGGCCGAGGAAAATAAAACTAAAACAACTATACACAGAAAAACTGGTGAGTACTACTAGCTTCTAGGCAGAAATCATGAGCAGCAGCAAGGCTATGCGAAAAACAAGTGTCTAGACCGATCAGACCAAGCAGCAGGCTACTACGCCATAGGCGACAATACACTGTTTCCTGTTCAGCAAAACAGCTACTAGCTGGAGGTCTAAGACAAGAGGAAAGTTAGCTAGCCATCAGAGATTCAACAAAAAAACAACTACTCGAAGCCAAGAACCAGCCGAGGAACAGAACCGAATAAGATAATCTCAGTGCACAGAACTCAGCCTAAACCATCGCATACAAAAGAACACAGTAAGCACGCAAATCGGTGAAACGATTAAATGCGTACAAGGCGAAGTCGGATGGTTGAGAATCAGGGAATAAAACCTGACGAAATGATTGCTGAACGTGTACGCAAAGAACACGGTGATGGTGGAGAAAATCATGCAGCCGGAAGATGAACAAAAAGTGACCCAATCTCTTGGATTAGTAAAGTGATTTCAAAAAAGGTAACCCTAACCCTAGGGATTGGGGTCCTATTTATAGGCAGCCCAATAGCCTAGGAAAATACTAAAAGACCCTTAGGGTTTTTACAGACGCTGAAATAAAATGGAAAAGACCAAATTGCCCTTATGATATTTTTACAGACTCGACTGACTGACTGTGGGCCTAAGAACAAAAAAGTAAACTCCTATTTACAGATGACTTATCTGGAAGCGGAGCTTTCGTAGCGACTACGGCTTCGCCCCAGAACGGTCCGATCTGAGATCGGCGATTGTCAGTTTTGCGCCGAAACTGACAAAGCGTCCACCGACTTTGCACCAGGTACCCGGATTGGGCCTGTGGCGCCCCGATTTACCGAAATCGGAACATTATTGAATTTCCATATAAAAACAATAATACAAGAGGTTCATCATGCGACAATCGTACATACGACAGTATTCATGGTGCGCAGACCATATTTATTACATCAGTGTTGAAATAAAAATAGTAATAAAAGGTAAATAGCATGACGAACGCCTTCTTCAAGATCTTTGCTTGACTGGGTCGCTACTCCAGACCGTCTTCATAGTAGGCATCCTCTGTGGGGTCCAACGGGTATGATTACAAAAGTACTCAACAAGCCACCGCAAATGCAAATAATAATGCAGGATAATAAACAAGGAAGGGTAATGGCTAACAGTGCGGAAAAGTACATTTTCAGTTATTGCAATTAGTGTAGTCAAATTTAATCATGCGGAAAAGTAAACATGAATATCAACAACATCATCTAACTCGAGGAGTACGTTTTACCTCCTTGCACAACAATCCTTACATGTCAAACCATCATGCACATACATATTCAGAGGAATCTAACTGTGGGATGTCACGCAACCCGCCCTTGACCGTGGGCTCAGCTTTTCGAAAAAATTTAAGACTCTGATCAGAGATGTACTACTGTACCCACAAGGCACGCACTCATCCCAAACGAGATGACCCATACCACGGGAACTCGTGCCAAAACCTCAGCATGAAATGCTCCAAGAGATAACCACCCGCTCTAGGTTTCGCTGGCGCGCCGGGCCGCATCCCGGCTAATGTCACACCCCCTTTTGCGCCACATTGGTACAAGCCACCCGCAGGTGCTGCTTGACCCATCTCCAAATGGTGGCCTCGGTTTGGAAAAATCCATACCTTAGTTAGGACTTACCCATTAGACTTGTGGTTAGTACGGAAGTGTATTGCAACGGATCCCGCAGACCGGTCCTTATAGTGCCCCGGGTGCTACCGACTAATGCCCTAGCTTGCACCCGGAACCCACCATGCATTCACTCACAACCACAACTCCAACACCGACAGAATTCCAAAGATGAGAATAACGGGGATCATATAGTAGAACCAATCGCTACGACTCATTTTTAATCCTATAGCAATCGTGTCAATACATTGGACACTAGCTAATAAAATTTATCATATGGTGACAAGGAGTTTAGGCTAGAGAGCATGGCTTGGGTTGCACATCAAGGTCGGGGGATCCTAAATAAATATATTGTAAGGGTATCATTTGACTAATGCATATATAACCTATGTGTTTTAGCGATAGTTTAATCAAAACATGGGTTCAACATGCTCAAAAGATTGGTTTGGTGACTTGCCTTGTTCAGCGAATGGGGAGGGAGGAACTTCCGGGAAATATTCCGTCTCCTCGACGGCGTCGTAGTCTTTTCAATATAAACAAAGTAGAATACAACATTCAATCAAACAATATAACATCACACAATAAGCACATAGGTTTAAATTGGTTTAATTGAATGAAAACCAAGTTGTTATGTTTCTGAAGTTTATTTTATAAATAATTTTAGAAGGAATTATAATGAAAGGTTGTCCTTTATAAAAAGGGGTTTTAAATGTGAGTAGTCTCATTTTATGTTTCCTAATAAATTTTAAAATGAAAAGTTCATGTCCAAATTAGTGGTTTTCAGTATATGAACAGAAAGGAATAAGTATAAACTTTACTGAAGTTTAAATATTTGAATTCATATTTTTACCCTAAGGGCATTTGAATACCTATTTAAATAAACATGAAAAGTCCAAAGTAAACCTACTGTTCTTATTGTATGAACATGTAGAGAATAATTTTACAAATTTTCTGAAATTGGAATGGTAATTTTTGAAGTTAAAATGCACTAGATATGAATTTTACAAGTTTAAAACAGTTTCTGGAATTTATTTTAACTTTAAAATCCCCTCGGGTCCACGGTGAGCCAGGCCCACGGTGAACCTGCGCACTATGCGCGTGGTCCGGCCCAATCTGGACCGTTGGATCCAGATCCAACGCGCGAGGGTGAGGCGGGATGGTTAAGTGATAACAGACGACCACGATTAAAACACGCGAAAGGGTACCACGTGGACGCATGAGATCGAGTGCGGATTTTAAATGAAAATGAACGCGCGAGATTAAAACATACCGCTTTGACCCGATCTGACGGTGCGGATTAGATCGCGCACGTGGTGCAACTAGCGCCGCCCGATCGCGATCGCGTGGTCGGGATTGAATCCGACACGGCACGGGTACTCGACCCATGCCGGTCATCTTCTCCGACGACGGCGAGTGGGCCAGGGGCCACGGCGAGCGACGGTGGCCCTAGCTAAGCCTAGAAATGGAAAGAGGATGCTACGGCGATCACGATGGTACCTTAGGCGAGGCGAGGGGTCGACGGAGCATGGTCGGCGGCGAGGGTAGACGATGGAGAGGTTCGGTTCCTCGTCGACGATGGTGTTTTGGCGGGGTTCGACGTCGGTGGAGGGGTGGCCGAGGTTGGGGTCGTCCTTGCGGTCATGATGGTGGCGATGGCGAGGACGAGGAGGGGCTCCGGTGATGGCGAGCGGTGGCTGGAGGTGTGGGCGGTGGCGGAGAGTAAAAAGAGTACTCCGGGGCGCTCTGTTTGTTCTCGCGGCGAGTGGGCGTGGGGGATCAAGTGCGGATGGCCAGGGGGCTTAAATAGGCGTGCCGGCGAGGGTTAACGGGCGTCGCATGCAAGGAAAGCCGAGGAGGGGTTTACTCACCGGCGAGGGCTCGGCCATGCACGTAAATGCGATCTGGAGGCTTAAACGCGTGCCATAACACGCTTAAATGGCCGGCGGGCCATTGGGGATTTAATGCCGGCGTCGGATTAACGGGAGGGGGAGCCGGCGAGCGGATCCGAGGCGAGGTCCTCGGCCGGCGGAGTTAGGGGGGTTGGCGCGAGGTGGACGACGGGTCCGATAGGTTGGGGCCACTGGCCAGCGAGCGTGAGCGCGCGAGCGAGAGGGCTGACGGGTGGGGCCGTGGTGTCGGGTGCACGCGCAAGGGGAGGCGATCGGCGCCGACAGGTGGGGTCAGTCTGTCAGCCTAAGGTCGGCGAGGGTGATGGGCTGGGCCGGCCGGGAGAGAGAGAAGGGAGGAGAGAGGCCCAATACTGTTTCAAAACATTTCTAAATAAAAATAATTCTAGGAAATAGATTAAAATCTTAGGGCTACTTCCAAGGTTGGTAAAAATTTATAAAAATTCTCAAAAATGTATTTTGGTCTTATGATCATACATAAAAAGTTTTAGCTCCTGGTTTGGCCATTTACTCTATGATGTAGTTCAAAATGGTAAAGAAGGGTATTTAAAGGTATTTTCGAAATAATAAAATCCAGGAAATTGAATTAAATAATATTTTTATTCCTTTGAAAATTTTGGGGTGTTACAAACCATCCTCCTTACAAAGAATCTCGTCCTCGAGATTGGAACGTTACTCGAATAACTTGGGGTATTGGGCTTTCAGTTCGTCTTCCTTTTCCCATGTAGCTTCTTCAGCAGGGTGGTTGTCCCACTGAACCTTACAGGAGCGAACTACATGACTCCTGGTTACCCTTTCTTTGGTCTCCAAGATCTTGATGGGTTTCTCTATGTAGGTCAAGTCTTCTTGGACGTTGAGCTGTTGCAGATCGGCTTGCTCGGCGGGCACACGAAGGCACTTCTTCAGCTGAGAGACATGGAACACATCATGAACTCCTGCCAAAGATGGAGGCAGTTCAAGTTGATATGCCACTTCTCCCCGCCGTCGGAGGATCTGAAAAGGTCCGACGTAGCGGGGTGCTAGCTTGCCTTTCATGTTGAACCTTTGAGTGCCGCGGAGGGGAGTGACTCGGAGATAGACATAATAGCCCTCCTCAAAGGTTAGGTCTCTTCGACGGTTATCGGCGTAGCTCTTCTGTCGAGACTGGGCTATCTTTAACCGGTCCCTTATGATCTTGACCTTCTCTTCGACTTCTCTTAATATATCTGTCCCAAACAGTTGTGATTCTCTGGTTTGATCCCAAAGCAACGACGTTCTGCACTTACGTCCGTAGAGTGCTTCGAACGGGGACATTTGCAGGCTGGCTTGATAGATGTTGTTGTAGGAGAACTCTGCATAGGGTAAGTTCTTGTCCCACATTCCGCCAAAGTCTAGAGCACAAGCTCTAAGCATATCTTCCAATATCTGGTTGACCCTTTTGGTTTGACCATCGGTCTTTGGATGATAGGCGATGCTAAAGTTCAGCCGGGTGCCGAGTTCCTCTTGAAGGTTCTTCCAAAACTTGGAGGTAAACTGGCTCCCATGGTCAGATACAATCTTCTTAGGAACTCCGTGAAGGCATACTATCCGGGTCATATATAACTCGGCCAACTTGGCGACAGTGTAAGTCGTCTTGACTGGGATGAAGTGAGCCACCTTGGTGAGTCGGTCGATGATCACCCAGATAGAATCGTGACCAGCTTGGGTTATGGGCAATCCCGTGATGAAGTCCATTCCTATTTCTTCCCACTTCCATTCAGGGACCTTGAGAGGTTGCAAAAGTCCGGCAGGTCTTTGATGCTCTGCCTTGACTCGCCGGCATGTGTCGCACTTGGCCACATACTCAGCTATTTCTCTCTTCATGCTGACCCACCCATATTTTTCTTTCAGGTCTTGATACATCTTTGTACTCCCGGGATGTATGGAGTATAGAGTATCGTGGGCTTCTTGAAGGATGAGGGTCTTCAACTCAGGTTGGTCGGGAACGCATATCCAGTTTCCGAACCAGATGGTACCATGCTCGTCCTCGGAAAATCCGGGGGCTTTACCCCTCCACATGTTCTGTTGGATCTCCAAGATATCCGGGTCTTCCTTCTACTTTTCTCGGATCTGGTCTGTCAAGACAGGCCGAGACTCCAAGGGAGCGAGGTATGCTCGGGTGGTGATCCCTAAATTCAGCCTTTCCATCTCCTTGTAATGTAAAGGATCCTGGTCCTGAATCATGATGGTGTTGCAGTACCCTTTTTGACTAAGGGCGTCTGCCACCACGTTTGCCTTGTCTAGATGATAATGGATGCCCAAGTCATAATCCTTGATCAGTTCCAACCATCTCCTTTGTCTGAGGTTTAGATCTGGCTGGGTGAATATATACTTGAGGCTCTTGTGGTCGGTGAAGACCTCACACAGATTCCCCACAAGGTAATGTCTCCATATCTTCAAGGCATGAACCACGGCTGCTAACCCTAGGTCGTGGGTCGGGTAGTTCAGCTCATGCGGTCTCAGTTGTCGGGAGGCGTAGGATATCACCTTCCCTTCTTGCATTAAGACGCATCCCAATCCTTGACGAGAGGCATCACAGTAGACGTGGAAGTCTTTCCGGATGTCTGGCAGAGTTAGAATAGGAGCTGACACGAGCTTCTTTTTGAGGGTCTAGAAGCTTTCTTCACAGTTCGGGGTCCATTCGAATTTCACTTCTTTCTGTAGAAGTCTGGTCATAGGCTTGGCGATCTTTGAAAAATTCTCGATGAACCGGCGGTAGTATCCGGCCAATCCGAGAAAGCTCCAGATCTCGGTCACGGTCGTGGGTTGCTGCCAGTTGGTTACTGCTTCCACGGTGGTTGGGTCCACTGCTATTCCTCCAGCAGATATAACATGACCGAGGAATTTCACCTCAGACGACCAAAATTCGCACTTGCTGTATTTGGCGTACAACTGCTGCTCCCTTAGCTTTCCGAGGGTCAGACGGAGGTGGGTTTCGTGTTCTTCCTTGGTCTTGGAGTAAACGAGGATATCGTCAATGAATACCACGATGAACTTATCCAAGAACTCCATGAATACATTGTTCATCATGTTCATGAAAAAGGTCGGGGCATTCGTGAGTCCGAACGACATCACTGTATACTTGTAGAGTCCATAGCGTGAGGTGAAGGCAGTCTTGGGTATGTCCTCTTCCCTAATCCTCAATTGGTGATAACCTGACCTGAGGTCAATCTTGGAAAACACCGAGGATCCCTTCAGTTGATCGAACAGGTCGTCGATCCGAGGCAATGGGTACTTGTTCTTGATGGTTACGTCATTCAAGGCTCTATAGTCCACGCACATCCTCTTGGTCTTGTCTTTCTTCATGGCAAAGATATCTGGTGCACCCCAGGGCGAGGTACTCGGTCGAATGTACCCTTTCTGCTCTAGGTCTTCTATGTTGCTCTTGACCTCGGCTAATTCGTTGGCGGTCATCCAGTATGGGCGCTTGGAGATTGGAGTGGTCCCGGGGACAAGTTTGATTCTGAATTTGATGTCTCGCTTGGGAGGCATTCCTGGTAGGTCTTCAGGGAAGACGTCCATGAACTCCTTGACTATGGGTACTTCTTCAAGAGCTAGCGAGTGGAGGGACGCTTCGAGTGGTTTGCGACTGGTCATCCGAAAGGTGACGGCTGTGCCTTCAGGGTTGGTCACTATGATGGACTTGTTGGCACAGTCGATCACTCCCTTGTGCTTCATCAACCAATCCATCCCTAGGATGAGGTCGAGTCCGGTGCATTTTATGAGGACTGGCTCGGCCCGGAACAATACTCCTTGGATCTCTATCTTAACCTTGGGACTGTATAGGTGGGCTAAGGTTTTATTGCCGGGAGTTGCAATCATCATGGGGACGGATAGAGGGAGCACGTCCAAGTCATTGGTTTTCACGAAATCATCCGAGATGAAGGAATGTGTCGCTCCAGAGTCAAACAATATCATAGCTGGTACGGAATTTGCAGTAAACGTACCGAGCATGACTTCGGGAGCCTCCTGAGCTTCCTCCGTAGTGATGTGATTGACGCGGGCATGAACCGCCTGGTTGGGTGCCGCGCCTTGGGGCTGCTTGGGGTGGGGACACTAGTGCGAGTAGTGCCCTTCCTTGCGGCAGTTGAAGCAGACGATCGGCCTTCCTTGGCGATCCTTCAAGATCGGGGCCTTGGCGGCTGGCGTCGGGTGAGCGGCCGGAGCTGGTGGAGCGGGGTGAGGATGCCCGGCGTTGGATCCACCGGCGGCGTGAGGTGGCCTGTAGGCGGGCCAAGGATGGTAGGCGGACGCTGGTGGTGGAGGTACGAAGCGGGGCCTCTGAGAGTTCGCCTGCTGATGCTTGAAGGCGATCATCTTCCTCTTCTTGAGGTCCAGCTTGTTCTGCTCAGTCTCTTGGATGAGTGCTTTGTTGACTAGCCGTTGGAAGTCGGCGTAGTAGGTGGCGACGAGCTGGATGGATAGCTCATCCTTGAGTCCCTGGAGGAACTTGGCCTGGTGGAGGGCGTTAGTCCGCACCTCTTCCGGTGCGTAGCGGGCGAGGCGGTTGAACTCATGAAGGTACTCCATGAAGGTCCGGCTGCCCTGCTGGAGGTCGCGGAACTCCTGCTGCTTTACCGCGATGACACCGGCGGGGACGTGGGCGGCGCGAAAGGCGATGGTGAACTCCGCCCATGTCACCAGGTGGTCCTCAGGCTGGGACTCGCGGTAGTTGTCCCACCACTCCATGGCGGAACCTTGGAGCTGATGAGTGGCGAAGGCCACTCGCTCTCGGTCGGTGCAGGGGAGGAGGTCTAGCTTCTTTCCAATGGTGCGGAGCCAATCTCTTGCTTCCATTGGTTTGGTGGTGCTCGAGAAGATGGGCGGGCGCACGCGCAGAAACTCCGAGAGTTGGGGAGCGGGTGCGGGTGCTGGTGCGCGAGGGGCAAGCTCCACATTCTGCAGATGGTCCAACTGAGCTTGTTGGTGCTGCATTTGAGTGAGGAGGGCGGTGATCAGCAGGTTCTGATTCGCCATCATCTCCGCCAAGGTAGGATGGTTGGCGGATGGCGACCCAGACTGACGTGGGCCAGTTGCACCCCAGTTGGGTACAACACCCTCAGGCGCGTCGCGGCTTCCTCCTTCTCCGATGTTGGAGCCGGTGTTCTGGTGGTCGGCCATCTTCTGAATATATCATGATATAAAGTAAAAAGATGATGACGATACAATTGAGGAAAATAGCTTATAAAGCTCATGCATATAAACCAAGTGGTAAAATTGTTCATTACACTCAAGTTCTTATTCTATCTACAACACAACTCGTTGTAGATAGCACCACATACAAGAATTATTTTATTAAAATAGCAGCATCTAGCGCCTACTCGCCACCGGAGGCGGTCTCCGTGCTCTCAGAACCATGAGTACGTGGCTCCCGAGGGATGGTGGGCTCAAGAAAGTTCTCGATAATCGGGTCGGAGACGAGGCCGGGGCGTGGTGCAGGGGCGCTGGCGGTGGATGGTCCGGCAGTGGAGGGGTGTGGCGGGATCTGCTTGGGGCGAGGGATGGGCTCACGGATGGGCTTCCTCTTCCTAGGGAGGAGGGGAACCATCTCCGCGAAGTCCTTCTGGAGCTGCATAATCTTCCGCTGTAGCTCGCCATTCTTCTAGATCAAGTTCTTCGTCTCCTCACGAAGAAAGTCAACCGCCTCATGGTGCTCATCGGCGTCGAGCACCGCCTCAGTATGGAGGTCGTCCATAGCCTGAAGAAGGCATGACTGCCGGGCCATGACCAGATCATGCACGAAGTGAACTCCGAGGTAGATGCTACGGTAGGCACCGGGAGTGCGCTTCGGCACAAGCCGAAAGGACAAGTTCTGAAGACAATCATCGTAGATCATCCTCAGCTCCATAAGGGCCTGTAGGGCGACTCGTTGGCACGCGTCGTCGAAAGTCAGGCCTCCAAGCGCGGTGGTGTAGGACGACAGATGCGCTCCGGAGCCGTGGATGGTGAGGGAGACGTCGCAGGGTCCGGCAAACTCCTCCAAGTACACTCATAGAAATTCGGGTTGGAAGAGGAACCCGAGGAATGTGAGCATCATGCGGAGCTCCCTGACGAAGCCCTCAAAGTGGCGGCAGTAGCTGTGGACTTGGTAGACAGGCATCTACAAAACAGCAAGTTGAAGAAAAGTGAGGGGAGGAACAAAGTTTATAAAGTAGGTTTTCGAGAAATAATTTTCTGCAGCTATTGGCTAAGTGGGTCTGTTTGGCTTCCTACAGTCAAGTCGGCTCTGATACCATCTTGTGGCGCCCCGATTTACCGGAATCGGAACATTATTGAATTTCCATAGAAAAACAATAATACAAGAGGTTCATCATGCGACAATCGTACATACGACAGTATTCATGGTGCGCAGACCATATTTATTACATCAATGTTGAAATAAAAATAGTAATAAAAGGTAAATAGCATGACGAACGCCTTCTTCAGGATCTTTGCTTGACTGGGTCGCTACTCCAGACCGTCTTCATAGTAGGCATCCTCTGTGGGGTCCAATGGGTATGAGTACAAAAGTACTCAACAAGCCACCGCAAATGCAAATAATAATGCAGGATAATAAACAAGGAAGGGTAATGGCTAACAGTGCGGAAAAGTACATTTTCAGTTATTGCAATTAGTGTAGTCAAATTTAATCATGCGGAAAAGTAAACATGAACATAAACAATATCATCTAACTCGAGGAGTACATTTTACCTCCTCGCACAACAGTCCTTACATGTCAAACCATCATGCACATACATATTCAGAGGAATCTAACTGTGGGATGTCACGCTACCCGCCCTTGACCATGGGCTCGGCTTTTCAAAAAGATTTAAGACTCTGATCAGAGATGTACTACTGTACCCACAAGGCATGCACTCATCCCAAACGAGATGACCCATACCACGGGAACTCGTGCCAAAACCTCATCATGAAATGCTCCAAGCGATAACCACCCGCTCTAGGTTTCGCCAGCGCGCCGGGCCGCATCCCGGCTAACGTCGCACCCCCTTTTGCGCCACATTGGTACAAGCCACCCGCAGGTGCTGCTTGACCCATCTCCAAATGGTGGCCTCGGTTTGGAACAATCCATACCTTAGTTAGGACTTACCCATTAGACTTGTGGTTAGTACGGAAGTGTATTGCAACGGATCCCGCAGACCGGTCCTTATAGTGCCCCGGGTGCTACCGACCAATGCCCTAGCTTGCACCCGGAACCCACCATGCATTCACTCACAACCACAACTCTAACACCGATAGAATTCCAAAGATGAGAATAACGGGGATCATATAGTAGAACCAATCGCTACGACTCATTTTTAATCCTATAGCAATCGTGTCAATACATTGGACACTAGCTAATAACATTTATCATATGGTGACAAGGAGTTTAGGCTAGAGAGCATGGCTTGGGTTGCACATCAAGGTCGGGGGATCCTAAATAAATATATTGTAAGGGTATCATTTGACTAATGCGTATATAACCTATGTGTTTTAGCGATAGTTTAATCAAAACATGGGTTCAACATGCTCAAAAGATTGGTTTGGTGACTTGCCTTGTTCAGCGAATGGGGAGGGAGGAACTTCCGGGAAATATTCCGGCTCCTCGACGGCGTTGTAGTCTTTTCAATATAAACAAAGTAGAATACGACATTCAATCAAACAATATAACATCACACAATAAGCACAGAGGTTTAAATTGGTTTAATTGAATGAAAACCAAGTTGTTAAGTTTCTGAAGTTTATTTTATAAATCATTTTAGAAGGAATTATAATGAAAGGTTGTCCTTTATAAAAAGGGGTTTTAAATGTGAGTAGTCTCATTTTAAGTTTACTAATAAATTTTAAGATGAAAAGTTCATGTCCAAATTAGTGGTTTTCGGTATATGAACAGAAAGGAATAAGTATAAACTTACTGAAGGTTAAATATTTGAATTCTTATTTTTACCCTAAGGGCATTTGAATACCTATTTAAATAAACATGAAATGTCCAAAGTAAACCTACTGTTCTTATTGTATGAACATGTAGAGAATAATTTTACAAATTTTCTGAAATTGGAATGATAATTTTTGAAGTTAAAATGCGCCAGATATGAATTTTACAAGTTTAAAACAGTTTCTGGAATTTATTTTAAATTCAAATCCCCTCGGGTCCACGGTGAGCCAGGCCCACGGTGAACCTGCGGACTATGCACGTGGTCCGGCCCAATCTGGACCGTTGGATCCAGATCCAACGCGCGAGGGCGAGGCGGGATGGTTAAGTGATAACGGACGGCCATGATTAAAACGCGCGAAAGGGTACCACGTGGACGCACGAGATCGAATGCGGGTTTTAAATGGAAATGAACGCGCGAGATTAGAACATACCGCTTTGACCCGATCCGACGGTGCGGATTAGATCACGCACGTGGTGCAACTAGCGCCGCCCGATTGCGATCGCGCGGTCGGGATTGAATCCGACACAGCACGGGTACTCGACCCGTGCCGGTCATCTTCTCCGACGACGGCGAGCGGGCCAGGGGCCACAGCGAGCGACGGCGGCCCTAGCTAAGCCTAGAAATGGAAAGAGGACGCTACGGCGGTGACGACGGTACCTTAGGTGAGGCGAGGGGTCAACGGAGCGCGGTCGGCGGCGAGGGTAGACGATGGAGAGGTTCGGGTTCCTCGTCAGCGATGGTGTTTCGGCAGGGTTCGACGTCGGTGGAGGGGTGGCCGAGGGCGGGGTCATCCTTGTGGTCACGATGGTGGCGATGGCAAGGACGGGGAGGGGCTCCGGCGACGGCGAGCGGTGGCTGGAGGTGTGGGCGGTGGCGGAGAGTAAAAAGAGTACTTCGGGCGCTCTGTTCGTTCTCGCGGCGAGTGGGCGTGGGGGATCAAGTGCGGATGGCCAGGGGGCTTAAATAGGCGTGCCGGCGAGGATTAATGGGTGTTGTATGCAAGGAAAGCCGAGGAGGGGTTTACTCGCCGGCGAGGGCTCAGCCATGCACGTAAATGCGATCTGGAGGCTTAAACGCGTGTCATAACGCGCTTAAATGGCCGGCGGGCCATGGGGGATTTAATGCCGGTGTCGGATTAATGGGAGGGTGAGTCGGCGAGCGGATCCGAGGCGAGGTCCTCAGCCGGCGGAGTTAGGGGGTGTTGGCACGAGGTGGACAATGGGTCCGACAGGTGGGGCCACTGGCCAGCGGGCGTGAGCGCGCGAGCGAGAGGGCTGACGGGTGGGGCCGTGGTGTCGGGCGCGCGCGCGAGGGTAGGCGATCGACGCCGATAGGTGGGGTTGGTTTGTCAGCCTAATGTGGGCGAGGGTGACGGGCTGGGCCGGCCGGGAGAGAGAGAAGGGAGGAGAGAGGCCCAATACTGTTTCAAAACATTTCTGAATAAAAATAATTCCAGGAAATAGATTAAAATCTTAGGGCTACTTCCAAGGTTGGTAAAAATTTATAAAAATTCTCAAAAATGTATTTTGGTCTTGGGATCATACATAAAAAGTTTTAGCTCCTGGTTTGGCCATTTACTCTATTATGTAGTTCAAAATGGTAAAGAAGGGTATTTAAAGGTATTTTCAAAATAATAAAATCCAGGAAATTGAATTAAATAATATTTTTATTCCTTTGAAAATTTTGGGGTGTTACAGGGCTGGCCTGATTCCGTAGCTCTCTCAGCCCAGCAATCGCTCGCCGCCCGTGTACCTGAGTCAATCCTGGTCAACAGCCTAGTGGATCCTCTGCTGCTCCTAGCCCATGTACCCGGATTAGGCCAGCCCAACTTTGCGGCCCCTCTGCCCGACAGTCACTCGCTGCCCGTGTAACTGTGTCACATGCGGCCCAAACACAGCAGGTCTTCTCTTCTCTTCAGTCCTCTTTGACTTCCGTTGACAATGACTCATCACATCTGGAGCCATGAGGCCCACGCTCTTCAGCATGGCTCCTCAATCTCCCCCTTGATGAGTGCATTGTCAACACTTCTCTTCATCAGCTCTCTAGTACCTGCGAGCACATGTGGAAACACGAAAACAAAACACAAGAAAAGAAGAAGAAAATAAAGTAAAAGTTTAACCCTAATGACAAAAAACCAAACAAAAGCAAGAAGGCGGTCATTATGGTTAACCAAAAGTAAAGACTCAAACCGAATGCAATCTCAGAATTATCAACAAGGATATCCAAAGAGTAAGGACAAACGGGACAAAAACTCCCCCTGAAACAAATCCCAGAGAAAGCCAAAACTCCCCTTAAACTTTTCTCCCAAAATTTCTCCCCCTTGTTGACAATTGGACTC